>CM053561.1:5534488-5925003 GCA_028646485.1 Cryptoprocta ferox
AAGTCACACGTTACAAAAGGAAGATCATGTAAATTCTGCAAACTTCCTGTTGAAAGAAGCCCCTTTATTCAGAAAGCAGGCTGGCCGGCCATTTTGTTTGTTTCTGTTAGAGAATCAACAGAAATACACTCGCTCACAGGCCCAAATAAAAGGACAATGGGCCGACAATTTTGCCACATGGAAATTACGAGTCACAACACCTCCCTGTTCACCTCCGCCTCCCCCACTTCATGGAAGGTTGGTGTACCTGCGTCTACTCTCAAAATCAAGGACTCTGGGTCCAGGAGCGGGTGGGAACAGCTGAAATTGTTGATAGAAATATCTGAATGCTGCTTGGCATTGTCTTTGATAAAAAATAAAGGAGTAAAAACCTTTTTGCAGAGGCGGCTTGTAAGCAACAGGCTTGAGCAACGGTAACCTGAGTAAGGTCAAAGGGCCGGCAGGGACCACGGACCACCGAGCTTCCTGCAAGCAGGCTCATTAAGTGACCCCCCTCAAAACAGCCATAGGGTCTAACAAACCAATGGGCTACTTAAAACCAGGCACAGTTGCCAAAAAAGGGAAAACTCCATCCCTTCCCCTATCGCCCGCACTCCACGCTATGACTGTGGCCCCTCACTGCCACCTCGCTGCAGACAGCCTCTCTGCTGGACTGCCCACCTTGTGGTGTATTCAATAAGCTTCTATGTCCTTTATGCCGCCTGGGGTGAGTTCTTTCACTGCCCACACCGCTGGCCCCTGCCGTCCAAGTCAGCACCACACTTTCAGCTGACTTCTCATCCCAACTGGAAGCTTCTGTCTCTTTTTTAATGTTTTATTTATTTTTGAGAGAGAGAGAGAGACAGAGTGAGCAAGGGAGGGTCAGAGAGAGAGACACACACACAGAATCTGAAGACAGGCTCCGGGCTCTGAGCTGTCAGCACAGAACCTGATGCGGGGCTCGAACCCATGAACCGCGAGACCATGACCCGAGCCGAAGTCAGACGCTCAACTGACTGAGCCACCCAGGTGCCCCAGCTTCTGTCTCTTTTTAATCAAAAGAATCAGTGAAGGGCCTGGCCCAGAAAGGAACATGATTTCTAATTTTGCCAAGTCCTAGAATATTTTAATTCAGGTCAAATTCACAAGACCTCCCATCCTCCTGATTTCAGCTCAATAGATATTTACTATGTGCCTAGTGACATGTAGATACTCAGGATCCAAGTCTCTAGTAAATACTCAGGATCCAAGGAAAATTAAGATCTAGCTCCTGTATCAAGAAACTCATAGTCTAGTGGGGAAGAAAACGTACAAGCAAATGACTGCAGTAAATCATTTCACTGTTTCTCTGTTTTACTGATGAGGACCCCAAATGCTCACAAAGTACTTCTAAGTAGGGAAGCACCAAAACAATTTAATTACCCAGAGTCAGACAGCCAGTACACGACAGAGCCATAATTCAAACCACAATATTTAGTACTGAGATACAGTCACCCTGACGTTATCATAATTAGTAATATTATTTAGGGGCGCATGGGTGGCTCAGTCAGTTAAGTGTCTGACTTGATTTTGGCTCAAGTCATGATCTCACAGTTCGTGAGATGGAGCCCTGAGTCAGGCTCTGCACTGACAGTGCAGAGCCTGCTTGGGATTCTCTCTCTCTCTCAAAATAAACTTAAAAAAATAGTAATTAGTGATTATTTATATTGAGCTTGCTTAATGTCTAATATCTGGGAAGTTAAAGAACACTTGAGGAGTCTTGTCTTTTGTCATCAAGCATTCAGTGAGAGCATTAAGTATTTTAGCTAGCATCTTTTTGTTATAAAAGTGAATTTTTAAATGAGTCATCTGTGAAAATAGATTAAATTCCAAGCCTTCAAAGTTCTGTATGAGGTGCAACTCTGGACTACTGTGTAAAGCTCACCTTTCTCAAGGGAAAGGAAAAAAACTAAACAAGAAAACAACCCTGTCCTTGCAAAGGGATTAGGAAAAGCAGAGTACAGACTGGGCCACAGGAAAACAGCTTTAAATGATTACTACACATAATTCACCCCCACATTTGACAAGCTTTCAAGAAAAGGATGAATAGTTTAGAATGACATTTTTTTAAACTTCATAAGTACTACTTCAATAGCTACAAGGCTTGCTTTTAAACAATTTTTGACATTGCTAAGCTACAAGGCTGTCAAGATACAGGAGGAAGACTACATATGTGTCCTTCTACTGTTAAACTTTATATATAATTTCTAATAACCCAGTGATCTGGGGTGCCTGGGTGGCTCAGCTGCTTAAACATCTGACTCTTGATTTGAGCTCAGGTCATGATATCACTGTTCGGGAGTTCAAGCCCAAGTTGGGCTCCACACTGTCAGGGCAGATTCTTGGGATTCCCTCTCTCTCTGCCCCTGCTCCACCCAAAGTAAATAAACTTAATTTTTTAAAGTGTATTTATTGAGAGAGAGGGGGGTGGGTGAGTAGAAAGAGAATCCCAAGCATCCCAAGGAGGCTTTGTCAGCACAAAGTCCAATGTGGGGTTCGAACTCATGAACTGTGAGATCATGACCTGAGCTGAGATTGAGAGTCAGACGCTTAACCAACTGAGCCACCCAGGTGCCCCCAAACTTAGGGGGAAAAACAACTTAATAAGTTGTTTTTAAAAGAGATACTATCACTCTTTACAATGATATACTGTTCTTCCTTCCATGTACTTTCATGTGTCACGTCAAAAAATCTCTTATATTCATTTCATTGTGAAAAATTCCAGCCAACTTCTGATCATAGGAATTTCCATTCACTAAGTATTTACTAAGCATTTAACTATGCTTTATGCTGGGAAACCCAACCATCAATAAGACATATGCATTTAGGAGTGGTCTAGTGGGTGAACGGGACATATTACTAAAAAAAACCACAGTAGATCTTGGTGAATGAAGTTGGAGAATTAGGTGTCTGGTATAGGGGCTTTGGATGCCACACAAGAGAGGGACGTGTTTCAGAGCAATTCCTCGGGCAGTAGAGTGGATCAGAGTCGATGAGGCTACACAGTAACTATAGACCATTATCGTGAGAGATCGGCAGTGAGGCCAGAGGGTAGTGGAATGGATCAGACACACAGTAAGAATAGGAGGGCGAGGTTTGGTCATTGGTGGGGTGTGGTGAGTGGGTAACAGCCAAGTGGAGGACAGCTCAGAAGGAGCCTGTATACGGGAATTAATTCAATTCTGTACATGTCACCTGAGGCACCTGTACACAGCCATGTGATGCTGAGCAGGTAGGAACCCACACCCACCCGGGCTCAGTGTGGGGACATCAGGGAAAGGTGCCAATGAAGCCAGAGAGCATGAGACCACCCAGGAAGAATGGAGAAATCAGGGAGCAATCCTAAATGAAACAGAATCCAGGAAAGGAACAAGTCCTAGCAGAGGTACCGGTCCCCGCCCGGAGCCCAGCTCCCAGCCTGCCGCTGGACCATCAAGCTCACACTGGTCCCAGTCCTCCGGCTCCATGTCCTCTCCAGCCTGCCTTTCCAATACCCTGGCCCTGTCATCTGGTCCAGACTGTGACAGCAGCTTAGGGAGTCATGGCACACCCTCCTGAAGCATTCACTATATTTTAGTCACTTGGGAGGAAGCAAAGAGATTTTTATGTTAGACAATGCAAAGTTATAAAGTAGACAGCAACAACAAAAAAAAAAACCCTCATTTTTAAAGAGGTAAGACATAATTTCAATGTTTTGTGCTTTCAACTCCTCAGGCTTTTACTCTCTCAAAAAAGAAGCATCCATTCTACGTTCAACATGAATTACGTAGTGGCCATTTTGTTTTGGTTGCTCATTATGTCTCTCATCTTTGGTGAAAAGTATGTACATTTTTTTAAAAATGCTTATTTGTTTTTGAGATAGAGAGACAGAGGATCTGAAGCAGGCTCTGCCCTGAGAGCACAGAGCTGGATGTGGGGTTTGAACTCAGGAACTGTGAGATCATGACCTGAGCCCAAGTTGAACGCTTAACTGACTAAGCCACCCAGATGCCCCGATACCCACATTCTTTAAAAAAAAAAAAAGGTCGCCCCAACTCCTTTTACCCTATCTCTCAAATAGGTAGTCAAGGACAGTGCAAATTACCCTTAATTTAAACCCTAAATCTTATTATAGTCAACTAACCCTCAACAAAGGTGCCAAGAGTATACAAGGAGGAAAGACAGTCTTCAAAAAATGGTGTTGGGATAATTGGATACCACATGTAAAAGGATGAACGTGAACTCTTATCTTACACCATATACAAAAATTAACTCAAAATCGATTAAAGACTTAACCGTAAGACCTGAAACCATAAAACTCCTAGAAGAAAACATAGGGGAAAAGGTCCTTGACATTAGTCTTGGTGATGATTTTTTCAATTTGACACCAAAAGCCAGGTAACAAAAAGGAAAAACAAGTGGGACTACATTAAACTAAAAAGCTTTCGCAGGACAAAGGAAACCACCAACAACTTGAAAATGCAATCTACTCAATGGAAGATATGTGCATATAAAATATCTGACAAGGGGTTAGTATCCAAAATATATAAAGAAGTTTTACAACCCAACACCTAAAAAACTAACAATCTGATTAAAAATAGGCAGAGGACCTGAACAGACATCTTTCCAAAGAAGACATTTTTCCAACAGATACATGCAAAGATGCTCAACGTCACTCATCATCAGAGAAATGCAAATCAAAACCTCACACCTGTCAGAATGGCTAGAATTAAGAAGACAAGAAATAACAGGTGCTGGCAAGGATGCAGAGAACAGGGAACCTTCGTGCACTGTTGGTGGGAATGCAAACTGGTGCAGCCACTAGGAGGACACTATGGAGATTCCTCAAAACAGTTAAAAATAGGAATACCATACAATCCAGTAATTCTACTGTTGAGTATTTACCCCCCCCCCCACCGCCACCCCAAAAATACTCATTCAGAAAGATGTATGCACCTCTAAGTTCATCGCAGCATTATTTACAATAGCCAAGATATGGAAGCAAACTTAGTGTCCATTGACAGATGAATGGATAAAGAAGTGGTGTATATATACACAGTGGAATATTACTGCCATAGAAAGAATGTGATCTCGATCTTGCCATTTGTGAGAACATGGATGGCCCTAGAGGGTATTGTGCTGAGTGAAATAAGTCAGAGAAAGATAAATACCATGATTTCACTTACATGTGTAATCTAAAAAACCAAATGACCAAACAAATGAAAACTAGAAGCAGACTCATAGATACAGAGAACAAACTGGTGGTTGCCAGAGGGGAGAGAGGTCAGGGGATGGGAGAAATAGGTGAAGGGGATTAAGAGGTACCAACTTCCAGTTATAAGATAATCACTGGGATAAAAAGTACAGCAAAGGGATTACAGTCGAGAATACTGTAATAATGTTATATGGCAACTATACTTACCATGGTGAGCATCGCACAATGTATAGAATTACTGAATCACTATGTTGTACAACCGAACTGAAACCGATGTAACTTTGTGTGTCAATTATACTTCAGTTAAAAAAGTAAAACACCAAGGTGCCGGGGTAGCTCAGTGAGTTGAGCATCCGACTCTTGATCTCAGCTCAGGTCATGCACAGTTGAGGAGACTGAGCCCCGTGTCCGGCTCTGCACAGATAGTGTGGAGCCTGCTTGGGATTCTCTCTCTCCCTCTCTCGGCCCACACCCCTCCCCCCAACCAAATAAATAAAATAAACTTAAAACAAAATAAAAAAGCAAAACACCAAAAATAAATCTACAAAAATGATTGAGATATGAAAAAGAATTCTAGTTTTAGAATGCTGTAAGAAAAATTGGAAAGGTGAAATTTAGAATTTTGAAAGCAAAGTTAGTAAATAGTTTCATAATGTTTACAGTGCAAAGATAAATGGGACTATATCAAAGTAAAAAACTTCCTGCACAGCAGAAGAAACCAACGAAGTGAGAAAGCAACCAATGGAATGAAAGATAATACTTGCAAACCACCTATCATCAAAGAGGTTAATATCCAAAAAAAATATGAGGAAGTCCTACAACTTAATAGCAAAAATAAATAAATAAATACAATAACCCAACTTAAAAACAGGCAAAGGCCCCAGACAGACATTTTTCTCCCACAAATGGCCGGAAAGTGCCCAACATCACTAACCATCTGGGAAACTGAAATCGAGACCATGATATAACCTCACACTGGACAGAAGGGCTCTTATCAAAGTCAAAGAGCCAAGTTTCGGCAAGGATGTGGAGAAAGGCAGCCCACTCCCTGGAACTGCTGGGGGGGTGCACAGCGGGGTGGAGGCTCTGGAAAACCGTGCAGAGACGGCTCAGACACTTAAACCCAGAACTGCCACATGACCCAGCAGTCCCACTTCTGCGTGTGTGTCCGAAAGAAGTGGAATCACTCTCTCAAAGAGACAGCTGCACTCTCAGGGTCATTACAGCCTTGTTCACAAGAGGCAAGGTATGAGAAGACACTACATGTCTGTCAGTGGATAAATGGATAAATAAAAGTGTGACGGGTGCGTGTGTGTGGCGAGGGGTGGATATTCAGCCTTAAAAAAGCAAATTCTGGAACGCCTGGGTGGCTTGGT
The DNA here is from genome assembly GCA_028646485.1 of Cryptoprocta ferox. Classification (NCBI taxonomy): domain Eukaryota; kingdom Metazoa; phylum Chordata; class Mammalia; order Carnivora; family Eupleridae; genus Cryptoprocta; species Cryptoprocta ferox. The sequence goes on from CM053561.1 coordinate 5,541,077, forward strand.
CAGTTAAGCAGCCAACCTCTTGATTTCAGCTCAGGTCATGATCTCATGGTTTGTGAGATTGAGCCCCATGTCTGTCAGTACAGAGCCTGCTTGGGATCCTCTCTCTCCCTTTCTTTCTGCTCCTCCTCCCCCCCCACCCACTCACTCTTGGTCTCTCAAAACAAATAAACTTAAAAAACAAACCAAAAAAAGAGAAGAAATTCTACCATTTCTGACACAGATGAACCTGGAGGATATTATGCTAAGTGAAATAAGCCCAAAACAAAATGACCATGATCTCACTTATAGGTGGAATCTAAACAAATCAAACTTATGGCAGAGTGCCTGGCTGTCTCAGTCAAGACGAACTTGCCACTCCTGATCTCAGGGTTGGGCGTTCAAGCCCCAGGTCGGGTGAAAATCGAATCAAACTCATGGGAAGGGTAGAATAGTGGTTGCCAAGGACAAGGGGGTAAGAGAAATGGGAAGATGTTGAACAAAGAGTATAAACTTTCACTGATGAGTTAAGTTCTGGAGATCTAATGTACAGCATGGGGCTATACGGTTAATGTACCGTATACTTGAAATTTGCAGAGTAGATTTAAAAAAAAAATTTTAATGTTCACTTATTTTTGAGAGACAGAGACAGAGAGCAAGCAAGGAAAGGGCAGAAAGAGAGGGAGACAGATTCCGAAGCAGGCTTCAGGCTCTGAGCTGTCAGCACAGAGCCCGACGTGGGGCTTGAACTCGGACTGTGAGACCATAACCTGGGCAGAAGTCAGACACTTGACTGTCTGAGACACCTAGGCGCCCCTGCAGAGAGTAGATCTAAGTATTCTCACATCACACACCTAAAGCGGTCATCATGTGAGGTGACAGATGTTAATTAGCTTGACTGGGAATTTCATGTCCACTACACATCACACTGCACATCTTAAATTCTTAAATATATAAAATCATAATTTATAAATCATACTTCATAAAGATGGGGGGATCTTGAATCTTCCATTTATCATGCAACACGGGGCAGGTTTCTCAAGCTCACAGGGGAACTACTGTAGGAGATAGTAGGGAGTCTGAGTGAATACATTCTAGAGCAAGGAAGTGTTTCTGTCCTCCCTCATGTGGGCCGGGAGCTCCAGCCTCTTTCAGAAAGTCTATTAGTGCAAATCCAACAAGCATAGTGAGATGCAGAGGTGGAGGGGGCTGTTGGGTTTGGGGAGCTCACTCTAATCTAAAAGGCTAAACCTCCTTTTCCTGAGGAGCCAACATATGTCACTTCTTATGCTCATTCAAGCTGAGCTTCTATACTTGCTACTGGAGTCCTAACTGCCGGGGAGGCTTCTGGAAAGGAGTGCAGGGCTCTATTAAAAATGGCACATTGATATAACTGTTTATAAGAATCAGTCTCTGCTAAGACCACCAAGTAGTCCCTTCAAATGCCAAGGAGAATGAGCAACTGCACGTATGATGTGAGCGCCATCCAGAGGTCACTGAGCGAGCACGTTTACCCTCTCCAGGGACTTGCCTTGTGCACCTCTCGGTAAACGGGAGACAGGATCTGCTTTACAACCTCAAACATACCCGCTCTACCCAGGTTCAAGCTAAAAGGCCAGCTCACTTCGGTCTCGTCACTTCCTCAGGCTACATGGATTTTGAGAGCTCCGTGGAGCTCCTGTGGGATCCAGTTTTCTCCCTGAACGTGCAGGTCACTTACTGGCACAAAACACGCGGAGACACTGTTGAACACCAAGTACATCTTTTTCAGATCAAGCTCCAGCTTAACCACAGCCTCTTCCTCATTTCCTCCCCCCAGCCCCCACTCCTAGCTTCTGTATCCGTATTAGTGCAAAGTATTCCACTCCTCTATCAATACCAGAGGACATTAAACCAGAATTTAGTACCTCTGCAATGCCTCCTGGACTTTTTCCAGAACAGTTGTAGCTTTTAAAAGTGAAGGGAAAAGTTACATATACAAGATGTCCTGGACACCCTGTATCTAAAAAGGGAAAAAAATCCATTTGATTCTCCTAGACACAAATATCAAATAAAAATTTTTGAACTCACAACCAAAATGCTTAGTGAATCTTAATTCTTTTTCTGTTATTTTGAGAATCTCAAGCAGGCTCTGCCCTGTCATCTCAGAGCCCGACATGGGGCTCGATTACACAAACCAGAAGATCATGACCTGAGCCTAGATCAAGAGCTGGACGCTCGATCAACTGAACCACCCAGCGCCCCAGGGAATGTAATTTCTGCTTAATTTATGTTTCTAGTTGATGGGCTATTTATGAGGGGGAAAAAACTCTAAAACATTTAAATGGACTGGCCTATCTTGAACATAAAGTCTGTAATTGACCGTCTTTATGTGTCAGATTATCGAATGAGTACTGGGTGTTCTTAAATAATCACATTCTACCCGGAGTTAGCTGGCTTTTTAATCACACACCTCGTCTTCAGAGTACAGTGTTGAAGGACGTCATCTGGGCCACGGACACCTGCTACCTGTCTGTAACAACTCCATTCGTGCGTTCAACATCACCACTGTTGCTGTCACACAGCACGGCCTCAGATGAGCAGCATCACCAAACCCTGGGAACTCGTTAGAAATGCTAACGGGGTTGGCTCGGATGGTAAACCATGTGACTCTCGATCTTGGGGTCATGAGTTCGAGCCCCAAGTTGGGCGTGGAGTTTACTTAAAATACTTTTTTTTTTTTTTAATTAAAAAAAGAAATACTGAGAATGTACTCCTGGGTCAGACCTGCTGCCTAGCAGTGTGCTTTAGCAATCCTTCCAGATACCTGCTAAAGTTGGGAAATGACATAGAATCCTCACGAGCTGACATTAAAGCAAGGGGTTCTTAACCTGGGATCTGAAGTCAAAGGCAAATGTGCCCCTTCCTGGGAGGAGCCGCCCAACTGTCAACATTCTCTGAGGGATGTCAACCTAGAAACAGGTACCACATCTGAGTCATCAAATTCAGATTTCACTTCTGCAAATACACACCAAGCGAAAATGTTCTCCAAGCCCTTTAATAGTCACTTAGAACAGTTGAGGCACAAGCAATAATAAAACTGCATTTTTTATGTTACAAGAAAGACAATTTTGTATAGTTATCTGCGTCATATACCAATTTTCTCCAACTCTCTTCTGCAATATTCCATGAGTACTCTGGTCCGTAAGCTGGCTCAACAAGGTCAGGAAAGTGAGCAGAAAAATGGGTAAAACACTTTACTAAAGGGTATGAGGCCTCATTCACTGAGTGCCTACTATGGCCACTGTAACAGGTCTTATGGACTTTACAGAAGGTCAGTGTGAATGTAAGTTCTCGTCATCGGTTAACAGGATAGGACACTGCGAGGTAAGCCCATTTTAAGTGTGCTTTCACCTTATGTACAAACTGTGGAATCAAAAAATTGATCTTTCCCAAGGAAGCACACCAACGTGCATGAATACATACTTCCATTTCCAAAGACTTTACCCAAGGGTGCAACATTAGAAGGTGGGCACACTCAGGTTGTCACCACTCTACCCAGATCTTGGGCTGAGCACCATCTGGCCAGCTTCACCCCTACTACCTGCCTGGTTCCATCACCACTTAAAACTTTAGAGGAAATTGTGTTTGGCACTTATGTGTCCGGGGAAAACCTTGCGGACTTTTTTTTTTTTTTTAACAAAACGATTAACTTTCAGAAGTGACACTTGTTATGAAAACCATCATTTAAGAAAATGACAGGGTAATCAGCTCTTAATGGGAAGACACCACAGCCTGTTCAACAAGCATTAGGTCAAAGCTGACTGATACCCAGCTCAGTCTACAGAATTCTCCAGAGCATACAGCCTTCATATTGCCCCACCCCCCCACCCCACAGCTAAGCTGACCCCTCACTCCTCCAGCTGGTCCTTAGTTTCTCTGGGCCTGTTCCTCCCCTGCTGAGCTGCCTGCCCCTTGCTCTTGCTCTCCTCCCCTATATGCTAACTGACCTATATCCTGAATGCCCCTGGCTCAACACTCCCTCTGGCTGAGGTGGGCACAGGATAAAAGACTGTTTCCTACCAATGTGCTCAATCACTGACCAATCACCACTGCGCTGCTTTGGATTTGGGATCTATTAGTAAAACTCACTAACCAGCATGTTTGCACTGGTCCCCTCCCTATCCCCACAAAAGAGCACGCTGCGTGTTATCAAAAATAAAAGCACACTGTTTAAGGGTTTAGGATCACAAATCTGGAAGATACATGAGGAAGAGTCCTTAAATGTCTGAGTTGCCTAGTTTGACATGCTAATTTTATAGATGAGAATACTAGGGGGTAAGTTCAGAGATGTAATGTGACCTGCCAAAGGGCGTGGGGCTGTCCAGAGGGAAAAACTTAGAACCATACTCCAAACGCTTTTCTTCATATCCCTGCACAAAAAAAACTCAAGGCTAAGAAAAATTTGTAAGTAAAACAAAACTTAAAAAGTCTGGTACCTAGGAATATCTTTGGGATCTCTCCAGATTTTTAGACAGAATAAAGGCAACCTGTACAGGGAGGAATTGTTACTGAGTTCAACAGATGACAGCAAGTACCAAGGATCTTTATTCTCAGGCCTGATGTTGAATCTGTGACTGCAAATAACCTGTCACTATTTTGAGAACACCTCCATTCTTTTCAAGTCTTCAGCTATAAGGTTATACCTTATTCTCATCATAGCAAGATAAATGAATCAAACTGAAAGAGGATTAAGGAGATACACTGAAGATAAAAGCAAAGGGGAACAAACATTTTACAAGCATTATCATCCCAGTTACCCTAAAAGTTTCAGATTTATGAGAGTAGTGACAGAACTATATGATTTCAGTGAAAATCAGCACAAGTTAGATCTTTAAAAAAAAAAAAAGAAGGGGGGTAGCGAATCAACTCAGAAATACTAAGTCGGGCAAGCATGCAAAATTCAGAGTATAAAAAATGCAAGGCCTGGGTGCCCAAACAAACGTATCTCAGAAGGTGGATTTGAAGATGCTAAACAGACCAAATGAATCAAAAGCTGAAAGGGACACTTCTCTGAATTAGCAGACCAATTCCCTCATTTATAAATGAGGAAAGAGGGCAGACAGTAATCGGTGAAGCTCAGATGGCTAGATTAAGGAGTTACACAGATTAATTCCCAGTGCTACCTGCATCTACATACATCTAAAATACAAGGAGATAAATATTCTTAACACATTAAGCCCACTGACTAGAACAAAACATTTCAAGACAAATATACACGAGGTGAGTTAATACAGCACAGCAGCACATCTCACGTATTTAAAAGATTAAAAGGAAAGAAATGATCTCTCAAAGATTTTAATGCTTAGTTTTGATAAAGCAAGTTTCCATCCAATTCTTTTATGTAGAACAAAATGAACGAGCTTAAAATAAACGTGCATTCTTCAGCTTTCTCCTACATTTTCAAAACTAAGCACTGAGTACTTTTAATGTAAGTGATGTGATGTTTTATGTACATCTTAATTGCACACTTTAGGAATAAAATAAATCCATGATATTTCAGTAACTCGTAGTGTATTTATAAAATGAAAAGATTTCTATCAAAATACACTTTTCACTGGGAAAAATAAATAAAACAGACAAATGGATCTACACAAAGTAAAAATTAACTTTGGTAGATTTCAGTGTAGGACAGTCCGTAACCAGCCTATTTGCCCTTACTCCCCCAGAGCTGCTCATCTTCCAGAGTTAAGATTTTAAAAATATTTTTGAGATTATGTTGACATTGGTTTCTCATTCCACATCATCTTCAGCCAAGCTCTGAGCACTTACAATTCTCTGAAAGAGAAAAAAAAAATTTAATTTTTAAATGTCCTTTACAGGAGGCAAGAATATACAATGGGGAAAAGACAGTCTCTTCAACAAATGGTGTTGGGAAAACTGAACAGCTACATGCAAAGGAATGAAACTGGACCACTTTCTTACATGATACCCAAAAGTAAACTCGAAACAGAATTAAAGACGTTAAGTATGAGACCTGACACCATAAAACTCCTAGAAGAAAGCACAGACTATAATCTCTTGGGCACTGGCCTTAGCAACATTTTTCTAAGTATGTGTCTTCATGCAAAAGAGGCCAACAAAATGAAAAGGCAACCTACTGAATTGGAGGATATTCATAAATGATATTTCTAATAAGGAATTAGTAATACAAAATATATAAAAAGCTCATACAGCTCACCACCAAGAAAAAAAATCTGATAAAAAATGGGCAGAGCACCTGAACAGACATTTTTCCAACAGACACATGCAAAGATGTTCAACATCATTAATCATCAGGGAAATGCAAATCAAAACTACAATGAGACATCACCTGATACCTGTCAGAATGGCTAGAAACAAGATCAAGTAACAAGTGTTGGCAAGGATGGGGAGAAAAAGGAATGCTTGTGCACTACTGGTGGGAACGTAAATTGGTGCAACCGCTGCGGAAAACAGCAAGGAAGATCCTTAAAAAATTAAAATAGGAATACCATACGATCCAGTAATTCCATTGGTTATTTATCCAAAGAAAATGAAAATACTAATTCAAAAAGATGTACACACCCCTATGTTTATTGCAACATTATTTCCAATAGCCAAGACATGGAAGCAAACTAAGTGTCCATCAGTGGATAAGTGAATAAAGAAGTGGCATATAGGGGCGCCTGGGTGGCTCAGTCGGTTAAGCATCCGACCTTGGCTCGGGTCATGATCTCACAGTTTGTGGGTTCGAGCCCTGCGTTGGGCTCTGTGCTGACAGCTCAGAGCCTGGAGCCTGCTTTGGATTCTGTGTCTCCCTTTCTCTCTGACCCTCCCCTGCTCACACTCTGTGTCTCTATCTTAATAATAAATAAACATTAAAAAAAAAAAAAAGAAGTGGTATATATATATATAATTTAATGGACTATTACTCAGCCATAAAAAAGAATGAGATCTTGCTAACTGCAGCATGGATGGACCTAGACGGTATTATACTACATAAATTTAGTCAGACACAGATGAAAAGAATCTGAATTCACTTACATGTGGAATCTAAAAAACAAAATGAACAAACAAAAAAAAGCAGATAGAAACCCATAAATACAAACTGGCGGTTGCCAGAAGGGAAGTGGGAGGCCGGAGGCAAAATGAGCGCGAGTGGAAGGTACAGGTTCCCAGTTATGAAATGAATGAGTCACAGGGGTAACAAGTACAGCACAGGGGTATATAACAAGTACAGCCCATGACCGTGTAACAGTGTTGTACGGTGACACACACAGGAACCACACCTGTGGGAAAAGCAGACCATAACGTCCACCTGTCAAATCAGTAAGTTGTTCACGAGAAACCAATGTAACATACTGGGTCAACAATACTTCAATTAAAAACAAAATTTTTTTAAAAGTTTATTTCTTTTGAGAGAGTGAAAGAGCGCACACGCGCAGAGGAAGAGCAAAGAGAGAGACTCCCAAGTGGGCTCCACACAGGCAGCACAGAGCCAGACACGGGGCTCGAACCCACAAACCAAGAGATCATGACCCGAGCCGAAATCAAGAGTCAGCTGTTTAAATGACTGAACTACCCAGGCGCCCCCCAAAATAATTTTTAAAAAGACGTCCTTTGCTGTCAAAGAATCAAAACTTGTTAAAGTTTAATCATTCTAAGATTTCAACATTTTAACACTTTTAAACACTGTTATCAAAGAAAATAATGATCACTGGGTCAGTCCCATTTCAAAATCCAAGTTAATAGAGGAGAATAATATGCACTGTTTTAGATGTCAGTCAATCATAGAACTAAAACCAAAAAGAATTTAAGATCTCCTTTCACACCCACATAAACTAAGAATACTGATTAGTGCTTTAATGGTCATTCTATCCTCCAAACTTTTCCCTTTTTGGAGTGAAAAAGCTCACAGTCCTCATGCAAGAAAGTAATTCCAAAATTAGCATTTGAAAATGTCTAGATAACAGGAAATAAGTTAACTGAGTGAAGGAGGCCATTTTTATTTTTATTTTTTTAATTTTTAACATTTATTCATTTTAGAGAGACAGAGCGTTAGTGGGGAGGGCAGAGAGAGAGAAAGAGAGACAGAATCTAAAGCAGGCTCCAGGCTCTGAGCTGTCAGGACAGAGCCCGATGTGAGGCTTGAACTCACTGACCGTGAGATCATGACCTGAGCCGAAGTCGGACACTCAACCAACTGAGCCACCCAGGCACCCCAATGAGGCCATTTTTATAAAGAGGACCTCAGGCTTCATCCTAAACTCATCCGTATTTCAAAAGACCTCACTCTCAGGTCAATCTTCCAAAAGCACTATATACTACGCTGCCTTTCCAAGGGCAGACACTATTAGAGGATTCTGATATAGATACTCTAGGAGCCACAGTAGTCTAAGTAAAAAGGATTAAGACCCAAATCTCTGGTTTTTCAACTCTTTCCCTTAAATATTTGGGGCCTTTCTTTTCTTTCTAATCCCTTCCCCAACTAGTTGAATGAAGATCGGTTTGAAGAACCATTTTATTAATTTTTCATCACACCAACTATGGAAATTAATACACGAATAAACAAACTATTCCAAAAAATAGATTCATTTTAGTTCCTTGGAAAAGATTAAAAATGAACAGAATGCATAAGTTATATGTAATCTTCTATACAAAAGGTACTGTACTCAATACAGGTTTGGAGATGTAGTTAAATAGCTCCCAGCTTAAAGCACATCTTGGCAAAAGCACAAGCACTGGGGCCTTTAGACAAGTAACGTAGGTCAGGGGCAATCTACGAATCCTTTATGACCTAGTCTCAGGCTGTATCGCCTTAGCTCCTCTGGCCTCCGCCAGGCCACTTCGCTGAATGCATGGGCACACAAGAGCAGGTAGAAAGCTAGTTTTAGAAAGTAGCCGAGAGAGGCCTGAATTTTGGTATGTGAATACCACGGCCTGAGATTTAATACTATGAGGAGCACTTTCTTGTTGTTTGTTTGTTTGTTTGAAGTAGGCTTCATGCCCGGGATGGAGCCAGAAGTGGGGCTTGAACTCAGAACCCTGCGATCAAGACCTGAGCTGAGATCTCGAGTCAAACCCTTAAGTGACTGAGCCACCCACAGCCCCTGAGACACACTTTCTGATCTGCAAAGAAGACACAACGACTAGAGCTTATGCTCACTCACTCAAATGTTATTAGGGAAGAAAAATTTCAAGTACTGGTATCTCCAATCCTAATTTCATCCCAAGAATGAGTTTCAGAATTTCATCATGTTCACTAGACTAATTTTTGTTTTTGAAACAGTAAAAATGGCCTTTATGGTTTCACTAATTTTTAAATATCAATGTCCCTAAAACATTTCTTTTGCAGATTCCACTCACTTTTATTAACATTTTAAATCCTTACCTGACTAATTGTTGGAAGCTTGGTCAGAAGCATCTGGAACACTGGTGGTGGAAGAGTTTGCTGTAACACTTGCAGCAACTGCTGTGGCTGTCCACACACCGCAATTGCATTTGTCAGATGGTCTACACCCTTCTCATATTCACCTGGAAGATTTACATAAAAGTAACATGACCTGGAAAGCCTATGCCCTGTGTCAAAAATTCAACGTACAGCCTTCACTATGTCTCCAAGTGATAATGACCAAAAACATCACAGAAGTAAAAACTTGGAAATAATCTGCAGTACCTTCATATAACTGAATATTATGAAATCATTAATTAGAATGAATCAGATCACACGCATGGAGATGGAAGTGTGTTAATACTTCCATATCTTCAAAACACATACAGAAGGGGAGAAATTAAGTGCAAAAATATCGAAGTATATTACTGTTTACAGACTTAGAGTATTTCTGAAACATTATATAAAAAATTGCTATGAGAAGAAAGAACTGAAGACTGCGGACTGAGGTGGAAAAGCCCAAATTCACTTTACACTAATCCCTTACACTATTTGAATGTTATCACATGCAGATACAAAAAAAACCCTAGGAGGGTGGTGCATCCATGGAAGACTCATGCATGTCCTGCCATGTTTTCTGACCCTGAATAAGAATATGACCAAATAAGTGACTGAAGAATGGCGTATGAAGAGGAACTGCCTGCTTTAACATTTTCACTTGAAAAATCTAAAGACTGAGGTACTCAGACTGCAAAAAGCAGAACTCTACAATCAAGTATTTAAAATAGAAAATACAAAAGACTGAGGCGCCTGAGTAGCTCAGTCAGTGGAGTACCTGACTCTTAATTTTGGCTCAGTCATGATCCCAGGGGTCATGGGATCATTCCCCACATCCAGCTCTGCACTAAGCATGGAGCCTGCCTAAGATTCTCTCCATCCACCTCTGACCTGTCCTCCCTGCCCCTCTCCCCTGCTCATGTTCTCTCTAAAATTTATATATATGTGTGTGTATATATATATCTTTTATATATATATAAAAGAAAATATAAAACTTAAAATATATATATACACACACACACACACACATAAGAGAAAATAAGACTTAGGTCTTCAGTCTGGGCTTTGACTTTCATCAGAGGACACAATGACTCCACTGACTTGGGAAATTAAGAAGCCACTTGGCCACCGAATCCTCAGCCCACTAAATTTACAGGCAACATAGGGGATTACACTGTTGCCTGGGGATATTAATTCTGATCATTAAATGGAAATAAAGCGGGACGCCTGGGTGGCTCTCAGTCAGTTAAGCATCTAACTTGGGCTCAGGTCATGATCTCACTCTTTGTTGAGTTTGAGTCCTGCGTCAGGCTCTGTGCTGACAGCTCAGAGACTGGAGCCTGCTTTGTACTGTGTCTCCCCTCTCTCTGCTCCTCCCCAGCTCATGCCCTGTCTCTCTCTCTCAGTAATAAATAAACATTAAAATTTTTTTAAAATAATAAATAAATGGAAATAAAGCTACTACTGGAGTGTTATGTGTAGAACACAGGGGATCCTAAGACACCTCCTAATATTTCTTAAAAAAGACTAGAGTTAATGACCAACGAAACCAATTCAATGCAGGTGAAACCATTTCCACTCTACAGTTTGCAGACCTGAGCCCATTCAAGGTATCCTAAGATGAGATGTGGCTCAGTTACCAGAATATGCTTATGGAAGACCCGTAGATGGAGGAGATCATGCCAAACAATGAAATTCACTGCCTAAATCAATTATGCCCTCACATGGCTTATTTTGATGTTGACTTTTCCCCTAATTCGAACCACCTGAGTCTTCAACCTTGAGCTGGGCTGGTAGTTTCCACCAGAAGAAAAGCAGCTTGGCAGAGTTCAGTAAGCCTCTGGACGGTGTTGAGTTAAAGTGGGGAACATGAACTTGGGTAGAAAAATAACTCTTCCCTGTCCCTCCTTGACCTTCCCCCTCAACCACTATGAGTTGCTGTCCTCCTCACTCTGGATCTAACAGTTAAGTTAGACAGATGGCCACAATACGTGCATCTCCGAGATAACCCAAATGTAAGTAATTAGGAGTGCGCTATATTCTAGTAGTTTGGACTGTAAGTAAAATAATTTAAGGTAACGTTTTTATTTTGGGAGAAAGAGAAAATTTTGATAGGCATATTTATGAGCATCAACAAAAAACTTTAAGTATCTGTTTGCATGAATCGAAACACAACCTATAACCTTAGACAAATATGCCTATCCATGTAGATTGTTCTGTTCAGATATTAAATGCAGCCTCAAATGAGCCCCATGAGGATTTAAGTGCTTTACTATTACCCTATGATTAAACGTCCCATGTTTCTTACTTAATTGGGGTAAAAAAGCCAAAATTATTTTCTAGTAAGGAATTTCCACTTTTATTTATAAATATTATCAGCCTACTATATCATACAAATAAGAATTATTTCTTAAAGAAAAAAAGCAAAGAAATTACTGGAAAGGGGGAAACATGAATAAAAGTAGGGGCGCCTAGGTGGCTCAGTCACTTAAGCTTCCAACTTCAGTTCAGGTCATGATCTCACGGTTTGTGAGTTCGAGCCCCGTGTTGGGCTCTGTGCTGACAGCTCAGAGCCTAGAGCCCGCTAAGGATTCTGTGTCTCCCTCTCTCTCTTCCCCTCCCTTGCTCATGCCCTGTCTCTCTCAAAAATAAATAAAACGTTAAAAAAAAAAAGTAACAAAAAAAAAAGTAACACATCATCATCACCTCAAACCTTTAATTTCTTTCCATAATATAAATTTTAAAAAACCACAAATGACCTACATGGTATAGTTCAATACTATCTAAATCTGAGATACAGCAATGAGCATAAGAAAAACGACGCGATACCATTTTTATGAATGATTACTACTTCAAGCAACTTTTGAAATAAACGGTAATTTGACACTAAAAATTTACAAATACATTTAAGACTCTAAATTACTGAATTATAGTTTTCAATTTGTCAGCATGATCATTTTAACTTCGTAATAGTAACGTTTAAAAAAAAGAATTTTTGTTCTTAGTTTGAGAGAAAGAGACAGACAGAAACACAGGGAGAGGGAGAGGGAGGGAGATAGAGAATGTGCATGAGCAGGGTAGGGACAGAGAAGAGAGAGGAAGAGAGAGAATCCCAAGCAGGCTCTGCACTGTCAGCACAGAGCCCGATGCAGGGCTCAATCTCACACACGAGATCATGACCTGATCCGAAATCAAGAGTAGGACATGCTCAACTGACTGAACCACCCAGGAGCCCCTAAAAAAAGAACTCTTAATCCTTAATTGAATACACAGTGCACAAAGCCTAAACTCTAGAGCAGATTCACTTCACTGACTGGTCCTGAAATCAAGCACCATGAACTCAACTGTGTGACCCTGACAGGTAAATTAACCTTCTCTGCGAATTATAGGACCCATTCCTTCCTATAAATACTGGAAAAGACCTAAAGATTAGATGAAGATGAAGAAGCTGAGGAAGCATATTCCTAGATCATATTCTTCCAATTATTATTATATATTGCATTAGGTCTATAGTCTCTAAACTGCTAAAAAAAATTACCTCATTTGTAAAGATAACTTACTGTATTCTCTGTGTCATGTATCAAGTAAACCTAAAACTCACTCAAAACATATTACTGACAAGGATAACCCACAAGTATTTATTTCTAGAGCCAGTCTTTTTTTTTTTTTTTTTTTTTTTTTTTTGAGAGAGAGGGTGCATGCACTAGTTGGGGAAAAGGGCAGAAAGAATCTTTTTAAAAAATTTTTTTAATGTTTTATTTTTGAGAGAGAGAGACAGCGTGAGCAGGGGAGCGTCAGAGAGAGAGGGAGACACAGAAACTGAAGACAGGCTCCAGGCTCTGAGCTGTCAGCACAGAGCCTGACACGAGGCTTGAACCCACAAACCACGAGATCAAGGCCTGAGCCGAAGTCAGACACTTAACTAACGGAGCCCCCTAGGCGCCCCAAGAGCCAGTCTTAAATAAAACAATCCTCCCATTGTTAAGTGACTTGTCTGGAAACATCAGGGTATCTTTTTTAACAGCTACTATACTTCACACAGAAACATCCCTTACACCACAAATCTGTATTAGTGCGAAGCATTCTAATTTCCTAGTCTTTTAATGACTATTACCTTGGGCTAGCAACTCTTCACCAAGCTGTATTTCTTCAAGGAAGAATTTCTGAACAGCTTCTGCATCTTTAAGATCAGGTAACTGTTTGGAAACAGAATATTTAATACATGATACCAAAATTATTCTGAGGATATAACCAATACACAGAAAATCATGCCACTAGAAACCACAAAAAACTGAACAGCTCACTACAAAAAATGACAAAAAGAAATTTACCCAATACTCACAAACATTATAGTTTAGTATCTACATTTAAAATGAATGCAAAATAACTTACTGATTAAACTGAAATTAGAACAGTTCTTAGAAAGCTGTGCATCAAACTTAAAGTAAAAAATGAAGAGTACAATTATCTATACCATAAAATATGCAATTTACTATTTACACTATTTCGATCCCCATTATTATACATTTTTATATAAAGATAATCAACTGTTTTTCTGACCCATTGTTCTGAATAGACTTTACATGCATCAAAAAGATTACATGTAAATGGTAGGAGAATATTACATGGAGAAATATGGTTGCATAATCATGATCTACTCATTGGACATTTGAGCTATTTCTAATTTCTTTGCTATTACAGTTACAAGCAGCTTTATTTTAGTAAGTTTTTGGACAGGTAGTTTTTTACGTATTACCAGACTATGGTAATATATAATGCCACTGGCTATAGGACTTAACCTTTTTATTTTTTTAAGTTTTTTTATTTTGAGGCACAGAGGAGCAGAGAGAGATAATTTCGAGCAGGCTCTGCACTGTCAGCACAGAGCCTGATGCAGGGGTAAAACCCACAAACCCTGAGACAGCCAAAAACTCCGACCTGAGCCAAAACCAAGATCCAGCTGCTTAACTGAATGAGTGACCCAGGTGCCCCAGGACTTGTCTTCCCAAAAAATGTAAATCTACTGTTAAAAAGTCCTGTTTTGGGGCGCCTGGGTGGCTCAGTCAGTTAAGCATCTGACTCTTTGGCTCATTATTTCACGGTTTGAGAGTTCAAGCCCCGAATCAGGCCTCACACTAACAGCACAGAGCCTGCTTGGGATTCTCTCCCTCTCTGCCCCTCCCCTGCTCACGCTTTCTCTCAAAATAAATAAACTTTAAAAAAAAAAAAAAAAGTCCTGTTTCATTTAAAAACCTAGACTTCTATTACTGGAAGTTTTTGATTCCTGACTTCTATACATTCTCACTACCAACATACACACAGAAAACTTAACTTTCTGAAAGTAGAGGCATCTTTGATCAGCCAACCCAGCACAGGCAAGAATGTGATTATACCTTAATTTAAAAACACACATGGGTGCATGTGTCTATACCTACCTTTCCCATGTCCTGAGAAAGAAAAGGTTACTGACATATTAGGAACATAGTACATATTTCAAAAAGGGAGTCTTGACATGATGAAACAAAGTGGCTGCTTCTCCATTTCACTTCCCTATCATGTCAAGTCTGTTAGCTGTGTTGTGATTGCTCATTTGTATCGAAATAACAAAATATAACATTCACAAATTTTATTTTTCCTTGCCCCAACTTGATATTTTTTTTTTTCCAACTTGCTTTAAAAAGAACCACTACTGATCCAGTAGCCCACGTCCTGGGAATCCAAGCAATGGAACTAATTTTAATAAAAAAGAAAAGCTATATGTGCAATGACTAACATTTACTTACTTGACTTACACATGTCACAGAACATTTTTTTATCAAGCAGAGAAACCTATGTAGTCATTAAAAATAATCATTTGTGGCGCCTGGGTGGCTCAGTCAGTTGAGCGTCCAGCTTCGGCTCGGGTCATGATCTCGCGGTTGACGGGTTCAAGCCCCGCATCAGGCTCTGTGCTGACAGCTAGCTCAGAGCCTGGAGCCTGTCTTCAGATTCTGTCTCCCTCTCTCTCTTACCCTCCCCTGCTCACACTGTCTTTCTCTCAAAAATAAATAAAACATTAAAAAAATTTAAAAAAATAATCATGAACACAGGATCTAGGAGAAGAAAAAAGTAAAAAGATTTGTATCTACATGTACAAATTCCATCAAGTAAAAATTTGCCACGCGGTGGGATTCTGGATCAGTAGGTAAGAATAATCCAATATAACTTTTGAAACAAAGAGCATGTTGTTCTTTTAAAGGAAGCTGAAGGAAGGAAAATTAATAATTAACGTTGTACTGTATTATTCTGTTAATTTTTTAAATGTCTTTATTTTATTTTGAGAGAGAGACACAGAGAGCGAGTAAGGGAGGGGCAGAGGGAGAGGGAGACACAGAATCTGAAGCAGGCTCCAGGCTCTGAGCTGTCAGCACAGAGCCCGATGCAGGGCTCGAACCCACGGACTGTTGAGATCATGACTTAAGCCAGTCGGATGCCCAACCGACTGAGCCACCCAGGCGCCCTGTATTCTGAAGCAGCTGAGTGAGAAAGTTTGAACCTTTTGGTACAATTGTTTTCTGGAGCCTATCATCTTACTGCCCCTTAAATACTGCTCTAGTTATAATACTTTCTAACGGCAGTGGCTTAATTCTCGCTGTTGTCTGCGGTGAAGGCCAACATAGGGGAAATAATGATAGACCAGATAATCTGCAGTTGAATTAACTATTCCAAAAACAACAAATTATATTTTAAAATAAAAAATCAATGCCTGTTATCAACTAGCTTTCTCAAAATACATATTTCAAGTGATCTATGAAGTACCTTATACAACCTAAACAAAAAAATAGATCGAGTATTACCTTGGAAAGTCCAGCTCTCTCCTTGGCAAGTTTTTGTTTCTTTCTTCCTGCAAGATACGGAATATTTTCATTTTATCATTAAAATGGTAATCAAAAGAAGTCAAATTGCTGTGAGTGTCATACATGCTATTTGCAAAAGATCCCTGAGTATCGCAAATCCTTGTGATCCTACAGGACCTTGACAAATCACAAATTTGTCACAAATCCTTGTGATTTGTCAAGGTCATATAAATGGTTCTGGCTAATGAGCTATGGACAATATGACATTTCTAGTCAAGAGCTTTTTCCTTCTGTCTGAGGCACCAAGATCAGCAATTTTCAAGATATGAGACAATTCCAACAGTTGATTAATTACCACAAACAGAGCAAGCCCCCCAGTCCCAATCTATACAGGACATGAAACACAAGCGAGAATTAAGCCACTGCTGTTATAAAGTATTATCACTAGAGTCTAACAGATTTAATCTTTACTGCATGCTGAAAGCTATCTGATATTCCTAAATAGGAAAAAAGAGGGGGTAAGAGGACAGTGTTCAGAAATCCACTGCAAAATTCCTAACTACAGCTGGTAGGTTAAGAAAAAAAACCTCTGCTGGGGTACCTGCGTGGCTCAGTCGATTAAGCGTCCCCGACTTTAGCTCAGGTCATGAGCTCACAGTTGACAAGTTCAAGCCCCATGTCGGGCTGTGCTGACAGCTCAGAGCCTGGAACCTGCTTCAGATTCTGTGTTTCCTCTCTCTCTCTCCCTCCCCTGCTCATGTTCTGTCTCTCTCTCTCAAAAATAAATAAGCATTGGAAAAAAATTAAAAGGAAAGAAAGGAAAAAGATCCTCTCCCTACACTCTGGAAGCTGTTTTGTTTCTTTGTCTCGTTTTTGATATGAAAAAGCAATACTACATATCTCAGAAGTAACGTTTAAAATCTTAATCATTAGTCAACCAACGGTATTTTAAGTTGCTATTTAATTATATACTCCACGTGCAGGGGTACTGGCACAGGGAAGCACGAGCTTTGTTTATACCCCAGCTCTTCTCACTACCGGTGTGACCCTGCGCAACTTACAGTAGTCTGTACCCCACTTTCTCCGTATGTAAAACTGGTCTAGAACCAGTTTTGCTGGTTGTAATGATTCACAGAGTTCTTGTGAAGATTAAATGAGTTAATGTATGTAAAACATTTCTTAATCGTGTCCAGTTTCTCATGTGCCATACGAGGAGCTGGGCTGTGCTAAATTACTAGTCATTAAAACTACCGGTGACATGGAGACTGTGGCACAGCTAAGAAAGGTAAGACTCAAATGCTCATTACCTGGGTGATCTTTGGCAAATAAATCTCTTACCTCTGCAAAGGCATGTTTAATCTTACTACTGTGAGAAACAAAAGCCATAAGAAACAAGCAAATGTCCTCCGGAAACCTTAGTGTTCTACAAACCCAAGTCTACTCAGTGCATGACTCAAGAGGCAGTGAGATGGGTTAACTTACCGTGGTCCAGGATTTCTCATCTACGCTCACAAACTGGGTTTGACCACACCAGTCGCTCCCGCCAACTCTAGCCCCCCGTGTATCTCAAGGGCTACAACCCCACGGCTGGCAGTTTCAACGAAACAATATAGGTTAAATAAGCTGATCTTGCACATAAATTTGAAGAAAGCCCTTTCTTTTTTTTAACGTTTACTTATTTAGAGAAAGAAAGAGTGCACGCGCATGTGCACGCACGTGGGGGAAGGGGAGCAGGGAGGAAGGGAGAATCCCAAGCAGGCTCCACACTGTCAGGCAGGGCTCAAATCTCAGGGAAGTGGGAGATCATGACCTGAGCCACAATCAGGAGTAGGACCCTTGACCAACTGAGCCACCCAGGCGTCCCCCATTTGTCCGTCTTTAGGCAGAAAATAATGAATACCACACTATATTAACTAATTACCAAATACCACTAGTGCTGGAGGAAGGAGACTACTACGTGGGAGACTTCACCGAAGAACCAGACGTGAAGACAAAGGAACACTTAGATATTAAGGGTAAGCACTCAGTAAGTCTTAGATGCTTACTGACGCTATTCTAAATATTAACTGGCTTACTTACTCCTCACAGTAACACTAAGTCAGGCACGATCAGCATTTCCACTGGAGAAAATTACCAAGGTCACAACTAGTGAACGCTGGAGGGGCAAGGCAAAAGCAAGCAGCTGCATTTCGGAACGTGTGTACTCGAACGTTGTTCTGTATGGCCTCTGTACGCTGCCCCCGATACCGACTCGCCCCGTGGCCTTCCATCCTCTTCAAGCTCACTGGGTGACCTGTCCTGGGACTGTGTGCCAGCACCCTTGGAGACTAATGCGCACACCTTGGAAAGGCCCAAGGTGAGGACCGGGGAAGGCTTTTCTTGGCCTCCCACGAATCTGCGCGAGAGAACATAGTCTCTCTCCTTCCTGACACGCACGTGGTGCCACAATATCTAATTAAAGGGGAGCTGTCGTTTACGTCAATGCAGATGATTAGAGATGCCTGCGAAGAACCCTCTGATCTTGCAACAATGCCCTTCTGCTA
Organism: Cryptoprocta ferox; assembly: GCA_028646485.1. NCBI lineage: Eukaryota > Metazoa > Chordata > Mammalia > Carnivora > Eupleridae > Cryptoprocta > Cryptoprocta ferox. Next base: position 5,559,880 of record CM053561.1, read on the forward strand.
GTCCCTTCATCTACAAAATCTGGGGACTGAGTAACCTGCGAGCATAACTGTGCGGCTGATCACTACCCCACGCCTGACTACACCCCCCCCCCCCGCCCCTGTAAGTTATGCTGAATAGAATTGTAAACCTATGGAGTCACCTGCTTTATCTTCCAGTTTCAGAGTGCCTTCTCAATTTGGGGGATGCTCTACTGTCCCTCCTCTACCTTGTAACAGACATGAAGACATTCCCATTAAAAAAAAAAAAGTACCTCAGAGATCACAAAGCAAGTATATGGAATAAACAGGTACATATAGTTTGCTTAGCCACAATTTATGAAAAATGACAAAAATAATGAAACCCGGTAGAGAGGAACTTATTTTCCATTACTATCCAATCTTACAGTTTTTTTTTTAAACAGGATGGAGAGGAGTGATTGTTGTTGAATGTCTGACTGATAACAAATACCAATTTTAAGACGGGTTAGTTCCTTTAAGTTTCTACCAGTAAGAGTCTAGCTTTAGTTTCATAAGACAATTTAGGGTGTTACCTTATCAGTACATAGTACTAGCTCTATGGCAAAGGGAAAGATGGTAACAGACTTAAAAACCACGGAGTTACACATTCAACAAGCAAATTCAGCCCTTGGCTCAATACTTACTAGAAATTAGTCCCAAGTGCTACTGTGTAAACCTAACAAGTTAAAACAGACTTTATCTACTTTTAAAAGTACACATAAAACAGGAACTTACAGATTGCAGAATTACTCTGAATAAAAGTTTTACTTCCTAAAGAAAATGTCAAATAATAATTAAATTCATGAACAATCTTCAGCATCCATCAGTTGCCAGGGGCCGGGGACTGCACTCAACTCCTAACATTTCACAAAAGAGGGAAACTAAAGCTTGAAGTCGGTTGCCCCAGGTTACTCGGCTAACACCTGACCACTGAGATCAGTGTAGGCCACTGCTCATGCTAGAAAAATAATTACGGATTGAAGACGATGGAAAACGGATTTTGAAAATAATCTCTCAATCGATCTAGAAGGACAGCTTTTATGATGGATTTCTTCAGCCAGAAATTAGTTTTCTCAAGGTTTCTAACAGGATTGCAGTGTTTCCCAAGGAAGAAAGGATTAATCTATTCTTACGGAGCTCTGTAGCCACACCACCGCCACCATCCCTCCAACTACTCTGGAGACTGAGACAAGAAAATGATCTGCCTTTCTCGCTATGTTGACAGCCAGCATGTCCGCAGGGGCTTTCTCCAGGTCAGGAATGGTGGTGGGCACGTCAAACAAACATCTCAATCGTCACAAGAACCACCAGAGGCAGGTGGCGTTACCCGATTTTACCAACTAAGAGAATTAAGATGCAGAAAGCCCAAAATTCTGCAGCTGACGCGTGACTAATCCGGGCCTGGAAAACGGGAGTTTCTGAATCCAAAATGGCATCCTCTCCATTAGTCTATCTTACTGCAAAGAAAATAAATTCTGTGTCCCCTCCCTCCCGGAACAGAAGCCAGTGGAATCAGGCGTCCTACTGTCGATGCTACAAGATCATCTTCTACCCCCCAGAGGGTAGGTCACTGGCCACGTGGGGCTACCGAACCCCGGCGACAATCTACTATAGCTTAACTAAACACTAAGTATGGAACAGGCTAATCATTTCTTCTAACGTTCTGGGCTTACATTTCAATTTTAATTTTAGAAAGCGTTTTGACTGAGCAACCTAGAAAAGTTGCAAACGTCTGTTTTTGTTGCCCTAAATTTGCTGAGGCCTCCGAAATTCTAAGATCACAGTGGGTTTGGTGGCACGACCTCCCCCACTGTAACTCTCGCAGAAGGTATCGCAGGAAGGAAATAAGACTGAGGCACGGGAGAGCGCAGCCTTTTGGACTCCCCTGCAGTTTCTGTAGCATTCACTCATATCTTGGAAGCATTTTCGGGGAAGCTACCAAGAGGGTTTAAGAATGCAGCAGCGATACGGCTGCATCTGCGGAGCGAGTTGCAAGCACAAATTTCGGAAAAACACAAAACACACGAATCTCGGGGTTTGAACAGAGGATTAAACAGGCGAACTGCAAAAAGTCCCCCCCGCCCCCCGCATCGTAACACAGACCAGAGTGCGTTCACACGGCAAGCGCTCGGGGAAGACTAAACGGGCAAAATCGTCCCTCCAACACGGACGGAATCACGCGGGGCCCCAGAGGCAGGGGCGGCCCCGGGGGGCGCGCAGCCCGCGCCTGCGCCGTCTTCCGGCTCGGACGCCCGCGGCCGCCCCGCACCCCCGACGCCGCCCATGTCCCCCCGCGCGCGGCAGCGGGGAGCAGGCACGCGGAGGCGGGAGAGGCTGCGGGCCCGGGGCCGAGGGGACCCACTCACGTTCTCGAAGCCTGTTCTTGAAGTTGGGGTCACTCCGTCTCTTGCGGTCGAAGTAAATGCAATACCCGATAAAAAGAGCCCCGCAGACACCGGCGGCGATGGCGCTGTTACGGCCCACCATCTTCTCTCGACCGAGCAGCAGGGGCGAGCGCGGCGGCGTCGGGGCCGGCGGAGAAGCAGTTGGCCGCGAACCCTCACAGCGGACCGCGCCGCCGCGACCTGTCGCTCGCCGCGAGGGACGCCGAAAGGCCGAGCGCACGCACTTCCGGCCCCAGCCGTGCGAGGCCCTCGGGTGCGTCCGCGGCAGTTGCCTGAACAGCGGCGCCCGCGCCGCTTCTGCGCCTGCGCAGGGGGCCTCAGCGCGGTCGCCTAGCCGCCTCCGGGCGGGCTGTGTGCGTTGGTGTCAGCGTTTTGCGAGTGACCTCGCACTTCCGGGAGAGCCGCTGGGCGTGACGTCGCGAAGGCGGCGCGTGGCCGTCGGTCACATACTCAAAAGACTTTGTAGCTGACTGCTCGTGCCAAAGATGGAAGGGATTGGTGACAAATGCTTCGTGTTATTCTTGTGTGATATAGACAACCTGTGACTCGTTTGAATTGAATTCGTTTGAACCGAATTTGCTTTTCAAGTTCAATCACAATCCGCTGTACAGCGAGCAACATAATCTAGTGATCCAGTGTCGGATGAATATTTATAATACAGTGTCGTGAGGGGTGGAAGAAAATTACGCTGATTCCTGGAAAAATATAATGGATAAAAGAGATGGAAGAGAATTGAAAACATGAGTTGTCTTATAATGACTGGGAACATATATGGTAGTTTAAAAAGACAAAACCTTGGTTAGAAAGACATTAAATAACTGTAAGTTGAGAGGGGTAGGGGAGAGAAGGGACCTTCAGGGTTGTGTCATAAGAATGCGGCTGCCTCTGTCCCCAGCCATAGGGAGGGGACCTCTTAAACCCTGGGAGTGACAACGATGTCTCTTACTCAGGGTGAGCGCTGGCAGTTTACGCAGAGTCTCCACTCTGATGGGCCTAGCCAGGCCAACTGTGTGGTTAGAGGGTTGAGACTTGGATCCAGGTGATACCAACCCTGCCTCTGGGAAGGTCAGGGGGTGGAGCGGAAGAGCTGGAGATTGAAATGGCCTACATAATGAAACTTAAATCCTCCGGACCCAAAGCAGGTGAGCCTCCCAGGCTGACGTACACTGTGTAATTCTACACTAATGTACCGCATGCTAGGAGGCTGAAGTGGACAACAGAGGCTTCATCTCTGGGACTCTCCCAGACCTCTCCCCATGCATCTTTCCCTTTGGCTGGTTTGGTCTGTAATTTTTTTTTCTTTTTGCTGTAATACAACTGTAATTACAGTGCCTTACTGGCTGTCAGAGGAGCACAGGACTCTTGATCTCCCGCTTGTGGGTTCCAGCCCCATGTTGGGTGTAGAGATTGAATAAATAAAACTTAAGTATACTATGTTCCTGAGTTAAGCCCTTATAGCCAATTATTGAACCTGAGGGGGTAGTGGGGACCCGCAAACTAGTAGCCAATTAGAGAGTGATCTGGAGACCCCCACTCCCCAATTTTTGTCTGCTGTCTGAAGGCAGTCTTGTAGGAGACTGTGCTCAACCTATGAAGTTTGGCCTAACTCTGGGTCATTGGTGTCAGAAGTTATTGCAAGGATACTTATGGAAACATTTAGCTGGAGGCCCTAACCTAGTCCAGGATTTCGGGAAAGCCCTTTATGCTTAACTGATGAAGAATATGAGACCCAGTCGAAGACCAGAAATAGGACCAAAGGTATATATGCATTGCCTGGACTGGGGAGGAGAGGGAGGGGGATTGAGATGCATTATGTACCAAAGATAGTAATTGAGATTTACACACCACAGAGGAATACAAAAAGCTTTTCCATATGTGCTGCACACACACATTCTGATTCTTCCCATCCCCAAACTTGCCAGTGACCTCAGCTGTTAAGAGGCTTATCCTGAGCCTCAGATGTGTCTGGAACAGGAAAAAAACTTGTCCAAGGCCACACAGATGACATGAGGCCTAGAAATTAACTCTCTTGAAACCCTGAACACACTACATGGCCATTAGATTACAACTCCTGAATGAACAAAGAATTATCCCCGTGTTGAGGATAGTAAACATGGTGTTTACCTGAACAATGTTCAGGTCACTACTATGAGGTTCACTATACCAAGCAACATGTTTATACAAAGCACAGTTAGAGCAACATCTGTCTTTTTCCCTTAACCACTCTACATTTTAAAACACCTCTTATAAAATGCAAGCATAGAATCCCCGAAATAGAAACAGCCTAGAATCCCTCATGCAGTTGTTGGTGAGTGAAATCATCAGTGGATTGTGGGATACTGGTCGATCATAACAGGTGGTTTAAAAAAAATTTTTTTTAATGTTTATTTATTTCTGAGAGACAGAGAGAGAGAGCATGAGCAGGAGAGGGGCAGAAAGAGAGGAAGACACAGAATCTGAAACAGGCTCCAGGCTCTGAGCTCTCAGCACAGAGCCCGACGCGGGGCTTGAACTCAGAAACCGGGAGATCATGACCTAGGCCAAAATCGGACGCTTAACCGACTGAGCCACCCAGGTACCCCAAAACTGGTGTTTTTAATAAATATATCCATCTATGTACTGGTCACAGAGTGAAGTTAAGGTCCCTTATTTCATCAATCAAGATACTTAGATAAAGGGGCTGAGAGGCCTGTCCGAGGTCATGCACAAAGGTGCCTCAAGAACCAGATGTGCTTACATTGCAGCCCAGGGTTTTTTTACACAAAAACCTAAAGACCAAAAGGAGCACCCTGTGTTAAAGACTAAAATTACATATCAGAACAACCAATAAAAACTAAATTATGAAAGGAAGAAAGGTTAAAATTATGTATTTATACATACACTGAATTTTACACAAAATATACACTAATACACACTATAAGGTATACACAATAAAAACATGCTACATATAGTCTATATCTACAGTGATAGTTCTATATGGTCTATAAGTGATGCATTTTTATATATAAAGTTTAACTGGAAATATATGCAAAAATGCTCAAGATTATCAAGTAGTTAAGTATTTACTGAACGATACTTAACAAAAAACTAGATTCTAAGAACCATAGGGGATGCTAAGCATAAAACACCCAGTCTCTGGATACAGTACAACAGAGCTCTGACTTCTACAAATTACATTTTGAAGATCATTAGGTTTCCCTGCTGCTATAACCAAAAGGTGGGATTTTCAAAATCATCAGTAACAACTCACTGTCCCTCAATCCCCTTCTCTACCCAAGTGACAGGACACCTGCATCACTGATTCTGCCTGCCTCAGACCAGCATCCCTGGATTTCCTCCACCCCCTCCCTCCGATACAGACGCAGCTTGGGAAGAACTGTGAGAGGGGCGACAGCTAAGGCACAAGCTGCAGCCCCAAGGCAATACAATGGTATTCTCTCCCCTTGTTGAACTTTACACTTTGTGGCCTAATTACGTATTTTATCAGAAAATATCCTTTAAATGGGATTTTTTTGAGACTGTTTCATTTCATACTACTGCATGGCACCAATTTAAGAATCACAAGATTTCCCGGGAGAGTATTTTTCAAATTGAAAAACAGAAATAAAAAGTAGAGATCTGCTTTATAGACAACTTACAAAGGACGTCAATAAGGAGTTTAATTACCAGGTAAGAATAAGAAATCAAAGCAACATTTCATATAATATTCTTTGGTTAGTTAGTTATTAGGTTGATGAATTAAAATAGAAACCCAGAACTCCACTTTTCAGAAGTTCAAGAAAAAAGGGGGGAAAAAAAAAATCAGTGGCTGTTATGTAACAGCCCTTCAAACCTTTCTTCTTTGGGATGGTGATTTGTATTAGAGCAGTATTCCGACCTATCAAGGTCCAATCTGTATTAAGGTGTGTACGTGTGTGTGTGTGTGTGTGTGTATATATATATATATATATATATATATATATATATATATATATATATATTTGTTTTAATTTACTCACTTTAGTCTCATCCCAAGTAATTCTTGAAAGCGTTACATTTTCCTATCATACACTAATACATAACCCCTAAGATTCTTTTTTTTCCCCCACAACCACTAAAATTCTAAGTGTTTACCCTAAGTATAAAATCATCTCTTACACCATCAGCAGTAACACATAATCACTGGTGACTAATCTGCTTACACCTTAAAACAAATGCTTCAAAGGTGCTATTACAATGTGAATAAACTAAAAATGTTCCCACGTTTCACACGTACCGTCCATTAAAAATTCTGCCACTCGATACATGGGTTTATCACACTTTTATTATGAGTACTCAGTGGGAGCAAAATAACCTTCGGATTTTTACTTCTGTTTTTTCTGTTTCTTAGTCTGTCCATTTTTCTTCTGCCCTTTCTTTTTCTTCTTAAGGAGAACAGCTTTTTCTCCAATAAACAAACTCTGAGAATGTCCTATATTTTTTGAACCGAAATTAAGTCCCTGCTTAGGTTTACTGACATTCTTCGAACTGGGATTTGAATTTGGCTTTAATTTTTCTTTATTGACAGAACGCATGACTCTGAGTTTTCTTCCCATCAGTTCAGAATTATTTAATTTCAGAGCAAGATGAACAGCATCTGTATTCTGTAATAAAAATCAATATATTAATTTCCACGAGAAACCTGTCTGCAAAGACACTAGTAAAACTGTGACTTTAGTGGATCAGGAGAATTTTCAAGCTTGCACATAGATTCCCCTCCTGCTTTCACATCCACAAAGTCCAATCCCACGGGTTTCAGTGCCTGGGCCGGTACTCTCGTTTTGATCATGCTCCTCACGAGTTTCTCCCCAGGAAGCACTCAGCTGCCTTGTCACATAATCAGGTCAAGTCACAATCTAACAGGCTTCATTTTTCTCATTGTAAAATGGTGTTTCAACCCACTAGACTAGTCACATGCAATCTTTTAAGCCAATGAGCCTCCCTTCTCACAGGCTCTTTCTGCAAAGGCTGCACTGTGTTAGTGGACTTGAGAGAGGCGGAACTCCCTTTCAGTCTCTAAGATGTTGGACTAGATGCCTTGCAGAATTGTTTTTTTTTTTTTTTTTCTTAACATTTATTTATTGCGAGAGAGAAAGCATGAGAGCAAGCAGGGGAAGGGCAGAAGGAGAGAGAGAATCCTAAGCAGGCTCTGTGCTGTCAGCACAGAGTTGGGACACTTAACTGACTGAGCCACCCACGTGCCCCTGCAGGATCCCGTTTAGATTCCAAATTCTATTACTCTTTTATTCTAATACAGATCCACTAAACGCTAACAACCCTGAATATTCACTAGATGTTTGCTCAAGGACTTTACCAACTTATCAAGTAACAGTAGACAGCAGAGGGGCACCCGGATGGCTCAGTCTGTTAAGCAGCTGACTCTTGGTTTTGGTTCAGTCATGATCTCACAGTTCGTGGGATAGAGCCCGGTGTCGGACTCTGTGCTGATAGCAGGAGCCTGCTCGGTATTCTCTCTCTCCTTCTCTGACTCTCCCCTACTCGAGCCCTCTCTCAAAATAAATAAATAAACCTTAAGAAAAAAAAAGTAGACAACAGAGAAACACTACAATGCAGTAATGATGGCAACATAAGACTTTTTCTCAAAAGCTGTCTGATAATAATACATATTAGGAGTATTAAACCTGGTCGTATTATCTTGACCTAGTCAGTAACAGCCCACTGGGGAGCTATCCAAAAAAGGCAATAAAAAACTACAAACATTCGAAGGAAAAAAACCACCCCAATTTCATTCTTACAGCAAAAAATAGAGAACACTGCAAATTTCCAACATTTGAGAAACATAAGGAAAATGACAGTATAAATTATGTTACATCGCTCAAAGGAACATACAACAGAAAACACAAAGCAGGTTGCAAAAGTTTATGTTCACAGACAGAAGTTCAACATTAAAAAAGAAGGCACAGAAAAAAACTGAAAGGAAATGTATTAATGGGTGCTTGTGGAGGGGAGAAAAACTTAAGTGCCATCAGGCAGTATATATATTCTAATAGGATGTATATTCTAATATTATTAGGCAGGATACACCGCTTAATATTTAGTAAACTAAATATAACCAATTTTGTACAAAGACTAAATTTTCTTCTACCTGTGCATTGGGTCAAGTCTTTCCTCCATTTTACGGAAGGCTGAAATTCAGAGATTTAATATCTTTCATGTCCAATATCTAAAACGTTATTTAATAACATGAATATGGAGAAAGAGGGACCCAGAGTGTCCTTTGATTAGGTGCAGTTACAGGAATAGTACTCGAATATGGCAGGTTGTGAGTTTAGTTTCCTGAAGATGGAATTTGAAGGTGACAGTGACAGTTAACGTCTGAGAGAGGAAGCAGCAGTGACAACCTCTTCAGCACATTTCAAAAGACAGAGTCTCCCATACCTCAAAGAGTACGTAGCCGAACCCTCTGCCAACTCCAGTGACTGGGTCTCTCACAATCCTTACTGCCACAATACTCCCACAGTCCAAAAAGTGGTTCTCAACTGCCGATTCTTCCGCTTCTAAAAACAAATTCGACCAGAGCACAAGTAAGGACAGAATCGCCTTTGAAAGCTGCAGCTGTTTAATAATACAAGTTAATATAATAGAGTTAATAGAGCAAGTACCACGACAATGAGTCAGGTTACACTCTACACTTTTCCAAGTTAGTCTTAAAGCAAAACATTAAGTTACTACTCAGTTGTTATTTTAATGATAAACGGATCCTTTATTTGTTTAAAACTTACTGTATGGGAGATTCCCCACAAATACTGATCTCTTGTCCCTCTGAAATACAAAGAAGGTTAGTAAAAATCATTGGAGCCAAAAACGGAAGTCATCCAAAAATCCACTCTCTCCCTCACCCCAGGTATCCGACAGGTCTCCACTGCTCTGATTTACCTATACACCAGTCCCTTATTTGATTCTGTTTCTTCTGTCTTCCCTCTTGAAAGTGAGCAGGCACTGGAGGAAGTAGGGTTTTTTTGTTCACAGCTAGCTCTAACATATGGCAGTGCTCAACAGGCATGCTAGGTTGGCAAAGTCTCTCTGTACCGGGCCAGACAGCACGATGTCCGGCATCGTGGGCCAAGTGGTCTCTGATGTAACTACCCTCCCTGCTGTGACAGCACGTTGTAACCTAATGGGTGTGGTTGTGTGCTAATAAAATTTAAATAACATCAATAGCTGGGCCTTGGTCATTTCTCATCTAGGTCACTCTGACCCCGACAATAATGCACTCTAGAGGTTTGTGTGGTGGGCTCTTAGGTGCAGCCCTCATTCACTTTGGGAGGCCTTTGTAAACTGCAAATCCAGTCACATCACTCCTGCATTTCAACCTGTAGGACTGGTCCTGGACAAGATCCCCAACACGACAGCCCGCAGTCTTCATGATTTGGCCTCTTCAATTCTCCAATGGCAAGTTACTGCTGTCCCTCTTCACACTCTACCCGCTAATAACTGCATCAAGCTCTTGCCATTCCCTAAGTAAATTAAGTCTTGGCCCCCTCCACTATTTAAACTTTCTTGAGCCTAGATAACACTGACTCATCTTTCAAGTCTGATAGAGCACTGTTCTCCTGGAAGCCCTCCTCTGTCCCCTCTTGCCGGCACCTCCCCGAGACAAGGGTCCCGTTCCTGAGCTGAAAGAGCATCCTGTGTACTCATCAGAAAACAGTGCTGGGGCGCCTGGGTGGCTCAGTCAGTTAAGCGTCTGACTGTGCAGACAGCTCAGAGCCTGCCTCGGACTCTGTGTCTCCCTCTCTCTCTCTGCCCTTCCCTCGCTCACGCTCATATGCTCTCTCTCTCAAAAATAAACAAACATTAAAAAAAAAAGTACCACAATCAGCCCATCTGTCTTCACCTTTGTACTGTGAACCCCTGCAGGACTCAGGCTCTGTCTCAGCACCGCATGCCTGACACAGAGTAGGGACTCAAAACTGTTCGAGTTGTTTAACTTTCTTGATCTCGGTATATGAAATAAGGTGTTGGCCCGGATGATCCCCAGCATCCCTTCCAGGCTAACTCTCTATGAGCACTTGATTGGGGGTGGGGGTACCACGTCCTTGGAAGCTGGGGACGAAGGTCCTTGTGCCAGTCTGTGCACCAATGCTGTGACCTCAAGGGCCAAAGTGTTTCCTTCTTGGCTTCCCTCATGCTCACTGATGATTCCACTTCTCTCCCAGCAAAAGCTCACAAGAGAACGTTTCTTTCCACGAAACTCCAGTTAAATTCTTTAACCAACTCAAGTACAACTTACAGATGAAGTCTCAGATGCCAGATCGACTCTAATACGAAATCCATCGGCAAACTGGGCCCCGTTTCTGCATTATAAATACGAAGGGGGAAAACGGCTGTTAAAAATGAGCGCTGAGTTAACAGCAATATTTGTTCTGAAGTGGAACCAAAGAATAAAACGTACTCGTATATACTGAAATATAATCATTCCATTCAAATCTTAAAGAGATAAAATTACCTTTTCAATGCTTTCGTAGCAGCGCTCTCATCCTTAAACACAACATAAGCATTAATATTTTTCTGATCAGGATGAATTTTACGTCTATACAAAAAAAAAGTGTAAAATCTGTTCATCTCAGAGTCATTAAAAAAACAGTTTGTTTTCTACTCTCAATCAGCACATATGACAAGAATTCCCGGGGGAAGTTTCATCTCTTTTAATAAACATTTAGTAATAACGCAAAAAATAACATACAACTTACACAGATATTGGACAAAACATGTAGCCTTTGTCTTCCTATCAGTCATCACTATGAGAGAGAGCAAGCGGCCCCCCTCAGGCAATGCCACAAAGCTAGAAACAAGAATCTTAACTGCAGCCCTGTACCTAACACACATACAAGCAGATGTGACTGCCAACTTGATTTTTCCTTTCTATTGTAAGATAAAAACTACACAAACGTGTATAGTATAGAGAAATATTAAAGACCAATACCCCTGCGGCCACCGCCCACCCCACCGACTCTCTCTGTGCCTCCTTTCCTCCAAAGGTAACAACCGCCCCTACTTTCCAGAAACCATCTGCTTGCGTGTCTATGTGGTTCTATCACAATCAAGTGTCTACTCCTTGGTCATACTTTGGTGTTGTCCATTTGGGGACTTGAAGTCTTCTGAGTCTTGTTTAATCTGGAGGATTCTGCCTTTATCTCTCTCTTTACCTTACTGTTCGACTTATAGAATTTTCCAAAGCCTGGATTTTTTTGATCGTGAGCTCACAGTACAGGTCAACGTGCACCTCCGGCCTCCCTATTTCTTGCAAATTGGCAGCTGGATCCAGAGGTTTGCTCAGACTCAGACTGGACATCTCTGTCAGGGCTGGAGGTAGTGCTGTGTTTGCGCAACGGGAAGCAGGTTATGACTGGTTTTCACTCTTTTTGTAACGACTACAGCTACTGCTGCTCCATGCCTCCACCCACTAATTCACTAGGCTTGCAAAATGGTCATATAATTTAGGTGTGACCCATCAGCAAAAAGGGCCTAGTAATGACCACAGATTCTTTCCTGAAGACATGAACCTATTGTTTTTGAAGTAGCAAAAACGCTAATAAACAAGGGAGTACCATCGAGAAAGGTAGTAGGAGACACCAGGGCATTACTCACAGCATTCTGTAATAACATACTACACTATCTGATTGTTTTATATCAATAAAACTAGCTGCAATTTCTTGAATGCCTAATACAATACTGGGCACTGTGGTAGACACTTGATGTGTTCACTTAATCTCCCATCTGTGACATGGGTGTTACTTTTCTGATTTTATGGATAGGGAAGCTGAGACTCAGAGAAGTGCCATGGTCACAAGGCAAGGAGTCGCCAGCCCAGGACTTCAAACAAGCCTAGCGGACTCCGGAGCCCCCACCCTTTCCCTGCAACAGCTCCGGACAACATCCTACTCAACCTGTCTTAGTGTTGAAATGTGTGCATCCTCCCCAAATTCATATGTTGAAATCCACGTAATGCCCAATGTGATGGTAATAGAAGGTGAGGCCTTTGGGCGTGGCTGAGGTCAAGAGGGTGGAATCCTCTAGAGTAAGACTAGTGCTCTTAAGGAAGAGACCCCACAGAGCTCCCAGCCCCTTCATCTTCCTGTTGGACTATGAAATGTGAGGACGCGGTGAGAAGGCACGGGCTATGAGCCAGGAAGCTGACCTCACCAGAATGCAGCCATGCTGGCACGTCATTCTAGCCTCTGAAACTGTGAGAAATAAATTTCCATTGTTTATAAGCCATCTAGCCTGGGGCATTTTGTTATAGCAGCCTGAACAGACTAACACAAACCCCAAGACAACCGAATGGAAAGTGAGTTTAAAAACTCTTAACTGGGGGCACCTGTGTGCCTCAGTGGGTTCGAGCATCTGACTCTTGAGTTTTGCTCAGGTCATGATCCCAGGGTCATGAGATTGAACCCCGAGTTGGGGTCTGCACTGAGCATGGAGCCTGCTTGGGGTTCTCTCCCTTTCCCTCTGTCCTTCCCCGACTTGCACTTGAGCATGTAAATGCTCTGTAAAAAAATTAAAATAAAAAATAAATAAAAACTCTTAACTGTACTCTATGAGAAAAGATCCCTTGGCACAGGGAATACAGAGGGCAAGCACAGAGTTCTGACCCTTTCTATGTGGCAATAACCTGTTTTGTATCAAGCTTGATGGATGATTTAAAAAAAACTAATGGGATCTAGAGATCTAGGTATTAACGACACCTAGTGTTCTACTCGCACCTAGAAGGGAGAAAGCCAGTAAGAGCATCATCCCCACCCCTATACAAGAAGCCAGATAAACTACAACATTATAACTTTTGTTGAAGCTACCAGAGCTAAGTCCAAGGGAACTTGTCTCCATCCTAGGAGACAAGAGGCAACACTGGCTCACAAGCCGGTGCCAGACAATGCAGCTGGGCCGGTTTCAGCTAGGATTTAATAAACTGCCAAAGCCAAGACAGGGCTGGGCCTGAAATGCAATCTCTGGGGGCCACCAACACAGATATGCACACCCACTAGCAGGCTCTGCTCCACCGACCTCTCCCAGTGTCCAGAGGAATGACTGAGGGCAGGTGGGACATCTCAGGGGAGTACGGGGTGGAGAAGAGAAGTGTGGGAAGGACACAAAGCCCACCTGGATTCTTCTCCCATCGGAGAGGGCCAAGCTGCTGGGGCAGAGACAGCAAACCCCGTCATCTCCAGGGCACAGGGATACCCTTGTGGCCAGAGAAGGGAGACCTCCTATCACAGGGCAAGGAGTGGGAAATGTGTTCCAGCCCAAGACCCACCAAAGGCACAAGGCAGAGTTTGGCTGCCATAGAAAGGAGGACCAGCCAGTGCACTGATACACAGACAGACAGGGCCCGTCTGCTGAACTGGGACAACAGAGAACCCCACCGCCCCCGACCAGAGCATCAAATCCCAGCACTCTCTAAAGTGGATCTTCAATAAAATTTAAAACTTTAGCTCTTTAAAATTAGACACCCTGAAAAAAGGTTAGCTACAGGGGTGCCTTGGTGGCTCAGGTGGTTAAGTGGCTCAGGCCACGATCTCACAGTTCGTGGGTTCAAGCCCTGTGTTGGGCTCTGTGTGGCAGCTCGGAGCCTGGGGCCTGCTTCAGAATCTGTGACTCCCTCTCTCTCTGCCCCTGCCTCTCTCAAAAAATAAATAAATGTTGTAAACAATGGTCACCATGCTGTATGTGACACCCCTGTGACTTATTAATATTTTATACCTGGAAGTTTGTACCTTCTGACCCCCTATACCTATTTCACCCCCACCTCCTCCCCTGGCAACCACCCACCTATTCTGCATCTTTGAGTTGTTTGTCATTCTCTTTTACTCACTTAGCATAACTAGTCTCCAAGGTCCAGCCACGTTGTCAAAAATGAAAATATTTCTTTCCCTTTTTTTAGGCCTGAATAATATTCCTGGGTGTGTGGGTGTATGTGTGTGTATGTGTGTATCCAGTCATCTACTGATGGACACTTACCTGGGCTGTTGTAAATAATGCTGCAACATTTTCAAAGTACGTTATTTTGTCTAATATAACTGTATCTGTATATTGATATAATCTGTATACCTGTATCTAATATATACACATCTGCTTGTAAACTCTATTCTTTCATATCCTAGTTAGAAAAAAATAAATAAAAATCCAAGATTAGAGATGAATAGGAAACCCTGCATAGAACTGAAAGTAACTGAGAAAGGCTGTACATTTTAAATTTACATGTCATGTCAATTATATTTCAATTTTAAAAATTAATGAGATATAAAGGGAGAGTAAAGAACACTTCTGTCTCATCCATGGCACTAGGTGGGTAAGGAGGGTAGGGAAAATCCCTGGAGAATATGAACCACAAGCCACAGGTCCCCAAACCTTCAGACAGAGAGCTTAAAGTGGTCTTGGGCTGACAGTACCCCCAGGTAACTGACAGAAGCAAACACGAATTCTCTCTGGGAAAACCTGACCAGCCAACCCTAACTACGGGGCACCCGATTTTCAGATGCATCCTGACGTCAAAATGTTAAGATATGGGGAAATGTGTGACTTAGAACTGGTAAAATATGGTATATTTATGATTTATATTACAATATTTGGGCACAAAACTTCCTTATTCTCTTCCAAACACAATACTCAATTAAATGTCCTTGAAATTTCTCATGGCACATTTTCTAGCAACTTATTTTATAATGCTTACTGTGATTCTACAATTTATGTTAAAGCTTAAAGACAAATATCTGATAAATTAATATGCTATTACAGACATAAGAAAATAGTCAAGTAGTATGATGTATTATCCAAAGATAAAAAATCCATGAAAACACAGTCTTAAATTTTAACCAAAAAAGAAGAAAGTTTAAGATTACTCCCCTTCTCTAATTATAAACTTACTTTATTGCTGCCAACTTTTTGGACAGAGTTCCCTCTGCTGGAATCTTTTAAGAGAAAAAAAAAAGGGGGGGGGAGGTATTAAAGAAAATTCATTATCTGAAATATTACTTCAAATTAATTATATTTTAATAAACTGAATTCTAAATATCTTATTCTGATGTGATGTAATTAAAACATTCTAGGGAATCACAAACAACTGTCCTAATGTTATATGAATGGGATCTGGTGGCTTAGGACAAAACTTTCCAATGATACAAGACCATATTTAGATTTTACAAGCAACGACTTTTAATCTAAATGGAAGCAAACATACTGGGCCCTCAACTTGGGTCAGATGACTCAAAGGGGTCTCTGGTCAAAAGGGAATACAGAGGTTAAAGACGCATATGAAAAACATAAGGAAAACTGTTTTATAAGATAAGCTTGGAAAAAAGCAACATTTCTATATTAATATTTTATTGTACATTCTATATGATTTTATTTTTTTGTACATTCTGTATGATTTTAATATGTCTGACTAAATTGGCAAATAATGTAAAGACATTATTGCATCCATATGTCTAAGGGGTTGTATATGCCAGCTGGCAAAAAAAAAAAAAAAATCATGGTATTTTTAATTGGGCAAATAAGGGAATCCCCTTTACATTCAAATTCACTTCCTTTCCAGCCATATATAGTATTACTTTCGTACTACTTAAGAGTAAGGGGGTTATGGAGGAGATGTAAATTTAAGTCAACAACTCTGACCGTCAGCAATGCGCCAATCCTGAGACACTGGCCGAGGCCCTGACATACCTCAGCCAGGTACTGAGAAGACAAAGGTGAAAAGATACAGACCCCGCAAGTTCACAGAACAGCACCATCTATGAATGTCAATTTCATTTAGGGCAGTTAGCATACATGTCCTCTGGAAATCTTTCTTAGTCATCTGATATACAGTAAAACCAAGGAATTCTCACTTTGTCTTATTCACCAACTCTGAAAATACAGACCGTATCACCGTGCAAGACATGAGAAATGCCCAAGTGAACCATCAATAGGTGAACGATGGTCACCCAAACACATGTACTAGGTGCCTTGTAGGAGCCCTCAAGCATCTATACCTTGTTACGGAAGATACAAATGAGTAGGTATAACATAACGCAATAAAGTACAGAAACAATTTAGAGAAAAAAATACCACTTGATGGTATAAAGTATTAAAAAGAAAAACTTGAGTAAGTAACATTTTAATTGCCTACTGAAACAGATAGTACCTTACTAGGCAAAATAAGACTTTAAGGAGGAGTCCCAACAAAACCAATGAACTGAGCAAAAAAGAGTGAGAAATCGCAAGCGTCTGATCAGCAACTAGCGCAGCTCCCGGGCTGCAGGAGAGTCACACGTGGGTACACACAGGGCCTCAGGGTGACCCTGTGTCAACTGTCAGGCTAAGAACCAGGACACACTGCACTCACAACAAGAAAAATGTAAGGGTTTTAGGCAATTCCATGTATGTTTGATGTGCACAATGTGCAGGTACTGGTGACCCACGAACGAGCAAGACACACACAGTGAGAGCTGATTTGCAATCAGCTCTCAGTCTGGTGGGATAGATGAATAATGTAACGACTACAGGGCAGTGTCATAAGACTATAATGAAGTATGGGGCGCCGGACAATGCACAGCAGGTCATCAAAGAGACCAGTAATCCAGGGATAGAGCAAGATCCCCAAAAGTAATACCCGGCCAAGGGGTGGGTGGGTGGGTGTGTGTGTGTGTGTGTGTGCGCGCGTGCGCGCCAAGGTGTGTGTGTGTGTGTCCCCCCACGCGCGCCAGGAAGAAGTACTTTACGGAAATGAAGGTGACAGTGGTACGCTGGCCAGAGGTAGACTGAAGGTAGCCTCTGCAACTATTCCAGCAAGAGGTAATGAGGACTTAGGTGGAACAATGAAGAAAAGGAAGGATTCCTCTTGGAAAACAAAAGACAACTATAAAACAGACAGGAAGGGGTGCCTGGGGGGCTCAGTCGGTTAAGCGTCCGACTTCGGCTCAGGTCATGATCCACTGTTCATGGGTTCGAGCCCTGCATCGGGCTCTGTGCTGACAGCTCTGAGCCTGGAGCCTGCTTCGGATTCTCTGCCCCTCCCCTTGCTCACGCTCTGTCTCTGTCTCTCAAAAATCAATCAATGTTTAAAAAAAAAGAAACAAACAAACAAAAACCCAGACAGGGATACAAACAATATATTGGCTGGGTGTGCCAAAGAAGAGTCCAAAGCAACAATGAGGCTTGCAGCCTGGGATGGGGTTGGGGGAGATATGCTGAAACTGGAGTGCTAGAAGACACCCAAGTGGATGCATCAGGCAAGGGTTTGATCTCGAGAAATGGCACTCTGAAGGGCAGACAAAATATATATGAAAAAAGTGAGAAACAAACACCATGACAGAAATTATGGACACTGCACCCAAACCTGGGGAAATGTCTACTTTTAGAGAAGTGGGCAGTTATGCCCTCTGGGGACATTTGGCAAGACTGGAGAAACTTTTGGATGTGGCAGTTTGGGTGGGGAGGGTGCTACCGGCATCCAGTGGGCAGAGGCCAGGGATGCCGCTGAAAGTCCCACAAGGCACAGCGCAGCCTCCAACAACAAAAGAATTATCGGGCACAAAACGTCCATAGTATCAAGGCTGAGAAATTCTATTTTAGAAAATCACGTGAGACAGAGAAGTTACACAAGGAATAAACATGTAATAAAATGTAATAATACCATTAATTACATTTAAAAAACACGAACGATGCCTCAGCTTTATACTTCTTTATACTTCTATGAAAGTTTAACATTAAATTGATTTTTTAAAAAAACCTCATCTACCTGTGTTCAGAGCGTAAGTACTGTCTGCAGTACACCAACCTCCTGTACTGAATGCCTTGGAGCCCAGAAATAGTACTCAACACGTATTAATGTTCCACAAACAAAAGTCACACATCCATCCTCCAACAACGGTATCATTTCCCTGTGTGAACTCGTTAATTTAACAGAGTCCAAGAGTCAGAAGTCCATCTTCAGGGCTCCTCTTGTCTGGGGCTAGATTTGAACCTGTTGATTCAAAAGGCTGTGCCTCTCCATCTCACTAACACCAACAACGTTAATAAGTCTGACTTAAACGCAATATGTTTCACGATTTGCAATTTGAAGGCAGGGAGAAAACATACCAGAGAACGAAATCGTACAGATTCTATCTGTCCATACTCTTTAAAAAATGACTTCAGCTTCTAAAATTAAAAAAACATATATATACTTCAGTCTACTTTCAGAACATCAAATAAGTGCTACAAAAAAGAATTAAGTAAAACCATCTGATAATCTTTTACTGCCAGATTTTAAGAACATTGCAAGAATAACCGACTATACTAAGTTGGAAGACAAAAATATTTTATACGCACACATATACATAAAACGCACCCCAAGTTCTTGTTAGTATCCATAAGGTATGCATTTTTGTCTGTGAATCTTTTATAATCTTTACCACATGTAAACTATAAAAGTACTTAGGATGTATTCATTCATTTATACAACAAATATTAAGCCCCTTACTCTATGCTAGGCACGATTTCAGGTTTACATTCTAGTGACATGTAACAGAAGAGAGGGCTGGAAAGAGAAAAAACAAAGTGAGATGGGAGGTCACTGCAATACTTCAAGTAAGATTTGCAAAAGGCTGAATAAGCAGTGACTATTGGAACGGAGAAGAGAAGGTGTATCCTGGAATCAATCAACAGAATGATTCATGCAGTCATTCACAATGAAGCTATATGTTAATGATGTGTTAATTATGCACTTAATTCAATAAAGGAAGTGTAAACGAAGTTATGAGTTATTAACTTCTCTGAATCCTTAC
Source organism: Cryptoprocta ferox (assembly GCA_028646485.1). Classification (NCBI taxonomy): domain Eukaryota; kingdom Metazoa; phylum Chordata; class Mammalia; order Carnivora; family Eupleridae; genus Cryptoprocta; species Cryptoprocta ferox. Next base: position 5,579,066 of record CM053561.1, read on the forward strand.
AACATGCAGATTACGCACTTACCTTCTTATTACACGTCACAGGCAAATTCCCAACAAACACCGTTCTCTCATTCTTTAATCTCTCTTCTTCTTGGTTGATTTCGATTTTCTTTCTCTGATTTACAACTGTGTGATCTATATCATCAAGCACTTTTTTATATGCTGCTTTAATACCAGATTGAGAAGCACTCCTTTTCGGTCCTTGTTTTTGGTGAATTTCTTCTAAATCAGCACTTGCTAGAGCATTTTCCCTTTACAAGGCCAAAAAAAAAAAAAAGTGAAAGAAATAAGAGTCCTGGAAGTCAGGTGTAGTATTTGACAAAGCACAAAGATCTGAAATATTTCTCACCTACTTCTAGCGTTCCTAAATATAAACTTATGATTCACAAATATTTCCAAATTTAAGCAGCAGCACTATCAAAAAGTGACCAGTATCTCTAGAATACTCAACATTAGAAAAAATTGGGGCACTTGGATGGCTCAGTTGGTTAAACATCTGACAGCTCAGGTCATGATCTCACAGTTCCTGAGTTCAACCTCCGCATCAGGCTCCACACTGGCAGTGTGTGGAGCCCGCTTTGGATTCTCTCTCCCCACCACTCTCTCTGTCCCTCCCGACTCGCGCACTCTCTCTCCAAATATAAATAAATAAATAAATAAATAAAGTATTAAAAAAAATTAAGCTCAATTTTTGAAGATATGTCAAAACAGCCAGGTAATAGCAGAGCAACAAAAGTTGTTCATTTAAACAAAGATGTAAAGCTCTTGGAGGTCTATTTATGCTCTATGAATGCCCAGTTTCCTTCTCTGTTCTAGAACTCCAAGGGATCTGCAGCACTCGTAGGGGGTCTATAAAGGTTAATAAGGCTGCAAAGTATTTCGGAAAAGCAATGTGGCCAGTTGGGAAAACCAGATTTCCTACTTTTAGCTGTAATATTTATTTATTATTATTTTTTTTTAATTTTAATGTTTGTTTATTTCTGAGAGACAGAAAGACAGAGCACAAGCAGGAGAGGGGTGGAGACAGAGGGAGACACAGAATCCGAAGCACGCTCCAGGCTCTGAGCTGTCAGCACAAAGCCCAACATGGGGCTTGAAACCACCAACTGTGAGATCACGACCTGGGTGGAAGTCAGACGCCCAACCAACTGAGCCACCCAGGCGTCCCTAACTGTAATATTTAAAGGACTGCTTGTTAAAAGTACAATTTTGAAATGGCAAATACAATAAAAGCGCTGGTGCATATGGATAAGCAAGATCTGAGTACCAGTCCTAACAGAGAACTGGACCGGGATCATATATATATATATATATATATATAATATTTTTAAGTTTATCTACTTTAACCTCTACACCAAAAGGGGGGCTCACACTCACAACCTCAAGATCGAGTCACATGCTCTTCCAACTGAGCCAATTAGGCGCCCCCGGACTGGGATCTTAAGGAGAGAATGGGAATACAAGTCATGGGTAGTAAAGGATCTATTCACTCAGTGAATATTTACTGGGTTCCTATTCTGTTCTAGCATCTGGGGAGAGAAAAATAAGGAGACTTGTTAAAGGCCTTTCAATAGTCCAGCCTCTGAAGAGATAAAGTTCACAATACAACAGTAATATGGTATAGAAAAAAAAAAAAAAGAACCACGAAAGGCTTCTCAGAGGAGGAAAGGCAGTCTCTGGCACATATTGCTCAGTAAATTTTGACATTCTTCTCCCACTCGACTGTAAGTTCCACTAAGGAAACGGTTCATGTCTAGTTTTTTGTCCACTAGAGCATATAAAGTACCAAGCAGGAGTGAAAGTAACCAAGATAGTGTGGCAAGGTAGGAATCAGGACCAGGACCATAGCTGTTAGGCAAAAGTGCTTAGATTATAAGGAGCCACTGAAAATTTTGGGGTACCCTAAAAAGATCACTTGGGCAGCAGATCAGAAGACACTTAGGAAGGGGACAAGGCTGGACAAGGGAGACCAGTGAGGAGACAGTTATCACTGCATGTACTTGAGAAGACAACAGACGGACCTGATGAAGGGAGGGGTGGAAAGGAACGACAGATTCTAGAGATATGAAAGACAGCACCACCAGGACCTGGCAGCTGATGACACGCAGGGCAAAGACAGAGATACGAGGACTCCCAGGTCACTGGCTCAGGCAACTGGCCGGAAGGCTGGTGGTACCACACATGCAGAGGCAACAGGTCTGATGAGCCTGAGCAGCCCAGTCTGAAGCATTCTGAACTTGAGGTGCAGGTGACTCTTGAACAGTACGGGTCTGAACTCCACTTAAACGTGGATTTTTTAAATTATAAATATGGTACTGTCTCTTCCTTATGATTTTTTAATAACTTTTTTTTCTCTACCTCGGTTTATTGTAAGAATACAGTACATGACATATATAACGTGCAAAATAGGTGTTTACCTACTATTTATGGTAAGGCTTCTGGTCAACCGTAGGCTATTAGTTAAGTTTCGGGGGAGTGCAGATGCCAGCAGGTCAGGAGATCAGGAGAAAAACCGGAACGGTGAAGCCATGGGCATAGAGAAGACTGCTCAGAATGAAGGGCAGAAAGAAGTCCTGAGGGAAATCCACATTTACAGAGCAGGCAGGAGGAAAGGTACCCACAAGAACACCGAGAAGGAACAAACAAGAGGAGAATCAGAAGAGACTGTGGTCAAAGAATCTAATAGCTTCAGGAAGAAAAGCCACCAGGCGGAATGGAACGGGGAAGACTCCCGAGACACGGGCTGTACTGCCTATTCAATACGGCAGCCGGGTCAGGATGCCTTCACTGCGCGCTGCTTCCTCTCGTGAAAACAAACACGACAAGGGAACAGTCAGAATTCAACAAGTCAGAACAAGTTCCCTGGAGGAGAAAATAGATCAAGAGAAAGAAGAGAACACAAGTGTAACGTTTTTCTGAAAGCTTGACTATGAGGAGAAGGACTGAGAGCAAGGTAGCAAAGACAGGGTTTGGTTTTGTTAGATCTCTCTTTTTAGGATGAGCCTTTTGAGCACATTTGTATGGTAGACAGATGAAAGGCACAGAAGAGAGAAGAAAATGGATATATCTGAGGGAATAATGCCGAGGGAGACAAAAGAGGTCCGTGGTATTATTCACAGCACAGGTGACTGAATTAACCCTGGACAAGGCGGAAGACATCTCTGGGAGAGAACGGAAAACAATGAAGGATGTGCGTATGGATACTAAGTAGGAGGGCAAAAAGTAGTACTTAAGAACTGTTAGCAATGACTAGCTCTCTGACTAGCTAACAATATCACCTGGTGAGGAAAACAAGAAATTAAGGAGCTTGAAGACAGTGGCTTCACAGACAGGAAAGGAAAGTGACCAAGGAGCCTGTGATGTGGCCACTATTCAGATCTTGATCAAAGAAATTGTAATGAAGACGTTTTTAAGCTAATGGGGGAAATCTGATCTCTGAGTTTGGGAAAACAAAGCTCATCTTTTTCATGCGGAATATTTACACATTTAGATTACAGACCTTAAATTTGCTTCCAGATAAAGATGAAATGAGATTGGTCAAGTATTAGCAATTGTGGGTTTTGGGTATATGAGGTTGTCTTCACCCTTTTCAATCTTTGAATATGTATGACATTTCACATAATAAAATTTTTTTCCATAAAACCTGAAACTATGAAATGAGCAGAAAACTAAGCTGAAGATTGCAGGTATAGGGGCGCCTGGGTGGCTCAGCAGGTTAAGCATCCGACTTCCGCTCAGGTCACGGATCTCACACTCCGTGAGTTCGAGCCCCACATCGGGCTCTCTGCTGACAGCTCGGAGCCTGAAGCCTGTTTCCGATTCTGTGTCTCCCTCTCTCTCTGCCCCTCCCCTGCTCTCGCTCAGTCTCTCACTCTCTCAAAAACAAATATTTAAAAATTAAAAAAAAAAAGAATAAAAATTAAAAAAATATTGCAGGTATAAAAATCTCAATTTCTTTACCATCTAGTTTCTTTCCCATCAACTTAAGACAATTCCACCGACCTGTTTGCCAACTTTTTGTCTGCAGCCGAAAGTTTCTTCTTCACTTTCATTTTTTGTGAAGGTTCTTGCAAGAGTGGTCCTTGAATTTGGGATGTACTTTCTTCCTCCTCATCCCGTTTCCTTTTATTGGTGGTTTCCTTTTAAAAGTTGGAAGTTATGTTTGAGGCCTCATCCTTTTAAATAATTTAGTAGTCTTTCTAATCTAGCAAATTTTCTCTCTCACTGGACGCCGGTAACGAAAGGTTACTTAAAATGAACCCTATCTGCCCCACTTGAGAAATCCTGCGCTGCGAGGCCGACTGCCTGTTCTAAGGGCCATTGTAACGGGACATTCGGGAACAGAATGCAGTGACTTACTTTAGGCACGGGCACATACACGGGTGGGAGCTGAGGCTCCGAAGAGCTGAAGAGGGACGCCAGCCGAGCTGTACTCTTTCTGGAGGGGCGCCTGTTCTGGAACAAGCTTCTGGCGACTTGTCCCACCACATAGCCTCCGGTCGGATTCCCGCGAACGCCGTCCTCCGGGTCGCCCCTAGACACCGACGCCAGACACTCAGCTACGCCAGGCCGCACCGCTCCGCGCGCCAGAGCCCCCGAACGCACACCCCTGCCCAGGCCGACGTGCCACGCGCCACTCACCCCTCCTTGGCACCTTTCTTTTTCTTCCGCTTGTTCTTCCCCTCCACCGGCGTCCCCATCCCGAAGCTTTCTAGACGGCGGCGGCACACGAGCCCGCGCTTCCGAGTCCCGGCTACTTCCGCTCCCGGAACCACGCCCCTTCCGGTCTGGGCGGAGTGGGAGCCGGAGACACCGGGCGAGTCGGCACGGGGCTTCCGGCGCCAGGTTGGACCTCTTCGGGCTCGAAAGAAACCTTTCTTGGGAGTGAAGGAAGTCTTCGAGAGTAGTTGAGGCCTGAAGTATAAATAAGAATCAGCCAGGCTGGGTGTGGGGTGCCACTCCAAGCGGAGGGAAACACAGGCGAAACCCCCTGAATCACGGAAGAGGAGGGAGGAAGATTGATCAAGAAACGAGGTTACAGGGACGTGGGTTACCCTAGAATTGGCGACTCGGTGAGAAGCGTACAGGGGCATTCTCTGCACTACCTTGGCAACTCCTCTGGTATTTGACACTATTTCAAAATAACGTTTAAAGTAGTTGGAGGCTCCAGCTCTAACCTGCACTGCCCAGGTGTTCTACCAGAGCCTTGGCACTCAAAACTCTTGCTGTTTTCTCAGCCGAACTTCCCAGACGCCTCTCCCTCCAAACCCGCACATTCTAGCCTGTTTTATTCCTTCACCCCAAAGGAATCCCAGCTCAGATATCTCTTAGGAAAATTTCCCAGTTATTTACCATGGATTTTTTCCCCCAAGCCTTCATCTAACTGCACTATTGTTAGGTATATATGAATGAGTATTTACCCTATTTCTGTATTTCTTCCTAGTGAATGTTTGGTAAATTGATTTTTAGGTAATAAAATTTAAGTATTAAATTAAGTAATTGAATTCAGAACCAAACTTTGGTGGTAAAATCGTATTTAATTTTGACTCGAGAATAGATTTGCTTTCTGAAAGCTGCCTAAAAGAAGTCAATGAGAATATATATGACCTTTTTATAGATTACATCAGAAAAACTGATGGAAAAAACCCCCACAGTATCCTACTTCTTGACTCTGGTCTTGATTTCTGAGTCTCTTATTTAGGCTTCCCTTAATTGTGACCTTGTATTTCACAAAAAATGAGACATATCCAGCTGTCCCTATTTGCAATTCAAGCTTCTCGGTCCATCTATCCTATATAGTCCAATGAAGAATTCTCATTTTTCAGAATGTCTCCCAATCCCATTCTCCTCCCCACTCTCTCTAGCATTATTCCAAGAATCATTTCCTATCTGTAGCACTGCAACCTCATCACATCTGGCCTTTCCTGATTCTTCCTCTCCACTCTTGCCTACACATTCCATTCCCAGATGAAACTCCCTCAGATGTTACTTTTAAGGATTGCATCTCCTGTGTCACCATCACATCTGTCAACAATGTACGCTAATCGCCCCCTTTAAACTCCTCTGCACTGGTTTCCCCTGACTGTACAAGTTGGCACATATTTTACTAGGTCTTACATAGATTATGTCCACAACAAAATCGTGAAACTATTCCTCCTTGGGGATCACATCTAATATACACAAAACCCATCATGATGTTGGCCAAAAATCCCTAAATAGGTGAAAATTAAAAGAAAGGTGGAGGAAAGGACTCACAAGGAATGAAAAGCAGCACACATTTCTAGAGGAAAATAGTGAGGATGAAAGAGGCTGTGGTTGGACAGTTAAAAAATGATCCCCCTGCTGTTCAGAACTGGTTTTTAACTGTTTAGAGATCACTTAACCCCTCTGAAGAGTTTAAAACATAAGGTCCCTTTTCATAGAAAGATACAGACAAAAACACTTTGTAAAAAATGTTAGTGGTCTTCCTTATTCTGCTTCAGCTTCCCCAATCTCCCCACAGTTAAGAAAATTAACAAGACGTGACCCTCAGGTTATTTCAGGAGGGAAAAAAAAAGTTTTGAAGAACACTGTAAAAAGCATCTCTCTTAATTTTACCATCCATTGTAACTAGGTTGATAAACCATAGTTCAGGTGACCAGAGGAAAACGTAAGTCAAATTCTGGTAATAACATGAATTCTCAAACTCTGCAGAGAAGCTGGGAAGAAAGGACAATAGGCAGGAAGGCAGAGAGGCCCAAGAGTGTGAACTTCAATTCCAACAAAGTCTGGAATCATTCTCCTTTAGAGCACTGTTTCTGTAACACACCAAGTATGTGATATTGGTAGTTCCTTGAAAAACAGGGTTTCATGATCAGGTAAGAGTGAAAACAGTAGGCAAAGGAAGTTAGCCAAGGGTCTCTTCATAGGCCTTCTTGGTTTTTAATATGCTAAAGCTGAATCTCTGGGAAGAAAAAATGCTATATATAGCAGATATATTTGGCAATGAATTCCCAAAGCGTTTCTCAGAACCAGTATTCTAGGACTTCATTTTGGAAAGCACTGTTCCCGCAGTTTAAAAGTCATCCATTAAACAAATTTCTGTAAAAAATAAATACAGGGTCATCCCCAAAGTGCTTTAAACCTATACATTTGAGCTTTTTAGGCCTTAAAAATTGTTCTTAAGAAAGGATTGCCTCTTGATGGAAAGTTCATTAAATGGGGCAAAAAACCTAATTACCGATTTTTTAAAGTGTGGAGGAAAAAATGCATATTAAAATCACGGAGACCTTTTAAAAAAGATCTAAATCCAAGCACCATCCTAGACCAACTGAATACAACTCTCTGGGGGCCTGGGGGCGGGGGAAGGGAGGATAGCCTCCACTATCCCCCGACACACACACCACCAAGGGCACAGTGTGGGTACTGACCATTGTTTTAACAATGCCCAGATGATTCCAATGTGCAGTGGGGCAGAGTGCACTAAAAGTAACAGTCCAATGAAATTACAAGACAGAAAAAAGAAAAAGAAAAAAGCTGCTGGTAATGTTCCACATGTTAAAGAAAATAATTTTTTCTTTAGACAAACCTCCAAGTGATAAACATTCATGTTCAGACTCAAGCAAAATAGTCTATAGTGTACATACAAAGATATAAAAATGCCTTAAAAATCCTGCATCTGCTTACTGGACTTTTAATTCTTATAGGTATAATATTCCCCTGGTTTTGGTATGTCAATTAACCCCTCTGGATAATACAGGCTGGAGAGGTATGTTCTAGTCAATCATCACATATAGAAGTGAACTAAAATTAACCTTTTAGAAACAAAATCAAGGATTCACAAACTATGGCATTTTATTTCAGAGCCTTTGCTTACATTTGTACAATATATTACATAATTCTTCATTGTTTGCAGATCCTAATATATACTTTATAGCTTTTATTCTATAAGCTTTTTCTTCAACGTTTTGCTGTCAACAAATCTTTACAGTCCTGTACAAATTTGAATAACTTGAAACCATTGTCAACAAAATTAGTTACTGTAAGCACACACTACAAGACTGAAAATGCTTTTCTTAGAAAAGTTGAATGTAAAGGATTCTGACACGTTAGCATCTACAACAAAACGCTTCGAAATTCTCACATGTCGTATTGCCAGAAAACAAATAAAACATGCCAGCCCCATCCAAAAAAAGTACACAGAACTACAATTAAAACAGTAAAACAGTCTGTACAGTAAAGTACTGTGTATTAACAGTGCCAGGTATTAAATAGCTTGAATGAACACATCCGCAATATACAAATGTCTTACAAAGGTGTAGAATTAAATACAAGTGCCAAACAGAACAGAGATTGGAATCATACAACATAAAGTCAATACAAGTGAAAACAAGTTTGCGTTCATTTTGGATTTTATACAAGGCATTTAATTTTATAGGCCTACCACCCCGATTAGCTATTTATACTTAAAATAACAACCATCCTTTTGAGACAGTTCATATCAACAACCTTGAACCATACTAATACAGTTTACTTGTTCCTGAAGTCCTCTTGTTGTAGCTCATAATAAAATAAGCAATACAAATGAATTATCTGTATTTAAGGAAAAAGAAACATTTACAAGAAAACACAAAAATATAACTGTTATAATTCATTATGAATAAATATACACTTTGAACTGGCTAAGTACAATCTTTATACATTGTTTAAGATTTAATACAGTTTATTAGCCATTTTCTTTTTTTCACACAATGTATTATATCAAAATTAAAAAAAAATACTGATTTATAGAAAAATGGCAAAGTACAGTAGTTCCATTCCAATTTGAAGGGGCATGAAAAGCCACTGCAAGACCTTTTAGCCTAATTCAAACCTGTAAACATGTTCAGTCTTTTTTAAAGAGAATCTTTAATATTTGGTTACCAGGATTGGTGTCTAATATCCTGTTAACTGCAGGTTTTGAATTTATTACATGTGCTTGACTTATACAATTAAAGCCACCCTAAGGTGACTTGCTTTAAAAAACAATTAGCTCGTACAAATGAAAATAGGTTCATATTTTTTCATAAATAAATGGAAAAATATCAAATGTTCCAGCTTTAACAAAATACAAGGGAATACATATACAGTAAGTTATCTTAACATGTTCTGGCCCACCTAACAACTATGCTTACTGTATTGTCTCTACAGGCAGTGAAAAGCCTCCATTTGCCACAGTGGAAGGCCTTCAAGTTACCAGACACACAATTCCCAGACAAGTTGGAAACAATTATTGCTTGAGGAAAAGCAGTTCATTGTACTTTTTCTTCATAAAAAAAGTGCACTTAAGTGCCAAGTCAGCTTCTCAAGAAACAATTTTTAAATATAAAATAGTGCTTGTCTGATTTTTTTTTGTGCCACTGTGCAGTATAAAAAAAGACGTGGCCCTCAACAGCCATTAAGTGCAAAGTGCTTTAGCAAGTCCTGCTGTCACCTGCACTCAACTGACATTCCATTTTGTGATGCGCTGGACATTGACGGTTCAGCTAAAGTTAACATAACAGCAGCTGTTATGGAACTGGATGAAGGGGAAGAAGAGGATGAGGATGTAGCAGCACCTGAGGAAAGGGGAAACCAAACCAAAGGCTTAATAAACGTATTCACAACAACAGAAGGAAAGAAAACACTAGTCCCATAAACTAAATATCTGTCGTATTCTCTAAAATCACTCAGCCTACAAGAGCTGTCCAAATGTCACAATACCATAATGTAAAGAAAGGAAAAACTAGTGTATCTCAAGTAGCTCTAGACAGCACCAAACTACAGAGTTAATGAAAAGGGACAGATCAGGGAATGCCACTCCCGCACGGATTAGGGAAAAAAAAAAATGTGCGCCCGGTCTATTAAGACATGGAAATAAAACCAAGAATCAACTTTCTGCAGCAGTGAGACAAACGTCAAAAGGAACTTTGAATCCAACAGGAAAAAGCTGTAATCCACCCAAAATTCTTTTCCTTCCTCCTAGTTCCTGCATCTTTCTGTGTTTAGAGTTTCTTACAAATTTACATGGTGATGAGAATGATTCTTAGTGTTGGAACAAAAGGGACCACAGCTTGACTACTGCTTTTTCCTGCACTTTGCGTACAAAGCAAATGACACATCTGTTAGTTTCTTCAGGGAAATTCTCGGATTGTTATAAATCAATATATTTTTAACATTTATTTATTTTTGAGAGAGACAGCATGTGCCCGTGCAAGCAAAGTGGGGGAGGGGCAGAGAGAGAAAGAGGGAGGGAGGGAGTGAGGGAGAGAGGGAGAGACACACACAGAATCAGAAGCAGGCTCCAGGCTCTGAGCTGTCAGCACAGAGCCCAATGCGGGACTCGATCTCACTAACAGTGAGATCATGACCTGAGCTGAAGTCAGATGCTTAACCAAGTGAACCAGCCAGGCGCCCCTATAAATCAATATTTGAAAAACAAAATGTTTTAAGGAATACATGCACAAGGTGAAAGAAATTCCGTCAGTATAGGAACAAAAGGTGGAAAAGCAAATCTCTGCCTCATTGAAAACCCTCCTAAGTCCTCCAAATGTCATTTCCCTGTTGTTACCAGTTGCTTCATAGTCTTCAAAACTCTATTAGAGGGGCTGGCCAATTGCTGCCCCAAGGCCAAATCTGGCCCACCTGTTGTTTGTTTCGTATAAAAAAGGTGATTTTATTAAAGCACTGGGACAGGACGCATGGGCAGAAAGAGTTGCCCCACCTGCTTTTGATAAAAATTTATTGGAAGGGTGCCTGGCTGGCTCAGTTGGCACAGTGTGTGGCTCTTGATCCTGGGGTTGTGAGTTCAAGCCCCACACTGGGTGCAGAGATTACTTAAATAAACAAACCAATAAATAAATAAATAAATAAATAAATAAATAAATAAATAAAAAGAAAAAATTATTGCAACACAGCCACACCCATTTGTTTACATCTTGCCTATGGCAATGGCAGGGTCAAATGTTTTAAGGAGGCCACTTGGCCCACAAAGCCCAAAATATTTATTATCTGTCTCTACAGAAAATGTTCCAACCCCTGTTCTAGAGTAATGTCATCTCCAGCCTCTAGAGGTAGGATATGCAAGTTTAACATGTGTAGCTATAACTCTACTTTGAAAATAGAAATGGAAACACCAAAGCATAGTGTTTGACTCTTGATTATTTTATTTTTTTAATTTATTTTTTAACGTTTATTTATTTTTGAGAGACAGAGCATGAGTGGGGAAGGGACAGAGAGAGAGAGGGAGACACAGAATCTGAAGCAGGCTCCAGGCTGTGAGCTATCAGCACAGAGCCTGATGTGGGGCTTGAACTCTAAAACTGTGAGATCATGACCTGAGCCAAAGTCAGAGGCTTAACCGATCCACCCAGTCGCCCATCTTCATTATTTAACACTGAACAATTTATCTTAGGAGACTGTTCCATATTGATACATATACAGATCTACCTCTTTTTCTTTTCAAAGTTAAATAGTATTCCATTACATTTATGAATTGTAACTTATTTAATTCTAGTCTCTTCCTGTTGCTAACAATAACATAATAAATATTTTGAGCATTACAAATAAAATTTTAAATGTCTACTTCTTTTTCTTCCATGCAATCACTTGATAATACAACTTAAATAATTTCTATCTGTTATTATAAATATTCCCATGACAAACTTCTTTATCATTACATATTTCTCCTTGGGACCTATTCTTAGAACTGGAAATTAGCCAGTTCTCCGAATACATAGTCAAACTGTTTTCCAAAATAATTGTGCCAATGCTTTCAGCAATGCATAAAAAATGAGTTTCACCAACTTTCCTAGCCCCGGTTTCAATTATAATTTTTTGGGGGGGGGGGGCTAGGAATAGTATCCTATTTGGTTTGCATTTCTTTGAACAACTGAGATAGTCATTTTCTACTGATACTTTAAATAGTATTTAGGAACTGACTTTTACTGCTAACGCCCCAGAGAAGGCATCCATTTATAAGAAATCACTTGCTAGAGAGAATCTGTGGTGACCACACATACAAACACTGTTTCAGAGGAGCTGTTTCTGGGTAGACATCTTATTATATAAAAACACTCTAACAAGGCTTAGGTGACTAAGAATAAAGAGCGCTGGCATAAAACTTTAAATATATGCTTACTTTAATTGATTTTTAGTTATTTTTAAATGGTTACATATCAGGAGAGGGGCGCCTGGGTGGCTGCTCAGTCGGTTAAGCATCTGACTCTTCCTTTCAGCTCAGGTTATGATCTCATGCTTTGGAGGATCGAGCCCCACACTGGGCTCTGTGCTGATAGTGCAGAGTCTACACAGGATTCTCTCCTTCCCTCTCTCTCTGCCCCTCGCCCGCTTGTACGTGCATTCTCTCAAGATAAACTTTAAAAGAATGGTTACATATCAAATAAGACCCTGAACCCCTTCCTTTGATAGAATGCTTCTGTATATATTCTCTATATTAACATTTAATTTCTTTTCAAACCACCCCATAACCCAGACTTTCAGCCTCTCCACAAATTAAAAACCCTAGACAAAAGTGGAGAGAGGTACAGGACTTATCACAGCAGAAGAGGGAAGGAAGAACACTCCTCCGAAGAAAAAGGAAATGAAAATCAAAGTTCTTTGATTTTCATCAGAGAATGGGAGCAGTGGAAAAGGAGGATGGTTGGGGAGGCATAATCATAAGCTTGCAATGACAATTGTCCCCCCACCCCCACCCCTAGAGTCCCCTATCTCTGTTGCCTTCATAGCAAAACGTGAGATTGTCCTAGGGTCATGGTCTCTACTTCCTCGCCTCCACAGCTCACAGTGAATGCTCTCGAAAAGGCCACCAATGATTCCAGCACTACCCAGCCACTGACCACTTTGCTGGCCTTTCAGCAGCATTTGGCACCGATGACCACTCTCCTCCTCAACTCTTGGCCTCCTTCATCGGTTTTCTTCATTCAAGGCTACTCCTCACGTCTTGCTAGTTCTGTCTTCTCCCTCTCAGCCCTACTTCTAGAAGTTGGCTTGGCTCAGCTTTCCTTCTTTTGTACCCACATTTCTTTCCTAGGTGATTTACTCAAGTACTGGGGCTGAACAAACCGCTTGCAGTAACTATTGTACTATGGCCAGGCCAATGACTTAAAAATTCTCTCTCTAGTCCTGCCTTCTCCCCTGAGCTACACACTTACGTATCCCACTGTCTACCTGGCATCTCCACTTGGATGCCTACTAGGCATTTCAAAAAGTAACATGCTGAAAATAAAATGTCTGATCCTTTCTGTGTTCCCCAATCCACAATGTTGTCTTCTCTAGGACCTCCTCATTTCCAACGTCAGCACCAAGTAGCTGTTTGCTCCCTCTGAAAGCCTACAAGTCATGTTAGTCCTCTTTGCTCCACCCACACCTAATCCATCAGCAAGCGCTGTGAACATGGACTGCTCTCCATTCCCTGCAAGCACCCCAGTCAAGGCACTGTCACCAGCCCCCCCCACCCCAGGCCACTGTGACGGGCTCCCTAATCGACACAGTTTCCCTCTACCCCTCTAGAGTATGTTTTCTACACAGCAAACAGTGATCTTTAAGTACTATGACTAGACCATGTCATTTCCCTGTTTAAAACTTTCAAACAGCTCTCCATCTCACTTAGAATAAAATCTGCCCCCCCAGCCTTGCCTACAAGGCCCCACAAGAGTCGGCCTCTGCCTACCTAGCTGATGTTTCCACCGCTTTCACCACAATGGTTTCCTTTCTGTTCCCAAAAGGCACCAAATGTATTCCCTTCTGCCTCAGAGCAGCTGTTCTCACCCCGGGGTGATTTTGCCCCCTAGAGGATACCTGAAAAATATCTCGAGACACTTATGGTTGTCACAACCGTGGGGTGCTGCTGGCGTCCAGTGGGTAGAGGCTAGGGATGCCACTAAGCATCTTGCGGCACACAGAACAACCCCCCCCCCCCCCCCCCCCGCCGAAACACACACAGCAAAGACTTACCCGGCCCAAAATGTCACTAGTTCCAATACTGTTCTCTCTGCCCAGGACTCTTTTATGGACTGAGCACCCTGTCTCTCCAAATTTCTATGCTGAACCCCTAACTTCCAATGTGACCGTATTTGGAGATAAGCAATACGTTTGCTGTTAGTTAAGAGCTCAGTTGTGCTACTCTGTTATGGCAGCCCTGGCAGATGAAGAGAACGCTTTTCCCTCAGATTTGACTTCTCTCGCTTCCTCTGGTCATTCAGGTCTCAGTGAAAACGTCCTGACCATTTGTAACCTAACACAACCCATTCAATCTCTGCCTTAACATCACTCTCTTCACAGTGCTATTCACTATCTCAAATCTTATTTTGTTTTGTTTTTTTAAAAGCAGATTATAAACTCCATGAAAATGAACATTGTGACTTGAGATAATTTTTTTCTTTAGATAATTTCTTCCCCATTTTATAGATGAGGAAAATAAGGCAGAGCAATTAAAGAACTTGTCCAAAGACCCAGACATAATAAATTCACATGAATCTAACTGCAGGGTGATAAACTGCTCGTTTAAGTAAAGGAAGGTTATTAACACTTACTTTCTCTCTCTTTCTTCTTTAAACGCTTTCTCCTCCGATCAATGGAAGCTACTTCAGATTTTAATGACAGATAATGTTTTCTGATTTCCTGAAGTTTCTCTTGAAGAATTGTGATGCGTTCAGCACTTGTCATATTTTCCAAGTCCGCTGTGAATTTAAAACTTTCATCAGTATGTATTTTTTAACAAAATTTTATCATATAAAAGAAAGCATGTAGTGTGGTTGTAGAAAAAGGTCAAGACAGATAAACTAAAACCAAGGTTTGTGAATATTTGTTTCCCTGAGATTTTTTTTTCTAGCTAGAACATGAAAAGCTATGCCTACCTAAGGGCATCTGGCTGGCTCAGTTGGTGGAGCATGTGACTCTTGATCTCAGGGTTGTGGGGCTCTTAGCCCCACTGGGTGTAGAGATTACTTAAAAATAAAATCTTTAAGGGTGCTGGGGCAGCTCAATGGGTTAAGCATCCAACTCTTGATTTCGGCTCAGGTCATGATCCCAGAGTCATGGGATCAAGCTCCAAGCTGGGATCTGCCCTGCTTAAGATATTCTTTCTCTCTCTCTCTCTCTCTCTCTCTCTCTCTCTCTCTCTCTCACTCTCTCCCTTCCGGCCTCCCTCCCCTCCCCAACATGCTCATCATTCATGCATGCTCTCGCTCTCCCTCTCTCAAAAATGTAAATAAATAAAGAAAATAGGGGCACCTGGGTGGCTCAGTTGGTTAAGCATCCAACTTTGGCTCAGGTCATGATCTCACGGTTTGTGGGTTCGAGCCCCACGTCAGGCTCTGTGCTAACAGCTCGGAACCTGGAGCCCACTTCGGATTCTGTGTCTCCCTCTCTTTCTCTGCCGCCCCACCCCCACCCCCGCTCATCCTCTGTCTCAATCTCTCTCTCAAAAATAAACATTAAATAAATAAATAAATAAAATCTTTAAAAAAGAGCACATATGCCTGGTACATCATACGTGATCTGTTGAATGAATGTAGAGAATTAAAAACTTTATAACCTAAACATGCCTGCTAAAAATTCCTAATTCATATACAGTATCACCACAATATAGCACTAAAAATTATACTTGGAAAGACACCAAAATGGTAAAATTGTAATATATTTTTGAACGTCAGGACTGTGGATAAATTTTTCTCTTTTGGTTTCTTTTTGTTCTTATTTTAGATTTTAATCAGTATGTGTAATGTTTTGTTTCTTTTTTTTTTTTTTTTAGTATGTTTAACTTTTAAATTGTAGGAAAATTTTTAAAAGCTCTAGAAAGCACTTTTCAATTTCCTAAGAGTATCTCCGTATGTGAGAAACTCTGGGGTAATCTTTTTCAAAAAGCTTTTATTCTGGAGATTTCTCATATAAACAAAAGTACAGAGAAAATAATATAATGCAGTCCCATATACCATCACCAAGCTTCAGTGATTAGCAATTATGGCAAATCTTGTCTCATTTATATCCCATCTGCTCCCACACCCAAGACCAGATTGTGTTAACACAAATTTCTAACATCATATCATAAATATCTACCCAATGTTGATATCTGCCTGATCTGCCTTAAAATTTTTCTTTCAGCAAACTTGTTTATTCAAATCAAGATCCAATTAAGCTCTCTACATTGTAACTTGTTATGATGTCTCAAGTTTGGTTACAGCCTCTTTTTCAGAGGGATTAGCCTCAAAATTACTAGGCTGAAGTTTTCTTCCTCTTAACTGTTGATTTACTATGCGTCACTTACACATCTGAAAACTCCATTTGTAAACTTTGGGTAGTCGATTACTGGGTTCCTTGAGATCAGGATCCTTATCACCATTCTTTCCGCATTTTCCTGGGGACTGTGTCCTGGCAGGAGATTTGGTACTGTGAGACTTCATTCCAGTAGAAACTGATTTGACTGGCTGAGTCTTTGTTACACTTTCGCCAGCAGAAAGTTCTTCACTATCACTACTGTTTGCTGAAATAAAAATAGAAAGAAAAGCATTAGTAAACAGAAAAGTAACAAAAAATTGATCACAGATTTTAGGGAAAAATTTTAAATTAACTGCATGAATTTATTACTAAAGTAAATACCTTGCTTTATAGACCCTGCCTAGAAACCTGGAAAATCATCATGTACAAATACAGCAGCATCTCAGTTTAGGAAAACAAAAACAAAACCAAAAAATGCTTCTTACCTGAATTGCCAATAATATTTTTTTAAAAAAAACATTCAAACTAATCTTCTGTTATACCTGGTAGACTGTCAAATGTATTATAATTACGGGTTTGAATGGCTTTTGATTCTATTAGGTTACTATATATATAAAAGAACACAGCATCTTTTTAAGTGACTAATTGTAGCAACCTAATGTCCATAGTTTGGGTTGTATACAGATCAGGTACATGTAACACTTTTCCTACTCTTCTGGCCACAAGCAAACAATGAAATATAATCATGAAATTCCTTTAAAAAACTTCTCTGGGAATAAACTCTAAACTTTGATGTATACAATGATTTTCTCCTTAAGTAACTCCTACATCGTAGCTTGTGGACTAAAATAAACCATCAGTTATACTCTGGTAAATATATTCACTATGAAGATTTCACAAATCTGCAAAATAATTATGTTACAACTGCCTTTGCTGATTAACACCTCAGTACTCAAACAGAAAGGCTTAACCTTGCCTGTTTAACCACGTGAATGAATAGATGATGGGATTGATATTTCCATGAATTACCTCTTTCTGGATATATCTTAGATTCCATGAGTTAGTTCAACTTTACTAAATTATTCTCAGAGAATGGCTTCCTCGTTCCGATTTACCAAGCCTTAAGCCCAACAATTAAAATGAGAGAATACAATTAACTGTAACTGCTATAGAACAGTTACAGAATACAATTAAATATACCGGTTATAGCTCTAAATTATAGGAATACATGAACTGATTCATTGAAGAGGAGCTCTCTTAGGATATGTCATTAAATGGTAAAGTCTTGAAGACACAAATATCATTGTGTAGTAACACCTGTTGGTTATTCCAAATAATTGATAATCAATTTGGATGTATTTATTGATTCTTTATCTACTATCACCTACCCCCAAAAAAGCACAGTCGGGCTCTCAAAGCCTGACAAGAATTCTAGATAGGAAAGGTACACAGCAACTCCTCCCACTGTGGTGTTTTGAGAACGAAGAAACGCCACCACACCTCTACACACATCTTACAAGGATCCCCGCCCAACCCCCCCACTGCTGCTCTGGAAGGCCTGGCACAACTCCTAGCTACGCCACCCAAGGCTTGGCCCCACTCTGATGCAGTGGTCTGCCTCAGCCCGGCTTTCACGGCCTTGCTGAGCACAGCCGCCCGGGGCCCCGAGGGACGCCATATTCACCGCCTGGAAGTCATATGGGCTCGGCAGAACCTCGGGGAGCTGGCCGCATAACCCTTTTCTGCACTGAAGTGCAGCCAAGCCGGCCGATAGCAAAGGTCAGGCAGTGGAGGTGGCAGGAGTCTCCTGGAAGAGCAGCAGGAGGTCAGTGTGGGGCACCTGAAAAAAAATTCTTTACATATTTTCTGCTTCTCACTTTGTCTACAAAAGAGAGATTAAATGTGCAGCTCTCGGGAGAAATACAGTATATAAATTCCTGCTGGTCAGCGAACAGAGCCATTACTCAAGTTAAATCTTTAGTACTGCTTATAGCTGCTCTTGGGACACAGAGCTTGGGGCACCAAAGATAAAAGTCACAGACTGGACTTGTTGGAAGAACAGCTCTAAAGCTAGCTTGATTGTTTTCTTCCAGTCTGATTTTGCCTTGAAGAATTACAAAGTAATCAGTTTCACTGTAATAAAAATAATACATAATTGAAGCATTTTCAACTATATGTGATTCATACAACGGCAAGTGGAAAGGACTGTGGGACATAAAACTAACAAAAGACGCTGAGTTTTATATTACACTATTGTTTTAAAAAGGATTACCTGGTCATTCATCAGCAATCAATACCACTGCTGAGTAACACCAGACTGCTTAATCCTAGAATTTACCTAGGATCAGAAGACTTCTGTGTGACTTTTTTGATGGTAGAGACAAAATCAAAATATTTAACTATCCCATATCCTGAATACCCCTTTCTTAATGGGGGGGAAAAACATATCCGCCATTATTTTTATACGTAAATAATTAGAGGTTTCACACTTACTGCCTTTTCCCTTTTTTTTGTTGTTTACCACTGTTGCTTTATGGCTTCGCTTCTGCTTTTTTGATGAACTTCCTCCTCCCTGAGATTCTTTCCCTCTTTTCTGACCTGTACAGGCTACAATGGGAAAGAAATGATTAAGTAACACAAAACAAAATCAAGCTTTCCTAGATATAAACTAATCTCACATTATAGAAGCATAGAACAATTCTGAAACCATGCATGTTCTTTATGAGCTTTATAAATTATCATAGAAATTACTATAATTTTTAGAATAAATTTTCATTAATGAACTGAATTATTGCACATAATAAAAGCTGTTTTAAAAAAGGCAAATAAAGTATGCACATCCTTCTTAGAAAAATCAGATATATACTAAAAATAGTTCTCGATACAGTACTGGGAGTTTATGAGCCTAGTAACTCCAAAGACAGGTAAGCGCAGAAAAATAAAAACTGAAATTTGTTAAAATTCAAAAGAACCAAAATATTAAGATTTACCGATGAAAATGTTAATGATATAGCTTAAATGATATTAACAGTTTTAAAGTGATGTCATCATACTAATGGGATAAATTTTAGTAGTAATTCACACTTATTTCACCAACTTATTTATTTCAAGAGTAACTTCACTGCCAAGGCACTGGTTAACATATACACCATTCACAAATCCAGCACTGTAATTCTACGAAACGTTT
The DNA here is from genome assembly GCA_028646485.1 of Cryptoprocta ferox. Classification (NCBI taxonomy): domain Eukaryota; kingdom Metazoa; phylum Chordata; class Mammalia; order Carnivora; family Eupleridae; genus Cryptoprocta; species Cryptoprocta ferox. The sequence goes on from CM053561.1 coordinate 5,598,486, forward strand.
CACCTTCTTGGTAGGAAATTATCCTGAAACTTCATAAATGTCTCCCTTTTCTTCAAGGACTAGCCCACGTCTTACATGTTCATTAAGACCTTCCGTGATGCCAGGCTTCATGGCTTGACAGCTACTTCAAACTATAGTTTCGGTACATTTTTCTCTATACTATTAACTTGGTCCACAGCATCTACTGTGTTTATTATATGAATTGTCTATTAAGCTATCTTTTCCGGAGATCTATAATGTCCCATTTCCATTCAGTACAATGTCAGATACAAATGTGATAAAAATTATGCCATGTTTGCTACAAAACATGTTTCTTAGTCCTGTTACCAATGATAATATCAGTTTTGAGTACACAAGACATGGCTTCCTCGGGGAAACATGGCCATTAACTGTTTTGTTTGCAACTTCCTAGACAGTTTTTTAATTACACCTTACTGAAAACTTCTCCTAAAGCTCTTTTAACAATTCAAATGAAACGTAAAGAAGGTGATTAAGATAATGACTACACTGAAGCACAGAATCTTAAAAATAATTGTCAAGTTTCTCCCTAAGAGAGTCTTCATTCTGAAGCTTTCAGCTGCAAGAAATAAAGAGTAATGGAAGCTACTGGATGTAAGTAAGTAAATGTAAGCTAACTGGAGGGAACTCCTAAATCTAAATTGTAAAACTTACATTTTTACTTTTGACACAATGTGCATTATCTGGTATCAGTAGACAAATTTCTTAAAATGAGGCCATATGAAATAAATGCTTAAGAATTTATTTCTAAAGAGAGATCCATTCTCTCTTTGCTTTGGTAAAGTAGATGGTCTCTGTTATTCTAAATTTGGGAGTATTTCTTTTAAAGTTTTTTTTTTTTTTTTTAATTTATTTTGAGAGGGACAGAGAGACAATGCCGTGTCAGCACAGAGCCTGGCACAAGGGCTTGAACTCATGAACCGTGAGATTATGACCTGAGCCGAAAAGTTGGACACTTAACCGACGGAGCCACCTAGGCATCCTGGGAGTATTTCTTAAGTTGCACACTTTTAAACCTAGTCAAGATTAAGATTCGAAAGGGAGATGCTACCCTGAGCCCTGAGTCTATCAGAAGACAAGCTATGGTATCGCTCTTTTATGGCACACATTCTGTAGGTGTACGTATGAGTGTGAAAACCCAAAGAAGCCCAATTGAATTGCAACTATATCTTGTACTTAATAATTCTTTAAGAAGAATGTTTTAAGATTTGTGTGACAATATTACATCAATTACATCAATTCTATCTCAGTAAAGCTGGAAAAAGAAAAAAAGGAAAATAAACATTTGTGTGAGAAAACTGGGAATTAACTCACCCGATCTGTATCGCATCTTTTTAAGCTTAGCTAAACACTTAAGCTAGCGTAATAAAAACCGGTATGTTACGTAAAGCACATATCCTATCTTTTCAGTGAAAAAGGAAGTTTCAAAACCAATGTCGGTGTCACGTAAAGACACCTGAATGAGGTGGTTTATAAGAAAAGTGAAGGCAGAAGAATAGCTATGCAAAATCAAAGGGCACTAATACTTTTAAAAGTACTCATTTGAATTTCCACTTTTAACAACTTCACGGGAAATCAAAAAAGTATTACTGTAGGCTAACATACACATCGGTCCTTCGATTTGGAAGCTCTGCATCGAAGAAAGCATCAGCTTCCTTTACAAACTCACACAAGTCAGTCAGGCTTGAAAATCAGTTTGACACGGTTGTGTGAGGAGAGCAGCGCCTGGACAGCTGGCTGCTCCAAACCCCTACATACAGCGCTTGGTCAAGGGTGGAGGGGTGTGTCACTAGATCAGCATGTTGGGGAGAAACCGCACATTTCGACTGCGAAAACGACGTTACAGAACTACATGGAGGCTGCTCAGGCCACACAACCAGCGGATCATGACTCTCCAAACAGCTGGGGCCCGGGGCCTGCGGGCGCCTCCCGCACGCGCTCTGGCCCCCGACAGCGCGTCAGGGACCCTCAGGCCCAGGACAGGAAGGCCCCGCAGGCTCGGCCCGCCCTGCCAGTCCCCACTGCCACCGCTCCTGGGAGAGGGGAGAAGGCAGGCCGCGAACCCGGGCCCCCGCGCGGCTGGCGCTCACCTCTGTCGGGATGCTCGGGCTCGGGCTGATTGCTCCCGCTGGAGCTCCCGCTGGCGTCGAAGCCCGCCGGCGAGCCGGTCCCTTCCGACCGCAGGTCCTGCAGCTCCCCGGCGACACTGTCCACCTCGATTGTGCTATCCGTCTCGCTCTTGATACTTCGAACCTCTTCTTGGTTTGGGGCCAGCGGCTCCGCGCCCGGCCCCGAGGACGGCTGCCGCCCGGCTTCCGTGACCGTGACTGAGGAAGGCGACTCGGGGGTGGTCGGAGGGGTATTGAGCACGGAGTTGCTGCCGCTACTGGGAAATTCCGCTTTTCGGTCGGCGGCCTCCACGGGCTTTTCCTCGGCGGGCTTGCCGTCGGCGGCGGCCGGCGGCGGGGTCCCCAGCTCGGCGCCCGGGGGGCCGCCGTCCTCCTCGGCCACCGGCTGCAGGGGCCCCTCGGCGGGCCCCTCCTCGGCGGCGGGATGGGGCGGGGAGGCGGCCGCCTCCGTGTCCGAGTCCGAAAACAGCTCCTTCAGGGTTTTCTTGGGCCACTGGCCCTGAATGCTCGACCACACGTCTTTCCGGTCTTTGGCTCTGCTGTTCTGAAGTCGCTCATCAGAGTTATTTAAAAGTTTTATCCTTTTTTCCGCCACTTCCGAAAATCCTGAATAGAAGCCGGTTGTCCGTAGAGATTTTCGCTTTTCCTCCAAGCCGTTGTACTTCTTCGTTGGCGTCATCTTCGTTTTTGATTTTTCTTCCTCCTCTTCTTCCGAGGAGCTGTTGCTACTGTTTTCTATGCAAAGCGATTCTTTGTTCTTGGCCTTCTCTTCCTTTTTGCCAGGCGATCCAGTTTTTAAACACTCCTCGGTATTGCAATACCTTCTTTTACCACGTTTTACTTGTGGCTTCGAAGACTTCTCTGCAGTGTCCTTCTTAATATCCTTTCTCTTTTTCGTGATTTCATCTTCTTCTTCATAATCCGTGTCTTCAGATAATCCTTCCATATCTTTTCTTAATCTTTCTGGAGATTTTGACACTGGTTTGGATATCACCAAATCGGCATGGACTTTGTTTTCTTCCAGCAAAGGTGGACTGTTCTGTTCCTCTTTTGTAATAAGATCGTTTCTGGTATGGGCCAAATGATCGATCTTAGACTCCTCTTTGCCGCTGTTATCTATGTCTTGCGCACCTGTCTCGTCCTCCTGCTCACTGTCTTCAGCAGAACTTTCAGAAGCTAGAAAAGAAGAAGAACCGGTGAGTATGATAAGGACACCGGCAATGTCTTCCCTATGGATGGCACTTCATATATATACAGTAGCCCCTATGTTTACAGCCCTCTCGGGTTGCTAGGTTTTATCCCCATTTTGCAGGTGAGGAAACTAAGCTTTGGAGATTTAGGACACTCCCTTAACGGTGGTAATTGTTTTTTAAGGTAGCCTTCATGCCCAGCATGAGCTTGAACTCATGACCCTGAGATCGAGACCTTAGCTGAGATCAAGAGTCGGCACTCAGGCGCCCCATGACGGTAATGTTTTATACTGTGACAGTGGTTGTAGTCACACTACAGTATATTTTTACCAAAACACATCAAATTATAAGCATAAAAGTTGTGAATTTTATTGTTTGTAAATTATACCTCAATAAAGCTGACTATAAAAAAGAAACTCCTCCAAATTTACGAGTAGAAAATACTGCAGTCAGGATGTATATATTCCCAGGTAATTCTAACTTCAAAGTCTGTATCCTTATGAAATTGTAGCTTCATTTTATTCAAAGATTTGTGAACAATGGATTTCCCCAATGTTTTTTTTGTTTTGCTTTGGTTTGGTTTTTTGTTGAGAGAGAGAACACAAATAGGGGAGGGGAGGGAGGGAGAGACAGAGAGAGAGAGAGACAGAGAGAGAGAGAGAGGAAGGAAGGGAGGGAGGGAGGGAGGGAGGGAGAATCTCAAGCAGGCTCCACGCCCAAGGCAGAACTTGATCTCATGACCCTGAGATCATGACCTAAGCCAAAATCAAGAATTAGATGTTTAGCTGACTGAACTACCCCTGTGCCCCGTTTCCTACAATGTTCTGAAGAATAGACATAATTAGCTTAAGTAACTGATACCTTATGTGAAAATATTTACAGAATTTATTTCTTAAAAGTATATTTCTCTCTATCCATCTCTCTATCCTAAAGACCTACATTCTGCTCCATTTAATCGGTGGCTCTCTGGGTCTGTTCTAACAGCTATCATCTTAGATATTCCTTTCATCGCTTTCTTTTTTTCTTTTTTAAATTTATTTATTCTGAGAGAGAGAGAGAGAGAGTGAGCACACACTCAGGGGAGGGGCAGCGAGAGAGAACCCCAAGCACGCTCTGTGCTGTCAGCACAGAGCCTGATGCCAGGCTCTATCTATCCCATGAACCCTGAGATCATGACCTGAGCCGAAATCAAGAGTCAGAGGCTTTACCCACTGAACCACTCAGGTGCCCTGCCTTCCCTGCTTTCACTTGACAAGACCCACACGTAAGTGAATTGCCCATCTTCCTCCTTCTTGGTTTATTCCCAGATGGTCTTGGAGCACATCATCTAGTACTTTCCTTAAAAGGCACACAGGAGATAAATATTCTTTGTCCAAATGTCCAAATACATCTTTACCCTCAAATTTCATTGTTTTATGGATAGTATAACCAGGTACAGAACTCCAAATTGAAAATTATTTTCCTTCAAACTGCCCCTTGCCTTAGAGTGTAAAAAACACTACTTTCATTTATCTCCTCAACCATAGTGGTGGTTTTTTAGTCCTGGTATTTTTAATTTCATAATAATGTACTGTGGTATGGCTCCTTTTTCACTAATTTATCAGGTTCTGGGTAGGCTCTTTCAATTTAAAGATTCATGTCTGTCAGTTCGGAAGATTTTTCTTCTTTTAGTTACTGGTTTATTTCTCTGTCCACCCAAGGACTATTCTAGGATGATCCTAGTGACTGGTATGTATATGGCAGAGTGGTGAGAACACACCACCATATATACAGCACTCTCTAAGAAAGACAGAATAGCACGATACATAATAAAGCACTAACAAATGAGGTACAAATCAACAAATTAATAATATAGTTGTGAGACAGTTCATAAGAAAACCCTAGTTTTCTTACGTTGCTCAGTTTTTCAAAATCCAATTGCTTTTTACAGTTACTTATAACTAGGCATGCTGTTTCCATGGCTTCTTGATTCCTCAAGCTGATTCTAGAAGTAATGCTGGTTGTCACTCACCCCATTGCAAAAATCAAAGATATACACACGAGTGTACTCAAACAACAGTGGTGTGTGTGCAGTTACTTGTTCGTTTCTTCCTCTCTGATTTCACTATTCACTATCCATTATCACTCATCTTCTAACATTTCCATCACTGCTTTCTTACATTTTCTCGAAGTTTCCCTCGACTCCAAACTGTGTTTTACTGAATTTTAATTTCAACGTTTCATTCTAAGTGTTTCTTGTTCTTTGTTACTTTATTACTGTATCCTGTTCTTGTTTTACAGATGCTTATGGATTCTGAGATTAATAATAACCAGACACATTTAATATGCTTGTTACCTTCATTATCTCTCTCCTCAACGGTCACTCCTTGTCTGTTTTAGTTTCCACATTTTATGTGGGAGCCCTCCTTGACTATTCACACTGAAGGATGACCTACTAAAACCTGACTGCGTTGGTAGGGTTTATTAATGGATAAGCTTTCCATCAGGTGCTTCATCAGGGATCTAGTGTATTTGAGGGGATCTCGAGTGCCAAATTGTGAAAGATTATTCTCTAGAGATATTCAATTTCTCCACAGAATTCCAACCATCACCCACCCCCTTGTTCTGTTCCCAGCTCATCTCATACCAGGGAGGAGACTCCTAGCTGTCTGTGTTCTACACTTAAGGGTAGCCTCAACTTTTGTTTTTATATATATATACCTATATATATATATGTACATATACATACACATATGCATTCATAGCAACAATCATTTTTTAACTGGAAATAACCTAAACGGTCTTAAATTTGATCTACGGCCAAATCAAAAATGAAATAAAATTCACCACAGGAAACATGAAGAAGAGAATATGTGAAATGTTACAAATATACCATTTGTGATGACCATCGAATTATGTGTAAGAGGAAAAATAATAAAAATAATCAATATCTTTTTTTAAAATCAAAAACGAATTAAATAAATTGTGATGCAGCTATTTAGTAGTATAAATGTGTTGATATGAAAAGATTTATCAGGGGCGCCTGGGTGGTTCAGTCGGTTGAGCGTCCAACTTTGGCTCAGATCATGATCTCATGGTTTGTGGGTTTAAGCCCCGCACTGGGCTCTGTGCTGACAGCTCAGAGCTCAGAGCCTGCTTCGGATTCTGTGCTCCGTCTCTCTCTGCCCCTCCCCCACTTATGCTGTCTCTCAAAAATAAACAAACATTAAAAAAATAATAATAATAAATAAAAGTACTCTTAGACTTAGACTTAAAAAAAAAAAAAAGATTTATGAGTTATACTATGCCAAGCCCCCCCTCCAAGGTAGGGTTTGTAGTGTTAATGATCCCATTTATGAAAATACCATATTGTGTATCTCTGCATATATATTTACATATATAGGGATATGTACTTAATATATATTAAAAATTACACATTGTAACATACATATATCATACACGTAGTATGTTAACACAATTTCTGAAATAATACTCCAACAAAAATAGGGACAATAGGAGAGAACAGCAACAGAACATGTAAGGCAAAAAGCAGATGGATGAGAGTAAACAGACCTAAGAAAGACAACCCTTTTCTCAAGCCAGCAGTGAGTAGAGCTGAGAATAAACCCAATTCTCCATAGACGCTTCAATAAAAATTGGCTGAAGCAAGTACATGTGAAAATGAAAAGTGGAAGAGGCAGCCTATCATAATGAGCATTAGGTGGATATTATCAAAGAGCGTTTAGATCCCTAGGTCCTCACCCCTGACACAGGCTGCTACGTGACTACTCTTCTGGAGGTTTATTTTCTGAAGATGGTGAAGACAGGATTTGTGGCCTAGGCAATGGTAAGAACTACTGAAGGCGCAGGTACAGGTGTGACGCTGAACTCAGTGGGATCAATGAACTAAAAATGCTAAGAATTTCTCCTCCTTCCTTCCCTAATCCTCAACTGGATCCTAAACAGCAGAAGCCATTCTCTCACCCTCCCAGTCAAGGCTGAAGACTCTTCTCTCTGCAATGCAACGGGACTAAGAACAAGACCTAGAGATCTGACAGCAGTCCTCTCCAAACAACAGCCCACCCAGACTACCTTATAGTGAAACTAACTCAAAGCTGACAAATCCCAAACCAGGTGCTCCAGATTCCTAATCAGGAGAAGACAGTCAAGGAACAAGTCCTTCATAGGGACGAGACCAAAACAATAAAGCAGAGAAAAAGCAAACTGGAAGTAACTAACCATGCAAAAGAACAAAACATTTACAATATCCTCTGGAGAGAGCAAACTCAGAAAGGTGAAGACCGGTAAGCCATCGTAGGAGAAGACACAGTATGACAGCGTGTAGGAAACACAGAGCCACTGAAAATTAAAACCAGTGCAGCTGCCACAACGCGTCACAACAGTAAATTACATAGTGTTTAAAAGGGTAAGAAGATGGGGCACCTGGGTGGCTTAGTAGTAGGTCATGATCTCGCGTTTGGGGAGTTCATCGGGCTGTGCGCTGACAGTGCAGAGCCTGCTTGGGATTCTCTCTCCCCTTCTCTCTGCCCCTTCCCTGCTCACTCACTCTCTCTCTCTCTCTCTCTAAAAATAAGTAAACTTAAAAAAAAAAAAGACAACTGAACAGTGCTAATAAAATACTGAAGGAAAAATATTCAACTCTGCTAAACCATGCACAGAATAAAGATATTCTCAGACACACACCGTCCCTAAAAACTTGCCCTCCTTCTCACCCACTTGTCCTTAGAAAGTTACTAGGGAACATGCTCCACCACGAGAGAATGCCAACGAGTAAAACAGACATGAGATGCCAGAACAAAGGAATTCCAAGGGCTACTCTGAAGAGTGATCCCTAGAACAGGATCTCCCCAGGAAGTGATCTATGTACCAGATGCAGAGGGAAACCAGTCCATACTAACACGGTGTCATTTCGAAAGAAATAGCAAGGAGCACCATCACTAAGATGCCTGCTGCCACCAGACCGTCTGAACGAGTTTAAATAGATTTAGCTTGTTTCAACAATGTGTTGATGAAACACCAGCTCTCCCCTCTCTGTCTTGCAAGGTGTTACCCGGATCAGTGGCCTACCATCATTTTACCCAGCAGAAACGCTTTGCTCTGACTCCACCTGAAAGCTAGAAGCTCATTTGGTCAAGCCTAGAATCAGAAAACACAGAGCAGCTTACTACCCCCCTGCTCCTGTTTGTCCTGATTGTGGTGAGCCCCCATGTTTCCCAGAACCCCCTTCTGACCCTGCCCCATCGAATTCCCTCAGAGATGCTTCTGCAAACTCTCAGAGCTGCTGAGTATGAAATGAGAGTATGACCTACAGACTCTGCTCAACATTCCCCAGGAGCCTTCACAGCAAGGCTTGTGCTTGCTATTCTGTTTTTTAAAAATTAATCTCCTCTTTAAAATATATATTTGTTTAATATATACACACATATTTATTCAAAACAAAAGTTAAGGAATGATCACACTAAAATCAGGATATTAATTACTTCTGGGACAGAAATGCAAAATTCTTTTAAATAAATACTATTTGTTCACCACTACAGTAGACACACCAACATCCATATTCATACTATTCTTTAGTTATACTTCATGTGGCCTCAGATATTAACAGCAATAATGCCATCATAAAAGAGATCATAATAGATACAATCAAGATAAACGAAATTTGGTATTCTTAACAAAAATTCACTATAGTGTTATAGTCTAGTATTACATAACACAAACCATGCATTACGCGGCAACAGAAAGGATAGTACCTGAGGAAAAAACCACAGTAACAGTACCGTGGGGTGGATAATAAATTGTAACTAAAATTTAATGATGCCTTTAGACCTACTAATAACAGAAGTACCTCCAAGCCTCAATCAACAGCTGATTTTATTTCAAGTGATAACAGGCAACAAGATTCTGGTCCAATTAAAAAACAGTAAATTGCCTTTACAGAATTCGATTCATAACAACTAAAAACACATAGTTGCACGCAACAGGATATTTGTTAGGTTTACCTTGAAGTCCATTGAGGATAGAAGTAATTTCTATGGATTTAATATGAGCTGTATCAGAGTTTTTGGCATCAGTAAGATCCAGTTTGGATACCATTTCAGGAGATGGATTTGTCTGAAAAGGTGGTTTTGACAAGCGCCGAAGTTTACAGTTTTTTGGAGAGTATTTTTCATCTTTGTCTTTTTCTTTGTCTAATTTATTCTAGGTTAAGAAAAAAAAGTATCTCATGTTAGCCATAGTTTATCATGAGGTATTTACTGTAACAATGCTAATACTCATTTTAAATTCAAAGTTGTATTATATATTAAATAATATGAAAAGAAAGAATACAGAAGCTCCTCTAAACAGCCAGAGATGTTTTTTTTTTTCCAAAAGTACTGTAGGATGAGCAAAAAGTTTTTGTCTAATATTTACATTTTAATAGTGGAAGTAAACTAGAAATCCCATAAACAATTCAGACCAACAAACCTCAGACTGCTAATAACTGGTGTTACAAATTCTTCAAAATTAAATCACAATAGTCTTAAATATTCCTTTAAAAAATTTCAACCTGGTAGTTTTAAAACTTGTACCATTTTCAATATAAAAAGTGGCCAGGGAATGACAAAATTCCAAACATCTTCATTTAGCTGACAACTGGGAACAACTCTACAAAGACCTGTTGTGAAGTTAACTTGGAAACAACATACCTGCCCACTGATAAATTAACATTTCTGGAAAGCATGAGACATTTTCTCAAACTGTCTGTAAGATGAGCAGAGGCTAACTAAAATACTTCCTGGAAACTGTTTTTTAAATTTGGTTTTAAAATAAATTATAGAAAAAATCACATTTAGACAAGCTTCCTAAATGATGATGGAGAGCGTGATGGAGCAGTAAACAACTCTGAAATCCTGTTATACAGGTCAGACCACAGACTCTCAGTGACTATTTTCACACTTCTCCCAAAGACAGTACATGACAGAAGATGATTCATTACATGTTATAGATGCTTTGGGGTAATGGCTCTCGAACGGTGGTCCCCGGACCAGCACCCTGAGTTGCAGCTACTGGGTTGCTATATCAAAACCTGAGAAGCAGAACCATTTTTACAGCAAGAAAAGAGTTAACCACTTTGGGGAAAAGCCTGCACTATTTGGGGCCAAGAGCAGGAAAGTAACAGCTCTTTACTGTGAATATGAAGACTGAATTTCAGAAGAACCACCAAGCACCTCAGCTATATGTTATCATTCAAAGTATAAAAAGGCCATTAAGAAGATAAAATATTTTAAAACCTAATTAATGGTTGACTTTCCAATAAAACACTTAAAAGATGTAGTCTTAAAATATATAAATCTATCACACATAAAAGTAACATTAACTTCCATACAAGCTCATTAATAGAGTCCCCATGGTCCATCTACCGTGTGGCTTGCACGGTCCTATGAACACACCCTAAGCTACTGCTAATTCAGTAGCTAAAGATGAAGAGAAAAAGAAAAGGTGCAGATAGGCTCTCCTCTGCCTTCAGATACCTCTTCTTCCTCTGAATAGTTTACAGCCCTCGCACTAAGCCAGGCTCCCAGCCATACTGTTTTGTGGCTCCTAGCCCGAGAGGAGAGGGGCAAAAAGGGACTGAACTAAGTGAAATCTGGCTGCGTGGCCTTACACGATATCGGAACTACAAAAGCCTCATTTAGTACTGTTTCCAAAATAACTTTCCGTACGGTGACAATATTGATTGCACCCAAATCAAGCACTTGATAAATTCGCTATTTTAAAAGAGTATTTCCATTTCTATTAACACTGATGCACACACACTGAAGGCATCATTTCAGAGGAAAATTCCTTTAATTAACACCTGTCGCGTAGGGAAAAAAAAGTACCTTTAGCAAAATAAGCACTTACCTTTATTTTCTTCCGATGTTTTATCTTTGGCACATTTTTATCAGCAGGTCTTACTATTTTATCTGCTTTAATCCACTCATCATATCTAAAATGAAAGGAAATTACTATAAATATGCAAAACATCACAGAACTATGCCATGTTAAAGAAAAATTCATAAATAGAATCATAACATTTTAGAACAGGAAAGGACCTCGGAGGCCATTTAGTTCAACTTCCTGGTTCAATGAATAAAGCTGCCAAGGCCCAGAAAGAGAGATCAAGAGATCTGCCCAAGGACATAATGTCAGCTACTGGCTGAGCCAAGATCAGAAAGACCTCTTGAGGTCTAAACTGGCACTCTTGACTCTCTACACCAAAGAGAAACCAAAATTGTTTAAAGAAACCACAATATTTTCTATGTGTTTTTGTTTTGTTTTTAAGCAGCAAGTAGACAGATTTGTTCTTGTTTTTTTCTAGACACATCAGGAAGCCAGGGTAAGAGGCTCTAAATGACATCATGTGGTAGAAGAGCATAATACTGTAACTTATGGACGATGCAAAATCACCTAGAAAAAAAAATACCTTCTCACAAAACACTAGGAAAGCATTACTTGGCCAAGTTTTTCAGTATTCTGAGGCGCTTCTTCCTACACGGACAGGCAGCTAAGAGTCAACAGCTCTAATGGCCTGTCCACTCAATGTTGACACCCTGCGTGAGTTTCACAGGGTGCCACTTACTACTGACTGCAATAAAGCTATTTGTTTAAAACAAAAAAGAACGGCAATTTACTTTTGTAAAAACTCAGCCAGAAAGAAGAAACATTAAAAACAAATTAAACCCTTTTTATGTTCAAAAGTTATATATGTTTGTCACGGAAAATGGAAAACTCACTGATGTTTTTAACTCTAGAACATGAACAACTGAAAATGAGCTTTTAAATTAAAATGTCCTCATTATTAGAGGCACTAAGTCAGGAAGTAAATGACTTGGGCCATTACCTGACTAATAAATTTTATTCCTGCTCTAAAGTCGGCCTGGAAAGTATGCCTGTAACCACTCCCAAGCAGAGACACACTGGCTGGTGCAAACTACTGGCTGTGGTAAAGCTGAGGCTACAATCCCACGCAAGGATTATGTCTGTATCTGCTGGAAGCTGTTGAGGGCCATAATAATTAGAGAGAATAAGGAAGAACAGAGTGAGTTCTAGAAAAGTCTTTACATAATCCCTGCTGGATAGTTATGAGGCCCTGGCCAAGCCATTCTCAACATCAGACTTCATGTAATCTGTATCAAATAGCACTGTATTAGGGGCGCCTGAGTGGCTCAGTTGGTTGAGCGTCCGACTTCGGCTCAGATCGTGATCTCGCAGTTCATGAGTTCGAGCCGCGCGTGGGACTCTGTGCTGACAGCTCAGAGCCTGGAGCCTGCTTCAGATTCTGTGTCTCCTTCTCTCTCTGACCCTCCCTGCTCATGCTCTGTCCCACTCTCTCTCTCAAAAAAAATAAATAAATGTAAAAAAAATGTAAAAAAAAAAAAAGACTATTAAAAAAATAAAATGAGACTGCCTATCACAGTTTTTGAGAATCAAATATACGGTAAGTACTTTAAAAGTTTTGAAAACAAGTATTATTATTCTATTTAACACACTCCTTTTGGTATTTATACTGGCACAGCAGCACCTACCTAAATATTTACAGTACTTTCAACTTGCCCAGGAATACTGAAAACTGCTAAATTGAAAGCAATTTAGCTCCTCCCAAAATTGGAGTGAAGGTGGAAAATGAACAGAAAATATCTCTGCCCTCGGCAAAGTTGAATGTAAACTCCCAGAAGTTGCTCTGATTTGGATATAGTTATGGAAGTCATTGCTGCCTACTTTGTTTAAAAGAAAACAAAACAAGCTGTCTTCTTGTGAGATAACTAAATGTAGTTCACGATGGTTCTATATAACACCACATGTGCTAAACAAAGATATAGTAGTTTTAGCTTTCTTAAGTGAAGACTGTTATGCAGTTAGTTGTGCAGTACAGACATTTTTACTACCAGTAAAAACACTATGCTATTCAACTTGGGTTTTTGACATGAATTATATTTCAAATTAGGGCAAAATAGAAGCTTTCAAACTAGGATCACCACCATGATACTGTATATTCGTATATGTTACCTGGAACACCAAATACATCAAACAAGGAAAAAAAAAAAACCCAGTTATTGTCTCCAGAGTTAAAATGTTCACTGTGATTGAGAAAGATTTTATTTATGACTCAGAGATAATGGATGTTACTTAAATTCTCTTAGGAACAGGGTAGAAGAAACACATACATAAAACAAAGGCTACCCCCTTGGTCCAGGCTGGTGCCCACTGTGTAAGCCCCATCATCAGTTTACAGATGCTATCTGGTAATCACTTTCTCCTCCACCCAATTACAAAGTAAGGATGCTGTAAGAGGACTGGCTATCAGAAGAATTTAAGGTTGTGAATTTAGATGTGGAAAGACTGTTGGGCCAGGCAGAAAACAAAAAAATTCTGGAATTAGATGAAGCAAACTGCATACACTTCTAAAATATCTGAACCGTAGTAATTAAACACTATGGTCTTACTATTTTGGATGACAGTTTTGTTTTAAGATAATGAATATTCTGTATGGCTTTAGGATATGCCTTGGAAAATTCTTTAGATACACTTCCTATTGAAGTAATTCCATGGTAACTCATAGTCCTGTAAGTATTAGTTAATATCATTTCTCCTTCATTATTTGCCTCTTTCTGTTCTACTTTCTCAGTGCTTTTTGTCTGCTCAGGCATTCCCCTGTTCTGACACTATTCTTGTAGACTTTTTCTTTTCTCCACCAGATTTATGCTCTATTTTTATAAAACGTAGTGACACAATATTATTATTGTTATTATAATTAATAGCCTCTAGAACTAGATCATGCCTTAAAAACCAATGAATTTATTTCACAAAAAACTCCGACCATGGAAGAAAACGGACTTTGCAAGCAATATGCCTGCAAGAAAAGCACTTGGTAGGGAGTTAGAGAAAAATGGGTAAGGGACAGCCTCTTAAGACATTCCGGTCAATACCAGAATAATGGTTGAGGGCATGCCAGGTCCCATTCAGAGAAAGCACAGAGAAGAGTAACAGACCAGCATTAGGAAAAGCCACATTAGGGGATTTTGGTTAAGGGATTGCTTTCAAATTCCAAAGCCCATACCAAATGGAAGCTGAGATCGCAGACATAAACATTAACCCAGACCAATCCTTCAAAACTTAATGATGCTCTAAATAGCACTTTAGTTGCTTGATTAATCATACAAGGGAAAAATATCAGATAATAAACTGACCATTGTATTTTAAAAATAAGAAATGTTCCTTCCCTTTACGTAATCAGAGTGTCATTCAAGTGTTCCCGTTTCCTACACAAAGGACTTTGAAAGAACAGGAAGGAGAGATATATAAAGTCATGTGGGAGAAACTGGTGCCAAAAAAAAAAAAAATACAAAACAAAACAAAAACACCCCACAACATTTCCTACAAACACTAACTTATGTAAGAAAGAGGCCAACTCAATTTTTATTTTACTCGTGCCAGTTCATTTAAATAAAGGAGGTAATATTAGTGGGTCAAGATTCTGATTCCGTATCAAACACCAAGAATAAAGACTTGAATGAAGGGCATTTAGTTCAGAACTACAAGAAGTTGACTGCTGTTTATTCTATGTAAACTTTGACTTTTAATACAGTATATTTAATATATATTAAAAAGAGACTCCACATTTGCTATACACATAATAAGAAAGCCAGTGAAGAGAGAAAATGAGAAAATTCAGCTCAAATTCAAATATCTTGAATACCATAAAAACTGTAATTACTGGAAGGGGCAAAGAGCAGCAAATTGCAGCTAAGAAACAGAAGACCGTAAAATAGGTCTCAACTTCTCCTTAGGGTACCACATCAAGTAAGAGCCATTCATCGCTCAAAATACATTCTTAAAGAATATAAGAATCTTCATAACTAAGTGAAATATATTTTTTTAATTGAAAATGTTTCTGCTCCTTTTCTCAGACATCCTCAAATACACAGACATGCTGTCTTTCCCTTGGCTACAATGGTCCGGGGCTCTCCAATACTCTTGATTCTGCTTTAAGTGGCACAGAGGGAATCAAGAGCGCATATTTTGATGGGGTCTCTCCACTGCATAGGAAGAACACGACTTAACAGATATCTAGGGTAACAGACCTTCAGAGAAACCACTTTTTATCATTAAATACCTAGACTTCTCTTCAAGGCTGGTAGGCCTATAGTCGTCAGCTATCATGTTTAGTGACATGTGGTTTGAGAACCGGAGAGAAACTAGGCTAAGCAGTGGGCCTCCAAACAAAGTGACTTGAAGCTTTGGATCCAAACAACAGAGTCCTAGGAGAATGTTAAGCAAATCAATAGTCTGCATTCTTGATATAAACGGTCCCTCCTTTAATTAGACATTACCTTTAGAAATTAGGATCACAAGACAGTAAGTGGCCTTTCTGTGACAAAGGAAATACAGTTTGCCATGGCACAAAGAAAAGAGGATTGCTGAATTTTTCCACTTAAAGGTAAATATTGGAAAACTAAGAAAAAAAATACTGAAACAAATATTAAAATACTCAACTTAAAAAAATACTAAATTAGAAAATAAAGTCTGCCGGTAATTAGACCATACTTTTCCAATTATCAATTCACTGTAATTAATGCACAGAAATCTACACAGGTATCTCATTTGATATTTAACTAGAGTATCAAGGAAAGTATAGTCAAAACACACGTGTGGCGTACCTGAGGATATTTCTACTGAGATCATCAAATATTCAACTAATGGAATGAACGTGAAAGAAGAGATGCATGAGCAACACCTTTAACTTTTAAGGTCTGCTCCCTGACTCGTACAAAATGAAGGAGCTGGAACAGATGATCCCGGAAGTAAAAAATTAGATGAAACTCCAAGACTGAACGTACGCACGGGGCGCTTACTCATCTGATAAAGACTTGTTAGGGACCTATGACGTGACAGCCTCTGCGCTATGCACCAGGCTTTCGGGAATGAGTGTGGTGCAGCTTCTTCCCCCGAGGAGCTGACAGCGTAACAGAGAACACGACCCTAAGCAGTAATTACAGAAGTACCAATACAAACCTTCTGAAACAGCCACATAGATATTTGAATTTTTTTAATGTGTTGAATTAAAATATTCATACAGAGCTAGAAGGAACCATTCAGAGACCATAACGTACTTGCTCTCACCAGAGAAACGCAGCTTTCTGATTTTTGTTTGGATGTGTTGGCAAATCGCCTAAGAAATCACTTAGCAATAATAAAAATGGAAAAGAATATTAATCAACCAGATATAAGAGATCAAAATGGTTACTTTTGCCCACGTCGATTTAGATTCACGTTCTTCTTAAACCCAACCAAACCACTTCCAGAGAAGTATTATCAGTATGTATTAACACATACCCCAAAAGACGTTAACCTCAGAGATTAAACAAAATAATTACATGCAGAATAAAGACATTTTAAAAGTAATTTCACAAGCAAAACCGAACTGCCATAGTATTTAAAAGCTCACTATGTGAAATATGTATACAGTTATAAAAAAGACAAAATCTAAGAACCAACCATTAATTTAGGAAAAATATTAGAATCACCTGTATTTTTTTCTCTGTAATGAACAGACTCATTTAATAACTGCTGAATGATATGTATTTTATATCTTGCCTAGCTATACACAAAAAGTTAACCCAAATTTAGGCAATCAGCAAGGAAAGAAAATTTTCCCTCTTAATGGTTAGAGTAAAAAAATTATAGGAAAAAAAAAAGTATGACACTGTAATAGGAAAAGAGACCAAATCATATGAAAAACAGCAATACTTACTAATTATAAGCTTTATAAGCCACTGTATCGATACTGACCTACTTTTTGAGTTTTCTATAATAATCTCAACTTACACATATATTTTTAATCTGAGAGAATATCTAAATCAAAATTCATGAAAGACCCACTGAACACAATTTAATGCTTTCTGTTATGTACTTAAGATATAACAAAACAAAAATAAAAGCATTATATTACTGAAAAAATAAAATTCTAAGCATGCTATTAACATTTCATATTTCCACATCATGTAACAGTTCATGTTAAATCCACAACAAAGACACAGGAATGGTGTTCACCATAATAAAGAACATAATGACAATAACTTGAATATTATAGCATAATCATATTAATGTTTGACACAAACAGCCCAAGCGTATGGCATAAGTAATTATATTGATTGTTTTCCTAAAGGGTTTAAGTCTGTAAAATGAAAAAGGCACAGGTCTTTAGGCAGAGGTAATATGCAATGTTAAGAACATATCACAGAGTACTGTATCACGCTTACTACACATGGTTAACAACTGTGGCACTCGCTGTATTTTGCGGCGCAGATACTTTTAAAAGAACCTTAAAAATTTACTTTATTAACATGTGATATATTTAGAGGATTAGGAGTTATGCACAGTTAGAAAACTATACTGATGTACCTACCAATCAACAAAACTCCCAAATGAACAGGTCCACATTTACGTTTCACCTTAAACGTACCTGCCAATCTACAAAAACTACTGAATCGAACAGGTCCAACTTAGTCAACACTCTAAGTTGAATATACAAAGATACAAAATATCCAAGTTACTAATCTTTTTTCATGAAGGAAATATTTATTTTCACTTGCACTGAGAAACTAGGGTCAACTCAAAAGTCTTATTTTTAAAGTCAAAACTATTTTTATGTTCATTTTATTCCCTGCTTTTAAACTTTATTTTCATTTTCTCTACATGTATGGCTGTCTGATACAAAGCATTTGCATACTGCACAAGAATTTTTCACGAGTGGTAACACAGCCCTTTGACTGCCATGGTACTTTTTAATTTTAATATGCTTTACATCATAAACATAAGTGAATAGGTTGGGGGACTGTGACAGAGGGTTAGGGAAGTGAGAGTTTGGAAAAGATGACAATGAGGGAATGGGACACAGGAGGGAGAACATGTGAAGGGAATTGGAAGGCTGGACAGCATGGAGCATGGTTGGGATTCATTCTCTCCCCCTGCCCCCTGCCTCCCGCCTCCCCCACGGGAGGGTGCGCGCTCTCTCTCTCTCAAAATAAATAAACTTTAAAAAAATAAAAAAAAAGACGGAGCAATGTTCCCTCCCAGCCTTCTAAAACAGGTTTGCTGATATTCACCTGGAAACCCCTGTCAAATGGTCTTCATTTATAGTTCTTTAACTTCTACATTATAGCAATAAACCAATTTCTGAGAGTGTTTTGCTTTCCTGTCATTACCAGAATAATTATTTTAAAAAAACAGGAAGAGAACAACCCTGTACTCTCCTATCACCATTCCTAAGTCCAATGGCATGCATGCCCAATGAAAGTATGGCAGGGATCAGACGATGTGGAAGTAAAAGAAGAAAAAAAAAAAAAAAAAAGGACGTAAACATGCTGAAGATGGAGGAATATGAATATGGAAGAAATTAATCTGAAGTGACATAAAAATTCTTAAAGGGACAAAAGGAGACAGTAGAAGGAGAGTTACAGATCAGGAGTATTTCCCATCAGATTCATTTTAGTCTCACTCTCATCCCCATTTTGGCTGCTAATTAGGAGATGGGCTCTTCATATGACAAAAATAAATCATAAAAAAGAACTATCATAGATACTTTTATAAAAATTAAAATGGATCAAAAACTATAGGACTAGAACTAAAAGTATAGGGGCGTCTACATGGCTCATTTGGTTAAGCATCTGACTTTGGCTCAGGTCATGATATCACGTTTCATGGGTTCAAACCCCACATGGGGCCGGCCCTCTGTTGTCAGCACAGCCAGCTTTGGATCCTGTCCCTCTCTCTCTCTGCCCCTCCACCGCTCATGCTCTCTCTCTCTCTCTCTCTCTCTCAAAAATAAACAAACATTAAGAAAAAAAAGAACTGAAAGTATAAAATTCTTAGATGAAAACTTGGAAATTTTCACAACACTGGATTTGGTGATGTATTCTAGGATATACCATCGAAAGCATGGGCGACAAAGAAAAATGGATGAATTTGGACTTTATCAAAATTTAAAACTTTTGTACATCAAAAGACAGTATCAAGAGGGCAAAAAGATAATTCTGTGGGGTTCACAGAATGGGAGAAAATACCTGGAAGTCATGCATCTGAGAAAGGATTAATATACAGAACATATGAAGAATTCCTACAACTCAACAACCAAAAAAACAATTCAAAAAGGAGCAAAGGGCTTCAACAGACATTTCCCCAAAGACATACAAATAGCCATTAAGTACACGTCACTAGTCATTATAAACATGCAAATCAAAACCAAATAAGATACTAAGTTAGCTATAATAACCATTCTTTAGAAACAGAAAATAACAAGTATTGGTGAGGATTTGGAGAAACCAGAACCCTAATGCAATTCTGGTACGAAATGTAAAATGTAAAATGGTGTAGCCTTTGCGGAAGACAGCGTGTTAAACAAAGAGTTCCCGTACATGAGAGAGGCTGCAGTGAGGGAGCCAGGCCACATCTGTCCCAATCCCCCAAATGTGTCTATATTCTATAGGTATCATTTTTATAAACCAATCCCTTTGATCTGGATGGATTTTAACTCCCGCTGTACTGCTATTTTGCGGCCAGGAGTTTCAATTCAGTTCAGTATTTGTTTGCTACTTACAGGCATCTACTTTTCTAGAAGTGGTAAGGGATATTAATGAAATGAATATGGAATTGGGATTGTTTTTCCTTTTTTTTTTTAATTTTTAAATCTTTATTTTTGAGAGAGAGAAAGTGTGAGCGGGGGAGGAACAAAGAGAAAGACACAGAATCTGAAGCAGGCTCCAGGCTCTGAGCTGTCAGCACAGAGCCCGATGCAGGGCTCGAACTCACGAACCGTGAGATCATGACCTGAGCTGAAGTCGGACGCTTAACTTAACGCTTAACGTACCCAGGCGTCCACCGGTTGTCTTTCATGTTTTAAAATTAAATGCACTTTTGTTATGGAAAGTAATGTGGTCCTGATACAGAAAGTGTACACAGAATTTTTTTTTTTTACCCACAGTTCTAGGTGGAAGATATATTCCAGAAAGTCATAACCCTTTGGCTCTAAGAAATCATTCAGAAATATTCAGTATCAGAAAAGGGATTCAAATTAGAACTGGAAAATAGGAATAGAATGTAAACAAGTTAAAATGGGTATCAAAGGATAAAAGAAGGGCACAGTTGTAAGGAAGAAAGCACATAAAGACAAGAAGAGAGAAAAGAGGATGATTGAGGAATGGTAGAAAAGGAAAATAAGAAAAACTATCCGCTGCTATAGCGGCTAGGACACATATCCTGTCATGAAAGGAGCAATCGGTAAGGTCAAATATCGCTAATGAGGCAAGTAACAAGAGGGCAAGAAATAAGGATGGAATTCAGTTAGATGAGGGTCACTGGTGACAGTGTTGGAGATGTGACGGGCAAAAGCCTTAGGGGAGTGGGTTTACACCAAACAACAGGCAAGAAGCCGGAAGGCAAGTGTAAACTCAAACGGCCTTGCTAGATGGACATAAAGCAGAGAATGGCGTAGCAGGAAAAGCAGGGGGAAGGTGAAGTGAGTTATGAGACGCGAGAAATAATTGTAGGTCCAGACATCGCCGAGTTAGAGCGAGAAACCGACATGAGAGAGAGGGGAGAAAGGGCGAATTTCTGGGCGCCTGTCTCTGACCTAGGCGAGAAGGCACAGCGGTCAGAAGACCGGCTTTAGACAGCAGCGTGCCCGTCTGCTGATGACCGACCACGACGAGGCGCAGGGTGCGGCAGGGGGTACAGGCAAGAAAGTGGGTGCGGGAGTCTGCAGAGGTTCTCTCATTCCAGCTTTGCAATGAGGTTACGAAGCAGGAATGGGGAAGAGATCCTGGGCATCTGAGGAGATGAGAAACAGTATGAAACAGTCTTCGGAGAAAGTAAGAGGATGGAAGAGGGACATATCGCGGCCACTTGAGATTCACAGTCCTGAATTTAGAATAAGCCGTTTTGCCTTCGGCAGCCAGGGAGAGCCGCGCAGGTGCAGGCCGGGAGCACGAGTGCGAGACTTAATCGCTCTTCTAGTGGGTCTGTCAAGTGAGGGCTAGAGAGCGACACAAGGGCTCGGGGTCAAAAGAAATGACAAGGGGTGACGACAAGGGATGACTGAAGGGAAGCGCAGGGCTGAGGGCCTGGGGTCGGGGGGGGGGGGGGCTGCTGCGGTGGGTGGGTTGTAAACCCTGCTGGGGTCGTTCCCTTGCCCGGACAATCAATGCCTTAATGGGAACCATTTCTCTGTATCTCAGTCCAAGCATGGTACTTTGCACAGGATACTGAATTTACAGAGGCCAAAGAAAGACAGAGTGTCTGTTAAAAAGCAGTTGACTGTTAGCACAAAGTGGGCTTGAATCCATTTGTCAAAGCTTTTTAGTAGTTTTCCCCCAACCCCTATCTCTTCAAAGGAGGAGCCAATTTGCTTCAAAAGACAAATATTTTTTTAATTTTTTTAATGTTTTTATTTTATTTTTGAGAGAGAGAGAGAGAGAGAGAGAGAGACTGCAAGCAGAGGAGGGGCAGAGAGAGAGGGAGACACAGAATCAGAAGCAGGCTCCAGGCTCCGAGGTGTCAGCACAGAGCCCGACGCGAGGCTTGAACCCACAGACTGTGATACCATGACCTGAGCCGAAGTCAGACGCTTAACCAACTGAGCCACCCAGGAGCCCCAAGAGACAAATACATTTTTATTTCAAGTAATATATTTAAATACAATTTATCTTATTTTCGGTTTTCTATAACTTAGAAAATGGAATAGAACTAATTTGCTAATTAGGAGTTTTACAGCTGAAATTTTAGTGCTGCTTTTCCCTTTCTCTTTTACTTGGGGGTATCCTTTTAAAGTAGTTGATAAGCCTCAATATAAAAAAAAAATTTCTCTAATCAAATTCCTAACCCCTTGATTATGGAAAGCCAAACTGGAAATGGAGAAAAACAAATCAGCCTCAATACATAAGAAAATATTGATGCATTTTAAGTCCCAAGCCAAGTCATCCAGAAAGCTGTAACACCCTTGGTTGGTTTGTGAACAAGGATAAGCCCAACACATACAACAGAGATTATAGCGGCTGAATTTCAAAGCGCAACTTTATTTTCAAAAATCAATCCCATGTTTATGGCATGACTTAGAAACTTGAGAATGAAAGGGATCGATTAGCTAATGATACTAAAAACTTCTATAAAATATTAACATCAAGAGAAAACAGAAAGCCTACTACAAAAAATTACTGAAGTGTGATTATAATTTTTAAAAACGTATAATGTCTTTTAAAAGACTAAAAGAGAACACACTATGCTATGACTAGCTGTCTTTCTACTTTATGTATTTCACCAGTTTTCTAGGTTGGATGCTATTTTTAGAAGAGTCAGAAACAATTCATAAAGAAGCACTGACTTCCTCCAAGCACATGGCAACCTAGTGAAGTCTACTGTGTTGGACAATAGTCTTATATGGTCACCACACCCGACCAGTTCTGTAGCAGTATTATGCCATTTCTAAGCCATTACATGGTTTAAGATCCCGAGTTCTGGCTATTTCCAGTAAATCTGATGTAAGCCTGTAAAAATGTGTCTTCTTTTCTCATTGTGGTAGTACAAAATAAATTGGCCCGAACGCTATCCTTCTGTGTAACAAAAATTCAAATTTTTCAATTGTGCAAGAGGGGTACAAGTGAAAATTATATTATTACAAAGGTTTACACAGCATTTTAGAAAGAAGGAAAAATATAGAAATTACCAGAAAAACAGTATTTTTTAAACTAAGAAAGACACTCTTATTTTCCTTAAGAAAAATTTGTTTACTGGAAAGTGACCTTTCAGATCGAACAAAACTCACATAAACAGCTCCGTATAAAGTTTCCTAAACGGCTATAGTAACGAATGACTGCCACTGAAGATACAACTATTTTCATGAACCTTCATGCATAAATCTTCATGTCTAATTTCACAACTCTTAAGTGTAAATTCAAAGATCAAGCTGAAGATCCCCGAAATAACAGGAACATAGCTGGAGAACCGATGAGGATTTGGTGTAGTCCTCATTAGATTAGCTTCAGACACGAAGGAGCAGCAAAAATCTAATTATTGCTTATTCATCAATAAGCGATTCTGGTTATTACTGCAGAGAGAAATAGGAATACTGTTAAACTGACTAAAAGAAAATTAACTGCTAATCTACAGAAGTACAGCGTTCTCCATGCTGCTGGAGTGTGACGAGATCCACTCCACAGGTCTTCATCAGGTTGGTTAATTTTCTTCTTTTCAAAGTTCAGACCACACAAACGCTTGAGGTGTGGAGGAGTAGACGGCATCCTTCTCATTGACATAAGCTTGGCTTGTTGCACTAGGTCTCGTTTCCTTTTCTATATTATTAAAAACTTGAAGGTCTCAATTTAAAGTCTTCCCTTACCATCCCCATCCCCCACCAATTTCAAAGCTAAAATATGGACATTCTCTTTCTAGCCCCTAAAATCCAAGTGTTCCTATGGAAAGAGGACTCTTTCCTTCACTCAGTCTTTTCTTAAACAAACAGAAAGTTGTGTCCTACTTGCAGAGTAATTGTATGAATGTCTCAATTCTTATACTTACTAAGCTTCTTCTCTGTTTAATGAAACACTAGAAAATAATAAGGCGCTGATATGGTGCAAGTTCTCTCTGTCACAAAATATAAAGCATTTAATAAAGGCCACTAGAGAAACTGCCTCATTATATACACTAGCAAAATAACGAAGGACAGAAGAACAGAAAGGAGAGGTAAAGGATGATGTGGCTCTTATCTCTCTTGTGGGCATTACTCAGTAATTATTAATATTTCCTGATTCAATTTTTTCCTTCCTAATTTTAAACTAACATATTCAACATGTACATTCTAGGCATAAATGGAACTCCCTCGACATTTATATTAATAAGATCATTTAGTGAGATCAAAATTATTAAATGGCAAAAACTGGGCAAAATATTCTGGTAGCAGCTATATCTGCGATCTCCAGTATCTTCCCTTGAACAAGATCATTAATAGCCAGCCCTTCAGGTGAGGAAAATCATGCACCACAGAGGCAGCATAAGAGCCAATAGACAAAAGGATGAATTACACACGGTGTTAAAACCGATTATCTGGAAGAGCTTACGTTACGGGACAACACCGATTAATAGCATTCTTAAAATCCCAAACTTGCTGGTTAGAAATAACAAAGAACGAGTCCAAAACAAAACTTCTCAACATTTCCTTACGACTTAAATTGTTATTTTCTTCCAAGCTTAAGAATGGATCAGAATTGCACTTTTCTCCAAGTAAGAAAGGTAATCAGATTAGACATGCTTCTAGAGCTTCCTACTGCCATAATAAGACAACACAAAATGTACTTTTAAGAAACAGAGGCTTTTATAGTCTTTTTAAGAAACAGAATTTGAGATGATGTTTTCCTAACAACTTTCCAAATCACAGAATATACACAACTTAAATAAAAAGCATGACAACTGTATTCCTCCTTGAAGATACTATGCACACCACGAAACCACCATTTAAAACTTCTATAGTGAATTCTTCAAGGGCAACAACCCTATCATAAGCTGTATTTCAAATACAGTATCCAATATTCCAAAATGAATTTAGCTTTTCTTAGAAGATGATCTAAATGACCAGATTCTAAAACGGACTTGCCAATTTTGGATAAAATTCAAATACAAAATCTCTCTGGATGAACCAAAGGAAACTTGTATAAGAAAAGAAGTGAAGTCACTGAACACCACCTAAAACCAAACCTTAGTCTTGCCTTTCATCCCTAGGATTAGCAACGGTCAGAAAGCACACCCTAGTTTAGTCAAGCACACTTGCTTATTACATTTCCACCATATCATCTCAATTATACAAATATATTTCTGAGGCTTCTGAACAAGACTGTAATGTAAGAGCTGTTAATGAAGAGATAAAGGCCCTCTTAAAATGGCTAAAGCTTCTTAAGAAATCACGACTTTAAAGTCCCTGCCTCTTGAAGGAAAGACAAGTGACGACTTAAGATTACAAAGAAGAGGTTACTGTGGCAATGTAGTTGAAAACGCGAGAGAGAAAGAAGCCTGGGAATTAACTCATAGACATCAAGAAGCTCAAAACTCTTTTAACTTTAAAAAAGATTTTTCTACTTAAATAAATTAAAAAAAAGATTTTTCTATCATTTCACCAATAATGTTGTCCCTATTAATCTACATGTATAACATAAAAGTCAACTGTATAGGTATCAGTTCTCTAGACCCTAAGGATACCTTCTAAGTATTCAAAAACAGTAAGCAGGAAGTGACTAAGCGAGCCATTTACATGCTGAAATCTACATCTTTTGTATATGGTACTATGACCTCAATCAGAATACTGGTAAGTCTGTAATTTGTCAGTTAAATTTTAAAATAGAAAATTATTTTAGAAGTGTTTTTAGGTAGTAATCACTAGCTAAAACTCAAGTTACCTCACATTCCATCCGCAGTAATGCACCAAGTAAAGGACCTCTCCACCTTCGACATCAGAATCTTTAATACTAGCTTCATACATTTTTTGATTTTTCCCTCGTCCATACCGCACTTGGACTTTCATGCCTGGTGGATAGCATTCAAACTCCTCGTCCTCATCGTTGTCATCATCCTCTTCATCCTCTTCCTCCTCCTCCTCCTCCTCTTCTGCTTCTTCATCATCTTCATCTTCCTCTTTATTCGTTTCATCTCTTGAAAGGTTTAAAAAATTGCAGTTAATAAAAGACACCTCATAAGCTTTTCAGTTCCAAACCACATAAATTGATAAAAATCGTGGCTGTGACTGCTCCGGGAACGGCAGGTTCCATGTGCATGAAATTCTGAGTTGCAATGTAACATTAAAAACTAAAACTGTATTAAGAGGGCCATGGTTATAGAGAAATACATTTAGAGGAAATGAAGATTGAAAAATGCAACAAAAGAAAATTTCCAACAGCCAGAAGAAGAGAAGTTGTATAAGAAACTATTAAGGTCGACCTTAACAACTTTGTCATGTTTTATTATTAAAGTGTTTACACAGAAGTGTTGACAAAAACAAAAATCATTTACACCTCATAGCCATTTCCAGACTAAAAAGTATTTTTTATTCAAATATTTCCAGCCTTGGAGTGTTTAAAACAAAAACTTTAACTAGCCAACAGCTAGTCTTATTGAGTTCAAAAGGTGTTCCAACCGGAATTTCAAATGTTATGCTAACTAAAATATGATTTTACCTTTCACAGGAATATTTGACTAACTTCCCATCAATAGCAGCACATCATTTTTTCTTTCTATTCTGCTAAACTTTGCTACAATGTCTGCTTTACCGCATATTTACTGAAAGTCTTTTACCAATTCTCTCAACTTTGAAGTTCCAATGAAATCAGTATACGAGAGGCCAAGTCCGAGTAATACGAAACTAAAAGTCAAATCATTCTAGAAGCAGCACTGCAACTATTTCAATCTTCTCATGTTGTGCACTTTTTAAAACTGAGCATTCACTTTGATTTTATATTAGCCACAAATCCATATTAAACAAGCTGGAGAAAATCTTCCAAACACTAGATTTATTTTTTAAAAGACTTCAATACGAAATGCAACTATATTAATAGTCCCAAGTTTTTATCTGCTGTGCAAGATAAAAACTATGTCTATATTTATTACAATAGTTTTCTCTCAAAAGGAATCCATCACTTTAGAGCTGACAAATGAATAAAGATCATAAAACAGAAACCACATGACAAGTAATTAAGCTTTAAAAATTAATGAATGTAATATTTATATAAAAGCCTTCTCCACTGATAGTTTTATAATCTTAATGAGACCTTTTTAGCAATAACATATTTTATCATTCCTAATTATGCAATTATGTAAGCAACAGAAACAATCTATAGTAATACAAGCAACACTAAAATGGTTTTTTATTCTCCTACCTCTTTCCTTCTACATAGTGAGGCAGGAGGGATGAAGGGAAGCCTAAGCGTCTTGTGGAATTAAGTGTAAGTTTACAAAAGTAACAAATGCATCCATTTTCTCTGAA
The DNA here is from genome assembly GCA_028646485.1 of Cryptoprocta ferox. NCBI lineage: Eukaryota > Metazoa > Chordata > Mammalia > Carnivora > Eupleridae > Cryptoprocta > Cryptoprocta ferox. The sequence goes on from CM053561.1 coordinate 5,625,860, forward strand.
ATACATCACAAAGTATGCAGAACCTCAAGAATTATTCCTATTTTTAAAGACTCATTTATATTCAAATTAATAGGTACTTAAAAATTAAGACCTAAATAAAACAAGCTATAATCTGAGGTAAAAAACTGGAACTCGGGGGTGCCTAGGTGGCTCAGTCGGTTAAGTGTCCGACTTCGGCTCAGGTCATGATCTCACAGTTCGTGGGTTCGAGCCCCGCATCGGGCTCTGGAGCCTGTTTCAGATTCTGTGTCTCCCTCTCTCTCTGCCCCTCCCTTGTTCGTGCTCTGTCTCTCTCTGTCTCAAAAATAAACAAACATTTAAAAAAAATTTTTAAAAAGAACTGGAACTCTATTATTAAAAATACATGAACATGTCTGTAATGAAGAAATAATTATTAGTAAGGCTAAAATATCTAGGAAATTACCAGAGAGGGTATTATGGTTGATAAACTATTATTAACAACCTTAAATAAATATTTATATATATTTAAAAAATTATAACACTTAAGACGTTTTTTGGAAAGACTATTCCTTGTTTAACTCATAAGCTTATATCTCTGTGTATCAGGGAGAAAAGGAAGTGTATTCCAGTGGCAACAAAAGAAGAAATCTATTATGCACCAAAGATATTTGTTATGTACCTCAAAATGACCATATCAAAGAGAAATACAGAATAAAAACTCTAAGATTTTTTAAAAGAAAACAACTTCTAAATTGTGTCTTACATTAATTACATAATGCTCTGAGCACAACTGGTAAATGCCAATAAGAGCAAGCACAATCCTACTTTAGTGCAGCCTGGGCAGTCTTTAATTTTATCTGGAATAAAACTCTAATACTCTGTATTAATAAAGCAACCAAAAATTAAAAGTTTCACACTGAGTATCAACCTCAGACACCAAACAAATGAAAAAGACTTAATGTACTAAAGTATAAAGAAGCAAACAACACAACTGGTTTCAGCCAAATGAAATATTCTACTCATTTCTCCAATAGTTCACTGGCAAAATCAAAGGTAAACACACTAAATCAGACAGAACATAGAATGCCAACAATGATACCTTCTGCAAGTATAAAATGTAACCAAAATATAGATTTTTTTTAAATTAAGCTGATGTGTATTTCTCTCCCTCTCCCTCCCCCCCCCACCCACGCGCGCGCGCGCGCGCACACACACACACACACACACACACACTTACTTTGTTATTTATCTTCTAAAGGACTATATTTTGGGGAAACAAATGTATCAGTATTTTTCATCTGAATTCACAAATATTAAATTTTCCCAGTTTGAGGTCACATTCCTTACAATGGAACAAATTAAAAAAAAAATTTAACATATTAATACTTACTATGGGGCAGGCACTGAACAAGGCATTTTACCTAAATTATTTAATCTCTTATACCTAGACTACGAAAGAAGGACATTTCTAATTACTTAGAGAAGGTTTATATATTAGAGAAATACATATGATTCTTTATAACTATCAAATTTTCTACTGCACTTATCTAATAAAACTCAGAAATCAATCTTGGACATTCCGAATACATAACACTACCAAATTAGGGCTGTCAGACTAGGAAAATTTCAGTTTGCGATATGATACATTTATAAATATATGTAGTAAATTAAAAAGCTACATAGAGTTGAAGAATTTTTAAAAACTTACAATATATAGTTTACACTATAAAATAAACTGAAATACCACCTTGAAAAATTAAGATCATTATTACTGACAGAAAACACAGGCTTATTGCAATGCCTCCCACACAGTAGATATTCCAGAAATATATGCAGATTTAAAGATCAGAATTTTAGACAAAAAGCTGAATCCTTACTAAGTTTCTTAAGAGTTGAAATAGTCTCCAGCAGCAGCAAGGAGTACTTGAAATATACACGTGCACACAGGACTATCACCAAGTATAATGAGGAAACACTTAGACCGTATTCATCTAAATCCAGGTTTCTCCTTCCATGTTTATCTGCATGCTGCAGCCAAAATTTCAGAGGACACTAAAATGATCAAGAGATTTTAGGCAAAAAGCTAAGTACTTACTAAGTTTCTTAATAGCTGAAATAATCACCAATGGCAGTAAGTAGTACTTGATACAGACATTTGTACACAAAGAAATGTAACAATGTATACTAAACAAACACCTTTCCCTAAATTTGCAAAGCAAATTTTGCTTCCCTTCCCTGCTTATGCGCATGCTGTGGCCAAATTTCAGAAAAACACTAAAATGATCAGAAACACTTGGTTGTACTTATTTAAACAGACCATTAACAATGGGGATGTGTAGGGTTTTTTAAACCTCAGAGATAAGACTAGACGCCAAAGATCATCTACAAAGTCCAGGGGTCCACTGGCAGTGCATAAATTACATGGCTGAATAAATAGTTCATCATTCCAAACTGACCAAAATGAGGAATTACTACTGTCACAGTAAACAAAATATAACAATCCTGGCCTTGAGAAAACTAATTATTAGCACTTTTCCATTCTTATTTTTTGCTTAAGAAATTAACACAACTCTTAAAATCTAGAGCCAACATACCATCTATAAAACATTACAGAAAGCCATCTCCCCAAACTTCTATTATCTGGTTATTCAGTAGAGCTTAATGTAGTAAGAAATGCTTTTTTTGCTAGCTCACAATTTCATAAATTTCCATGATGAGAGCAAGAAGAATGGATCAAAAACATGACCTTTTGCTACAAATCTGCATTAGTAGGGTCTCTGAAGGAGGCAAATGGTACTTATATCTAAATGCAAATCACTCTATTATATTTTGTCAAATTTAGCTTCAAACACACACACACACACAAAGAGCAAATGACAAGAATTCATTCAGCCAAAAAATGCATCTTAACCAAAAACAAATTTCTTACCCAGATTTGGCTTTTTCTTCTTCAGCTTCTACCTTTATGCTGAGGGATTCATCTACCCCAGTTGTGTCTTCATCTTTGTCCTCTGGATTCTCATTTTCTTCTGTTTTTTTCATGTTAACTTCTTTTTCCTGGTCAGACGGTGTAGGTATAGATTCTAAAACATTCTTTTTACTTCCCTAGAAAAAAATCAGAGGAACTAAACCAACAAAAGTAAAAACTGTCAACCTAATTCCATGATCTAATTGTTAGCAAAAGGCGGTACCAACCAATACTAATATTGAGAAACGCTTTAGCTATTTTAAGAAACTCCTGCCATTCCTAACACACTAACCAAAATAGCTAACAACTATTTTAAATACAAAAATAGCACTTAATGAGGAAAATGCTCAAAAAATAAAGTATAACATTTTACAATAAATTAACCATGAAAACTTGACGATGTAGACAATGTACCAAAGAAGGCACAGAACTATTAACAGTATCTGATTTACCAGAGAGGGTTTAATATTTTCCTTTCTTTCAATATCATCATCAGTAGGCTTTTCTTCTTTTGGTAATATATTCTCCTCTTCTTCAATCTTTATTTCTTTGATTTCTGGTTCATTTTCTTCCTTAACTTTTATTTCTTTTACATTTTCACACTCCTTACATGGCTTGTTAACAACCTTCTCTGGCAATGCCATCTGAAATTCAATATTGGCCGACCTACAGTACTCCTCAAAACCATATAAATATCTGGAAACATGAAGAGAAATTACATTTGGGAAAACATTTCAAAATACTACTATAGAGTGGTAGTTGTTAAAAGGTGTTTATTTAAGTTCTCAAATACTGAGTCATATTAATATTCTAATTTATTCTAGGTCAGTTCTTCCCAATGTCTTTAACCCAAATAGAAACACTTTTCAAAAAAAAAGTCACTAAAAAAAACTATGCTAAAAGTAAAAAGATAGTATCTTAAATATAGTAACTGTAACAACAATAGCTATTCAAAGTATTAGTAACGGCATCAATTTTTTGAGCACTTTTTTTTTAAGTTTATTTACTTAGAGAGAAAGAGAGAGAGAGAGAGAGAGAGAGAGAGAGAGAGAGAGAATCCCTAGCAGGCTCCATGCCATCCAGTGCAGAGCCCAACATGGGGCTCAACCTCAAGAATCATGATATCAAGACCTGTGTCAAAATCAAGAGTCAGATGCTCAACAGGCTGAGCCACCCAGGCACCCAAGAGCACTTCTGCTATGCACTAGTCCTCTTAGTTCATGTGACATCTCATTTAATCATCAGAGTACTCCTACGAGGCAAGTACTATTATCCCATTTTACAAATAAGGAAACTGAAGCTTAAGAGAACAAATACATGGTCCAAGGGGCACGAAAGCTAGTAACTGGCAGGACCAGGATTCAATCCTTGACTTTTTAACACTTTAAAAAGAGGTTTTTAACCTCTACACTGTACTTTCCAAATTTACTTGGCCATAAAAACTTTCTTTACAGAGTATCTCATAGATCTAGTCCTCTTAGAAAATACCGTAGAACACGCTATTATAGAGTGATTACTCTAGTAAAAATTCCTGATTTCCTCTTAGAAGAAAGATTAGCCTCAGTTACACAGTCAATTCTAACCTACTTTCTAGGTAAAATACTGATATCGGTACATCAAGCACACTTACTTTTTATAAGCACATTTCACATTGTATCCTGCAGCCGAATTTAAGACAGGGATTCCAAGATCCTGATAGACTTGTTTCCAAACAGCTCCACTTTCAATCTAGCAGACAAAGTAAAATGAAAACTACCAAATTAAAAGGTGGAACTATAGTAAAATTTTGATTAATGTAGCATATAGAAATACATGTTTATATGTACTGGTTTTGGTCTCCAAGGAATGAAAAATGTCTCGCTTAATAAATTCTAAACAAAAAAAATCTGGTTTACAACAATCTTTTAAAGTAAGTTTTAGTATTCTAACAAATCTCAGAAAATTATAAATGTGGAAACATTAGACCACTTGACTTTTGTATAGTAAAATAAGAAAAATATTCAGGTTTCTAAATCAAAATTTATAATGAAGAGGCACATATAAAATTTAAGTAATATATTCGTTCCGATAAGACCTGTAAGTTTAATAAATCAAAGTAGTTCTAAGGATCTTAGTAAAGCATTTTATTCTACAGAATACTCCCCCACCGCCGCCCCAGAATAATCTTAATTGGATGGCCACCATACTTCATGGCAACCTTAAGATAATTTCTTCAGTTTAACAAAGATTTTTCTGCATGTGTGTGTGTGTGTGTGTGTGTACACGCGTGCGTGTGTGTGTGTGTGTGTGTGGTTGTGTATTTCAGATACAATGGAAGAGATTAAGCACATAAAGAATATTAAGAGATTCCCTACTCTCAAGGACCTTACAGTGTAGTGGAAAAGAGACATAGGAAGAACTAAAAAATATGCTTGTGCAGTGACTCAGACATACATAGGTGGTTTATAAATGTTTGACAAACTTAACAGCAAATCAGGAAACTCGTTTGAAAACCTCTTTAATTAAATTTAAATTTGGTTGAGGAAGCTAGCTGTTTCTGTTTCTAACTTGTGCTTTCCATCTTCTTTTCCTTCTACTACTAGGTTTTTATTAGTAAACAATTTTAGGTAATTTTTAAATAAGAAAACATTGTATGAAAAACATGTTTCACTTTTGACTATAATACTTACGTTATCAAATCCTCCAAGCTTGTGTACAAGTCTGAATAACTTAAAGAGGTTCAAATTTCGATACCCAAGTACAGGCCGTTTGTTAATAGGTGTGCCTATTAAAGAAAACACAAAATATATTATAACCATGCTACATTTTTTGTTTAAAATTACAAACGATTCAGATATTACCACTGAGTACATATAATGTAAGGTATATATATATATGAGGAAAAAATCCCTTGTTAATCAAAAACATGTCTACAACTTAAGCCCATTTCATTTTTAAATATTTCTTATACCAGATTTTTGAAACCTTACATGATTTTACTCCATTTTCATTTCCTTGATGAGCAAAGAATAAATAATAAATAAACCAAAATAAAATAAAATATCAACAAAAAAAATTTTTTTTAAGTTTTTAAAATTTATTTTGAGAGAGAAAGCATGCTCATGAGTGGGGGAGGGGCAGAAAGAAACGGAGAGAGAATCCCAAGCAGGCTCTGCACTGTCAGCGCAGAGCCCAATGTGGGGTAAGATCTCACCAACTGTGAGATTATGACCTGAGCCAAAATCGAGAGTCAAACACTCAACCAATGGAGGCGCAAATAAAATGGCAGTATCATTCCCATTCTGCTACTGCTCCCTAGTATTAAGAGTTCCTTGGGAACCCATGGATGGATGGGCAGATAGCAGGACAGAATACAGGCCATATGGGTCTGTGGCCCTAATATCCATCAAAATACTGTCAAATTCCTCATCCCATGTACTATATGCCAGGTACTATGCTAGGTCCTGGTGACGCTGGCAGTCAGTAAGATAGTCATGAATACTAGTGGCATGAAGCTTAATGAACAAATTAAAATTCTTATTTTTAAAGTACTAATTATCTATATGATAACTATACAACAATAATAATCATGAATTAAAAAAACTCACCTCTATCCTCCATAAACTTGTACAACTGCTGAAGAAAGTTCTCCCTTTCTTCTGGGAATGGTTCTATTTCCTCCTAATTTTAGTCACAGAAGAACAGAATATTATTTTCCTCAATTAAGCTCTTTAGTAATAGAAGATTTCCTACCAAGAGCAAAGACTAATATTCACTAAAATATTTCAAAGGCTTTTTTACCACGTAAAAATTATTTCTTAACACTAAGCTGTTCAAAACCAGGGAAGTCTAGACATCTTATGCTTTCCAAAGGAATATGCCTTAAAAGTTATCTGAACAGTGATAATCGCAAATGTAAATTCTCATATAAGAATTAAGACTAGCAAGATGGTTCATGAGCTTTTTACCATATCAGAGATCTACTCTTTAAATCAGGGCCACAGGCTCAAGACCTACTCTCACTTATATTAAATTGGGTGAGGGTTTCACATCAAAACAGACTATCTCGTTGCTCCTCCAAAACTATACACGTGTGGGTCCCATTAGCTGTAACTCCAAGTATCCATTATATACAGCCCCACTGTGTAGCACTTCAAGCTTATAAAATCAGTAAAGTGGGGAACAAACTTGATCTACAATACCTGAAGATTCAGACTTAGGGAAATCTTCAAGTAATAAAATAGTTCCCCGATTTATCAATTACAAGGGAGGGACTAGCTTCTTGCTGCTGTGGCCAGGGGCTGTGGCAGTAGGGAGCTGGTCCTGAAGCGACCTGCAAGGAGCAGGGTAGTAGGTGAGATGGAGGAACTCATCAATTCAGTGACTATCATCCATTCAACAAACCATTTAGCGAGCACCAGTGAGTGTAGGCACTGTGCTGGGTGCTGAATCAAATAAAAGAAAAATAAGCGATGGAGCCTACCACTAGAGCACATGATCAGGAGTAACTGCAGAGAGAATGATTCCAAATACATATCTAGGACTTACAGTCACTCTGGCTGAAACCAATGTATTTCTGACAGTAAAATTTCAGAGCACAGTTTTCAACTGAGAGTCTAAATAAATCTAAACATATCATTTTAATTCTAAAAATCATGTGTCTAATGCCATTGTTTTGACATTTGCCTCTTTATTTGAAAAGCCAGCAGAGCAAAGGAAGGCAAATTAAAAACAAGGAACAAAATCCATGCTGAGGAACTATTAGGTTTGCTAGTTCAGCAGAGAAGAATAAATGGCAATTATTAATTTGTTTATATAAAAATCTACACTTCTCAGTTTCAACATGGTCCACAGAAGGTGGGTCTTGGCAAGGTAGTCAGATATAAATTTAAGAAAACCTACTTCCTAGATATTATCTGAAATGCCAATACAATATTTGACTTTCATAAACTGCCAAATTTATTCCTGTCACAAAAATTTAGTGAAATTTGTATTTAACTTAAAAGAAGATGTTTAAACTGGAAAACAGATTTGCTTTTACAAAAACATTTCTAAAACACAAATCTAAGCAATAAAAATTTTAGTAACTAATATTTATTGATCATCATTTATTTACAAGTTATCCATTATGAGACACTGAGTAAGAAGATAAGTAACCCAGGGCCCCAAACCCCTGAGGAGCTTACAGGGGAGAAAACTGACAATAAGTGCGTGCGTGTGCGTGTGTGTAAATGATAAAAACATGCACAAGGAAAGATAGCAGTCTAGCAAATGGAGCGATTAACTTTCCTGAGGTGAAGGAGGTGAGGTTTCACAGGGTTCCCTTTACAGAGGTGTCCTGTTAGCAGGGTTGTGAAAACGGAACAGGAGTTTGCCAGGCTAACTGGGGGAGGAAAGGGAAGAGCAGTGTAGGCAGAGGTACTGAACGTGTACAGGCTGAGCAGAAGCACAGCACGTAACTTAGTACTGCCACAGCATCAAGTTCCCAGCGGCAAGGTACACCCAGAGAAGTGGTAAAAAAGCAGGGCTGGATTGTAAAAGAAGTTCTGTAAGTGAAGCTTGACTTTTCGGGTGCTAAGAAGCTACTGGAGAGGTTTCAAGCAAAGGACTGCTTGCTCATTTTAGCATTTTAAACCAAAAACGGGAGGGGGAGAAGACTGAAGCTGAGAAACTTTTACACTACACACTGTCATTACAGATCACTAGGTCAGAAAACATAAACTCAAAAAAAACAATCCTGTTTCATGAATCGTTGTTGATTATAATTAAATGGCAGAATTTCAAAACTTACCTATAATATTACATATCAAGATTAACTTACTCAGTTTCCTGAAAACATTCACTCCAATTCACTTCAAGGTCAAATATACAGCCTTCACTATCTGACCACTCACCAGTAACTTTTATGAAATCGTTCAACAAACCACCGAAGAGCACACTGGTACAATGTCACTCACTAGTAACACCACGGACACCTTTTGTTGGTACTTATCACTGCTAGACCTAAAGTATCAGTTATAATAAAATCTAAAACTTTACCTACTTGATCCATATAAATTCACAGATGACTTATTTATAATCTAATTAGAACTATACAGTCATTTGTTAGATATAATTATTTAACATTCTCTGAATCAGGGATATTAATCCTTTTTGTTGATTATTCTTTTAATACTAGATAGAAGATGTATTTTATACTTCTCTAGGTATTTCAATAAAATATGTAGATGAAAACACTATATGAGTTGACAGTGGTCCACAGGATGATGAAAAGCACATGGAAGTAGAGCTTTGCTACATTAGGTGGGTACTTCCCTTATTATGTCAATAAGCCAAAAGCACAGCATGATTAAGAAACATTTTTGAGGTTATTGAAATAACTATATTTAGTATTTTCAATTTCACAAGACTATATTTCTATTTTAAGTAAGCAAGTAAACTACCTGGTTATGGTGGATATCACAAGTACAGTTGTTGTTTTTTTTTTTTAATGTTTTATTTATTTATTTATTTATTTATTTATTTATTTATTTATTTTTTGAGAGAGACAGACAGACAGACAGCATGAGCAGGGGAGGGTCAGAGAGAGAGTGAGACACAGAATCCGAAGACAAGCTCCAGGCTCTGAACTGTCAGCACAGAGCCTGACACGGGGCTCGAACCCATGAACCGTGATATCACGACCTGAGCTGAAGCCAGATGCTCAACTGACTGAGCCACCCAGGCACCCCACAAGTAGTTTTATAATGAAATATCTCTAATACTAAAAATACTTAAGTGATTGATGACTTTATTCCAAATCCTAACTCACAAAGGAAACCCAGGTATTTCTTTAAATTTTAAAAGACATCCACTGTTTTTACTTACCTCCTCTTCACTGCTATTATCCTCCTTTTCTTTTTCATCATCTTCCTCCTCTTCTTCTTCCTCTGCTTCACTGCTAGAACTATCTTCTTTCAGTTCAGTCTTCCAGTTAGCAGGAATAGTTCTACTTTTGTGAAATTCAAGTGCCTGATCAAATGCTGGAATGAGGACCATAAACTAGGTGAACTGGAGAAATTAAGACAACTGATTTGTCTAATAATATGTTAAAACAGTATTAAAGAAAATTAAAACTACTGTCCTAATGCCACTGACATTTGTGAAGTGTTTGCTATGTGCCAGGCACTGTGCACTGTGGTATAACTCAACCATCCTAAGCATCAGGCACCCATTTTATAGATGGCAAACTGCTGCTACTGAAGGTGACTTAGGTTCAAACAATTCAAAGGAAATTCTTTTACACAAACATTAAACATGCCTAGTAAAAACAACTTTAAGACTGGTACATTTCTGATAATTTGTCCAACAAATGACTATGAGTCAGCATCATGTATCAAGCACAGAGCCACTGTAATGAACACACAATAGCTGAAGATATACTCTAAGTACATTAGCTTCATTTCTAGTTAAACCTGAATTACAATCAAAGTAATAATTAGCTTAAACTAAAATTAGCTACACACAGTTATTTTCAGTTTATAATACATGGAAATAAACTCTAAACCACAAATTCTTAGTGATTTTTAGCCAGTCTACATAGCATACTATTAGATTTGATGAACATGGGTGAAAGGAAAACAGTTATTTACGAAGCCAAAGAACAAGTAAAAAATGCAATTATGGTATATTCCTCAATAAAATATAACTATTGTAATGAGAAATGCCAAACCAAAATTACCTTTGATTTCTGTTTCTACCATCCTTAATAACTAATATTTTATTTACTAGGCAGAAGCAAGGCTATAGTAATTAGCTGATAATGTAGTTCTTTCCCATTTTTTGATTACTGCCCCCTGATTATCAGCTAAGAAAGAAAATGAAACCCTACAATAACAAAAGACACATGGGTTTATAAAAGTATAATTCATGCAGAACCAACTATAACTTCAAAGACAGAACCATAAAAAATATATTATTTATTTATTAATTAATGTTTATTGATTTTTGAGAGAGAGACAGACAGCATGTGAGCATGGGAGGGGCAGAGAGAGAGGGGGAGACACAGAATCTGAAGCAGGCTCCAGGCTTTCAGCTGTCAGCACAGAGCTCGATGCAGGGCTCAAACTCATGAACCTCGAGATCATGACCTGAGCCGAAATTGGATGCTTAACCGACTGAGCCACCCAGACGCCCCAAAAATATATTTTTTAAAGAGCAAAAGAAAATTTGATCTTCAAAAACACTTCAGCAGTTTTTAAATTAACCATAAACTATTCCAAGATTATCCTTACCTTGTTTCAATATAGCATCAGGCTTTGGTGCAGTGTCACTAGTAATTTCATGGACATCCTTTCTTGGTACTGAAGTACTACATTAGTTTTTGTTTTTTATTTTAAAGGAAAAAAAACACAAAAACATAACAGAAATTAAGAGTTGAATTACACACCACAGAAAGATGTTAAAAATATGAAAACATTAACATTTACAATGAAAGTGATTGCACAGTGTTGCAATTCCCAAATAAAATGCTAGGCAGGATGTGGAAATAGGTCATCATCTACAGAAGGACCCCACCTTGAGAGGTGTTATACAAACAAGATATTCTCAAGTATCAAAGAGTCCCTGGCTAAATGTAATACTGCAAATAGGGAGGCTAATGAAAATAATAGTAAATGAGAATAGTTGGATAGTAGGATCATTCCAATAAAAAAGAAGTCAAATAGTAAGCATTCGCCATTGTCTGGGAATAATCACAAGAAATTACTAACTTTAAGATTGGAAGAAAATGTACTTGTTTATAATAAAAATGTTCTTTTAAACATTGTTTTCAAACTGGATTTTAGGTTCACAAGCAAACTTCTAATACAGAACTTAAAGTCTTTTACGGAACTCCCCAGCCATAAGGAGGGAGGGAATCAGGTGCAAGCAACTGGGAGAATTTCTATCATATGTATCACATACATCTCCTATTTTACAATTATAAATCATCAGTTCGTATCATTTAGCTCCTCTGCATTTGGTTTGTATCACTCAATCTACAGAAGCCGGAAATCTATTCCAAATACATTTTTCAGTCTATTTTTAATTCATTTTAAAAATTTCAAATACATGCAAAAGAGGATAGAATAGCGCAATGAACCGCCATATATCCATTATTCAACTACAATAATCATGAAATCATAGTCACTCTTTCACTGACACCGCTACCTACTTCCTCCCACCCCATGTGGGTTACTTAGAAGCAAATCCCAGATATTATATAATTTGATTTATGATACAATTCATATGAGCTTTAAAAGAAAATTCTTTTTAAAAATCATAATCAATACCATTACTACACGTTTAAAAATTAACAATAAATTTCTAATGCCATTGAACCAGTATTCAACTTCAATATTCAAATTCCTATCTCCGTTTTGTTAAAGTGGATTTCATAAATTGTTTTTAAAAGTCACTTTTCAGAACCTGAAAACCCAAACACCAATCTTAAGATGTAATGATCCTTTTAAGGTATAAGCACAGAATAAGGCAAAGTATAAAATACATGACTTTTCTAGTCACATAATTCTATTAAAAAAAATAAAAATAAATAAAAAACACAGAAATTCTTAACTCAGTTCCAAAAAAAGTTCTATAGGAAAAATCACTTGAACACTTAACATACGCTTGTAGTACCCATTTTAGTTCTCAGGCTCCTATACAAGTTGAATGTTACACAACAGGCATCAGTATAACCATTACCTAAAAATATTAGGGCCCAATTAAATATTCCAGAACAGTAAATACATCAGTAAATACAGCAATCAGGTATTAGATACCGTAGATATATCTAAATGTGCCTGAACAAATCACCAGCTACTATACTATACAGGCAAATACTGACAAACTGGGCGTTTAGAAAAAACTGAAATGAACAAGTAAGGCAAGCTGTAAGACCACTTAAATGATAATGTGAAAAACGATCATGCTTCCAAACATTGTCTGATGAAAAGTAAAAGCATAAGGTCACTGGAAATAATTATCATTTACTATCCTAACTTGGAAAAACAGCATATTTTTCACCTCTAGTGAATTATACTTACAATTTGCCATCTTTGAAAGATCGAACAAGAATATTGTCTTTTTTCACAGCAATTTCATCACTACAATCAGGACAAACCACCTTTAAAAAAAAGTGTAAACTATTAAAACTAAAAGCACATTTACAGTTAAGTATCAATTATTTAAATCCTTTTAAAAGGTAGTTTCAGCTTAAAGCTTAAAAACTAATTTTAGTTTGTAGGATAAACAGGTACACACGTGTGGGAATACACACAAGTGATTTTAAATTTATATCCTATATCCTTTCAGCTCTCTGGATTCCCCACATTGTTTCTGGCACCAGCTTGGTGTTGAAAGCAGAAGCATGGCCATGGCTAGACTGAAGCTGTGGACCAAGTTCTAGTCAGAAATAGAACACTGAAATGAAAGTGGAGGCTGGGGTGGAAAAAAGAGCTAAACCCAGAGACTTCACAGAGGGTCTGCAGCATGGCTAGGAGAACAGAGACCAAAAAGGTAGCAAGTATCAGAACCTCCATCAGAGCAGTCTCTAACTCAAAAAAGAGATGAGGTTCAACTTATTACTTACATTTAAATATATGTAACAGGCACTAAACTTTCTTCCGAATGCTACCCACTTTAAAAAGTATTTTAAAGAAGATACCTTTCTGGAGGCTGAATAAGATTTATTACTAACAAGAAAAGATTTACTTTAGTTGGAGTGGCCTCGGCTGCTATTTAAAGTGAGGTTAAAGCATTCCTTCCCAAAGACTAATGCAAGATGCCTATAAACTTTTAGTATTTTAATTCCAAGACAGCCCACTATGTATACCAAGAACAATGAAAAATGGGCTAAATACGTATGACAGGTTTGTTTTAAGGATGGTCTCATTAGCTCTGAAAAATGACAATGGTACATAAAGGCATGTATTCTCACCACAGGTCAGAAAGGAGCTAGAAACAGGTGAGTTCTAATTCCATCTTCAAAAAGTTAGTTCACATTTTCCATAATGGCAACTGCATTGCACCAAGCATTCCTTAAATGTTGATGGCATTGTGGATAACTCACTGATGGAAGTCGGCTATATGGGGCGCCTGGGGGGCTCAGTTGGTTAAGCATGTGATTTCAGCTCATGTCATAATACCAGTTCGTGAGTTCGAGCCTGGAGCCTGCTTCGGATTCTGTGTCTCCCACTCTTTCTGCCCCACCCAGCTTGCACTCTGTCGCTCTCAGAAAATAAATAAGCATTAAAAGATTTTGAAAAAAAAATTAACTTTGGGGGTGCCTGGCTGGCTCAGTCAGAGGAGCAAGTGAGCCTTGATCTCAGGGTTGTGAGTTCAAGCTCCATGTGGGGCATAGAAATTACTTAAATAAACTTTTAGAAAAAGAATAAAAATAAAATTAAATTATTAATTTTACTTATTAAAATAAAATTAAAATTAAAAATTATTTTGAAAGAGACAAAGTGACTCCAATCATCCAGCTGAGAGGTGGTAACTGGCTGCAGAGTGCTGTCAATGGCGAATTACAGGACAAAGAACTATCAGAGATGGTTAGGGAAGTGGAGAGGTGAGCAAGCAGAGGGATGCTCAGGATTCTGTCTTATGCAAATGATGTCATTCACTGTGAGAGGAAACGATGGAAGGGGGCCAAGTTTGGAAAGAGGGAGGAGAGAATACATTTAGTCTGAAACTTACTAAGTTTTGAGGTGGCTAAAGGACATCCAAACGGAGATACTAAACAGAGAGATACCTAAGTCTAGAGCTCACAATGGAGGTCTGAACTGTGATATAAACGTGGGAATCAACAGCCTAAATATCAGAGGTCTTAAACTTAGGTCTAAAACTATGAATAAAATCTACCTTTTTTTCCTCATGGTTTCTGCAGTCCTCCACTTGACCAACTACTGAAGGAATCACACTTTCTCATGGGTTTCAAAAATGACATATATGATAGCTTTGGCCAGTGCTGCTGCTGGTATGTTAAGCGGGGTCACTTTCCATTCCTCCACAGGAATGATAATCCATATTTCATCCTGCTCACCCATGTATGTTCTTTTCTTGGTCCCTAAGGCATTTCAGTTTGTTAACTCTGTAACTAATGCTCTAAAAGGGGATGAGATCACCCAAAAGAGAATACATAGTGATATATTCTGAACCTTGAACAACAACATTTCAAGGTTGGTTAGAGGAGAAACTGTGAAAGAAAGTGAAAAAGACGACTGTATGAGTCATGGAAGCTAAGATTTCCTTCTCTTAAAATGGGGGTAAATACCACTTATCTTCAGTCTCGGGAATAAAGGAGACTGCTTATACTGACAAGCCCAGCACAGTGCTTGGCCAGGGGAGAGGCCGACACACAGTGGCTATTCTTAGGTCCTAGGAGTACGCGACTATTTCCTAACATGATGATGTTACTGAACACTTGTAAAATTCACTCACTTTATAAAAACTAATTTTAAAAACTGAAACCCAAACACTATTCATGTGATTGTGTCAAGACTGTTTGATTTAGAACACAAGTTCATACCCTAGTTGACAAGAAGTATTCATCACTGTCCAAAAGATCTCACTTTTGGGGGAAGGATTACATGTATGAATAATTCTAAGATTCTTTAAATGATAATGAGATGGTTCCCAAGCAGATTACTGACAATTCAACATCATAAATCCTTAAATATTTTCCCCATCATCAAGGAAACTATTTAGAAACTACAGTGAGAGAATCATAATACTAAATATACTAACCATGAAAAATTAATATTCCTGTTGTTTTAGAAAAAGACACACAAAACTTTTCTTTTTAATGTTTATTTTTGAGAGAAAGAGAGACAGAGTGTGAGCAGGGGAAGGGGAGAGAGAGAGAGAGACAGAATCCGAAGCAGGCTCCAGGCTCCGAGTTGTCAGCACAGAGCCTGAAGCGGGGCTTGAACCCACGAACTGCAAGATCATGACCTGAACCAAAGTCAGATGCTTAACCGACTGAGCCACCCAGGTGCCAACAAAACTGGTTTTTTTAAAACATGTTTTCAGGGGGTGCCTGGGTGGCTCAGTCGGTGAAGTGTCCAACTCTTGGTTTTCAGCTCAGGTCATGATCTCAGTCTGTGGGATGCAAGCCCCGCAACCAGCTCTGCTCTGACAGCATGGAGCCTGCTTGGGATTCTCTCCCTCCTCTCTCTTTGCCCCTCCCCGGCTCGTGCACCCATGCACTCTCTCAAAAAAAAAATAAATAAACATTAAAAAAAGAAAGAAAACATGTTTTCAGGGGCACCTGGGTGGCTCAGTCAGTGGGTTAAACATCAGACTTTATTTTCGGCTCAAGTCATGATCTCACTGTTCGTGACATAGAGCCCTGTGTTGGGCTCTCCACTGACAGCATGAAGCCTGCTTGGGATGCTCTCTCTCCCTCTCTCTCCACTCCTCCGCCCCCACCTCTCAAAATAAATAAATAAACATTAAAAAAAAGAAAATAAAAAGCCATGTTTTCAAAAGAAATTCTTAACAAAGAATGTTAGTGCTTAAGGAAAAAAAGAAATGATCTCATACACTGACACTTAAGTTTCCAGCTTATCATTAGCCAACTTACTTGGCCTTTCCAATACTCAGTTTTCTTATCGCTAAGTGAGAATAAAAATACCTGCTCATACTCCTTGTAAAGGTCTTAGCACAGTCCCTGCATACAGCAGGCGACCAATAAATACTGGATGGATAGATGGACATACGCAAAGGTACAAAGGTATCATAAAGTATTTATATTTATCAAAACAAGTAATTTAGTTATAAGATAACAATGTAAGTTTTAACTGAAAGAGGTGGCATTTACTGGGCAATTATTTTGTGCAAAGCACTGAACTAAGCTCAGGATAAAGAATATAAAACATGTTCACTGAAAAGGATGATAAACAGACATCATTTTAAGTAACAGTAGAAAAAGAAAGTCTCTTCTTCTGCAGTCTTCTGCATGATGAATTTAGGAGTTTTAAAAATTTGCATTATGACTTTTCTACCCAAAATAGAAAGAGGGATATAATGAACTCCCATACACCTAGCTTCTAAAATTATGAAAACTTGGCCTTTCTTGGAGGACTTCAAGAGTTCTTGTTACTCAAAGACACTTTTTAGAGTAATCTTTGTATAAACTAAGCGATACTAAAACCATTTCCCCACTTTGTACCTGTGAAAAATACTACTAAGATTATCAGTTGTCCTTTTCATGAACTTAAATAGTTGAAAATTAAACTCTTTATACTGAAGTTACTCACCAATGCAGGAAACCATAGTGCTTTCTTTTTATCCAAACTAACGTAATCTACACATACAACTTTTCCTAGTAGCTCATCAATCTGCTTCCTATCATCCTCATCTTCATCACTGGAGGATGAAGAAGACTCTTCCTCTGGTCTAGGAAAAGAAAAAAAAAAATAAGATACTTCCATTTATCTTCGCAAAGAAGGATGATACCAAGTTGATAAATACAGGTAATCTAGAAATCTTCTCCCATTTTCTAAAACCTTCAGAATGGCAAACTTAAATTTTTATATAATTTTCTAAATTTATAAAGAATAAAAAGGGTTATCTTGAAAGCACATCATTTTCCTAAAAATCTTTCAGAAAGAAGAGAATTCTCAAAAAGCTGAAAGCCCCATGTGAAACATCCCAGTACTACACGAAGATACAGTAGATGCTACTCCCAAATTAAATGAGTTGGGAGTTCTAGAGATAGTAAATTTTATACTCCTAGTACAAAGATCATTTTAAAAAGGGGAAGGTTTTTATTTATTGGGGGGTTAGGGTGGGTAGAGAAGACAATCTGCTAAGAGATCACCACTGCTATCCTTAATATCAAATATACACAAACTAGGCACCGACAAAATGTATAATACTGTTATTTCACTGTTTGTTTTTTTTTTGTATAACATTGCTATTTTGTATTATGTTAAAAATTCCTTTCAGTTTACACTGTATATTGGACTAGTAAATTAGAAAGAAGTTAACTGTCCACAGAAAAAGGGACTATCTAAAACTATCCACTTCACGTTATACAAAGTATAGTAGAAAGGAAAACTAAAAAAGAAAAGAAAAACCACACAAAACAAACAAAAATTCTACTTTGAATCTGGTTCTAAGAAAGCCCACAATCAGTGTTAAAGAAAATAGAGATTCTAACCGTTGGCTCAAAATTCCTAGAGTAAGAAAGACACTAAGAAATGAATACACAGGGACGCCTGGGTGGGTCAGTCAGCTGAGTGTCCAACTTTGATTTCGGCTTGGGTCATGATTCCAGCATCATGGGATCAAGCCCCACGTCAGTCTCCACACTGAGCATGGAACATGCTAAAGATTCTCTCTGCCTCTCTCTCTCTAAACTAAGAAGAGTTTAAAAGAAAATTTTAAATGTTTTAAAAAAAGAAATGAATAAACAGAATGCAGTGTATGTTTTTATAAAATAAAACAGAATAATGGCTAGTACTGATTACCTACGGGATGAAAACATGTTTGAGATATTCAGCAATGACCAAGTTCACTGACAAAAAATGTAAACTGGCAAATTATTTTAAAACCTTAAACATGATTTATCTATTTGGTTGATTGGGCTAAATCGAATATATTCTAAATTTGTCTTGATGCCTTTCCAAAGGGATGTTGATATAAATGTCACTCCTTTATATTTATATATTTCAACATAAATATTTAAAAAACCCAAAAACTATTAAAAAGGATTAAACATTATAGAGTAATATGGGAAATAATCACTATTTGACTTCAATGAACAAGTAAGTTAAAAATTTTCTCCTGGCATGGGGTGCCTGGGTGGCTCAGTCTGTTCAAGCGTCCGACTTCAGCCCAGGTCATGTTCTCACAGTTAGTGAGTTCGAGCCCCACATCGGGCTCTGTGCTGGTGGCTCAGAGCCTGGAGCCTGCTTTGGATTCTGTGTGTGTGTGTCTCTCTCTCTGCCCCTTCCCTGCTTGCTCTCTGTCTCTCAAAAAAAATAAATATAAACGTTAAAAAAAATTTTTTTAATTTCTCTTGGCAGAAACAAAGCAAATTTTCCAAGTTTGCTACTGAAGAGAACCAGAGTATTTCAAATGGCACTTACAGTAGTTTAATTCCTACCTAGAAAGTAAGTAACAGGAGGTAGGAAAAACCAATATACCTTCGTATTAGCAAAGCATAAAACCTTAAAAATAGACACATTGCTTCCAAAGGCCATGACAGACTTCCCAAGTTTGAGTTCTACTTGATTAGAAGTGCTTCTCAAGGGCAATGACTTTTATCTCTCCACTTTCTAGTGGCTGTGGAACACAACCAACCTTAAAACCATAATCACTGCTTTTTCAAAGCAGTCATAAAAAACTTACTCAGCTAGGATTTAACAGACACCCTTTATGTCATTATCATTAGCAAGACAGAAAGTCCCAGTATTACAAATAACACAGATCACATCTGTAAAAGAGAGAGAGAAAACTGGGCTTTATTTTCGTAACAAAGTCATCTGCATCTTTATGAAAATTCTCATTTGTTTCTTAAGACTTAACAAGTGTGAAGACTTCAGAAATGAGAAAGTTACATATCTAAGAAAAAGGGACTGCCTACATAAAACACCTATCCACCTTACATGCTATGTCCAAGTTCCACTCTAAAACCATTTCCCACTCATGGACTAAATTTCCCCCCACAATGCTTATTTTTCTCTCCTGTATCAATTTTTCTGCCTCTACTATATTGAGTCCTATCAGCATACTGTTATTTCCACTAACATGGTTTATTTCTCCCACAAAAATAAATAAATAAATAGATAGATAGATAGATAGATAGATAAATAAATAAATATTCCCTGCGGCACCTGGGTGGTTCCGTTGGTTAAGCAGCTGACTTCGGCTCAGGTCGTGATCTCACGGTTCACGGGTTTGAGTTCCCCATCAGGCATCTCCAGAGTTCAGAGCCTGGAGCCTGCTTTGGATTCTCTGTCTCCCCCTCTCTCTGTCTCTCCCCTGCTTGTGTGTACACGCATGCTCTCTCACTCTCTCTCGCTCCCAAAAATAAACAAACATTTTAAAAAGAAAAATCCCCTGACCCCACTTTCTCCACCAGCTATTGCCACCTTGTTTCCCTACTCCGCCTTTGTAGTCAAACAGCCTGGAATGCTCTATTCTTAGACACTTAGGAACGGTCCACTCCTCTAAGTCTCTGTTCAAATGTCATCTCAATGAGGTTATCCTGACCATCTTATTCAAATTTAGAATCCACCCATCCCAATCTCTCCTTTTATTGTTTTCCCCCAACACTGACAAATCTATCATACCATATAACCTGCTTAGTTCTTTCTTATGGGTCCTCTTTCTTGCCCATCTCCCTCATATGAGAAAGTATAAGCTCTCAGGGCAGACATCTCATCAATGCCTGTTTTATTCACGGATATATTCCAAGTACCTGAACAGCGCCTGGCACAAGCAGAGATATTCAATAAATATTTGCTCACTAAATAAATGGAACTGAATAGATTTCTTTCTTTCTACTATGGTATTTCTAGTTTTTTTTCCTCCTAAAATCACAAAATGCAAACAAGCAGTATAAGGTACACAACCAGTATAAACCACACCATTATATGCACCTAAGACCCCTTTAACTTTTCCTCTTAGAGGAGTTTGGTCAGGAAATAATTTACACAAGACAGTCACTCAATAAACTGATGGAACGAAATAAATAAGCATCAAAAGTATTTTAAGGGAGCAAATACAGAGCAAGCAGAGACCCTGCGTGGTTTTATTCCTCTCTGTCATTATTGCTTCTTTGGTAGTAAGGAAGTATTTATTTACTTGAGCCAGAACAAAATACTGCACCGTCTTTGTGAAATAACATCTGACGATGCCACTGGAAACAGAGCTAATTACACAAAAATGTTTACAACCACAGATCAACAGCAAATTACTTCAAGCTGATCATACATCACTATTAATTGTAAATTCATTGTGAATCAAGTAAGAAAACTTTTAACAGCAAATGATGAGACCCAAGTAGAAAACTCAGCTAGGAACTTCCGAGGCTCAATTTTGAAATGTAATTCTGTCTTCAATGATCCTTACTATTTGAGGCAAGTAACTCAGTTTCAAATTTTGTACACTAAATTAAAAAGCTGTTTTTCCCCAATTTTTATCAAGAAGGAAACTAGAATCAAATTCTCCTCAAAATAAAACAGCAAATAATTGAAAAGTGTTCTAGAATTAGATCGTGGTACTAGTTGCACAGTCTGTGAATACACTAAAAAAACAATGCACACTGTACACTTTTAAAGGGTGAATTGTGATATGTTAATTATATCTCAATATAAAAATTTTTTTAAAGATCTGCAGACCTGTAAATATCTGGTACAAGTCACTAGTTTATTGGGGAAACTTCAGCACTGTCAATGAGTAAAATCTGTGCCCATAAATAATTGCTATCAAGAATCATTATGAGCCTTATGGTGCTTTATTCTTTTTCTGAACGGGAAAAAATTAATGGCAAGCAGACTGATTTCCTACTATATCAGCTGCACATATACTTTTGCCAGGCTACTCGAAAACACTTTGAGCAGGTAAGGATACACAAATATTTCCGTAATTTCAGACACTCTACTCTTTGGGCAGAATTAAAAAAAAAAAAAATCTGTATACAATGGCTAAATTAAGGGCAAAATTCAATCAACCTATACACTGATCAAATGATCAGCAGCTTGCTTTAAAAAATTAGAGAATGATAATCTTAAGAAAATACTTGAATATGTTACAATTAACTAAAGGTAGAATATAAATAAAATTCATTTGAAGGAAGGTGTCAAAAATCATCAATTTTGGAATCGCTGGAGGCTGATTTACTGGTATGTGGATTAACAGTCGTTAAAAGAAAATAAAGGTGGTGATATACTAATGCAACAATGGAGTCTGGGAATCCTGGGAAAAGATAAACTCATTTATCTTTGGATAAAATTGAATTTTAAATGACAATCAGAAAATGAAAATGAAGATTTTTTAGTTGAGTAATGGAAGAAGAAATGAAGGTCAGATAAATGACCTTAAGGTCCAAGTCCAAGACTTTGTTGTAGAAAATCGCTCAGGAAGGGGAGAAAGAACTCTGAGAAGTATAATTAAGGAGAAGGGCACTTCCAACTGTAGTGCTTGCCTGTACTGCGGCGTAGAGCACTAACAAACAACAACATTAGGCGTCCTGGCCGTGAGAATGACCACAATAGTGAGGGGGAAGGAACAGCAAGCAAAACAAGGTTACAGATGAGCAGGGCTTCATTTCCTATAATAGTTAATTCTCAACCTTTGGTCTGCCTCCATACGTTGCACAGATGCAATATAATCCCAACAGCAAATCTTTCATTATTCACAACAAGCAAATCACTGACTTAGATATTTGCTGGAATCTTTAGAAAGCAAAGATCAACTTGCTTAGTGACAACTGCATGCTTTAGTCTCATCTTCAAGAAACGGAGACCTCAGCTAATAGATTTTTTTAATACATCATAATTTTGGGTCACTTTTGTAGATTACTCTAGGTGATAATTTTATGAACTGTCTTTAAATTTATTTTTACCAATCGAGATGACAATAGAAGAAAGGTAAAACACGCCTAAATATTAGATGCCATCTTTTTCAAAATTTAAAAAGAATTTTTGATAGATACAAAAACAGTTTTTCCTACTATATATAATATAAAATAATATAGAAATGCTATTTTAAAAAATTCAAATATAGGGGCACCTGGGTGGCTCAGTCGGTTAAGCAGCCGGCTCCAGCTCAGATCATGAACTTGTGGTTCACGAGTGCGAGCCCTCTGACAGCTCAGAGCCTGGAGCCTGCTTCGGATTCTGTGTTTCCGTCTTTCTCTGCCCCTCCCCTACTCACACTCTGTCTGCCTCTCTGTCTTTGTCTCTCTCTCTCTCTCGAAAATAAATTTTAAAAAAATTTAAAAGAAACATAAAAAATAAAAAATTCAAATACAGCCAAAACCAGTTCTACCTATCAGACATAAACACTTAAGTAATTAGCAGAATTTTTATAAATTCACATATAAACACATTTTATGAATGAAGTCATGTTACATACCAGTATTTCATGAAAAATTTTTCATTCATGATGTTGAATGTATCTAGTATTTACACAGTGCTCCCTATATAAACACTTTAAGAATTCATTTAATCTTTGCAACAACTCTGAAAGAGATAATACTACTGTCTCAATTTTACAGATGAGAAAATTGAGGCATGAAAAGACTAAGTAATATGCCCAAGGTTATATAGCAAGGAAGTGGCAGAAACAGTTATTCACACCCAGGTCACCAGACTCCACAGTTCACACTCTTAACAACTGAACCACACTGCCAAAACTAGAAGAGAAGTAGAAATCTTCACTAATGAAATAATTTTACATTTAATACACCCCACCTCACTGTTCTGACATCATCACTCATAATTAGAAGTTGACTACTGAACTACGGGAAGACTCCTGAGCAATGGTAGATAAAAAATTTTAATATACAATTGAAGTCATTAATTTTCAAATAGACATCACAAGATTCAACTTGTAAGTGATTCAGCTTATAAGTGCAATATAAGAGCCCTCGAGAAAAAGTGGTAACATTATTAGATCACAATAACATCAAGTAATCACGTAACTCTTCTTTCATATGAATAATGCCATCATACATTTTTCATTTATTTTTATTTCTGGATAGAATTTTTCAAATTTTCAATGTCATACGCACAAGAGTAAATAATAGTTACACCCTGAGTACCCTAAAAATAATCAAGTCATCAGCAAGCTAAATCACAAGTGAGAGAAATTATTCACTTAGCAATTAAGAAAAACATCTTAAAGTATCAGCAGGTAAAGAAAGAAAAAAGGCATGGCCTGAATCACAAGTACAGTAGGAAAATACTATTATCAAATATTTTTTTCAATGCAAGGATCAGTCTTTCCATTTTCTCCCTCAAATGAGTATTTATTTACCGTTAAAACTAACTGGGAAAGTAATTGAAGTACTACTCTATCTAAATAAGAGTCAATCCAATGACTGGGAAAAGGTCCATGGAGCATTGGTGAGTTCAAGTCCTGGTCCTTTCCTTCCTGTTTCCTTGGACTACTCATTGTGTATGAGGACAATTTCCCCAATTTTTAGTACATGTAAAAGCAATGCCTAGCTTCAGGAGTTTGCTGTAAGGCTGAAAGTAAGTAACATGAAACATAGTGCGTGCCCAATTCCTGTCTCTAAAGCTCTGCCACAATTAGACTTAATACCTGACTCTAAATATTGAATGAAAGCATTCACTTACACTAAAGATTTCAATAATTCAACTCACTATTTTTAACAGCTACTCTGACAAGATTTGGGCTTAGACTCATTTAAAATTTGTTAATTTTATCCAAATAAGATGTTCAACACTGTTTTTGAAACAACCTCCCAAGGGAGTAAATTAAAAACCTGCCCCTTCCAATTCTCTTCTCCTGCTCCTGTAGAGGCAACTATGTTTTTACTATTTTAGTTATTTGAGAGTTTACTACCTTATCTCTCAATAATATTCTTATACTGGTATTTTACATTTTAAACATTATTCTGTTGACTTCCTATTGTTAGTAGAACTCAACTTTTATGTTTAAGCCACCTCCTCACCCTCCATCCTATATTAAGTTTTCGTTTCTTCGATAATTTTCAGGGGGAGTTACTTAATCCCTTTGCTATTTTTTCTCTATTTGTTATCGTCTGATCTTTAATTTCCTCCCAATGTTCCATTAGATCAACTAATCAAGTCCTCCTTTTTAACAGAGACTTCCATTCCTCCATTCTGCATTCTACGGACAACCAGCATCTGGTGTTAATATAGAGAAGTCTGATGCCATTCTGCTTCCCAGTCCTTTGCAATAAATTATTTTTCTTTCGGCAACTGTTTGAAGACTGTTTCTTTATCTCTGATGACCCCTTTGATCCTGTGATCCTTTTTAATTTAGAGCCTTTGGAGCCTAAGCACATCCCATTAAAAGTAATTTGTTAGGTATAATATATGTCACAACTGTAAGACATAAAAATAAGTGATGGTTTCTGTCAAGGAGATTATTAGGAAGAGAAAACAAATACGACAGTCACAACAACAGGTGAAATATTTGTCTTTGACATGAGATAAATGCACAGAATTTAGAGGGTTCAGAGGAAAGGAAGCTGGGAGACACAAAAAGTTCACATAAAAGTGGGAGCGTTTCTGCTGGAGGATTGGATGTGTGAGACAATGACATGAAGGGTGGCATCTGAGAAAGAAAAAAAAGAGCATGAATAAAAGCATGGTATCAGGGGAACAAAGGCTGTATTCAGTGAATACTGACCATAGCATCAAGACACATGTAGGGAGAAATGGCAGGCAGATAATACACCTGTTAAGGCTGGCTGAGCACGGAGAATCTCAAGCACCCGTGCTAAGGAGTCTGAAATTACTATTAGATCGTTAGCATTTTGCAAATTACAACTTAAAATTAATAACTATTAAAACAATACTAGAAGGAGAAATGAATTCAGGTTCAACTAACAGTTATGAAAATGGACTTACATATGATTAGATCTTCTTCCTCTATTTGTTTTCTTTCCTATGACTGGAGTGCCAAAATGTTCAGGGTTGGTGAGTGGGAGCTGGTCTAATGTCTGTGGGTAAGAACATAAACCCAGCAAAGTTATTATGTTGCAAGTTCTTTTTCCTTTTTAAACCAAATCAGTTTAAGAATATGCTTAGATTTTAAGATTAAAAACTGCCCCCAAGGAACACTAAAGTACAACTTTCCTAAAGATAGAAACCGTTATTTCAAAGACATCAGAATCAAGATGAATGAGCCCACTGCTGGAAAAAACAAAAAAGAAAGAAAGTGAAAAGAAATTTAGTTGTTCTTTCTACATGGTTTCATTACCTATTTGAAGGCTGACAGACTTCTAAAAATGATTAAAATATAGAGCAAAACACTAGAAAATAGATTTCAGAGATAAAAAACCTTTATGTAAGGACCTAACACCTAAACTGAGGCCAACTGCTACTCAAATTTCTCTTTGTTGAAAGGGAATCATAATCCATAATATAGAAAAAGTAACAAACAAAATCATCCAAAAACACGCACCAATTGCTTGGAAAAAGGCTTTAGATAGGCTGTATTATTACTTTGCAAACATTTTCTGTAATAAACTTTTTTTAAGGAAAATGTAAAACTTAGCTTTTCTACATTTAATTTCCCCTTCCTTTTTAATCTGCAAACATCCAATACAGTGCTTGGAATGAAGATAATGATCAATAAGTAAACATTTCTTGTTGTCAACTGACAGTTCATGTCATACCCTTGGTCCCTCACCCCATTCTAAAGCAATGATTTCCAAGTGAGGAACTGGTTACTGGTTAAAAGCACAATGAAGAAAAAAGGAATTTTGGATGATTCCCTTCATTTCTCAGTATCAGATATTTCTTAGATTTTTCTTGCCATTATTTTCTGGAAAGGTTTCTACATCTAAAAAGTTAAGGTAGCAATGTAAAGACACTACCCCAACTAACTGCATTCTGAGTATCAATTTTGATAATATTCCTACTTTTTCTGCAGTTTTAAGATCTTCCACACAGCTGCTATTCCTCTCATTCCTCCAGCAGAAACTTTGCTGTTACAGATAATGTCATGAATGCCAGGGGAACTAAAGATCCCAGAAAAACTGTCAGGATGAACATAAGGGTGAGTAAGTACTTAGGATAAAGACTTCTCGAAGTTATAAAGGAGGGTGTTACACGAAAGGGTATACATCAACTTAGATTTTTTTTTTTTTTAGATGAGATAGCTAGGGGCGCCTGGGTGGCTCAGTCAGTTAAGCGGCAGACCTCGGCTCAGGTCACGATCTCACGGTTCATGAGTTTGAACCCCGCGTCAAGTTCTGGGCTGACAGCTTGGAGCCTGGAGCCTGCTTCGGATTCTGTGTTTCCCCCTCTCGCTGCCCTCACCTGCTCACTCTCTGTCTCTCAAATATAAATAAATGTTAAAAAAAATTTTTAATGAGATAGCTAAATATAAACTAATGTTAATATTTAAAAGGAAATTTTTAATTTTTATTTTTAAAACAGATAATTTTGTCAAAACAATGATGAACTAAAATATGAAAGAGGGAAGCATATTAATAATTTGTTTTGCTTAACTTAAGTAAATGTATTTGAGATACATATAGCTATGTGTCCAACAACAAAGAATACTGGTAAAGGTAAAAGGTACTACCTATAAAACATGAATTGTAAAGAACAATTCCTTCAAAAGACAGACAAAACTCTAACTTTTATAGGACATAAAATCTAATCCTACAAATTTAGTTTGTTTAGTTTGTTTAAATTGGGCATTTAAAAAATATCTGGAGACAAAAGTTGGTCCAAATACAATAATTTGCCAAACAAAAAAATCTTTAGAAGCCACTTGTCATTAATTCCTAATTATCCTTCCCATGGGCAAAAATTTCAAAGTACTATATTTGGTAAACAGAGGAAATAAATTAATCTGGGTTCACTTTCTGCCAAGCTAACGGGACTAAATGCCCCATCTTACTCCCTACAATTAAAGTTTCTCTCCTGAAAGCAGAGATTTCTATTCAGTACTGTGATTTCTATTTCAAGCATCTGCTAGTCACTAGTTACAGGAAAGAAAATACCCAGGATTTCTGATTTCTCTCCCTGTGTAATAAAGACTTAGAACAATGAGAAACAATATCTGTCCCTGGCTTCGAATCATGCCCAGGGAAGTAGGAACACGTCTACAAGTGACAGAAAAGACTGAGATGAGGGTAGAATCTGTCTCGTCTAAACCTAAAAAGCAATGAGCAGAGACCCCTGGCTATATTGAAGGCTAAAAGAAAATTTCATAGGCCTGGGGGAAACATTCCTATATCCCTAATACCTAAATGGGCTGCAGGAAATACAGAGCTGAGATTTTATGTCACTTTCTTTAGTTTTCACCTGCATGTAGTAAATGCACAGAGAATACAGCTGATGAAACTGCTTCTGGATGATATTCAAATTATGAATGTCCTCTAGAAATGCCCAAACACTCAGGCAGTGGGCAACATCCTCACGAAGGTGGTTATGGTAGAACCAGTGATTTTAGTGCTGGAATTCAGAGGACTCAAGTGCTATTGTGATCTCTTATCATGGAAATCTCAAATTTAAATCTTCATTTAAATATGTAGCTTACTAATGGAATTACTGACCCCCAATACTGCCAGTAAGAGGTGACTTTTTGCTCAAAGGCCAAAGTTATTACTAGTAACAATATTCTGAGTAATCTTTCAAAAAATTAAAAAAAAATTTTTGAGAGTATCAAAAATAACAAACAAAGGGAAAGAATATATAGATGGCAGATTAAATACACTCCTGGCCACATTACCATAGAACTCAATATATTCATAATTTTAAAATATCTGATTGTTTGATTAATGCTTTTTCTCCTCCAACAGATGGTAAATTACTCCCAGGATAAATTCCAGGGCTACTTGGCTCATCCTTGTCTCTAGTACCAAACGTAGCACCTGGTTTAGGAGAATGGGTAAGGGACAGGACACCAATATTCCAAGTACCCTCCAGCAAAACATGAAATCTAACACGTATAGACACACACAGTAAAAGCGATCCTCCTGGAAGGTAAGAAGGATACACTGAGCTATTTGCTCATATTGCTTCAGCCTTTACACATAACCGTCTCATGAACTATAAAACTCTCCTGACAAAAATAAAATATTTTAGCTATTTCTCTGAATTAAATAAGGCACATGCCTTCACTTAGCAGATGAAAAGTCATGTCTTCAAGCCCCCATATTCACTGATGTACTAGAACTGTACACACGTTCTAAGAGAAATGAAATTATTTCTAAGAATTACATAAACTTTGGGTTTCCTGGCTGGCTCAGTCGGAATAGTGTGAGACTCTTCATTTTGGGGTCATAAGTTCAAGCCCCACGTTGGGTGCAGAGATTACTTCAATAAATAAAACTTAAAAAAAAGGAACTCTATAAACTTATAAAGAATTCTGTTACTTCATCAGTCAGTGCAAGAAGAATTCTAAAGTGTATTTCCTATATTTGAACCTTCACAATTAATTCAACAAATATTTACTGAAGGCTTTTGTGTAGAAAACATTCCTGGGAAAAGAAGAGCCATCAAGATGATAAAAAACGGCTATTACGCCAAACAGCTTAAAATCTTACAGGGAAAATAAGAAAAGTAATTTAAAAAACTCAAATATCAAATAAGAGTAAGAGAAGCGCCAAATGATCAAAGAACAAAGGGATCAAATTTGGTCAAATTTGGTTAGAAAACTCATGAAAGACATCATGGAGGAATATCAAGAGGAGCAGTGCTTGGCTGAAACTAAGAAAAGAATATGAACGATAGGGGCGCCTGGGGGGCTCAGTCAGTTAAGCGTCCAACTTCAGTTCAAGTCATGATCTCACAATCCCTGGATTCGAGCCCCGCGTCAGGTTCTGTGCTGACAGCTCAGAGCCTGGAGCTGCTTCCGATTCTGTGTCTCCCTCTCTCTCTGCCCTTCCCCTGCTTGCACTCTGTCTCTCTCCTAAAGACATAAAAAAATTAAAAAAAAAAAGAGTATGAACCATAATTTGAAAACACCAAGTAGTCTTGTAAGACAGAAGGACAGGGAAATGGGGAAATGAGGCACCTGGAGGGCCCAGTCGGTGGAGCACACAACTCTTAACCTTGGGGTTGTGAGTTCCAGCCCACCACGGGTATAAGGAGTACTTAAAAGTAAAATCAGAGAAGGAGAGGAGGGGAGGAGAAGGGAGGAGAGGGGAGGGGCAGGGCAAGGAGAGGAGGGGAGGGGAGGAGAGGAAGGACACAGGAAGACAGGAAGGTACAATAGGAGACTGAAAAAATTGGCTGGAATCATAATACACAGAACCTGCCCCAAATTCTGAATTGGAATAATTCAATTATTAAAAAGAAAAGAAAATATTTTCAAAACAAGAGAACACAAAATAAAGTCTAACAGTTTAATAAATAATATTAATCTGTCCCCAAGGAGGGGCACCTGGGTGGCTCAGTCGGTTAAGCATCTGACTCTTGATTTCGGCTCAGGCCACGATCTCGCGGTTCATCAGATTGAGCCCCATGTCAGGCTCTGTGCTGACAGTGCAGAGCCTGTTTAGGATTCTCTCTCTCCGCCCCTCCCCCCATTCATGTTCTCCCTCCCTCCCTCCCTCACTCAAAACAAACAAACAAAACAAAATAAAATATCCCCCAAAAAGCACTGTTCTAAATAGTGACAAGAAAAAAAGAAATGATGGTTTGGCCATGCTATGTATTAATTAATATTTTATAGACTGGACTAGAAAATATAACACTTTAACCATATGCCTTCTTAAAATTCTGGATTGCAAGCTACTAATTCATACAACTTTGTGAACCCTCCCTCCATTCCCAATAACTTAACACCCTTCAATTCTAGAGCATGGCTTTGGTACTAGAAAATACTGGTTTGGGAACCAGCTCTCACCATCAGTTTCATCATCTGTAAATTGAAGATAATAATGCTATCTACTTCATAATGTTGTTAATGTGATGATGTACATAAAGCAGTGAGAAAAGTCCCTGGCAAATATAAGCACTTCATTTATTCATCCAACTACGATTTATTCAGTTCCTATTCTATGCCAGGCACTGTTCTAGGAACTGGAAACAAGAGGTGAAGAAGACATAAAATACGTGTCCTTGTGACACATACTAGTGAGAAAGGCAGACAATAAACAATTAACTAAGCACATATATATATTCTGATGTCAGAGAATGATACATGCTATTTAAAGAAAACTAAATCAACCTAAAAAGATGAAGAGGAATGGAAGGGCCTATTTCAGAAAGGTGAGTAGGGCAAGGCGTCTTTGAGGACAGGCTATGAGAATGTCAGCTAGTAGTACTAACGGATTGCTTATAGTTTCTACTCCTTTAATGATGATGGGGTTCAAGTAGATTATTAATCAGACATCTATGGGGCGCCTGAGTGGCTCGGTTGGTCAAGCATTCAACTCTTGATTTCAGCTCAGGTCATGATCTCACGGTGTGTAGAGATCGAGCCCCACGCTGGGCTCTGAACTGACAGCACAGAGCCTGCTTGGGATTTTCTCCCTCTCTCTGCCCCTCCCCTGCTCACTTTATCTCTCAAAGATAAACATAAAAAAAAAATCAGACATCTATTTTTTACAATTATTTACAAATTAGAGTCTACATAAAAGTTACCTAAAGATAATAGTTAAGCAAGCTCATTGCAGTTTCTTTGTAGACAAACGCTAAAACAGTCTTACACACACACACACACACACACACACACACACACACACACACACACACAATGTATCACCTAGTACTCAAACACAAGGCTTAACACAGGATTCACAGATTATATGATAATGGTATTACGTATTAATGAATTTTCCTAATTAACAAGTTGCTTGAGTTGAGAAAGAAAAATATGTTCCCCCTACTACAAAATATTAAGATACAGTCATTCATTAAATGATCACTTACTTCGCTTTCAGCAAAATGCCTCTCTCCCTTGAGGCACAGGGAAGACCGCCGCAGTGTCTTCTCATCTCCGTCATCAAAAACTATGAGGAGGTAAAATTGAAAACTATGAAAGATTTTTCAAAGGTTTCAAAGGTTAACTCATTTAATTTTCTGAGTACAAACAGAACTATTGTTTAAGAAGATTACACTTGAACGTCAGTTCACATTGTAGGTTTTCTAAATGACAACTTTAAATTCTGAAGTATCTTTTCCAATTTCTAGTGATAAAGAAACAATATAGCTGAAATGCAAACATATTTCCTGACCCAGAAAACACCAAATAAAAATGAGAAGTTAGCATTTTAGGAAGAAACTATTTAAATGCTAATTAGCCCATCTCAGTCCGGTAAAGGAAAGGCAAGTTTTCCACCTGGTACATACAGACTGATTTACAAAAAACAAAAACAAACAAAAACAAAATAAAAATAAAAATGAAAAACAAGAACAAGTACAATTTTCTATATTCAGACTGCCCCTAAAAGTATTACTCTGTTTTTACTATTTAAAGCAGGGTTTCTAAACCTGAGCACTACTAATATTGGGGGGCAGATTAATTCTTTGTCATGAGAAGCTATTCTGAGCACTACAGGCTACATAGCGGCATGCCTGGCCTCTAGCCACTAGATGCCACTAGTGGCTTCCCAGTTGTGACAACCAAAAATGTCTCCAGACACTGCCAAAAGTTCCCTTGATGACAAATCTGCTCCCCACTGAAAACTACTTAAAGTACTAAAAAGTCCAGCAAATTTACTGTAAGTTCATATACAGAAGATACATATATTGTATAATTTTAGCATATGCTAACATTCCTCACAAATTATGAGCAAAAAATAACCCTATTTTAAATAAAGTTACTAGGCTTTGATTTTAGAAACAGCAGTTTTTGCCTAAGTAACAAAGTAAGTTCTTATATATTAAATGAGACTTTACATGAGACTGGATAAATAACTAAGTACGTTTTTAAACGGTGTAACTAAAATATTAAACGATAAAAATGCCACATTTATGAGACAGACAACCACACATAATTACCACCAAACTTACTCCCCAGAATTGCTCACAGTCCTGTGACCGAAAGTCAAATTTCTCCATCTCAAATTAAAATGTCCCCTCTCCAAGTTTTTTTCTCATCCCACAAAAACATAAACAAAATCATCTATACTATTTCAAATCTCCATCAAATTTTTACATCATCAGACATTTTAACTAGGTGTTTACTTTCCTCTATGAGGTCATTAAAGAATAAGAATTATTCCCATTCGATAAATAATGCCAGGATATTTGGCTACCAATTTGGGGGGTCGGGGAAATCTGACATTTCAAAATGTTCAAAAAACTTAACTATAGGTGAAATAAAAAGCTATCTGCAAAACCAAAATAAAACTATAAACTGAAGAATACAATGGAAAATAAATTTATAAAACTGACAGAAGGAAGCCCTTTTGAACAAGATTCAACAAGTAAAACTCCAAAGGAAAAGGTGATCAGAGGAAAACTAACAATATGAAAATGATAGCAGAGAAAAAAGAAAGCAACAGGAGAAAAATACTTGCAACTAAAGGAGCCAAGGGATAATTATTTCAGAATATATAAAGAGCTCATATCCTAAAAATAAGAAAAAGATAACCATCCGAACAGGAAAAGAGGATACTGGAAAGGCACTATAATATGCAATTCAAAAGAGAGAAAATACAAATGAAATGAGTTCCTTTTAATAAATGCATGAAAAAATGTTCAGTCTCACTAGTAATCATGGGAGGGGCACATTAAAACAAAACTGAGATAGTACTTTGTAACCATATGGGCAAAAATTTTATAGATTACCAACATCAAATTTTACAAGGACTGGGAAAAGAAGTGCACTCACACACTGTCCACAGAAGTGTAAATGAATACAGTCTTCCAGGAAGGTGGTTTTCATTTTAAAAGTTTTAAAAGTACATTTCACTTCACCTCTATGTCTACTTCTCAATATACATATATACTGGGGAAATACAGGAATAATGTGCATTTATGAGACATTCAATCCACCATTTATTTATTGTAATAGCAAGAAAACTGGCAATATCATCAGTTGAAAATAAAAAAGAAAATTACAAAAAAAAAAAAAAAAGGAGGGGCGTCTGGGTGGCTGTCGGTTAACCGTCCGACTTTGGCTCAGGTTATGATCTCACGGTTGGTGGGGGTCGAGCCCCACGTCTGGCTGTACACTGACAGCTCGAAGCCTGGAGTCGGCTTCGGATTCTATGTCTCTTTCTCTCTCTGCCCCTGCCCCGCTCACGCTCTGTCTCTCTCTCTCAAAAAATAAATGTTAAAAAATTTTAATAAAAAAAAATTATGGCACATCAAATATTATGAAACATACTACAATTAAAAGAAATTTTTCTGTTGCACAACATGAATATCCTTAATACTACTGAAATGTACATTTAAAAATGGTTAAGATAGAAAAAAAAAACTTTCTCTTTGAAGAGATATACTGGTATACCTTGAAGTGAAAAAAGCTACAAATTCAACAATTTTGTAATATATACACTAATTCCAAATTATATTTTATGCACATATTTATGAAATAAAAATTTTAAAGACCTGGAAAGATAAAAAACATTACCAGTAATAATATCTTTGGCATCAGGGGAGGAATTAAATCAAGGAAATTTTGCTTTATTTGTATTACCTTTGAAAATACATTTTAAAAAGATTTATTCCCTTACCTACAGTGTACCAACTTGCATCTGTTAATTTATTGATAACAGCTTCCTGATATGCACCATCAAGATTCTTCACTTCCACAATAGCTCCAACCTAAAAAGTTAGAAAAACTTTTAGAAGACAAATGAACAAATAAAAAACTGGCTTTTTTTTTTTAACTGAGTGCATGGTGGTGAAGAATAAAATAACTATTGATCTCTGTTAAGGTGCCAGCAGTTTTACCTACCGATGTTTTTGTGCCATCAGTGAAAATGTCAACATAGTAAAAAAGTAAATAATATCTAAGTACGGCTATGAAAATAGTGTTGCCCTTACAGCCTCCCTGAAAGGGCCTTGGGAGACCCCAGAGGTCCTCAGACCACACTTTGAGAACCACAATCTATGAAATTGACTGTCCTTGACTCCTGTTTCAAAGAGGCTGGGGAAGGAAGAAACAGTTAGAGCGAGCTTTGGCATCTCCTTAAGAGTTATAATGTGGGGAGCCTGGGTGGCTCAGTCAACTAGTGTCTGACTTCGGCTCAGGTCATGCTCTCACTGTTCGTGAGTTCAAGCCCCGTGTCTGGCTCTCACTAACATCTTAGAGCCTGGAGCCTGCTTTGGATTCTGTGTCTCCCTCTCTCTCTCTCTGCCCCTCCCCCACTTGATCTCTCTCTCTCTTTCTCTCAAAAATAAACATTAAAAAATTTTTTT
Source organism: Cryptoprocta ferox (assembly GCA_028646485.1). NCBI lineage: Eukaryota > Metazoa > Chordata > Mammalia > Carnivora > Eupleridae > Cryptoprocta > Cryptoprocta ferox. Next base: position 5,660,798 of record CM053561.1, read on the forward strand.
AAAAGTTATAATGTACCACTAATGACAATCACTTTAAAATATTTTCCATCATATCAAGAAAAAGCTTATGATTGCATTTCTATGGTCTTTAATACTACATCTAACAGCTTCTGTACAGCAAAGGAAATCATCAACAAAATGAAAAGGCAACCTGCTGAATGTGACAAAATATTTGCAAGTCATACATCTGATAAGGGGTTAATATCCAATTTATAGAGAGAGAACTCATACAACTCAATAGCAAAAAAAAAAAAAAAACAAAAAACAATCCACTTAAAAAATGGACAGAGTATCTAAACAGACATTTTCCCAATGAAGACACACACACACATAGCCAGGTCCATAAAAAGATGCTCAACATCACTAATCATCAGGGAAATGAAATCAAAACCACTGTGAGTTATCATCTCACACCTGTTAGAATGGCTGTTATCAAAGACAACAAATAACAAGCGTTGGCAAGGATGTGGGAAAAAACAGAACCCTTGTGCACTGTTGGTGGGAATATAAAATAAATTGGTACAGCCACTACAGTAAACAGTATGGAGGTTTTTAAATTAACAAGAGAACTATGACCCAGCAATTCCACTAGTGGGCATCTATCCAAAGAAAACAAAAACACTAATTCAAAAAGACATTCGCACCTCCATGTTCACTGCAGTATTATTTACCACAGCCAAGATATAGAAACAACCTAAATAGACTCACTCACTCACTCACACACACACACACACACACACACACACACACACACACACATACTATTCAGCCATAAAAAGGAAGGAAACCTTGCATTTGCAACAACATGGATGGACTCTGAATGAACTATCAGATAGAGAAAGACAAGTATCAGATGGTATCACTTATATGTGGAATCTAAAAAACAAAACGAATAAACAAAACCCAGAAGCTCACAGATACAGAGAACAGATTGGTCATTGCCAGAGGGTGGGAAGGGAGTGGTGAGTGGGCAAAATGGATAAAAGTGGTCAAAAGGTACAAACTTCCAGTGTTAAAAATAGTCCTGGGAATATAATGAACAGACAGCAATGGTTATTATAGTCAGTAATACTATACTGCGTATTTGAAAGTTGCTGAGAGTAAATCTTAAAAGTCTTTATGACGAGAAAAAAATTTAACTATGTATGGTGATGTATGTAACTAGACTTACTATACTGATCAAACATACAATCATTATACTGTATATCCGAAATTAATATAATGTTACATGTCAATCATACCCCTGAAATTAAAAGTTTATACAGTCTTTATGGTAATAACAAAAAATAAACTTGTTCAGAGAACAGACTGTTAGCCCCACACAAGGCCCAAAGTGGGGAAGGAAACTGGAGAATTAACAGAGCTTTTAACAAATGACTGTAGTCAATAAATACATGGTATCCTTCTTTTAATTTAATAAGTGATCTAGGTATTATATTTCATGTGAACTCATTGGAAAATACTTTGAGATCAAATGACCACCACTTTTGGTAGGTTTATTTCCTCTAAGAGAAACAACTACCCAAAAGCTGACACTATCAGGTAATAGAAAGCTATGAAGTATTTTAGAGAATACAAAATCTATACACACACACACACAAATCGACAAAAAAAAAACAAAAAAAAAACTTTACCATCTTGAGACCAAAATTTAATATAGTTGCCTGTGTCAAAATAAAAATGGTACCAAGCCCTAATCACAAAGAAAACTACTGTAAAGTAAGAAAAACCAAACAAGTAAAATAAACCAGCTACACCATAAAGAAGTGGGAGCAGAGGCGCCTGGGTGGCTCGGTCAGTTAAGCTTCCGACTTCAGCTCAGGTCATGATCTCGCAGTTTGTGGGTTCAAGCCCCGTGTCAGGCTCTGTGCTGACAGCTTGCAGCCTGCTTCAGATTCTGTGTCTCCCTCTCTCTCTCTGCCCCTCCCCTGCTCATGCTCTCTCTGTCTCAAAAATAAATAAACATTAAAAAAATTAAAAAAAAAAAAAGAAGAAGAAGAAGTGGGAGCAGAAGGAGAAAAAAAAGGGCTTGAGGTTACAAAGTAGTTGCCTTTTCTACCTCTCCTCAACACTGAGCATATTTTGCAGGTGGTACAAGCTGGCCTGTGCCATGTGGACAGGGCAGAGTCAGTGAGCTATGCTGGTGTGCTTCCGAGGCAAAAACGCAAATAAAGCATGAAAGTGTATGTATGTGTTCTGCACATCCAGAGGGCACATACTTCAGTTACAAGGGTGTGAGCCTATCGGAATTTTGGCTACGCCGTTACTGTCTGGAATGGCCAGATTACTTGACTTCCCTTTAGTTTCTTCTTCTGTAAAGAGCTATTATGAGGATTATATAAGAATAAAGTGTGCAAGAGACTTAGCACAGTACTAGCACATACTAACTGCTAAATAAATGGTGCCAAGAATCAAAAGTATACATGTTTGGTCTCTTTTGTCCCTGCAATGATAAATATGTGCATGATTAAAGATGGCACCTATGAAACAGAAATGGTAGAAAATACTTTTTATAAGGCAAGATTTTTTTAGAAATTACAAGCTTGAGTTCTCTCTAGTGCCTCCTAAGGCTCTGGGGATCCAATTAAAAGTCTTTAAATCAACCACAAACAAACAATGGCAGATACACATATCTAATTCTCCAAAAAGTACAGCTGCATTGGTAAAGGATTTTTCTTGCATCTGTAAATTCTGTTAGCACTTCTTAAAATTCATCCATCCGGGCCACTGTCTAATTTTCAGACATTCAAAAGGGCCAGAGAGCCCACAGTGGCTACCCACACACTCCCTTCAGCTTGCTCACTAGTAGAGAGTAGAAGAGCCCTTATTTCACCCACCAATGAGGAAACATGAATGCAAACAAATAAAAATATCTGTATGTAACATGTTCATCACTTTAATTGCCTGATAACCCTTAAAAAATTTTCATGTGCCTGTAGTTGCTTCAAAGGATTAACACTCTAAAAGCTCTGAGGTTTTTAACGTGTTGGGTTTTTTTTCCTCACTTTTCACATCATCATGGAACTTAATATCATTTAATCCCTAATTCATCACCTATTAATTCTGGAAGTGAAATAAGATAAAACGGAAACAGATGAACACACAAAAAACAGCCAATGCTTCCTGGATGTTCACTTCATTTCTGAATGCAAGCTTTACTATCACACCAGGTTTCACTGAATATTAAATCTATTGTTTTCTACTGGTCTATTCAGAGAGAATTATGTTGATCAACTCAATAACAAAACACCCAATAAATTAAAAAAAAAAAATGACCAAGTGTAATTATTAATGTTTCCCACTGAAGCATTAGAATTAATAATGAATAAATAAATGAATTACCTTTAGTGGGCCCTTTATGTGGTCATCCTGAACTTCAACTGTTGAAGAATCATGTCTAAATGTTACCTAGAGATCATAAATTTAATTAGCCACACATACACACAAAATCAAGTGATACAAGCTCATTAATGCATGATTTCATTTTCATTACAAGTCGTCTAAACTATCCACTACCTAATGTACGTAAGATCTCAATCCATAACTAAGTAACTGAAAAATTTATTATTTAAACAGAAAACCTCTGAGACTAAATTAGCTGGTGTTTCACATATCATACTCTATTCAACACTATTACTTATTACATTAGTAGTATAATTTCTTTTCCTAAAAAATGAGGGGGGAAAGGGTAGAGACCTTAGGCAATTAGGCGCTGTATCATTCTGTGAAGGCCTAGTTTAATAATAAGCAGTAACAACAAACATTTACTGAGAGCTAAGCATCAGGCTTAAACATCAAACATATGACCTTTCCAACCACCTTATTAGGTAGGTATGATTGTTCCCACTTTGCTGTAAGAAAATTGAGGAGCAGAAAGTATAAGTAACTGGTCTAAGATCAGAGAACTGGTACATGGTGGCACTGAGATTCAAACTCAAGAAGTCTAGCTCCAGAAGTTTACTCCATTCTCTATCAGTATAACAATCAGAGAATGGGAAACCAGAATGTAAGGAGGTTAAGTAAAAATACAGTTCAAGCTTAAATATTTAATTAGTTGGTGAAAACTAAGATAGCTTTCAGTATTCAGTATAGAAAAAGCTGTTTTTCCTACACAAAGCAAGAATTCTTACAGGAACTGAACCATCAACATGGTCTTATCAGATGTGTAGGATAACCAATTTACATAATCTGCTCACAAACAAAAGAGATGTTCTGTACTCACAGCATCCCAGGCATTTCTGTCTCATACAAAAGCCTTACCACACTTAATTTAAATTATGCATTTAGGTATCTCTGTCAGTCACTTAGACTTGAAGCCAATTTATGACAGAGATCAGATTTTAACACTAGAGTTTCAATACCTAATATAGTACTTAGTACAGATGTTCAATAAATGAAAACAACTGATGAGGAAAAAGTTTACAACAAACTATTAAAAATGTATTAACTTCGAATCATACACTAACTAAACCAGTATAGAAGTTTACAACTAGATTTGCTGAGAAAATAATTAACTGTGAATCATACACAGATTTTTAGAGCAGCCAAAACAATTAACAACAATTTTAGATATTCGTTATTTACAAGACACAAGGTACTGGTACTATGTGCTATTAACAGAGGCAGTAGAGGTTCACGGTTTTCTTCCTCTCAATAATAGCAAGAAATGGCAGGAGTGATACATGCCACTTGGCTGCTTCATTCGTTAAACACCAACACCCAGCTGAGATTTTATGTCAGGGCTAAAATCTAGCCTGTGCTCTCCAGAACAAAGCATAGGTCCTACAGTAAACTGCTCCTGTCCAAAAGAAACCCCTTTTTCTAACTAATACAACAAGTCTTACCTGTATGCCATGCTCTGCTAAGGAGACTATCCTCCAGGAGGGAGGACTTTCGTCTAATTCACACTAAGGTGTTACATGTGCTGGTAGCAGCCCTGTCCAGAAGAGTGAGGAAACAGATAAAAAGCTTCCTCTTCATTTCTGAGATCGCAGGGGCAAAAAAAAATGAGTGTTCAGGGAACACCAGTGTGTGAAATCAGAACAGGAAATGCCACTATATGAACACTGTAAGAGTACCCACAAAAGAACTCACACGCACCAGGCACGTGAAAACTGAAGGCACTGGCAGGGCCAAGACTAGATTCCTACGGGTTTACAGTTAATTTAAAGGTCTATCACAATGGATCTTAACTTGGAGTGTAAGTGACCCAGGAAGCTTTTTTCAACACCTCCATGCGTAAAAACCTAAGCATATAGGCAAGGGAAAAGCTCCAGAAGAGAATCTGAAACCTTCCACTCGACATACAACACCTCTGTGGCCTGTTTAATAACTGGGATATTAAAACCAGTGTTTTACAGAGTACCTGCTAAGCAAGACTCCATAAATCCCTGGAGGACAAAGATCAGGTCCCCCTCTTATCTCCATCCTCCTTCCCACCTAACAGATTACCACTCAGTTAATAACTGACAAATGAATAAATACCTACTTTCAAATATTTTACCTGTGCTATATTTTTCAACACTGATAATTTACCAAAATGTAAACAATTACATTTCTGCATTAAGTGAGACAAAACACAAGCACTTAAGAAAGGTAGAGGATAAGGAAATCAACGAGATCTACCTGATTTTACTGTTATCTAAAACATCATCAATTATAAATCACATTTCAATTTGATGGTTAAAATAGGAAGGAAAGGTGTAAAATTAAGAATTACACTACGTGACTTCTAAGGTCCTTTCCAGCTCTAAAAGGTTAACAACACAAACAGTACCAAGTCTACAGCGAAATAGCATTCAAAATACCAATTTGTAATAACCTAACTTCATTCCAATTAGAATACTTTAAAATCCCAAACAATGCTTTGTTTTCAGGTATGTGACAACCATTACACAGAAACTAAAGTAATCTTGTAGGGGGAAAAAAGTCTTAAATGCACTTACCAAATAAAAGTTCAAATATCAAATACTGATTGTATAATTTATAAAATCTACATATACCGTACCTTGACTTTGACAAGTCTTTTTGCTGTCTTGATCTTGGCTTCACAAAAGGCTCCTCTGTATTTAGCACTCACATCAGTGCCCACTGTCAAATAGGGAGGCTCATCAAGGGCCTAAAAAATGCAAACAAATATAATTAGATCTAAACTCTAATTCTCCGGCACAATTAGACCTCCGAATGGCAGATCTGATCCTGTTACAGCTATAAAAGTTGTAATAACTGAATGTAATAATGTGTTAATAAGAACCATTTATAAAATAATTTAGCTTAAAAGTAAGTAAAATCTATGTATCAAAAACCCATTTAAGTGTATATCATATGGGGTGCCTGGGTGGCTCAGTCAGTTAAGCATCCAACTTCAGCTCAGCTAAGGAAGGTCATGATCTCGCGGTTCATGAGTTCCAGCCCCACATCAGGCTCAGGCTCTGCGCGGACAGCTCAGAGTCTAGAGCCTACCTCAGACCTGTGTCACTGCCTCTTTCTGCCCCTCCTCCACTCACACTCTGTCTCTGTCTCTGTCTCTCTCTCAAAAATGAATAAATGTTAAAAACTTTTTAATAAATAAATATGTATCATATAAAATAAAAATGCATCTTTTGCTCTATATAAATGCATACAGTCCATGATATGAATCAGGTTAATCACAAGTTTATCATTCCATCCACCCTTCCATGTACCCATTCATTCAAATATTCATTTACTATATGACCATCTAAAGAGAAGGCAGATCCTTAAAAGTCTCAAAGTCTGAGAAAATTTCTTTTAATATTTAGGCTGTATCTTAGTCACCCAAATTCAGAACAGCTTTGTCCTATACCTATCTAGACAATTCGAAGGTAGAATAATATAACACAAAGAAGGTGGGAGGAATTACATGTATTCAAAGTATTGGAGGGGTGCCTGCGTGGCTCAGTTGGTTAAGCATCTGACTTCAGCTCAGGTCATGGTCTCATGGTTTGAGAGTTCGAGCCCCACACTGGGCTCTGTGCTGACAGCTCAGAGCCTGGAGCCTCCTTCAGATTCTGTGTCTCCCCCTCTCTCTGCCCCTCCCCTGCTCATGCTCTGTCTCTCTCTGTCTCTCAATGCTAAAAATGTTTAAAAAAAAAAAAAAAAAAAACAAATTTAAAACCAGAAACAAAAAAACACAAAGTACTGGAGAAAAAAACTGTATGAAGAAATCTAAGAAGTCCTAAATACTCTGCCATGGGTTCACTGTTTATTTACCCTTTGATGTTAAAATTTACAATTTCCACACTTAGGATTTAGTTTTAGTCTGTGTGGTTTAGTTTTTAATACTCCTAAAATAGCTGCTCTGACTTTTTATAATCAGATACATTTCTATGTAAGATCTAAAATTCGAAGGAGTTTTGCTTATATTAATCAATTTCACAAAGAAAGATTATGTAAGTAACTTTTCCCAAAGTGTTTCACAAGAAATACTTACACCCTGAGATGCTCCATCAACAAGAGAAAGAGGAGAGAGTTTGGGAAAATCAGTTTATTGAATGAATCCCTACTCTGCCTCATCGTTTCCTAATCTATTTGTCCAAAGAAACCTTTTTTTTTTCTATTAACATCTATTAATATTCTGCAGAAATTCCATAGGACATAAGGTAGAAAATGCTGTTATTACAGTAGTGAATGATGAAAATATAAATTTCATTTGGATCTTAAACTCATTCCAGTAGTTGTGGGTAATACACATGAGAGTGATTTAAAAAAAAAAAAAAAAGATATTTATTCTTACGGCACCTGGGTGGCTCAGTCCGTTAAGCTTCTGACTCTTGGTTTCAGCTCAAGTCATGATCTCATGGTTTCTGAGTTCCAGCCCTGCCTTGGGCTGCACACAGGACGGTGTGGAGCCTGCTTGTGATTCTCTCCCCCTGCCCTTTCCCCACTCACTCTGTTTCTCTCAAAATAAATAAATAAATAAAAACTTGATTAAAAAAGGTAAAAAATAAATAAACTACCTAGGAAAATGCCCATATTTCAATTCATTTATGCTGTAAGAGTATAATACCCTTACAGAAAAATAATTAAGTTCTGAAATTCTACTTTTTAAAGCTATTGATATCATTGACTACAACCTGATAACTCTGTACTGCTCTTGAACCTAAAGTTAATAAATGCATTTTTCTAGTTTTCTAAGGCAGATCATGATCTACCTTAGCTCTCTGAAAATACCATTTTTCATGGTCAAAACCTTGGTTACATTCCAGACAAGCAAGTGGCTTTTTAGATAGCAAGAGTATGAAATGGACTCATTACACTTCACCCAGAAATGTTAAGTCAGTTTCAGAAAGACATCACTTCACTTTGTGGTTCAACTGATACTGTCTGTTACCGCTCGAAAAGGAAACGGCGAGCCCGTCTTTTCACTACCGTAGGCTCATTACTCTCCACAACCTGCAAACCTCTCTTATTAACACATCCTGCCTTATTAGTTAGTAAATTTATTTTCATAGACAAACAGTATAGTTAAAAATAAATGAAAACTGATGAGGAATGAGAAATTGTGAAATGTAAAAAAAAACAACCACAAGAAATCAACTAAAACTTGCACATTTGTGCCTACTCAGAAACAAATATTTAAGATGTAATAAGCTTTTTAGATACTTTTATTATAGAGATTGTGAACAAAAAAGGGAATAGAATAGTAATATATATTTAGACTATTAGTATACAAACCATTTACATATTGTTTTTGTTAATATTCATGCCAAACCCTAGCAACACTCCCAGTGATAGGAAGCTATAAAGATTATTATTGAGCAGATTTATTCAACTTAAATTTGAAAGAGGAGATTTTTCCCCCCAAATCAAGACCGTCTCACATCCTTACCAACATAAAAATCTATGCAGACAAAAAAGAGTAGTAATTACCTCAAATATTGTGGGAGCAAATTATTATCTTAAAGGGTAATATTTCTCTGCCTTCAATCTAGAATACATGAAAAGGAATTAGCAAACATATAAAGAAAATGTCTATTAGAAAAATACTTGAGGGGTGCATGGGTGGCTCAGTCAGTTAAGCATCCAACTTCGGCTCAGGTCATCATCTCACCGCTTATGGGTTCAAGCCCCGTGTCGGGCTCTATGCTGACAGCTCAGAGCCTGGAGCCTACCTCAGATCCTGTGTCTCCCTCTCTCTCTGTTTCTCTCTCTCTCTCAAAAATAAACATTAAAAAAAGAAAAGAAAAATACTTGAAAAGGGAAACCAAAGTATAATAAACACCTGCTAAACTGGAATACACTGTTAGAACAGTGTTGTTGTTAAAAGGTTGTAGATGAAAAGCAAAGATCTATGTTCTCAGATTCCTTCTGCCTCTATTATTTTGTTTTTGCATCATCTTAAGTAAGTTACTTTTCTGTTCCCAAATTCTCATCATTAGATGAACGTAAGAATTTGAATTCTGTATACCTCTGTCTAACAAGTCTATCTCAAAGCACTGGGGTTACAGAGATAGTCAGAATGGGATACTTTTAAAATCAGCTAGAACTGAAACTATGCTAACCAAAATATGAATGAGAATTTCTACAGAAAAACAAATGAAATCCATAATCTACCTACACATTCAGCTTTGTGTACATATAAAGCAGACTAGCACAGGCTTTCAAAGCAGAAAGATACGTTCCTAACCCCAGGTCAATTCCTTACACTAAACATGAGTTTATGTAGGCTACCATACTTCTCTAAGCTTCAGGCTCTCTATGAGGAAAATATGGTCAATATTAGAAAGCACTCAATTGTACTGCCTCAAGTATTAGCTATTAACAATTACTATGACAAAATACTCAAGGTGGGCAAACAAATCATAAAACCAATGTATATTCAGATTTGGTACCCCCTCCTTTTTTTTTTTTTAAATGCTAGTAGTAGAAAAACTTATTTTTAATGATTGCTCATCATAAGTCAGTGCAAATGGAAAAGTTAACACCATTTTCCTCACCTTTCCAACTAAGGTCAATACTCCTTAGAATATAATATTTTTCAGTACTAAATCTAATGAGAAAATACCACAGGATATCTGGCAATATGTATATGTCTTTAAAATATTACTCTACTTCCAGAAATGCAAAAATAATCAAAGATATTTATGTTGTACATATAGAAAAAACATACATAATAAAGACAGGAATAACTGTTAAGAGGAATTTAAAAAGGGAATGGAGGGACACCTGGATGGCTCAGCCGGTTAAGCATCCAACTTCGGCTCAGGTCATGATCTCACGGCTTGTGAGTTCGGGCTCATGAGTTCGAACTCCGCCTCCAGCTCTGTGCTGACAGCTCAGAGCCTGGAGCTGCTTTGGATTCTGTGTCTCCCTCTCTCTCTCTCTGCCCCTCCCCTGCTTGTGCTCTGTCTCTCTGTCCCTGTCTCTGTCTCTCTCTCAAAAATAAATGAACATTAAAAATTTTTTTAAAAGGGGAATGGAATGGAAGCATATGTATATGAAAATCTTTCATTCAAAATAAGTCTTCCTATTTTTTAAAATTGTTAAAATTGGCACGTATTCTTTGGGGGGGGGAGTTGTTTGTTTTGTTTTTTGAGAGAGAGAAAGCAAGTACACAAGTGGGGGAGGGACGGAGGGAGAGAGACAAAATTCCCCCAGCAGGCTCCTTGCTAACCCAGGGCTCAATCCCACAACCGTGGGATCATGACCTGAGCCAAAATCAAGAGTCAGTAGCTCAATCAACTGAGCCACCAAGACACCCCTATTCTTTGCTTTTTAAACTGTATACTAACAAAAGAAGGGGTGCCTGGGAGGCTCAGTCGGTTGAGCCACCAACTCTTGATTTTGGCTCAGGTAATGATCTCATAGTTCATGGGATCAAGCGCGCGTTTGGCTCTGTGCTGGCAGTGTGGAGCCTGATTGGCATTCTCTCTCCCTCTCTCTCTGCCCCTCCCCTGCTCGCTCACACTTGCTCTCTCCCAAAATAAATAAATATAAAAAGGTAAAATGTATAGTAACATACACAAAAGAAGATGGGACTATAATAAATCCCCCATATGCTCATACTCTGGCTCCTACAATAATCAATGCAATTTTGTCTCATCTACACTCCTATCCATTCCTTCCAAACAAGGATTATTTTGAAAGAAACCCGATACTACATCATTTCATCAGAACAATAAAGAGTATTATAATCTTAAAAAAAAGGATTCTAATCTGTTGTGATTGGGATTATGGGTTACTTTTATCTTTCCTATTAATACTTTTCTGTACCCTATAATGTATTTACAATGACTATATTAACAAGACTCAGTACAGTACAGTAATTAGGAGCATAGGCTTTTTTTGTTTTTTAAGTAGGTTTCATGCCCAGCATGGAGCCTAATGCGGGCCTTGAACTCATGACCATGAGATCAAGACCTGAGCTGAAATTAAGAGTTGGACACTAACCCAAATGAGCCACCCAGGCACCCCAAGAGCATAGGCTCTTGAATTAGATGCTTACGTTCAAACCTACCACTAGAACCTCTGTACCTCAGGATAGAAGAGTGACTATCTCACAGGGAGAAGAACTGAAAGCTACCTATAAAGTGCTTAGAACAGGGCTCAGCATACAGCGCCAAATAAAGACTGTTGGTATTACTTAATAATTTGGGGGAAAACTGCATTAAAAAAAATTTTTAAGTCCTATACAAAAGAGATCCCACACAAATAGAAGAGATGCTAGCTTAACTGTGTATATATATGGAAGAGGCAGGGGAGGAAGGGTTTAAATATTATCCCCCTGAGGCGCGTGGGCAGCTGTTGGATAAGCGGCCAACTCTTGATTTCAGCTCAGGTCATGATCTCACGGTCCTGAGATCGAGCCCTGAGTAGGGTTCTTCACTGGGAGTGGTGCCTACTTAAGATTTCCTCTGCCCTCTTCCCCATGAGGTAGCTCGCGCGCGCTCACTCTCTCAAAAATAAATAAATAAATTTAAATATTGTCCCCCGTATTCAATTCAGAAATAAAGTAATCTTGTGGACTGTAGTAACAACAGAGGTAAAGTGCCTGTGGGGACGCTCCACTGAGAAGTACATCTCACCCCGTTAGTATGGTGGAAAGACCACCGAGACTATATGCCTACTCCAGGGCTACCGTACTTTAGTCCACAGAGATATACAAAGAATTATGTCAAGAGGTTAACTAAGATTCCGTGTACCAACACTGCCCGTTAGGTAGACATGTTGTAAAACCAGGAAAAAACTCTTACCTTCTCTTTTTGCTCTGCTTCTCTGATTTTTGGTGAGTAATATGGACCATCTCAGAGGCTAAACCAAAATGTTCTTATGTGGCACCTTCATGCCAAAAAGGAAATTAAACTACTAAATTACCATCCCTTTGTTGAGCCAACAGAACGGTTTTTTAGTTGTCAAGGCAACAGCTACCTTACAGTTATCCAGCCTTGCTTAAACAATTATTTTTCTAGTCAATCTACCAAATGCCCTATCTGGCACCTAAAAACCATTGAATTCCAAGGGAACACTAAAAAGCGTAAACGATTTTTAAATTAGCTATTGGTGGATAATAATCCTTTAAGAAGCTAAAATGCCAGTAAAACATACAAATGCCCAAAGGAATCAACAGTAATTTCTAACGTGCCTTGGGCTGCAGTACACCAAATATTTGAAGTAAGCTTTAGAAAGACAATAGTTGAATCAATTCTCCAAATGGCTGACTAATGTTAGCGCTGCCTAGGAAATATTCAGTTATTCAAGATCTATTTTTAAAAAAGCAAAACACGCCTGATAACATTTTACTGAGATAGTGTCTTTAGAAGGGTAAGATTCAAACTGGTTTTGGCATTGCCGATGCAGCCACAGGAGAATCAGAAGGGTATTAAATTTGACACGAAAACCCTCAGTAAATAAATGTACTGTACTTAAACACACAGTATAACAAGAAATCTAAGAAAACGACCTTTTGTATATGACAATCTTGAAGAGGCATTAAAACAATAGTGGGGATAATTCCAGTAGATGAGTGAATGAAAAATATATACCTATATACCAAAGGGTATGTCATTTAAAAATTAAAATGCACAAATTTTTAGGACATACCAAAAAAAGTACACTGAAGACATAAAGAATACTGTATAATCTAAAATCTTCTCTGGGACCATTTCCTCTTTTCCTTTTCATGTGGTACTAAGACATGTGCTAGCGAGGGGCACGGACAGAGGGGATAGGTGCTGAGTATCCATGGTAATCAGGAGGAGGCTGAGGGAGCCACACGGAAAGGACAGGCCGACCCAGTGGCTCAGAACATGGTGAGAGCTGAGCAGAGACTGAGGAAATGAGCAGCATAATTAAATTTGTTACACTCACCCAAATAAGTAAACTGAGTGATCAAATGAGTAAATATACAAAGGATAGTGGGGCCATGTTTCTCATTGCCAAAGAAATTTAAAAGGAAGAAAGGAATAAGGAGCTATAAATAAGTCTAATGCGTAGGGGCACCTGGGTGGCTCAGTGCGTTGAGCGTCTGACCCTTTGTTTTGGCTCAGGTCATGATCCCACATTGGGCTGAGCATGGAGCCTGCATAAGATTCTCTTTCTCTCTCTCTCTCCCTATGCCCCTCTCCCCCGCTCACTCTCTCTCTCTTTCTCTCTCTCTAAAATAACTTAAAGTAAATATGTCTAAGGCACTGGCCTGGAATTAGAACTATGAACTCATGGTTGCATGATACACACACACAGGAAAATGAATAAGTAGTTACACATGTATATATGTATATATATGTATACGCGTGTATGTGTATATGCATCTATGTGTAGTTGTAGACGTATATATGTATATGCACATATGTATTTGTCTTGTGTATGTATACGTCCATATATTTTCCTAACTGTCCACCAAGAAGGCACAAGAGCACCTGAAAGCCCAGTAACAAAAAACAGGACAATGGCCTATCTCTTGACTTCTAAATCCCATCCTACATTAAAAGAAAGCAAGGAGGGCAACCTGGCTCAGTAGGTTGAGCATCCAACTCTGGACTTCAGCTCCTAATCTCAGGGTTCGTGAGTTCAAGCTCCCACTTCGAGCTCTGTGCTGACAGTACAGAACCCCCCTGGGATTCTCTCTCTTCCTCTCTCTCTGCCCCTCCCCAACTTGTTCTTTGTCTCTCTTTCAAAATAAATAAACTTGAAAAAAAAAAAGAAAAAAAAAGAAAAAAGAAACCAGGGATCTTTGGAGAAATGGCTAACTTCAAACTTGGGCAGAGAAAGTACATGAAGAATCTGAAACATCTCGTGCCAGAAAGTAAGGAAGTGTTCAATGAATGACGGGAGACATTTCAGAGAGACATAGGAGCCAACTGAAGGAGATTCTGCTGGCCAAATGGGGAAACTGAGCATCAAAATAAATACTGGTTATCCCTGTTGGGCATGTATGTGTATGTCAAAATTGACTGACTTAAGATGTGCATATTCCACTGTAAGTAAATCATACTGCAGTTGAAAAACTTAATAACAAATTACAACCCACTCATTAAGACTGGCATCCAGGAGTCCACACTGACAAGTGAATGAATGATGAATAAACAAGTAAATGCATAAAAGGGCAAGATCTTCCTTATAGTAAAATGTTAATAAATGTGGTAGGAATGATGAAAGTAAAGAATCCTCTTTTGGTAGTCATCGTAAAGATGACGGATTCACAGTGCTGTGTACAGGTGCTCAGACGATGAGCAGGGGTCTGATGAACAGCACAGTGGTATGATTCTGGACTATTACTCAATCATCAGCGGTGGGACGGCGAAATACACTGAAAACAAAAGAGCAACTTTCTGTGGGGCATACTCATTCAACAAGGCAAAACATTAGACCCAGGCTGAAGAAGTTACCCTACAGCATTCCTATTCCTGTATTCCTTAAAACATTAAAGAATATGAAATGTAGTGAAAACTAGGATACAGATTTTAGATTGGAGTGATCTGAAGAGATACAACAGTCAAACGCGGCATGAATTTTTGGATAAAGCACGGACCAGAAAGGAAAAAGACATATTCTTAGGAGAGTTGGCAAAATTTAAAAGGGATCCATGGATAGGATGGCAGTATTATATCAATGGTGACTTCGTGATTTCGAGGGCTGAATGCAGGATAGGTACAAGAGTGGCCGTTTTGTTGGGAATTACACGCTGAAGTATTTAGGGGTGACAGGACGTCACGCCTCCCTGCAGCTTGCTCTCAGAAAGTTTGAAGATGATGATAACTGGTACGTACATATGTATACATACACAAAGGTTATATGAACTATTTGTATTATAAATTCAAAATTCATTTAAAATAAATTATTTTTTAAGGTAGTATATATATTCATTGGGCATTTGTATATTTGTATATTTCTTCTATGAATTGCTCATTTGTGCTCTTTGTCTGAGGTTTTTGTTTTTTTGTTTGTTTTGGTTTTTTTACTGGATTGTAAAAGTTTTTGGATATTAAAAAAATAATCTTTACCTCAAACATAAAAATCTTCTCTGGATGCCACCTATATTTCCAAATATTTTCCTAAAAATTAACTTACTTTAGAGGATGGAACCACAAATTACTTGTAAGTAAATTTCAGACCCACATCTACTAGTACCAGAGAGAGACCTGCATATTCACAGATATTGACAGAAGGATGTCTGCATATTTCTGAAAATTTTAAAAGCTCAAAACAGGCATTCTAACTAGACTATTCATCAGCAGGAAAGAGGTAAGACAGAAATATAGGAAGGACATTTATTAAGTGCCTACTGTGTATTTAAGAGATTATTCTATGAGCCAAAAAGAGCACAGGAACTTTCCTCATATAACACAAAGGTAGCCAATTTATTTTGCCCTCAGAAGAGATTTAATCTTATTTGTCATCTTGCTAGTGAGATCAAAACCATATTCAAACATAAGTGAATCTGCTTTAGAATAATGTCACTCTCAGAATATACCATGCTTATTTATAATATTTAAACTTTAATGATCTGGAAACTAGAAGAGCCTATGATGCACCAGTTCAAAAATCAGAATTACAAAAAGAAACCATAAACTGGCATTGTTATGATTTATGTCTATCTGGGCATGTTAGTAATATCTACTTTGGCATGAATTGAAAGGCAATAGAACATTTTGAAACGTCACAAGGTAAGTCCCTAGGAGGCATCTACAGAATATTTTTTAAGAGTTTGCTTGATTACCAAACATAATAAAAATCCTTGAAAGTCCTCATTAACCATTTTTAAAGATGACCTGAAAACAACAATATTACATTGTTGTTTTATTACCAATAAAAATAATAATAGAAAACTAAGGGAGAAAATCCAATTAGCAGAAGCGTCTGTCTTCTCAGAGATAGATGACTATCAGAATACCATCCAGATATTTCCCCCTACCAAAATAACCAGAGAGATAGACAGATAGTTTGATCAACTACTCTTACCGCACTCTAAGTTTTTTAAGTTTGTTTATTTATTTATTTACTTAGAGACAGAGAGAGAGAGAGAGAGAGAGAGAGAGAGAGAGAGAGAGAGAGAGGCGCAGAGAGAGAGGGAGAGAAAGAATCCCAAGCAGACTCCACACAGTCAGTGCGGGCTCAAGCTCCTGAACTTTGAGATCATGACCTGAGCTGAAATAGAGTCTGAGGCTTAACTAACTAACTGAGCCACCCAGGCGCCCCCACTGTATATTTTTATTTTCACTTAATAAAGCTTGAATGTTCTTCCATATTTTAAATGTGATTCTGCTAATCACTACATAGTCTTACCTGTGCTGCACCAGCCTTTATGTAACTTATTTCCTTTGTGACTGCAGAAAGAGGGAAACAAAAGTAGAGATGGAGTGGAAAGAAATGAATGAAATAAAGGACAACAACGAGATAAATGGTAGAGACCAGAAGCAGAGAGAACGAGGAGGAAGCAAATCCTGCGGACTTGGGGTTTGGGACTCGGTTCACTAGCTCTCCTGGTGAAAGCTATCCGCTATTTGTTACCTGATTTCAGAGTGGTCGTACACTCAATGTACAGATTAAGACCTCTGCGAATTTCAAAATTCTCTGGCTTTTGAGCCAGAGAGATTGCTATTCACTTAATAAGTAACTTTCTGTGTTGGAGTATGTCACCTCCACCATTTTAATCGTTGATTTCCTCTCTGTAGTTTGTGGATATTTCTCTTCTAGGGTGCTTGCAAGTTTTAAATTAAGTAGTATTATTTAGATTCTGGGAGACTGACAAGTCCCGGATAGTACTCAGCAAATATTAAACCGTATGAAACTGTTTTATGGATCAAAAAAGGTCAAATACTGGCAATTTTTTATGGTTTAACCTAACAATGATTTTCTCCTTTTCTTTTAAAATTTTTTACATTTATTTATTTTTGAGAGAGAGAGAGAGAGAGAGAGAGAGAGAGCAAGTACGCGAGCACACGCAGGGGAGGAGCAGAAAGAGGAGACAGAATCTGAAGCAGGCTCCAGGCTCTAAGCTGTCAGCACGGAGCCCGGCACGGGGCTCGAACACACGAACTGCAAGATCAATGACCTGAGCCAAAGTCGGACACTTAACCGAATGAGCCACCCAGGCGCCCCAACTCTCCTTTTAAACAGGTGGGAAACCAGAGACCAACACCTCAGACATCTAACAGTACAGTCCTATTCTACAACCTACTCAGACCCTGCTCCTACTCCACGGCCCATGAGCAAGACCCAGCTTTGCACTACTAACCTTTCTGGGTCCCTTAGAACCACCTGAGTATATTTCCTTCACATGACTGGGCCTCTCACAGAGCTCTAGGTCCTGGGAAACCTGCATGTGACCCTTACACCACTAACAGGGGTATCACTATTTTTTCTCACTTGATGGCTGTCTGGCCCACCAACCAAGTTTTATCTTGATTTACATTCTCAAGAATACAACCTTGAAAGAAGCCATCAAAAGGAAACTAAATTTGATCACTTGAAAACCTGCCCATTACCTGTCTAGTGAGCAAAAAAAAACTTGACCCACATAATATGTAATACACCTTCTAAGCCCTAGAATTCATTCTAATTTCAGAGCACTTAATTGTACTAACTCCTTTAGTAACCAATACTACAATACTCATTATTATAATTTATAGTAGCTTTGCTTGTCCCAAACAGATAGAAACATTCTGTAAAGGTGAACATTTCACACTACTTTTTAAAAAATTTTTATTTTAAGTACCTTCACACTCAATATGGGGCTTAAACTCACGACCCTGAGATCAAGAGTTTCATGCTCTACCCACTGAGCCAGCCAGGTGCCCCCATGTCACACTGTATTTTAATGATTTATATCTGCCGTCTCTCCCAGATTGTGCAACTTACTACAGAAAATAGCCTCTTACTCATCTCTAGATGCCCTAGTCCTAAACTGCACCTACATACAGGAGAAATTCGGGAAACATTTACTGAACCAAAAAAGTTAGACATTAGTTAAGGCCAGCTAAATGAGATTTCCCTTAAGGTAAAAATTGTTTATATTTCAAAAATACCTTATACTGAGAGGCACCTTATATCGAAAGGTCAAAAGCATAAGCTCTGGAATCAGAGTACCTGGTTCAAACTCCAGCTCTGTGACTTGCTAAGTATGTGACCTTTGACGCTGATTATCTGACTTCTCTGACTGAGCCTACCTTCACGTTTGTCAAGTGGAGTTGATAAGCATCAACTATTAGATTATTTCTCCTAACAGAGATACGTTCTGGCAATATGCTTTGCCAACAAGTTGATCAGACTGGTAGCCAGACACCTGATCTAAACTGGACAGACCAGGTTCTCTCTCATAGGAATTTAAAACTGAAATACTAATCAATTTGTTGGTAAAGCAAAATAATAGAGCCTGTAGCTATTTTCTGACATGTGTAGAGAGAAGCAGAGAAAACTGGTCAAACTGCAAAGAGAGTAAGAAATAAAGAAGAACAAAACCGACGTACAGAGAAAAAAGGCACACATAAGACACCGCGTGTCCTCTGAGTGACTAAGAGAATAGCTAGTTCCTGCTAGCTCTCCACCTCCCAAGTTAAATTCCTCCTAAAATCTGACTGGACTTTCTGTTCTTGGTAAGATGTATCCTTAAAATAAATCCCTTTTTCTGATTTTGATAATCTGAGATGGTTTCTATTACCTATAATCAAAACAGTCTTAATTAAAACCCATCAGAAATTTATCAAAGTGAGAGGTAATATAAAATGTAACTGTAATTCTATAAACAGTTACTGAACATCCATAATGTCCTGGGTTACTTAGGACTTAGATCACATCTCTACAGATATTAAGCCAATCCAGTTTAAAATTTCAAGCTAAATTGTCACAATATAGGCCTATGACACGGAGAAGACTAACTGGACAAATTTAATGTTGTATATACCAGCTAGTATGATTGGATTGGAAGGGGGACACTGCCAAAACCCTCAAACTAAAATCGCAGGAAACTCATTTGATTCACAATTTTGAAAGATTACACTGAAAATAAGATTTCAACCTTCTACAAAAAAATAAATGCCTCATCTATTAATCTACTAACTATTCTTTTCTCACTGAACTTGAATTCACTGTGAGTACTTCTTGAATAACTTACCTGAATTCTGGTTAACCATAGCAACTATATTGTATTTTAATACAAAGTTAGATACTTTGGAACTGGCTCTAGAAAAACATTTATTTTGAAGAATGAAATCACTTACAGTACATGGTCCTTGCCTCCTATGGAAAAAAAAGTCTCAATTTTTAATGTCACTAAAACTAGAATGGACTTTCTGATCCATCTCATCCATGGCTATCAGGCTATGAGAGAAGATAAACGGTAATAATAAAGACAATAATGTGAGACTTTTTTATACCTTATTCTCTTGTGTGCATATTTTAGGTTTTTCTTTTTGTTGTTTTCCTTTGGGGTTTTAGTTTTGTTCTTTCCCCTGATCACCATCTTGGCATCTTTCAAGTTTTTTTTTTTTTTATTTTTTTTTTAATGTTTTTATTTATTTTTGGAGAGAGAGAGACAGCATGAGCAGGGGAGGGTCAGAGAGAGAGGGACACAGAATCTGAAGACAGACTCCAGGCTCTGAGGGGTCAGCACAGAGCCCGACATGGGGCTCGAACCCACGAACCGTGAGATCATGACCTGAGCCGAAATCGGACACTCAACCGACTGAGCCACCCAGGCGCCCCTCAAGTTTTTACTGGTGGCACCAAATGGTTTTACTTGGCCACTCCTACTCACCACCCTACGTCACACTACATGGGGTTGCATCAGTTGCTGAGAGTCTCTCCTCACTGAGGACCACGAGAAAGAATTTCAAGACAGGTGTAGAGAAACATACTTCGGTCACAACTATCTCCTGGCTCTGCACACACACCTAGTCTTATTCCCAGGTCACACTTGTCCTCTGGATCACCAGAAATTACTCTTACATGAGAGGCAGCATCATATCAAAAAAAGCCACATTTTAAGAACCGTGTGTTTACTGTTGCCCACACTGCACACGTATTTAAGTAAGTGAACACAAGCCAGTATTAGTGAAAGCAGGTAGTAGAAAGGTCAGGCCCTCCAGGGTACATGATCTTGCCTTCTTTCAATGGGCTCTGAGAACTAAATAGACAATCCTCAAGGCATTATAATAGGGTAGCTTACATCAATCAGACTGTTCATCACCAGACCTGGAGTTTTAAAAATTTATACCAACCAAATGGCTTATCAACCTAAGATCCCATGTGGATCAGAACATTTTCAAAATTTCATCACCAAATCTGTGTTGCCATCTATTGTGATGACCACGCCCACCTTGCTACCCATTAAACTCTGCCTCCTTGGGATTCTCTGACCCAACTGAGGTCATGAAAAGTTTTCAGTGAGATCCCCTTTCAGGAACATGCCCAGCTGGAAAGAAAAGCTAATAAAGCCCTGAAATACTAGCATTTCCCTTGTTAACACATTTTCCCTAGAAAATGTTGAAGAGATCATCTACTGGACAGATTACCCAGGTGAGATGAGAAATTGCAAGTAGCATGAGGACAATTCAATGAACCCACAAAAAATATAGAATCTCTGATTTAATGTTAAAAACAGATCATGCCTCCTGTGTGATTCTACTGGAAGAAGATTCTGGAAGCTTGCACCTGATTTTCCCCAGACTTCGCCCCAACATCTTTTCCATTCGCTGATTATGTATCCTTTTGTTGTAACAAATTACAGCCTAAGTATGACTATGCGCTAAGTACTGTGAGTTCTCTCCATGAATTACCAAACCTGAACTCCCAATACATTCTCTTACTTCCATTATGAGCTCTTTGACAGTCATATGACACAGTTAAAAACACGGATACCATCAAATCTGACATGTTTATGTTATTACTTGATGCATTAATAAGACAAAACATTTTAATATTATTTTATTTCCATTTTCTTACTTTTTAAAAAATTTATTTTGAGAGACAGAGAGAGTGTGCAAGTGGGGGAGGGGCAGAGAGAGAGAAGGAGAGCGAGAATCCCAAGCAGGCTCTGCACTGACAGCGTGACCCCACAAACCGTAAGGCCATGATCTGGGGTGAAAACAAGAGTCAGACACTCAGGGCGCCTGGGTGGCTCAATCTGTTCAGCATCTGACTTCAGCTCAGGTCATGATCTCACCATTCGTGGGTTTGAGCCCTGCACTGGGCTCTGTGCTGACAGCTCAGAGCCTAGAGCCTATTTCAGATTATGCCTCCATCTCTCTCTGCCCCTATCCTGCTTGCACACTGTCTGTCTCTCTCTCTCTCTCAAAACTAAAATGTTAAAAAAATTTTTTTTAAGTTGGACGCTCAACCAAGTCACCCAAGCACCCCTCCATTTTCTTACCTTTTTAAAAAAATTTTTTTAGTGTTTATTTATTTTGAGAGAGAACGAGAGAGCAAGTAGGGGAGGGGCTGAGACAGAGGGAGAGAGAGAATCCCAAAGCAGGCTCCGAGATGTGAGCACAGAGTGCGACGTGGGGCTCGATCCCATGAACCACAAGATCATGACTTGAGCCGAAATCAAGAGTTGGCCACTTGGGGCTCCTGGGTGGCTCAGTCGGTTAAGCATCCAACTTAGGCTCGGGTCATGATCTCGTGGTTCGTGGGTTCGAGTCCCACATCAGGTTCTGTGCTGACAGCTCAGAACCTGGAGCCAGTTTCAGATTCTGTGCTCCCCTTCTCTCTGCCCCTCCCCCACTCATGCTCTGTCTCTCTCTGTCTCAAAAATAAACTATATTAAAAAAAATTAAAAAAAAGAGTCGGACACGTAACTGACTGAGCCACCGAGGTGCCTCCATTTTCTTATTTTTAAACATATCCAATAAGCCTAATTTGAATCACATGCTCAGTCCTCAGCCAGTCAAGAACAGGGCACCTAAACTGACAGTTCACCAAAGGTATGCTCTTACCAAATGAAGGGAGAACACATGCCGGGCAGGCCCCAATAAGGGAGGACCACTAAAATCAGGCTATTTGGCAGATACAAAATTTACTTCAAAGATATTGGGAAAGCATCTAAAAGACATTAGTCACGATCTCCCATAGTTCAAACTCAGTTACAAAGAGTTCTGAGTAACTTCTAATAGTTTACATTTTAAGACATAAAAATAAAAAACAAAGTGGTTTCAAATGTGAGCTCAAAATAAAGTCACAGACTGGCCAGACTGCACGGTAATGACCTGCCATCAGACTGCTTCTTAACAGGGCAATGCTATGTAGCATGCCCCAAGGTGAGCGGGAGCTAGGGAGTTATTTATCAGTGGGGAGCAATTCTCAGTCGGGTAATATTTAATAAAAATCCATCATTTATACCTTGAAAAGACCAAAGAGAGATGCTAGAAACATTAGAGATACATAATGAAAAGACATTAATATATTACTAATTATATTAGTTCCGATCTTATTAATAATGAAATAATTTTCAGTCACAAAATGGTCCTTAAACTTTCCTTTTTGGGGTAAAATATGGGCCTAGGGACATACACCATGATTTAGGAGAAGGGAGACCTAGTATGAAATAATGACAAACATTGAAATACTAGAATTTAGTGGTCTATCTGAAGGGAATTATTAAAATCCTCAAAAACAAAATCACTATGTAAGCATAACAGAGCTAACAATGATCTCTAGTGGGTCCTAGTTAACCCAGTATTTATTTGGTTTGCGCTTAACATTGTGATACTGTGTGAAAACAGTTTATGACAGACTTGGGTTACTTATATCCTCAAGAGTCTCAGTTTTTACTTGGTACACTAAATCCACGATGTTACTTTTAGCCCTCACTGCTGCCTCTAACTCACACAAGGTAATACTCTGCTTCAAATTACTTCATGGGATACAATCAACTAAGGCAACCTTCTGTTTAGTAGACTTTGGGATAACAGTATGTAAATTCTGTTCACGCAAAAATCAGTTTCATGGGTGTGTCGGATTTTGGAAGCACAGGTAGGTAAACCAAGGTACTGTGGACAATGGGTGCAGACTCCTATATCCATAGGAATAATTAATCTGGAAGCTATAAAACATGTTTCTGTAGGTCTCTGACAACCCTGCAACTAAAGACAGAATTCTCAGAGATTTTATATATAATAAATACATTTTTTCATAAAGCCTTTTCATAAAGGTTACCTAATTAAAATGCAAGAAAAGGAAAGAACAAGAATACTCTGATGCACGCTTATTGGATTTAACCAGATAAGGAAATATTTCCTACCTTAGATATTATTTAACATAATAAAATAATAAAACTGATAACATCTTGCAAAGCAAATTCATTTCTATAACAAGAAACAAATTCTGTAGGTAAACAGTAAAAGTATGATTACTCACGGGCATAATAAAACAAGCAGAGGCAGAACTTAAAGTCATTCTAAGGACACAAGTTATTAGAGGTAGGAAAAGAGCATACCCCCCAAATATCTACACAGTGTTATTGCATGCTGCCTAGTAAGTAACAACCTATCATCCTTTAAAACTCTATCTATAACTAATATATAAATTAAACTGATCTACCCATTCAGGAACCAATGTTAACAAATATTAAAAAGAATAAAAGTTATTACTACAAATTCTGTTAAAACACACACACACATAAAGACTTGGAAGGATATACTAAAATGTTAACAGTAGTCGGGAGCCTGGGGGGCTCAGTCAATTAAGCGTTCAACTTGGGCTCAGGTCATGATCTCACAGTTGGTGGGTTCGGACCCTACATCAGGCTCTGTGCTAACAGCTCAGAGCCTGGAGCCTGTCTTCAGATTCTTCCCTCTCTCTCTCTGCCCCTCCCCTGCTCGCACTCTGTCTCTCTCTCTGTCTCAAAAATAAATATTAGGGGAAAAAAAAAAACTCTTGGGGCGCCTGGGTGGCTCAGTCGGTTAAGCGTCCGACTTTGGCTCAGGTCATGACCTCACAGTTCGTGGGTTCGAGCCCCACATCAGGCTCTGTGCTGACAGCTCAGAGCCTGGAGTCTGTCTTCGGATTCTGTGTCTCCCCCAGCCCCCTCAAAAATAAATAAAAACATTTAAAAAATTAAAAAAAAACTTTTAATGTTAACAGTATTCTCTGCAATGTCTAAATTGTGGGCGATCTTTATCCTGTCTACTTTTCTAGATTTTCCATACTTTCTATAAATTTTTAATAATTTTTATAATAACCAGAAACTATTTAAATCAAGTACATATTTTCATGTTATTAATATTAAACACTAGTATTTAGTATTTACTTAAAAGCACTGTGAGAATTACCAACACTATTTTTTTTTTAAGTGTATTTTTTTTTGAGAGAGAGGGAGAACAGGGGAGGGGCAGAAAGAGAGAATAACAAGAAGGCTCTATACCCTCAGCACGGAGCCCTACACGGGTTGGAACCCACAAACTGTCAGATCATAAGCTGAGCCAAACTCAAGAGTCAGACACTCGGGGCGTCTCAGTGGCTCAGTCAGTTAAGCATCTGATGTCGGCTCAAGTCATGATCTCTCATGGTTTGTGGGTTCGGGCCCCACATCAGGCTCTGTGCTGACAGCTTGGAGCCTGGAGCCTGCTTCAGAGTCTGTGTGTCCTCTCTCTCTGCTCTTCCTCCACTCGCGCTCGCTCTCTCAAAAATAAATAAACACTAAAAAATTTAAGAAAAAAAAGAGACACTCAACCTACTGAGCCACCCAGGCGAGGCTGTACTTTTCTTTATAGAAGAAATTAACTTAGCCTCTTCTTTAAAGGAAATGAAATTCATCGTGTATTTTCAGTGAATCTCCATTAATTCTATGAAGTCTACCACCACCTATTCTCCAAGTATACTGTAAAATTATCATAAGATGAAATGTGATAAATTGATCAGATAGAGAAATTTAATTACATTTACTTCACTTCACAGGCTTCCATTTGTTTGTACTTATATATGACAACTGTGTCTTTAAAAATACAATGTGGGGCGCATGGGTGACTCAGTCAGTTAAGCGTCCGACTTTGGCTCAGGTCATGATCTCGCAGTTTGGGAGTCTGAGCCCTGAGTCAGGCTCTGTGCTGACAGCTCAGAGCCTGGAGCCTGCTTTGATTCTGTGACTCCTTCTCTCTCTGCCCCTCCCCCTCTCACTCTCTCTCAAAAAATAAACGCTAAAAAAATTCTTTTTAAATAAATAAAAGTAAAAATATAATGTCACCATGACCTATTATTTCTTTCTTTAAAAAATTTTAACGGTTATTTTTTTTTTTTGGGAGAGAGAGATAGAGAGAAAGAGAGCGACAGAACGCAAGTGGGGGATGGGCAGAGAGGGAGACAAAGAATCCGAAGGAGCCTCCAGGCTCTGAGCTGTTTGCACAGAACCCTGCATGGGGCTCGAACTCACAAACTCGGACATCATGACCTGAGCCAAAGTTGGACACTCAACCAACTGAGCCACCCAGGCGCCCCAATGATCTATTACTTCAACTAAAAATTAACTGATTTAATTCGAAATGATATGTTTTCACTACAACTTAGTTTTTATTTTAGCTTTGCAAAAATGTCAGTATTTTCTGCATAATTGGCCCTTTTGTCATTTCCACGGTTATCAAAAAGAAGTAATTATTCTTCTTCTACACAGATTAAAATACTATATTTGGTTAACCAGAGAACACAACATATCATCTTCCACCTCATATTTAAGTGGGCACTAAGGTTTATCAATATACACAGTCACTATCATCAAGAAAAAGGTTAGGTTTGGTTTAAAGTAATCTTTTGAACTTAAAATACCAAGGCATTTTATAAGACTTCCATTAAAAAATTTTAAGCCTTGATATTAGAAAAAGGTAAACATTGTAGTTAGTATCTAGAAGTGACTCACTTTTCCCAAAGATTCCAGAAAATGTAAGTTTTAATACTGCATCATTAAGTAAAATAACTACTCAAATATTATCATCAAAAAATACACATCATCTATTAACTAATCGGCTATATAGTGACCAAATGACTATTATCATTTATAGATACTAATTTCATAAACACACTTGGTGGCTAAAAATATCTTGAGTTTTATTTTAACACAGAAAAGTCTAAACTGAAAAGCATTTTAGTTTTTGTTAAGATTTTTTAAAAATTTGTGTTAATATTAATGGCTGACATTTGTGCTCACTTATATGCCAGGCCCTGTACTAAGCATTCTATGTTCATTATCTCATGTAGTCTACCTATGAGGTAGGTAATATTACTATGCATATGGCATGAAATCCTAAAGTAACATGTATGACATCAAAATGTTCCCACGGTCTCAATGAGAATAGTGTAAAAGAAGGTACAACAGAAGAATAAACAAGACTGATAAGAGGAATGAAATTCTTAATGACAATGACCTTTGGTCTAATTCACAAACTTAAATATTATCAGCCTAATCCCAGGAATATAACTAACTAACCAGTTCTTCAGCAGGCACTAGGCATGAATTTTGGTGTACTATTTCTGTGTTTCTGGAATCCTGACTTAATTGATTTTGTTTTTAATCTGCAATATATTATCATTTAGTGAAGTCACTAGTAGCTTGTTTTAGCCAAGATAGAGTAACAAGCAACTGGATTTACTAATCCAATCTGAAACAAACAAACAAACAAAAAAACAAAATACTTTAAACAATGGTTTTCAAGCCACTGGACATCAGGCAAAGAAGGCCAGAGATCCCCAAGAGACAGAAACAAATCGCTGCTCCAGTGTACTGCCTTGTTAGTTATCAGACCATGGCACAAGAAGAGGGAACTGAGGCAAAAGCCATAAGACTTCCTGCATTGAAGAAACAGAAGAGTCTAAAGGAGTCCAAGGTGGCTAGATAGAAGAGACTATCAGAGAGGAGAAGGGTACCCAGAAAGAGAACCCTAGAGATGTCTAAAAGGTCTTCCTCAAGTCTTCAATAGAGGACCTAGCAATACATGCATGTGAGGAAACTACTACACAAGCAAGACCAAGGGAGCCTGGTGTTCACAAATGATCAAAAACGTGCTTCTTCTTACCAGCTAGATTAGAAAGACTCATAATTTATGGGTAGTGCACCCAGAAAAATCTGGTCTTAAGAGTGGAGAATAATTAGCCATTTCTGTGTACTGCTCCTGACCTGCCTAACAAATTTAAAAGCAAAACTCAAGAAGATCATACTGTTTCCAAATAATTATCTACATCCAAAGAAAAACCTTAAGAAGATTTACAGAATTACAGAAATATCCAGCACCCAACTTGGCAAAATTCATAATGTCTGCCATTCACTCAAAGATTATCAGGCATGCAAAGAAGCAGGAAAACAAGAACCATAACAATAATTAATCACTCAAAACTGATCCATAACTACCACAGATATTAGAATTTGCACCTAAAGACACTTATACATGTATTGCATTATGTTCAAAAAGTCAAACAGAGACATGCAAAATACTTTAAAAAATTTTTTTAATGTTTACTTATTTATGGGAGAGAGAGACAGAGTATGAGTGGGGGAGGGACAGAGACGGAGGGAGACAGAATCCGAAGTAGGCTCCAGGCTCTGAACTGTCAGCACAGAGTCCAACGCAGGGCTTGAACCCACAGACTGTGAGATCATGACCTGAGCCAAAGTCGGACGCTTAACCAACAAAACCACCCAGGTGCCCCCACAGAAAACGTCTTTTAAAGACTCAAATAAAACTTCTAGATATGAAAATTATGATGTCTGAGATGAAAAACACACTAGATGAGGAAAAGATTCATGAACTTGATGACAAAGTAACAGAAACAATTCAAAATAAAACAGAAAAAAAAAACACCTGTAAAAAATGAAAAGAACATCAAGGAGCTGAGACACAACTTCCAATAGTCTAATAATATATATGTAATTGGAGTCCCCAGTTACAAAAAGGGAATAAAAAAATTATTTTGAAGAAATAATGGCTAAATTGTGTCTAAACTAAATGAAAATTATAAACCTAGAGATCCAAGAAATTCAGCAAATGCCAAATACAATTAATAATGCTATCAACCACCTTCACCTAGTTTACACCTACTACACACAGAACATTTATCAAGACTGAACATATTCTGGGCCATAAATCAAATTTCAATAAATGTGAAAGTACTTAAGTTATACAAAATATGACTACAATGGATTTAACTTAGCAATGACAGATCAATGACAGATCTCTCAAAAGTCTACAAATATTTGGGAACCAAGTAACACATGTCAAAATAACTCATGGGTCAAAAAAGAAATAAAAAAAAATTAGAATATTTCAAACAGAATGAAAATAAAAATAGAGCATATCAGAATGTGTGTGATGTTGTTACAGCAGTATTTAGGCATAGGTTTATAGCACTAAATGCCTGTATCAAAACGAAGAAAGAGCTCAGATCAATGACCTGAACCTCCACCTTAAGTAGGAAAAGAAGGGCAAACTGAACTTTAAGACAGAAATAATGAAAATCAATATAAACATCAGTGAAATAGAACACAGAAAAATAGAGAAAATCAATGAAAATAAAATCTGACTTGTTGAAATCAATAAAATTGCTAACCTAGCCAAATGGATCATGGACAAAAAGGGAGAAGATGCAAGTTACCAGGATCAGGAACGAGGGAGGGGACAGCACTACAGATTCTACAAACATTAAAAGGAAAATAAGGGAGTGGTACGAACAATTCCATGCTAATAAGATCAGTAATTCAGATAAAATAAGACAATCTCTTGACAGACACAAATTATAGAAACACACTCAACAAGAAATGATAACTGGAATAGACCTCTACCTATTTTAAAAATTGAATCTGCAGTTAAAAACCTTTCCACAATGAAAACCTGAGGCCCAAATAGCTTTACTGGTGAATTCTATGAAACATTTAAAGAATAAACAATATCAACTCAATACAAACTCTTCCAAAAAACTGAAGAGGATAAAATCCTTCCCAACTCATTCCACAAGGCCAGCATTCTCCTGATATACAATGACATTATGAGGAAAGAAAACCAGACTATTACCTCTCATCAGCAGGAATGTAAAAATTCTAATATTTTTAGCAGTCAGAATCCAAAAATACATTGAAAAGATAATATATCTTGATCAAGTGAGGTTTATTCTAGAAATGGAGGATGGTTTAAAATTCAGAAATCACTCAAAATAATTAGGCATACAAATATTTTAAAGAAAAATCATATGGTCACCCCAATAGAGAAAATCCATTTGACAAAATCCAAAATCCATTACTGGTAAAATTTCTCAGCAGATGACTAACAAAAGGAAACTTCCTCAGTATAGAGGCAACTATGAAAAACCTGCAACTAACATCATACTTAAATAATGAGAGACTGAATGCCTTCCCCTAAGACTAAGAACAAAACAGGGGAAGGGGTACCTGAGTGGTTTAGTTGGTTAAGCATCTGACTCAGGTCATGATCTCACAGTTAGGGAGTTCTAAGTTCGAGCCCTGTGTCCGACTCTGTACTGACAGCCCAGATCCTGGAGCTGTTTTGGATCCTGTGTCTCCCTCTCTCTCCCTGCCCCACCCCTGCTTGCACTCTGCACTGTCTCTCTTTCAAAAATAAACATTTTTTAAAAAAGAACAAGACAGTGGCATCTGGCTGGCTCAGCCAGTAGAACATGCAACTCTTAATCTCAGGGTTGTAAATTCAAGCCCCACATAAGGTACAGCGATTACTTAAAAATAAAACAAAACAAAAGAACAAGACAGAGTTGTCTACCTCACCAATTCTATTCAACATCGTCCTAGAGATTACATCCAATGCAATCAAGAAAAAAAAAAGGCATTTGGATTGGAAGAAGAAAAACTTTAATGGCAGGTGACATGATCAAGCTATACAGAAAATCCAAAGTAATCTACAAAAAAGCTACTGGAACAAGTAAGAGTAAAGTTTTAGCAAGATCCAGGATACACAATCAATAAAGGTCAATTAATTTTATCCCTATAAACAAAATGATCAGAAATTAAACCAAATGATCAGATATTGAAATTTTACAGAATAAAAAATTACTGAATATCTGAGAAGTCTGGCAAAAGACGACAGTTATTATTCTGAGAGTGCTCAGTGGTACATCAGGATTCCCTTAGTGTTTTTCAAACTGAGTCATGATCAATTGATGGACCCTGACCAGCATTTCAAATATGAGGTAGAAAAGAACAGAACATATCAGAGTGAAATGAACTATTATTTTGTAAACTTTCTTTTTTTTAATGTTTATTTATTTATTTTTGAAAGTCAGAGCACAAGCCGGGGGTGGGGGGGACAGAGAATTCAAAGTGGCTCTAGGGTGCAATCTGTCAGTGCACTGCCCAACACAGGGCTGGAACTCACAAGCTGTGAGATCATGACCTGAGCCGAAGTCGGATGCTTAACCGACTGAGCCACCCAGGCGCCACTTATTTTGTGAAATTTCTGATTCCAATATCTATGTGTACATGTATTATGTTGTTGTATAAAACTTATGCCTAAAAAAGTTTGAAAGAGACTATTTTTTTAAAGAGAACTCTTTTTTTCTTGACAAAAACCCAAGATATATGGCTGAGGGTAAAGGCCAAAGCAAAGAATGAGAGCTCCAACTCCAAGTATTAGCCCTGAAGCAAGGAATTCGAGAGGTAGAGATACTGGAAAGCGTTACTGCAATAGAATATTGAGAGGTAAGAGCTAGGCAGGCATAGGTTTTGTGCTCCAGCCATGTCAGGCTTTTCACCACTTCAAGTTCTCCCACCTGCTGGATCTTTGGCCACAATGCTGCTATCTGTTCTTGAAGCCTCCTTACCCCTACTTTCCATCTAGAACACTATTCCAGTCTCCAAAGTTCTGCTTAAATATAAAGACTTCTCTGAATTTTCTAGATACTGTCTCTGTATTCTTCTGACCTTTTATGTATCCTCAGGTCAGAGGACACAGATTCTACCATTCATGTTTTACTCTACATGTTTTATGATAGATCTATGATCCTTTTATCTGTGAATCATTTATATTTAAAGTAAATCAGGCACCTGAGTGGCTCAGTTAGTTAAGCAACTGATTTCAGCTCAGGTCACGATCTCGTAGTCCATGGGTTCGAGCCCTCCACTGGGCTCTGTGCTGAGAGCTCAGAGCCCAGACCCTGCTTCGGATTCTATGTCTCTCTCTCTCTCTGCCCTTCCCCCCACTCGAGTTCTTTTTGTCTGTCTCTCTCTCAAAAGTAAATAAACATTAAAAATATAAAGTAAATGTTCAGAGAGGCACCTGGGTGGCTCCATGATTTCCAGTCATGTTAAGATCTCACAGTTCATGAGCGCTGACAGCATGGAGCCTGCCTGGGATATATTCATTCTCTCTCTCTCTCTCTCTCTCTCTCCTTCTCCCTCTCCCTGCCCCTTGACACTTGTGTGTGCAGTCTCTGTCTCAAAATAAATAAACAAACATAAAAAATAAAGTAAATGGCAGGAGACTTCCAATTTCTGCTCTGGCCTGTAAGGAGATTGGAAGTTACCACTCCCATCCTCACAGTAAGAAAAAAGCTGAACTGAAAATCAGTGACTCTTCTTCATCTATTAGAAAACTGACATCACAGGACAAACCACTGCTCCCAAAATTGAAGAAATGAACAGGCAAATACAGAAAATTACAACTTATCCAGAGAAGAAGGGCAGGAGTAGAAACCTGTGCTGGAGATAGTAGGGCACCGGAAAACCTCAGCTGTAACTGATGAACTGCTAAAGGCTCAGTGTGGAGAGCCTGAGCTGTCCCGTACTTTCATGAATGACCCAGCAGGTTCTCACAGAGATAAGAGAAAAAATCCCCTAGTGCTTCTGGCAGGGGAAGAGGGGGGAAAATTCACCATTTTGAAATACACTCAGAGCACTGTTTTTCTTTACAAGGCCTGCCCTCAAAAGTAACTATTTTATCAGAGCCTAACCCAACCCCAGTTCCCTCAAGCCTTCTAGTCTCATCTAAGGACAAGCGCCTGAGAAGCACTTGCTAAGATCACAACCCAGGGACATCAGCTCAGTAAAAGAACGAGACCTGATCGATCATAAGACTACTGAGTGCTTCCTTCCCCTGCCCCCACACCTTTCCATCTATTCAACAGAACTCCCATATAGTAACACAGGATTACAAGTGAAAGAATTGCATGTATAAGACCTTATTTGAAAAAGTCTGGGGGCATCTGGGTGGCTCAGTCGGTTGGGCATCCAACTTCGGCTCAGGTCATGATCTTTCCAGTCTGTGAGTTGGAGCCCCGCATCAGGCTCTTTTGCTGAAAGCTCAGAGCCTGGAGCCTGCTTCGGATTCTGTGTCTTTGTCACTCCCTGCCCCTCCCCCGCTAGCACTCTCTCTCTTAAAAGTAAATTAAAATAAACATTTATTTAAAAAAAAGAAGTCTCTAAGAAGGGGCACCTGGCTGGCTCAGTTAGTAGAGCATGCGACTCTTTTTCTCTGGATCATGAGTTTGAGCCTCACACTGGGCATAGAGTTTACTTAAAGAAAATCCAAAGTCAAAATCAAGGACACCAGGGAAAATTTCAGCCTCTGACACCCACAGCTACAGCAAAATTTAGCCATGGCTAAATCCTAGCCAATAAACATAAAACTTTACCTTAAAGGCCTATATACCTCAGTTCCTTTTACCCAGTACACCATTACAAGTAAAAATTACAGTAAAAATTTACTTTAAAAATTACAAGGCATACTAACACATTTTGAAGAAAGAGACTATGGATCAGAGCCAGACTCAGATATGGCAGACATGATGGAACTATCAGATAAAGAATTTACCTTTTTAAGTATATTTTATCCCAGTTGCATTTATTAGTTTTTTAATAACACCTTATTTTTATTTATTCTGTCATTTGTTGCACAATTTTGAACTTGTATGCAGTCAGATCAGGGTTTTTTTAGATCTTTATTTATTTTTTTGTTTTTTAAGTAAACTCTATACTAAACAAGGGGCTTGAACCCACGACCCTGAAACCAAAAGTCACATTCTCTACCAACTGAACCAGCCAGGCACAAGAACTTAAAGTAAATGGCAGACATCAGAGGAACTTTCCCCTAAATACTTCAGCATACACACTGCCTTTTCAGTTTTTAAAATAAAACTATATCCTTTGCTCAGTAATCTGAAATTAAAATAGCAATGTCCATTCTTTTTAATAAAAATAATAAATTCTTGTATTTGGAGTGGGGGGTAGGGGGAAAGACTTAGACACAGAATACTAAGAACCAGCACCAACTTTCCTCCTATTCATCTTCAGTTTCCTTTTTCTCTTACCCTTCCCCATGTTTTCTTTCCCTTTATAACTAGGTAGGAGAAGAACAAGAGAAAAGAAGACAGAAAAATGGCTGAGAGCTAGGTTAAGATTAACCATTCACTGACTCACATACCTGACCTAAAGCCTATAAAATATCTGGCACTAGTTAGGAACCAGGGATACAATCTAAGACCTAGTCTTTGTTTCCAAGGAGTTTAGTGGAGTCAGTTAAACAAGTGAGCAGTTATGACACAAAGAGAACTACTGTGACCAGGTGCTGTATAAGTAAGGGGAGCACAAAGAGCAACGACAATCAGTCTTAGGATATCAAGGAAGGATATCTGCAGGATGACTGGTAGTCTAGCAAAGAGAATCAAGATGTGTAATGACCCGAAATGAGAAACACAGAGTCTGGAATGCAAGGGGAAAGGTGGTAATATAGTTGGTATCTATAAATTGATTAGTTATAAATGACTGGGGCGCCTGGGGGGCTCACTTGGTTAAGCGTCCAACTTCAGTTCAGGTCAAGATCTCACAGTTCGTGGGTTCGAGCCCCTCTTCAGGCTCTGTGCTGACAGCTCAGAGCCCGGAGCCTGCTTTGGATTCTGTGTCTCCTGCTCTCTCTGCCTCTCTCCCACCCTCCGCGCTCTCTCCAAAATAAAATAAATACTTAAATAAATAAGTAAATAAATTATAAATGACCATACTGAGAAACATTTTGATAGCCAAGGAAGAGAAGCATGGTCTGAGACCAACAGGAGAACCATTACAAAATTTTATGCAGAGTGACGTGATCTGATGTATGTCTTGTATCACAGTGGCTGCCACGTGGAAAATGGACTCCAAAAATACAAGACAGGATCAGAGACAGGTTAGGAATCGCTTGTAATCTAGAATGAGATACAAGGTAGGGATAGAGAGAGGACGGACTAAAGACGTTCTTCATATTCAGTGACTGACTGAGTAAAGGAATGATAAGTTTTATCTTTTTTCCTCTCACTGCTGATTCCCCTCTCCTAAGAACAAATCTGATCCTGGACCAGTTTACTCTGCAGGAGAGGTTGTAGCAGCAAGGGGGAAGACAAGAGAAAATTCCAGATGAGGCTACACAGGAAGAACAGCTCTATGTCTACTATCTTGAATGTATTAGAAGCTAGAAGTGTTCATGACTGTATATGAGAAAGGGTCTGCTTATCTTTATTCTTGTATTTGCCCTAAAGGAATGAGCATGCATCACATCAAGCAAATTAATGCCCTAATTATCATCAAATTAGTGAACTTTATTCTCCACCTAGTGATTCAAATGGCAGCTACTATTTTCATTAAGAACGGTTAAATGAGCCCAACAAAATGAGATCATATTCTCATATGAATTCTTGGTCCCAAAGAATTTAGTCTTTTTTTTTTTCCCATTACACAAGCTAATACATGAATTCATCTGCTTTACAAAAATATAAAGATAGGGATGTAGACAAATGGTAAACATGGTCTCCCTTCATTTTCTCTTCTCACATCCCTCATCAACCTCTAACTCCCTTCACCTCTCTAGGGTGGCCTTCCAGGTTCCTTTCTCCGCATTCACAGGGCCCTATGCACAATACAACACACTTTCACTGCCAACAAATGTTTAAAATTAGCTTTTATTTACACAGCCAACAAATACACTGTCCTCATACAAATAATGAAACATTAAATTCTAAATTACCATACTGTTCCTATTGGTAATTACTGTTATCATTTTGGCATACGTCCTTCCAGGTTTCTTCTAGACTTTTCCATTTATATACCAGTGTATGTACCCATGTACGGTATTTCTGTGAATATAGTTTTACATAATTGGTACTAAATTTATTTTCTTTCTTTTTCTTAACTTAAATTTTAGTTAGCATACATGGCAATATTGGTTTCAGGAGCAGACTTCAGTGTGATTCATTACTTACATAAAACATTCAGTGCTCATCACAAAGTGTCGTCCTTAGTACCCATCACCCATCTAGCCCATGCCCCACCCACCTCCCTCCATCAACCCTCAGCTTGTTCCCTAACATTAAGAGTCTTTTGTGGTTTATTTCCTTCTCTCTTCTTTTTCAACCACCTTTCCCATATGTTCATCTGTTTTGTTTGGTACTAAATTTAATACACTGTCTTTCAACCTTTCTTTTTCACTCAAAAAATGTTTTGCAGATCTTTGCAATCAGTAAACACTATCAAATTATCCTTGTAGTATTTAATGATATTAAAAGGTTTCCAGATTCTCACTAATACAAACAAGGCTGCAATAAACATATTCATACATATGAATGCACCTATGTGCACCTATGTGTATCAGTTTTGCTTTAGGATAGCTGTCAAGAAGGAAAACACAGAATATGCACATTTTTAAAGAGATCATTCGGGGCTCCTGGGTGGCTCAGTTGGTGAAGCGTCCGACTTCGGCTCAGGTCATGATCTCATCATGGTTTGTGGGTTCGAGCCCCGCGTCAGGCTCTGTGCTTACAGCTCAGAGCCTGGAGCCTGCTTCGGATTCTCTGTCTCCCTCTCTCTCTGCCCCTCCCCCACTCATGCTCTGTTTCTGTCTCAAAAATAAATAAACATAAAAAATTAAAAAAAAATAAAGATATCATTCAAATTCTCCAAGAATTTCTAAAATATAGTTTGGTGCCCTGAAGACTAATACAGAGTGAAAAAAGAAGACTCTTAATTCTAACTAAATGCTCTACTTTCAACAAAAGCTTTTTTTAGTACTGGAGGAGTTTAACTAAGATCTTGAACACAAATCACCACTTATTTCTTCACCAATTAGCAATGCAATATCTTGTCTTAAAAGATACATGTATTCAATTTGATAATTATCAATATTAAAAACACATACATCTCTAGCCCCAAGAATATACACAAAATTCAACCAACAGATAAACTTGTATATATGTGAGACAATATATGCTCAAAGGTATTCATCACAGATGCAAGTCAGTAAATCTATCGAATTCAAAATGATAATGAATTATGACCTTGGAAAGGTATTCAACTTATACCTTACTTTAAGTAGTAAATTAACTCAAAGTTCATGAAGCTATAAAGGAAAATATTGATAAACTGATACATTTAACCATTAAAAAAAAAAAAAAAAAACTCTGTATGGCCCAAAAAAAAAAAAATCAAACTCTTAAAACTTTTGTGGGGTGCCTGGTCAGTTAGGCATCCAACTTAGGCTCAGGTCACAATCTTACAGTTCGTGGGTTCCAGCCCCGCATCAGGCTCTGTGCTGACACTCAGAGCCTGGAGCCTGCTTCAGATTCTGTGTCTCCCTCTCTCTCTCTCTCTCTGCCCCTCCCCCACTCTCGCTCGTGCCCTCTCTCTCTCTCTCTGAAAAATAAACATTAAAAATTTTTTTTGAAATTTTTGTAATCCCCATCACTAACAAAAACCTCATCTATCTCCCTAATATAAGGACACCTAGAAATTAATATTTTTTAAAAAGTCTAACCATTCAACAGAAAAGTGGACTTATTATAGGAAGAGGTAGTTGACATAAAAAGAAATGCCAAGTGGCTCCTAAACATATGAAAAGATGTTCAGGCTCATTCATAAGAGAAATGTAAATAAAAACTACTCCAAGACAGTATTTTTCACTTTCAGAACAGCAGAAGTTCAGAACGGTAACATACTTGGCTAGTAAGGTTTGGGAAAATAGGCAATCTTGTTGTTGGGGAGAATGTAAATCTATACAAGCTATACAGAAAAAATACTAAAATAAAAAATACATACAGCTTATAACCAGTAATCTTATCTTTGGGGATTTATCCTGATATTCTTGCATATGTATGAAATAACATATATACGAAGTGACCTCATCTCAAAACTATTTATAAAAGCAAAAGGTCAACAACAACCCAAACTCCACAAATGGGAGTGTAGTTAAATAAATATTACATGCATAAAATGAATACAGAGCTGCAAAAACAAATGAGATTTGAGGTTGCCTGGGGCTGAAGATGGGAATGAGGACTGACTGCAGATGGGAAGGAGAGAACTTTCTAGGTAAGATAAAAATATCCTAAAACTGCATTCTGGTTATGATGGAACACCTTATACATTTATTTAAAAATCACTGATTTTTACAAGGGCACCTGAGTGGCTCAGTTAACTGTCCTATTCTTGATTTTAGCTCATGTCAAGACCTCACAGTTCTGAGATAGAGCTCCCTGTGGGGCTCTGTGCTGATGGAATAAAACCTACTTGGGATTCTCTCTCCCCTCTCTCTGCCATCCCCCAATTCTCTCTCTTTCTCTCAAAATAAATAAAACACTTTTTTAAAACATCACTGACTTTTACATTCCTAATGGTTTAATATTTTGGGGTAAAAATTATACCTTGACAAATTAAAACACAAACGAGAGCATTCTCTATGCACCTTTATCAAAACATCTCCCAGAGTGCCCAGATGGCTCAGTCAGTTACACATCTGACTCTTGATTTCAGCTCAGGTCAAGATCTCGAGGTTTGCCAGTTCAAGCCCACATCAGGTTCTCTGCTGTCAGTGAGGAGCCCACTTTGGATCCTCTGTCCCCGCCCCCTCAGGCCCTCCCCCACAGCCCCCCCCAACATTCTCTGTCTCAAAAACAAACAGTAAAAAGAAAAAAACCTCCCAGACATGCTAAGTGACAAAGTTGAAAAGTGCAGAACAATATGTAGGAGTTAAAAATTGAAAAAAAATAAGAAAAAATAGAAATAAATAAAACTTGAAGGTAAATGGGGTGCCTGGCTGACTCAGTCAGAAGAGATTAAGACTCCTGATCTCCAGGTTGTGAGTTCAAGCCCCACAGTGGGTGTAGAGATCACCAAGTAACACTGGAATGATACACAAGAAACAATAAAGAATGGAAATTCAAAGAGTAGAGAGAAAAAGTGAATGAAAGGTTTTTTACTATATTCTTTTATATATTTAACTTTTCAGCCATATAATTGTTCTAACCATTTGTTCTAACCAAATGGTTCTAACCATTAAACTAAAACATAGATATTTGGGGGTGCCTGCGTCAGTGAGTTAAGAGTCCGACTTTGGCTAGCTCAGGTCATGATCTCACAGTTTGAGAATCTGAACCCTCACACACACAGATAGAGGGCTCTGTGCTATCAGCTCCAAGACCACTTCAGGTCTTCAGTCTCCCTCTCTTCCTGACCCTCCTCTGCTCACACGCACCCTCGCCCTCTCTCTCTCTCTCTCAAAAATGATAAATCTTAAAAAAAAAAAAAAAAAACCTTAAAAAATAGGTATTTGGACTTCAACAATATGCATAAAACCTCTAATATAAGTTGTCTGCATTCACATTTCATTACATATGATATTTTATATAATTTTGCAATTATCCTAACTGTCCCCAAGAGTCTACCTTTGTGAAAAAGTGTATATGCCTACAAGAACTTTGCATCCTGAATATTCTAGAAACGGTTCCAGTTTCAAAAATTCAATTCCCACTTCCGTTAAGCCGCAGAAGCGGAAGCGGGAGCTGCGTGTTTTCACACCAATGGGAAGGAGCGCCAGAGTCACAAGATTGGAACAATTTAGGGCTGGAAACAGGGAAGGAGCGGCCACTGCCCGCCGCCAGCCAGCGCTGTGCCGCCCCCAATTTAAACAAAATAAAAAATAAAAACAAATACTCAATTGCAATGTTATTAACTTATGTATCAATAAAGGCACTTAGAAATGCCAAATTTTCCAGGTTACACATACAATGACATCTGAAAGAAGCACAAAAAATCCTTTTTAAAAATCATGTGACCAAGTTTGAGTTCAGGGAGGTCAAGTCATCCAGAATATTTGTAAACCTTGAAATTTTGACCTTTCCAATTTTTACTGAGCAAGATAAATTTATACATTTATTCCTAACTAACAGTAACAGTAACAGGTACAAAGTGGACCCCAAAGTCTCTGCTGGGCAGAAAAACTGGAAATCTATAGGGGAGAAAAGCTGAAGTAGAAGGAAATAGTCAAGAAGAAAGTTCCAAGGGAAGATGATAGGCTCAGATAAATACAAAGTTCTTCTAGGATCCCACGATAGATTCTTCATATTTATACGGCTATACTGCTATCTCCCAAATCTAGGGTCTACACAGACCAGAGTTTCTATGCTATTGATCGCCCACCATGTGCCAGGCATTAGGCATTAGTAAATATTTCCCATTTAATCTCACAACAACCCTAGGACACAGGTGGTGTTACCCTTAGTACTTGAGTACAGTAACTAAGAATCAACATCACACAACTAAATGTCAGGGTCA
This sequence comes from Cryptoprocta ferox, assembly GCA_028646485.1. Taxonomy (NCBI): domain Eukaryota; kingdom Metazoa; phylum Chordata; class Mammalia; order Carnivora; family Eupleridae; genus Cryptoprocta; species Cryptoprocta ferox. The sequence goes on from CM053561.1 coordinate 5,700,762, forward strand.
GGACCAAAAAGATATACGCTACAAGAGAGTTCTTCTATCTCTGAATTACTGATTACTAACATAAATTTTTATAAGTGGCGAATTTTTATAATTAATAAAGTAGCACATGCTAATATAAAAATTAAACAACATAACTGCACAAAGTAGACACTAAACATTTTCCAGAGTCTCACCATCTAGAGACAGTCACCTTTAACAACTTGTTCTAGGTCCTTCCAGACCTTTTTTAAGAAGCATTAACAATTAATACATTCACTTCAGTAAGAAATGTTTTTTTATTTTTTTTATTTTATTTTTTTTAATATATTTTTTAATGTTTTATTTATTTTTGAGACAGAGAGCTGCAGAGCATGAGCGGGGAGGGGGCAGAGAGAGAGGGAGACACAGAATCCGAAGACAGGCTCCGACCTGTCAGCACAGAGCCTGACGTGGGGCTCGAACCCACGAACGTGAGATCATGACCTGAGCTGAAGTCGGAGACGCAACCGACTGAGCCACCCAGGCGCCCCAAGAAATGTTTTTTTAAAAACACCATTTATATGGGGTGCCTGGGTGGCTCAGTCGGTTAAGCGGCTGACTTCAGCTCAGGTCATGATCTCACAGTTAGTGGGTTCGAGCCCCGCGTCAGGCTCTGTGCTGACAGCTCGGAGCCTGGAGCCTGCTTCTGATTCTGTGTCTCCGTCTCTCTCTGACCCTCCCCCACTCACGCTGTCTCTCTCTCTCTCTCTCTCAAAAATAAATAAATGTTAAAAAAAATTTTTTAAATAAATAAATGAAAAATAAAAACACCATTTATATACCAGTCTGTACCCCTTAACTATATTCGACCAGGAAGAACTGATTTTTTTTTTTAATTCAGTAATCTCTGGGGTGCTACATCTGACTCATCTAGACAGTACAAACATAAACAAAAGCAAACCAGTGCCCAAATCTACGGAAGTCATGTTCAGATTTTATCACACAGATACTGAAAGAGAGAAAAAGAGAAAAGATGAAAGGAAAATACAGCCAAAGAAAGCCTAGCAACCCAACACAGCACTACGGCCAGCTTACCACCACCTAACCACTCGAGAGCTGATCTGAACGTCAATTTCCGTGGTAGACAGGCGTCAAACAAACCTGGACCGACAACAGATCTCCCCCAGTAAAAGAAGAGCCGGTATCGCAAAATTGAGGCAAATAATCTCTGAAGTCTGATCGTCATAATCTCAATATATCAGCCTGCAGAACATCTTTATATAGTTATTAACTGATGGGGGGGTGGAATTGCAGGGAATATTTATTATCTGGAATGTCACAATCACAATTCTTAAGCAATGACAGTTCCATTTGCCTTCTAATGATATGTAAGATGTTCAAAACCCAGTAAAACATCTGAAATTCTAAAAAGCAACATGTAGGAAAACCTGGGTGGCTCAGTTAAGCGACTGACTCTTGATGTCGGCTCGGGTCATGATCTCATGGGTCATGAGATCAAGCCACAGGTTGGGATCTGCACTGCCAGTGCAGAGCCTGCTTGGGATTCTCTCCCTCCCTTCTCTCTCTCTCTCTCTCTCTCTCTCTCTCCCTCTCTCTCTCTCCCCCCATCCCTTGCCCTCATGCTCTCTCTTGCTCACTGTCGTCACTCTCAAAATTAATAAACATTTATAAATAAATAAATACAAAAAGCAATATGTAAACAAGAAGTATTTATTGCCATCTAGCAGCCATCTGGTGACTTGGAAATTTTACACTGGAGTTTGGTTTTTTTTTTATGGTTTACTGTCAAGTTGGTTTCCATATAACACCCATTGCTCTTCCCCACAAGTGCCCCCCTCCATGACCTTCACCCCCCTTCCCCTTTCCCTCTCCCTCTTCAGCCCTCAGTTTGTTTTCAGTATTCAAGAGTTAAATTCGAGCCCTGCATCGGGCTCTACGCTGACAGTGCCGAGCCTGTCTGGGATTCTCTCTCCCTCTCTCTCTGCCCCTCTCCCACTCACACTCCCTCTCTTAAAATAAGTAAATAAACTTAAAAAAAAACTTTTTTGAACCTGAAAAGACTCATGCAAGCATAAATTAAATTTTAAATAAAAACATACAGTAAAATAATATTTCATTTCTTTAGTTAGTGACAGAATATGAGAATATGCCAACCACTAGCATCTTTTTAAAAATAACCCCAACATTTTGAAAACATGTAAATATTTTACATCAAAAAAATTAAAGAGGGCCACCTGGCTGGCTCAGTCAGTAGAGCATGCGACTCTTGACCTCAAAGTCATGAGTTCAAGCCCCATGTCAAGCACAGAACCTACTTTAAAAAAAAAAATTAAAAAGGAAAAAACATAAGGTGCTTGGGTGGCTCAGCTGGTTAAGCCTCCAACTCTTGATTTCGGGTCAGGTCATGATCTCGTGGTTCATGGGATCCAGTCCCCAAATCAGGCTTGCACTGACGGTCCAGGGCCTGCTTGGAAGTCTCTCTCTCCTCCTCTCACTCTCTGCCCCTCCCCTACTCAGGCTCTCTCTCTCTCTCAAAATAAACTGGAAAAAAAGAAAAAAGAAAAAACATAGTAATCTCTAAAACTCAAAAACAAACTGAAGTAAATGATCTGTTTATCAACTTGATAGCATAAGCACATAAAAATAATTATTTCAAGTCACTTTTTTTTTTCTTTTGAGAGAGAGAGCGAGCGAGCGAGAGAGAGTGAGCACAGGAGAGAGAGCAGGCAAGGGGCAGGGGGAGAGAATCCCAAACAAGCTCCATGCAAAGCGCAGAGCCTGACCCAGAGCTCAGTCCAACAACCCTGGGATCATGACCTGAGCCAAAATCAAGAGTCAGACCCTCAACTAACTGAACTACCAGGTGCCCCTCAAGTCACTTAAAAATAAATATTCTGGGGGAGGCGCCTGAGTGGCTCAGTTGGTTAAGCGTCCAACTTTGGCTCAGGTCATGATCTTGCAGTTCATGGGTTCAAGCCCCGTGTCGGGCTCTCTGCTGACAGCTCAGCTCAGAGCCTGGAGCCTGCTTTAGATTCTGTGTCTCTCTCTCTGCCCCTCCCCCACTTGTACTCTGTCTCAAAAACAAACATTGAAAAAAATATTAAAAATAAAAATAAAATAAGTATTCTGGGGTGCTTGGCTGGCTGAGGTGGTAGTGCACACAACTCTTTATCTCTGGGTCATGAGTTCGAGCCCCATGCTGGGTGTAGAGTTTACTTAAAAAGTAAAAGTAAAAGTTAAAAGTAAAATAAAATACTCTGTTCTTACATTCCCTAGTGGAATACAGCCTAAGAACAACAACAACAACAACAACAAAAAAAAAAAAAAAAACCCACACACACAAAAGAATTTTAAATTGCATTAATTAGTCTATTAATAATAAGATTGGGGGACACCTGGGGGGCTCAGTCGGTTGAGTGTCCAACTTCAGCTCAGGTCATGATCTCAAGGTTCATGAGTTCGAGCCCTGCATCAGGCTCTGTGCTGACTGCTCAGAGCCTGGATCCTGCTTCGAATTCTGTGTCTCCCTGTCTGCTCCTCAACTCATGCTGTCTCTCTCTCTCTCTCTCTCTGTCTCTCTCTCTCAAAACTAAATAAACATTTAAAAAAAGAATATTTTAAAAAATAACATCAACAAAGAAAAACCAAAAACTCCATCTTATTTTCTTGGCTGAACACTAAAAAAGCCTAGAAGCAATAACAAAACCAGTAGCAACAAACACCCCTGATACCCTGATTGTGATCTCTAAAAACCATTTCCCGTTTGAGGAAACCAGGGCTCCTTGAAAAACATCTGAATCCAGATCTGGAACAGGAAATATGTAAGATGAGCCTGAGATCCCTTGTGCCTCTGGCACAAGGAAGTTATCAGAAACTAATGGGATCATATTTAAAAGAACACAGGAATCCACTTGAAAGGTCTCCAACAAGCCAAACATGAGACAACTAAAATGTCAAACAAACAGCAACCACAATGAAAACACACATAGAAAACCTAAAAATCCACACCACTACGAACACTAAAACCAAAACCAACTTCACTGGCCATTTTAGGAGGGCACCTACTAATTATTATAAAAATCAGCAAAGTGAGGGGAAAATAATAATTTCTTCTGTATTTCTGTATTTTACAGTGACCATACAGGATTTCAACTAGTAAATGCAGTAGGAGTGACAGAATCAGAAAATCATTTTGCAATCCTTATACAACAGACAGGCAACAATTATTAGTGGCTACTAAAACCGCTGGATGTAAGTTAACATGAACTTTATAACAAATAGATAAGGCTTACACCACCTAAAACCACTGACCCATCTTAGCAACACTAAAAAAAAGTGAATTGACCTAACATTACGTGCCTCCTGATGATACAGAATAGAAATACAATACCTCTTTAGGAAACATGCTCATCAAAAAAGCCCCTAAAACTACTTTCCAGTTTACAAGAAATACAGGGGTTAAACAAAATCACACAATGAGCTATATTCTGAATGCAGGAAACTTTACAGGTTAAATAACATGGTTCCTTTATCAAATAAATGGCATGAAATGGAGAAGACTTTTATAAAATAAGAGACTAGGTTTAAGAGGCATATCTTTCAACTGCAATGTGAGGACTTTATTTGTATCCTAATGTAAGGAGTCCTACTGTAAAAGCTATTTTTGAGACAATCACAGAAATTTGATTGTTCTAACTATAGGATGGCATTAAGAATTATTAACATTATTAGTTGTGACAATGGCACTGTGATTATGCTTTGGATAAAAGAGATGGGTGAAACGATGGGTGAAAGGATACCTGGAACCTGCTTTAAAACGCTACATGGTGGGCGTCTGGGTGGCTCAGTCGGTTAAACGTCCGACTTCAGCTCAGGTCATGATCTCTCGGTTTGTGAGTTCAAGCTCTGCGTCGGGCTCTGTGCTCACAGCTCAGAGCCTAGAGCCTGCTTCAGATTCTGTGTCTTACTCTCTCTGTCCCACCCCTGCTAGCGCGCTCGCTCTCTCTAAAATAAACATTTAAAATAAATAAATAAATAATGAATAATTAAAATGCTACATGGTGAGGGGCAGGGGAGAAAAGAAGCAGGAGAGTAAAACAGATAAAACTAGTAGGATGAAACATGACCAATGCTGAGCCTAGGTGGTTAAGTATGTGAAAATTCACTGAACTTTAATGTTGTACGTTTTAAGTTTCCATAATAAATTTTTAAAGCTCTATCACCAGCTTGTTACACTGAGTGTATTCATCTCTAATCATCTATTTTTATCACTTGGAGTCTCCAGAATTTGAGGATCATGGAATTTTCCAGAAATAAAAAAAACCTACAATGTTTCAAAAAATGCGTTAATCTAAAAACCAATTACTACATCGTGTCATCCATATAAAAATTACTGTCTGCATTATTAGCAGTCACTGTGCCCATTCACAGACTGGTTAAACACTTGTTTAGCAGACTGGTGATTAGGTAGGATCTGGCTTCATTTTACTGAAGTTTTATTGAGATCTTCATTGTGCTTAAGTAGGACCCTATATTTGTTTCATCAACACTTGATCACAGCTACTAATGTGATCAGAACACTGTAAGTTAGAACTTAAGTGGTGTGGAGATGGGGAACTAAACCACACTGTTAATGTTTGCTGTAAAAGCTGGCTTCGATCCATTCACAGAGGCATTTCATTCATTAAAAACTATAGTATTAGGGGCGGCTGGTTCGCTCAGTCAGTGGAGCAGGTGACTCTTGATCTCCGAGTCAGGACTTCGAGTTCCACATTGGGCACAGAGCTTACTTAAAAAAAAAAAAAAAAAAAAAAAATGCAGTTTTCTAAGTCTCTCATTGTACTTTCTAGACACCTTACAGTTTCAACCCAAACCAAGTAAATATCCATTAAAACCTTGTTAGTGTTTTGGGGTGCCTGAGTGGCTCAGTTGGTTAAAAGTGTGACTTTGGCTCAGGTCATGATCTCACGGTTCATAGATTCAAGCACCGCATCGGGTTCTGAGCGGACAGCTTGGAGCCTGGAGCCCACTTCGGATTCTGTGTCTCCCTCTCTCTGCCCCTCCCCCACTTGTCCATTTTCTCTCTCTCTCTCTCTCTCTCTCTCTCTCTCTCTCTCTCCCTCCCTCCCTCCCTCCCTCTCAAATAAACAAATAAATAAATAAACAAACATTAAGAACAAAACTTGTTAGTGTTTTTTGAGGGGATAAACCATTTTTAAAATTATCCTGAGTGGCTCAGTTGGTTAAGCGTCCGATTTCAGCTCAGGTTATGGTTCATGGTTCGTGGGTTCGAGCCCCGCACTGGGACTCTGTGCTGACAGCTCAGAGCCTGGAGCCTGCTTCAGATTCTGTGTCTCCCTCTCTCTCTGCTCCTCCCTCACTCATGCTCTGTCTCTCTGTCTCAAAAATGAATAAATGTTAAAAAAATTTTTTTTAATTATCCAAGGGTTTAATATCCTAACAACCAATAACAACTGCTAAGAGGTCAGCCTAGTCAAAAATTAACACAAAACTAATTCATCATGAAAACAGCTACTCGCTGAAATGCTTCCTGCTCATCACTATGGGCATTGGTTTACCAATGGTTTAGAAGTGGATGGACCTATTCTCTGGAATACAACAGAAAGAAACACTGGTTTATGAGTCTAGATTAAGGAGGCTAGTCTACATCAGAGTCTCAATTCCTAATTCTTATCCATCAGTGATGGTTGCCGAAAGCACTCTCGGCAAAGAATTCTAAGGTTTCATTTAGGACCGGCAGAAAGTCTTTAGGTTCCCTGACAGGTTTTAAAAGTATGATATTAAGAATCTGCGAGTAGAAGAAAATGTGCCTTTATTAGGTATGTTTTTATTGTCCCACAGGAATTTAAATATTTAGTCCTGTAAAACTCCAAATTAACAGCTAAAACCACTGCTCCGCTTCCTCCCACATCACTCCACTCCAGCTCCTCCATAAGAGAATCCCAGAAAAACTACTAAGGGGGAAAAAATACATTGTCCTTTGCTTTTTCACTCTATCCAGAAACCAGCAAGGAGGTGGCGTGGTTGTTAAGAAGGCGCGCTCTGCAGCTGGACTACGTCAAAATCCACGCTCTACCCTTTCCTCGGAGCCTCATATTCCTTATCTGTAAACAAGAATAATAAAAGTATCTATCTCACAGTGTGGTCGTGAAGATTAAATGAGAGCTCTGTGTTTAGAAGAAGACGTAACACACATAAAGTACTCAATAAACACTGGCTGTCATTTTTTTATTACTGCTTTTATTACTACAGTTTGTTCGACATTAAAGATGCCTTGGAGGAGAAAAAAGAATAGCCACAGTTTATTTTTTTAAAGTGTTTATTTATTTTTAATTTGAGAGAGAGGGCGTCCACACAAGGCATGCAAGTTGAGGAGAGGGGCGGAAGGAGAGAGAAGAATCTTAAAAAGGCTCTGCCCTGAGCGTGGAGCCTGTTGTGGGGCTCAATCCCACCACTCTGGGATCATGACCTGAGCCAAAAATCAAGAGTTGGACTCTAGGCCGACTGAGCCACTCAGGCGCCCCGCATTTTAAATAAGTGTTTTTCTTCAGTGACAGAACTTCTTCCTCCCCTTCACATCACTATTTTAGATATTTTTAAAGACAAACTAATCTTTAGTGCTTCCTTTACACCAAAGTTTCATTTAGATTTTCTTAAATGTATACAAGCTACCTAGGGTATACTATGGTTTCCAAGTTTTTGTTTCAACGTAAATATAAATAAGGAAATAAATCCTGAAATTTAAAATAAAACCAGAGGTTGTATCATTTTAAATCACTAAAATCTTAAGTTTCCCTTAAAAAGTACCCCCCCAAAAAAGATCCTAGTATAAAATTAAATTATGAATCAACAATAAAAAAAAATGCATTATCTTAAGTCAAATGAGATAGTAAATGGTAAAATACATGAAATTTTAACAACAACCAAAAAGTACCAGGCACATGACAGATTGTATCTACAGACTATTTAAATATATTTTAACAAGAGTATTTTCATACAAAAAAAGCTTTTAACCTTATCACCATAAAGCAACTCTAAGAAGAGCCATAGAGAACACAAGCACGCAGGAGCATCCGGCGGCGATGGCAGATGAGGGAGGAGGGGTCACCAGCCACCGGTGCACTTGAAACGTGGCTACAAAAGAATTGAATTTTTAACTTTAATTTTAACCTAAAACCTAATATTCTTGTTTTTTAATGCTTATTTATTTTTAAGAGAGAGAGAAAGAGCACAAGCGGGGTTGGAGCAGAGAGAGGTAACACAGAATCCAAAGCAGGTTCCTGGCTCTGAGCTGTCAGCACAGAGCTGGAGGTGGGGCTCAAACTCACGAACCTTGAGATCATGACACCTGAGCCCACTAGCCACGCAGACACCCTTTAAAAGCTAATATTCAGGGGCGCCTGGGTGGCTCAGTCGGTTAAGCGCCCAACTTCGGCTCAGGTCATGATCTCACGGTTCGTGAGTTCGAGCCCCTCGTCAAGCTCTGTGCTGACAGCTCAGAGCCTGGAGCCTCTCTTTGGATTCTGTGTCTTCCTCTCTCTCTGCCCCTCCCCTGCTCAGGCTGTCTTTCTCTCTTTCAAAAAAAAAAAAAGCTAATATTCAATTCAGTTATTAGAAAATTTTATGTATGCTTAGAACAATCTGGATACTTGAATCTACTTCAACTGTAAATTTTATGAGCTGCAAATACAGATCAGGGATCTCCAATGACAATTTTTTTTAAAAGTTTATTTTTGAGAGAGCACAAGTGCAGGGGTGGGGGAGTTAGAGAGAGGGGGACAGAATACCCAAAGCGTGCTCTGCGCTGACAGTAACGAACCCGATACGGGACTCGAACTCATGAACTGCAAGACCACGACCCGAGCGCAAGTTGGCCACTCAACCTACTGAGCCACCCAGGTGCCCCTCCAATGACAATTTAGTGTCCACATCAAGATGTGATGTAGGTGTAAAATACACACCAGATTTCAAAGACATAGTGTGAACAAAACGTAAAAATCTCATTAATAATTTTATATTGATTACACATTAATTGTGTAATCAATTAATTGGATTTTGGATATGCCAGGTTGACACAATATTAAAATGATTTTACCCTTTTTTTAATGCTGCTACTAGAAAACGTAACTTTTACATGGCTCCCATTATATTCCTTTTTGACAACGCTGTTCTAAACAGTACACTCTAGCATCTGAATCACCTGCCCACTATTTATCCCTTCTCCTATTTATCCTTATTAATAATAATTAACAGCTGCTGCTCGGTAATATTAGACACTCTGCTGAATGCTTTACCTGGATTATCTCATTCAATTCCTCCAAAGCAGGGCGTCAGTTTTATCATTATCTTCATTTCAGAGATTTTAAATTGAGAATCAGAGAAGTTTAAGTTATTTACCCAAGGTATGCCCAAAGTAAGTAATGATTCGAGGCTTAGAATTCAGTCTGGTTTCAAAGTTTATATTCTGAATCACTGAGGCTCTACTATAGTCAACTCTAATTTTACATTCCTGAATTTTACTTTACTAAAGACACTGTCCGACAGGTGCCCCGTGAGCACAGTAGGTAGTACGCAGGTCTCAAAAAAGACACTGTCCCCCAAACAGATACTTTCCAGTGAAAAACGTCCATTCAATTCCCCTTTTTACCGAACAGTACCAAAAAGTGAACCAGGAAAGAAAAAAAATGGGAGGCTCCAAGAACAAAGGTTAACCAAAACTGAATGGATCTGGCTGCGAGTAATTCAGCACACAGGCAGTAAGCACTCCACGTTTTATCGTAACGCAGCGCGCTACGACCATACTCCGTACAAACTCTAAACTATTAGCAATTGGTAACTGGAAGACCTGTAATGAAAGTGGCCTTCCCATACCCTGTATTACGGCTACTGCTTTTTGGCACTTAAAAACCCAACACAGCAGTAAGAATTTTGCATTATCTTCTTATTTAATTCATAACAAAAACAAAGTAAATATTATTCTTCCCATTTTTCATATGCTGAAAATAAGGCTCAAAAAAATAAACTGCCCAAGGTCATACAACTAGTTAAGGGTCAGAGCAGGATTTCAACCTAACAAATCTATTCTACTATATGATCTCTCTATCATCAGGGTGATGAGGTGAGTGACAGCCCATCATTTTGCTTCTAATACTACTTGGCTGAGGTTTGACAATGAAGAGTAGTACTTGAATTTATCACCTCCATTAAAATGAGGTACTGAGATCTCATTTTTTAAGAGTTAGATAACCCTTTGAATACAGTGCCATTTGTACTGTCAAATCATGCCCCTATCCACTTTCTAAGAAATGCTGTACAAAATACTTGATATATGTAAAACAGAAACTCTGAAAGCATAAATTTACAACTCAAGGCACACACAACTTTGTGAAACTGATTTTGCAGATGCATTTATGAAAATAAATGTTCAGTATTTACTGCCTGTCATTAGAGTGTTATAGGTACACTGCTAGAAATATGTAAAGAATACAGTGACAGCACAAAGAAGCGAAGATTCAGAATCAGGAAAGATATTCTGGAGACAGAGAATACTATCAAGCTACAAGAACCAAATCACTGGCTGCAGCTCAATCTTTAGACACATTCTAAATTAGGCCATACTTAACTAGCAGTTATGTGTGCAAAGAAATACACAATAATGCAATCTAGAAATAATGTTTTCCAACCACAAAACTAAGAAAATCTCTATCAATTACTTCTCAAAGCAGTTTTGTATGTAACAAGACATAATCAGGTGACTTCTCTTTCCATCTATAATATTTACAAGATGACCTAGGGAAGGTTCACATAAAAGTGTTTTGCTATGGAGCACCTGGGTGGCTTAGTCAGTTTAGTGTCCGACTTCGGCTCAGGTCATGATCTCGTGGTTCACAAGTTCAAACCCTGCATCGTGCTCTGTGCTGACAGCTCAGAGCTTGGAGCCTGCTTGGATTGTGTCTCCCTTGCTCTCTGCGCCTCCCCCCACTTGCACGCGTGTGCTCGCTCGCTCACTCTCTCTCTCTCAAAAATATATAAACATTTTAAAAAAACTTTTTAGGGGCACCTGGGTGGCTCAGTGGTTGAGCATCCAACTTCAGCTCAGGTCATGATCTTACAGCTTGTGAGTTCGAGCCTAGAGTGGGGCTCTGTGCTGACAACTCAGAGCCTGGAGCCTACCTCAGATTCTGTGTCTCCCCCTCTCTCTGCCCTTCCCATGCTCATGCTCTCTCTGTCTCTCAATAATATATAAACGCTAAAAAAATTTAATTTTTTTTTAAAACGAAGTGTTTGGCTAAATTCATTGTACAATAGCATACTCCCAATTTTAACCTTGAAATAGGAATAATGAAGATGACATATGTCTGTTCCTAAGATTACTGTTAGCAAGGATGTTCTCAGTCACTACATCATTCTCCAATCTTGCCCCCACATCACCACAGTTTTGAGTACTGAAAGATTTTAAGTTGGGGTGCCTGGGTAGTTCAGCTGGTTAAGTGGCCAACTTCAGCTCAGGTCATCACTCAGGTCATGATCTCATGGTTCGTGCGTCCGAGCCCCACATTGGGCTCTGTGCTGACCACTCAGAGCCGGAAGCCTGCTTCAGATTCTGTGTCTCCCTCTCTCTCTGCCCCTTCCCCACTCATACTCTGTTCTCTGTCTCCCAAAAAAAAAAAAAAAAAAAAACAACATTAAAAAAATTTTTAACGAAATATTTTAATAAGTTAACCAAATAGAAAGGTGGCTCTAAGAAAACTTAACAAATGAAACATTAAAAACAGCAACCTCCAAGATTAACTTGGGACAGTCAAAAAAAAGACGATCAACTAGGCACACAAAATAATCATAAGCAATTGTGACTTAAAACAGCCTATTACTCAAAGCCCTCCTTAATTATTATCATCGCAGTCCTTTGAAAAAGCATAGTAAGGGGAAAAGCCTACTGCTTAAAAAAATGTGTTGTATCTTTTAGACTAAAACTCCAATCATAAAAAATGAGAGTTAAGCATTCATCTCTTTTTTCAACACTGTGCTATAAATTTGCAATGTCCTCAACAAGCAAAGGTCTAGAAAAGCCTAAATTTTAAAACAAAGAGAGTCACATTAAAGAGTGAAAAAGCAAACAACTTTTGTGAAGCTTCACTTCTCTGGGAAGGGTTTGAGTCACTGACTGACATCCTGTTCTGCTTCTAGAGGCCAAGCTTAACTCTAGTATTCAGACTAGAGTTTACCAAGCCCACTGGTTACCTTGGAGACCACCTATCCCTAACCTTCTACCCAACAGATAAGATCAACCACTAAACATCTACGCATGATCTGTCTGCACTGGCATAGAATTTCCATTTTCATGAAAATTCCTTTGTGGTAAACAATGAATATAAATTTCATTTTACAGAAAAAGTCTAAAAGGCTAAATGATTTTTCTAAACTAAAGAGTCTGTGTGGTAGGCAGAATAATGGCCTCCCCAGAGATGTTTGTATTCTAATCCCCAGAATCTGTGAAAATGTCGCTAAATAGCCAGAGAGAATTAAGGCTGCAGATGGAATTGAGATTGCTGATCAACTGACCTTGAAATGGGAAGATTATCCTGGATTATTTGTTTGGGCCCAATGAAATCACCAGGGTCATAATATAAGTGAAAGCGGGAGTCAGAAGAGGCAGTGTCCGTCAGAGACGTGAAGATAGAGGAGCAAAGGAATGTATGTGCAGAGCCTCCAGAGGCTAGAGAAGGCAAGGAAACATTTCCCATGGAGCGTGCAGAAGGAATGCAGTCCAGCGACACCCATTTCTGACTTCTGACCTCCAGAACTGCAAGATAATAAGCTTGTGTTGTTCTAAGCCACAAATTTGTGGCAACTTGTACAGCAGCAATAGGAAATGAATACGGAACCTAAATCTGGCACACTGGGCAAGATTTTACTAAAAACAGTTTTATTAAGAACCTACGTAGCAAGTAGTAACGTTTAGCAATGATTTGCATATAAAAACCTCTGCCCCATTTAATTCCTCAAAACTCAACTTTATACTTGCACATAAAAGTTTCTTGATTCCTAAAGAAAATTAAAGTGACTAATCCTGAATTTTAAAATATTATTTAAAAATATAACAGCAACTTTTTTGCCTAGTACCGAGAAAGAATGAAGTATTCCACATTAGTTATTTTTTTAAATAAATTTATACTTTCTTGAACAAAACCCTACTTTGTACAAAAATTTAATGAACTTTCTAAATTCTTCTGCTTTACTTGTTCCATAAAGAAATGAAACAGGGGCACCTGGCTGACTCAGTTGATGGAGCATGCAACTCTTGATCTCAGGGGTTGTGGGTTCAAGCCTCACGTTGGATGTAAAGATTACTTAAAAATAAAATCTTTAAAAAAAAGAGAGATGGAACATATTAAAACTTGATGAATTCAAGGTCCACATTTGAAAACTGAAAGTAATACTAAATGAGAATACAAGGACACCTGGGTGGCTCAGTCGGTTAAGTGTCCGGCTTTGGCTCAGGTCATGATCTCACGGTTCGTGGGTTCGAGCCCCATGTCGGGCTCTGTGCTGACAGCTCAGAGCCTGGAGCCTGCAGCCTGCTTCGGATACTGTGTCTCCCTCTCTCTCTGACCCTCCCCTGCTTGCGCTGTCTCTCTCTCTCTCTCTCTCTCAAAAATAAATTTAAAAAAAAAAAACATTAAAAAACTTAAAATAAATTAATAAATAAATAAGAATACATTTGTGTGTCTTAGTTTTTAAAGCGTCTCTTTTTCCTTTTCCTTCAGTAATTCCAGCTCTCACTATGCCCATTTCAAAATTCCTCTCCCAAGACCCTTACACATACATATAAACATAAACACATACACACACACACACTCCCAACTCACAAAGAACTGGATACTTCTAAACCATCTGTGGACTAAGCAAACTAGATATCTAAGTAAAGATATGTATGTTCACTTAGCATTACTAAGAGCTCAGATTTGGAGCCGCTCAGGTTTAAAACTTAGCTCCACCACTTCCTAATGGCATGAATTTACTTAGGTCAATTACACAGTCTTCTCAGCCTTCATATTTTCATCTGTGAAACAGGAATATTCATATGTACCTCTCAGCATTTTTTTGAGAATTAAATTTTAAAACATATAAAATGTCTGAGACATTTAGTAAGGAGTAAATTAGGAGTAGCAAAATTATCATATGATAATAATGATGAATTTGATGATGTCATAAAGAACATGACGAGGGCAGAGGTTGTGTGACAAAATTTTAATACTATTTCAGAACAAGACAAAATTAATGACAGCTTGACTTTGGCATAAATGGGATGTGATTATAAAAGTAAAAGATGTATTCAAAAATAACATGTTTACTAATATAAATACAGGATTTATACTAGTACACAATATAGGATTGTGCTAATTACCAAAGTACATGAGGATTAACCAGTACTTATCATCACAGACTTATAACTCATGTCAAAACATCTGTCTTAACACTCCAACTGCATACATAATTTTCTGGCTCTCTATGATCCCTTAAATTAAATCATTTTTACAATAGTTGCCTATTATTTGAAAATTCCTCCACAACCTCCCTCTATTGACACAAGAAGATTACAGTCAGAATCCTTTTCAACTAGAAGGAAAAAAGGTTGCATATAGGAAAAAATAATTATTATTATTATACTGGGGAAGAGGGAATGGAAAAATAGAATCAAGTCCAAACAAGTAAATAGAGAATGTTTCCAACGGACAAGAAGACTTAGAACTTAAGGGATGTCAACCAGACTGCAGACAGTTTTTAGTCTAGGTAACCTGTGGCAGCACAGCTGGGCTCTCAATCCACAGAGCCACATGATCGCTGAAGGTCTCTTCTGGCTCTATAGGCTACAGAGTTTCAATTCAAAATTACTTTTGCACTATAACCTGAGGACTCATTTTTCTCCTACTTTAAAATATTAACTCTTCAAAGCCTTGTCCTCTATTCCTTTAATTTACAATACTAATTTTCAAGCCAGTAAAGGTTTTCACAGAAGCACTAAGTCCACTGTAGTTCGTTTTAATATATTTTCATATGATTTTTTTCTATTTTTAAGAAAAAAAGAGTAAATTTACAGCAAATATTTAATATCACGATGCAATGCAATTCTAAGCTTTAAAAGGATTATCTTTCAGTAAAGAAAGTAAGTAAAAGGTTTCTAAACTACACACTATTCCATAAAGCATCAAAAGGTCACTAAATGGAAACAACTTTATTACTCACTCATAACCAGCAGAGAGGCAACCCCGTTCGGTTTACTCACAAGAGAACAGATTCTGCCATCAGTTTAATGTGTGCCTGTGGGCAAATCACTCAACATCTTTGCATCTGCTTCTCCAACCATAAAAAAGGAAAAATGCTGCTGACCTGCCTCAAAGGGATATGATAAGAAATAACGAACGTTCATGAAACTTTAAAAACATAATGTGCCACTTAAAAACATTATAATGCTAGTGTTAAAAAATCCTTTAGAAACCACATATTCTGACCCTAAGCATCTCTGGGTTCAATGCCTACAGGAGTGTGTCCTAAAATTAACCTTTCTAATAAATGCTACTAGGGAGCCAAGAACAGCATTAGCTACTACTCTAGCAGCAGCCATATAGCACCGGGATGCTCCCTCACTAACCTCCCGGCTTACCTTTTAATAGCAATCTCATGCAATTAGATGTCATTATTAGTTAGTAGCTGTAATAATAATCCATAGGGCTATGAGGGGCTATCATAAATGCTGCTGGGACTACTCACCACCTAGAAGTACTACATATTCAAAGACATTAGCAATACTTACTGATTACCTACTGAATGTTAAACACTGCTATAAATGAGGTTTCTACATATCTGCCAAAGCTTAAAGCTAAAGAAACATAGCGGTGCCTTAATGGAATCATTTGGTGATCGAGAAAATCACATATTGAATGCAAATAAAATCTTACTAGAGCCATCAAAAAAGAATGACAAAGACCTGTTATGTATCAATACATAACGATAGCATAAAAGTTACAGAACAATACATATAGTATGAGCCCATTTTTGCAAAACCAAGCATAACAAAATAAATACTTTTGTAAATTTATATGTGCAAAGAAAAAGGTATAGAAGAATATATACCCCAAACTGTTAGCTCGAGTTGCTCACAAAGAGTGAGACTGGGGAACATAATGATTTTTTACTATTTATCCAAAAAAAAATATTTTTTTAAATTTAACATTTTCTTTATTATTGAGAGATAGACCATGAGCATTAGCATGAGCATGAGCATGAGCATGAGCATGGGAGGGGCAGAAAGAGAGGGAGACACAGAATCTGAAGCAGGCTCCAGGCTCTGAGCTGGCAGCACAGAGCCCAACGTGGGGCTCGAACTCAAAAACCGTGAGATCATGACCTGGGCCAAAGTTGGGGCTTAACCAACTGAGCCACGCAGGTGCCCCAATTTCTGAAACTTTTTTAATGTTTATTTATTTTTGAGAAAGAAAGACAAAGAATGCAAGTGGGGGAGGGGCAGAGAGCGGGGAGGCACAGAATCAGAAGCAAGATCTAGGCTCTGAGATAGCAAGCACAGAACCCAAAGCAAAGCTCAAACCCAGGAACCGCAAGATCATAACCTGAGCCAAAGTCAGATGCTTAACCGACTGAGCCACCCAAGCACCTGTAATTTCTGTAATTTTTAATATTTAAAGCAAACTTGTATTGCTTTAATAATAAAAACATCTTTAATTTTGGTAGGGACAGAACAAGTTTAGAAAAATATGCCTAAGTTGGGGGGGAAAGCAAAATTAGGTGACTGTGTCAAAAACCCTCAATACACAAAACTTTAAAAAAAAAAAATCACTGAACAACTAAATAGAGGTAGATCTTCTGGTGAGATACCCTCACCAAAATAAAATTGAAAAAATTAAAAGCTACATTTTTTAAACTCCCAAATAGGCATAAGCCAAGCTGCCTCATTTAAACTTTGACAGTAATAGTAGCTCCTTTGTCTTTAAGCCTGTTCGCCTTTCCTTTTACTCCTCTCCAGAGTAGAGACAGGCTTGGCAGGGCCCCACCACTCATTTGCCCCACCCCCACAGGCTCAGGATGCCACACCAGCTTCAGGTGACTAACTGCCATATCAGAACAGTGATCGGATCAAGAGAAGAAAAAAATGTTTGCCCTACATAAGCAAGGCTAGAGGTGGATGCTTATCCAGAAAATAAATATCTCCAGTGGTTCGCCTAATCCAATAACAACCCTCTAGGCTTGGAAGTAAAATTTACTTTTCCCTTGAAAGAATCCCATTTGGGCAAACCAGCAGCAAATTAGAAAAAAGGACAAGTATTATATTTACTAAGAGAAGCTTCTGCATCAGGAAGGGCCGGGATAAAATAAGTCTGAAATGGGAGCAAAGAGTTTTTAGGATAAAGAAATCTGGTTTTCTCCTTCCATTAAATACTCTGTTTTTAAGGAATTCAAAAAGATAAAAATAACAGGTTTTGGCCTTAATCACAAAATGACTTTGCTTCAAAATTTCCAAATCAAACTTTAAGTTAAAAAAGATTAGAGGGGCACCTGGGTGGCTCAGTCAGTTGAGTGTCCAACTTCAGCTCAGGTCATGATCTCGTGGTTCATGGGTTCAAGCCCCATGTGCTGACAGCTCAGAGCCTGGAGCCTGCTTCGGATTCTGTGTCTCCCTCTCTCTCTGCCCCTCCTCCCCACTCGTGCTCTGTCTCTCTGTGTCTCAAAAATAAATAAAAACTATATTTAAAAAAAAGTTAAAAAAGATGAGAGTAGCTGTATCACCCTTAGAGTGTATTTAAATTAAGAGTTTGCACATTCTTTCCAGAGAACTAGTAATAATAGTTACAATTCATTGAGAACTTACTAATGTAATAGATCCTGTCATTACATTTAGTCATCCCCAATAACCCCATGAGGGAAGTACCATAAAAGTTTCTCATTTTAGACAAGGACACCAGCCTTCTTAGAAGGTTTAAGAAAACTGCCCACAACCTGGGTAAACAGGAGAATCCCAATTCAATCCCAAACACTCTAGATTAAAGAATTCTTACTCTATCAGTTTATAAAAGAAGTGACAGGCTTTTTACTGGAATAATAAAGCTACTGCATACTGACTGCTCAGAACTATGCCAAGTGCAATGTAAAACATTTTAAATGTTACTTCATTTAGTACTTACAAACCCTGTAAGGTAACTATTATTATCCCCATTTTGCAAAATATGAAAATGATGTTTCCTTTCATTGCAAAATTAAGTAACTCTGCCCAAACTTCAACAGCCAAGTAAAGAACAGAGAGAGACGGTACTGGGAACAAGAGCTCTCTCTCCAAGCCACATGCTCTTAGTTGTTAAGGGACACTGTTTACTGGGCACGTTAACTAAACAAAGATGGTTTTTATAGCATATTCAAGCATAGTTTTTTACTGTCGGTAGAAAGTGAATCTTTTCTTTAAATTTCCATTTGCTCAAAGTTTTGACAGTTTATAATCTTCATTTCTGCTATGAAAGTAAATGATTAAAAAAGAAGTGTGATTGGGGGGGGGGGGCCACCGGGGTGGCTCAGTCAGTTGAGCATCCAACTTTGGCTCAGGTCATAATCTCTGAGTTCCTGGCTTAGAGCCCCGCATCGGGCTCTGTGCTGCCAGCGAGGAGCCTGCTTGGGATTCTCTCACTCTCCCTCTCTCTCTGTCCCTTCCTGACTCGTGCTTTCTCTCTCTCAAAATAAATGAATCAACTTAAAGGAAAAGTGTGGTTTTCAAAGAAACTTAAACAGGTGTCAATGATTATGCTCACATAAGGGACTACACCCAGCAAAATTATCAAATTAGGAGACAGCAGTCTGTTGACACGGGACTTCAGGAACCTGCTTGGGATTCTCTCTCACTCTCCCTGCCCCTTCCTCTCTCGCTCGCTCTCAAAATAAATAAATAAAAATACATTAACATTAAAAAGATTAGCAGCAAAACAGTAACCGGTGACATTACAGAGCTGTGTTTCTTAATATTTATATCAAAAGTTTCATTGAGAACTTGATGGAATTCATCTCCCCAAGAAAGCGCACGGCCGTATGAAACCGTGCACGTAACTTTGGGGAGAGGGGATGTACAGCAATTGTAAAGCCCATATTGGGACCTCCCGAGTGGAGCACGAGCAAGTATTAATTAAGGAATACTGGGAACTATACTCAAAGTAAGACAAGTGCTGTTTGAAAATTTTCCCTCTTTCTTGCCTTTTATTTTGTCCCTTCCTTCTATTAACCGGCCTAAAATATGACCCTTAGCATAGAGAGTTAAACACCAAGCTCGATTTCTCTGTCTCTGTAAACTGACACCAGGAGGTCTGCCTTTTATTTTCTAGTAAACTGTTGATATGCTTTTATAGACTCTCCCCAAACCTGAATGCTATCTTGAATCTTAGTATGAAAATCATCAGATTTCCAGAAACATATTATCTTCCATGAAAAACTTGAATGTCAGAATTTCCAGCACTCCCAAAAGCAGAAGTGTAGTCATTCTTATAATGAAAGTTTTATTTTTTAAATTTTTTTTAATGTTTATTTATTGTTGAGAGACAGAGAGAGAGAGAGCATACAAGCAGGGGAGGGGCAGACAGAGAGGGAGACACAGAATCCAAACCAGGCTTCAGGCTCCGAGCTGTCAGCACAGAGCCCAATGTGGGGCTCGAACTTACAAACTGTGAGATCATGACCTGAGCCATAGTCGGACTCTCAACGGACTGAACCACCCAGCCACCCCACAAAAGTTCTCTTTCAAAATTAAGTTAAACATACCGATTAGTAGTTTAAGACATAACAAATAGGCAGTCTTGATACCAAGCAATTAAATGAAAATACTTCAATTATCTTGAGAACAAAAGCCAGTTATAGCTTGTTTCCTTCACTGTCCACTAGGTATAGGTATAAAGGAGGCCCAACTGAAAAGAAAAAAAAATACTGACACACTTTCTTTATAGGCCTTATCAAAATCCATACCTTCTACAATCCGTAACATTTAAATATCAAAAGGATTACTGCGACTACGGTTTCTAGTGCTTACTGAGAGTGTCACACTGAATACTAGATCCTTACTCTCATGAATGTAGAAACATCTTTGTTCTGTGATGCCAAAAGGAAGGCAGCAAGAATCCTGTTTTTATTTTAATGTTTATTTATTTAGAAAGAGAGAGAGAGAGCACACGAGCGTGTGAGGGAGAGGGACAGAGAGGGCCGGGGAGGATAGAGAATCCCAAGCAGGCTCCACACTGTCAGCGCAGAACCCAACGTGGGGCTCAAACTCACAAACCATGACATCATGACCTGAGCAGAAACCAACAGTCGGGACGCTTAACCGACTGAACCACCGAGGCGCTGTAAGAATCCTGTTTTTAAACGATTCATCAAGAATATATGTTTGCAACTCTTTTAAATGTATCTGTCACTAAAAATTAATAAAGCAAATCTGTATCTTGTTTAGAGCCACATTTCACAAAGCAATATACCAGTTTGCATTTTTTATAAATATAAAATATAATGCTTATTTCCAAAAATTACACAGCCCTAACTTCGTTCTAAACCCCAGATTTTTATTTAGTTCTTCAGCCAAAAAATCTTGGTGTCCTCCTCAATCCTCCCTCCTTCACATTCAATCGACGGGCATTCCTACCGGCTCTACCTTCAAAGGCGATCTGACTCTGAGTACTCCTCATTTCCCTCACTGTGATGGCTAATGTCCCACCATCATCATCTATTAAAATAGCTTGCTAACCGGTCAGCTTCTATCTTCAACTTGCCTTCAGCCTGTTTTTAACACAGCAAAGAGTGATCCCTTAAAAATATAACGAAAATCTGCCACTCTAATGAGATTGCATAACTTCACTGCTCAAAACTCACAGTTCCTTATTTTTACGAGAGTGAAAACCACAATCCTTAACAATGGCCTTCAAGGTCTTAGGTGATCTGCTCTGCTCTGCCCCCAACCTGCATACCCTTTATCCATCCCTCCCATTGTCTCCTTTCCTGACTCCACTCCAGCCACCTTGGCCTCTGTGCTGTTCAATGAACATGTTGACCTGCCTTTAAAGCCACATGACTAACTCCTTGACATCTTCTAGTCAAATATTTGTCCCAATGTCTTCTCAATATACCTACTTGACCACTTCCTTTAATACTACAGTCTGTCCCCGCTCTGTGCTGACAGCTCAGAGCCTAGAGCCTGCTTCACATTCTGTGTCTCCCTCTCTCTCTGCCCCTCGCCTGCCCACACTGTGTGTCTGTGTGTGTGTGTGTGTGTGTGTGTGTCTCAAAAATAAACAAACAAAAAAAAAACATAAGGGACACCTGGGTGGCTTAGTCGGTTAAGCTACCAACTACAGCTCAGGTCATGATCTCACGATTAGTGGGCTCAAGCCCTGCATCAGGCTCTGTGCTGACAGCTTCGGAACCTGGAGCCTGTTTAGATTCTGCGTCTCCATCTCTCTCTGTCCCTCTCCGGCTCATGCACACGCGCTCTCTCTCTCTCTCCCTCTCTCTCTCTCTCTTAAAAATAAATGTTTAAAAAAAGGTTTTTAATAATAAAAAGAAAATAATAAATTAAAAAATGTATTAAAAAATACCACAGCCTGTCCCAACCCCTGTACTCCCTACCCTCCTTATCCAGCTCCCCTCTTATTTCCCTATTTGCCGTCTAATAAACTAAATCTAGTTTAACTTATATGTTTAAACTTACTATGCGTATTTCTTTGTGCACCCTCACCACCTTAAAATGTTAAGATCCACAGGGCCAGGACTTTGTTTTCTTCACTGATATATCCTAAATGGCTAGAACAGAGAGACTAGCACTTTGAATAAACTGTTTAAATGTCCAAATCCTTAGTGGCCACTTGACATAATGCCACAAAACATCTTAAGTTAACCACTCACTTCTCAACAGGGTTACCACAGATAGTATTACTATCCTAAAAACAGCAAGATCCACTCCTAGGACCCAAGAAAACTGAAAATACACGTTCACACAAAAGCTTGTGTACAAATGTGCACAGCAGCACTCTTTGTAATAGGAAAAAAGTGAATACAATCCACCACACGTCCAACAGCTAACGAATGGATTAGCCAAAAATGTGGTACATCCATTAAATGAAATATTATTCACCAATAAGAAAAAAGTAGGCACATGCTACAAAACGAATGAACCTTGAAAATATTACACTAAGTGAAAGAAGCCAGACACAAAAGGCCACATGTTATATGATTCCATTGAAAGGAAATGTCCAGAACAGGCAAACCCTTAGAGACAGAAAGTAGATGAACAACTGCCAGGGGAGGGAAAGAGAGAGAGAACAGGGAGTGAGAGCTAATGGGTGCAGGCTTCTTGTTGGGAAGACAAAATGTTCTGCAGTTAAACAGTGATAGATGAACGATCCTGTGAAAATACTAAGTACTGAATTGTACGCTTTATTATTTGTTTTGAATTGTACACTTTAAAAGGGTGAATTTTATTTCCTTTCCTAAAATTCAAAACCCAAACCAAACAAAAAAAACATAAAGGAATGCTCAGCTCAATGTTCCCAACTCACTAATGAGGGAAGCCTAAGGGCTGGGAATGCCTTCCCGGCTGTATTCAATCCTAAGAATCCCATCCACCAACTCATCACAGAAAAAATATTTTAAAAGGTAAGCGGTGGGGGAGACGCTAGTCATCTGTTGGCAGCAGCAAGCAGAACTTTTCCTTCTCCTCCGATCCATTCAAATACTATCATCCCCACCTGCAACACCACCGCTTCCGGCACTTGGGCACTCGGGAGCCCTGCCACTGCCGCCCGTACTTCCACTCCTGTTCCTCCACAGTCTAGTCTCTGAACAGCAGTTACCATTTAAAAACATAAATCAAATCACTTCACCCTCTTGCTCAAGACCCTCCAGTGACTTCCTAATACACTCAGATTTTACTCTACGTCCTTCCCGCGGCCCCCAAGGCCCTACCCTGTACTGGCCCTCGTGATCTCTCTAGCGTCATCTCCTACCACTCCAGCCCTAAAGGCTTTCTTCCAGTTCCTTAAAGTATGCCAAGGTCAAACAGGCCAAAAACATTTCTCCCTGGGACCCTGGCACTTGCATTTTCTACCTGGAATGCTCTTCCCCCATACAGGTGAATGGCTCACTCTATCACTTGTTGCACATGCTGCTTAAATGTCACCTCCCCAAACAGGCCCTTTATTACACCTAAAGTTAACACCTTCAGTCGCTGTAACCTCTTATCCTGATTATGCTTTATTTTTCTTCACAGCACTTAGCACACCTTTCCCCCCCCTGCTTGGGGGGGGAGAGAAAGTAAACTCCATGAGAGTAAGAACGCTCGTTCACTGCTGTATCCTCAATACCTCAACGCACGTCCAGTACGTGGAAGGTACACAGTATCTCTTTAATGACTACATTCTCAGACTGAATCAGCGAAAACACATTCTTCAGTGAAATATGTACTCATCTAACGTACTTTTAGAAGTCACAAAAAACAAAGAATGAGCAATGTGCACAGAAAACAAGCCAGTATTTTACAAAAATTACCTGTTCATCAAAATGACCACAAATTCACAGGACAAAACACATATGCCACATTACGGATGTACATCAAACATTACAGTTAAAAGTTAACTATGAGACCAATACTCCCACTGGATTAATCGAGCTCCTGATTTCTCTTTAACCTACCTGCTCTGTTAATCCTGCATCTGGACCAGTAGATGTGCACATCCTACAGATCCCTTCAATATTCGAAACCCTGTACTAGAGCTTTCCTCTAAGGACAACATACTTCAGATGACGGTAACATCCAGCCCATGCCCCAACACAGAAACTTCCATCTTCCTCTCACCCCACGGCCTAGAGTTACTAGGCCCTGAATTCAGTATGAGATATCTCAGATCTGTCCCTCTGCTCTACGCCCACTGCATTAGTTCAAGCCCTTATTCACTTCTCACTTGGGACTTCTCATCTGGAATCTCCAGATCTTCCATCTAGATCTCCCTTCTGACGTATTCACTACAATACTACCAAAGTGACCACTCCGGAGTATAAATCCACCATCTCTACTTCCTAACAACCTTCCGTGTTTCCACGTACCTTGCAAGAAAATTTTCAACCCCCTTCACTCAGCCTCACCCCCTCACTCAGCCTCATCTCCCATCACAGCCCTCCTATTCCCACCCCAAACAACATCAAGCTTTCAAAGTTAAGCAAGGCACAGTGAACTACTTACAGTTTCCAAATACACCATCTTGGTTTTTTTTTTCCATTTTCCAGTATAAGGTCCCCGTTGTGACTCAAACACTCTTTTCTACCCTTCTTTGCCAAATGAAAGCTTTAACACTGAGCTTAGATGTCAATTCTACCAGAGAACTTTCCATGACTCTGATTTAGATGTCCTCTTCTGCCCTCCCACAGCACTTACCACAATTACCATACACTGCCGTCAATACTCATATAATTGGGTATGCGCTGTTTTATTTTTTTGTGTCTTCTACTAAATTAGGAGCTCCGTGAGAGCAGTTCTGATAGCTTATCCACCTTCATTCCACACTGCCTGATGCATGGAAGGGGGGTTGTGGTTAAATGAATGATTTGTGAAAGGGGGTGGGGGGGAAGAAGAAGAAAGAAAAAAACAGAAGGGGAAAGACAGAGGGAGGGAGGGGAGAGGGTGGAGGAGAGGGAAGAAGGAAATGAACAAGAAGAAAGAAAAGAGGAAAAAAGTAAAAGAAAGAAAGAGGGAAAGGGAGCCGGGAAAAGAAAAGAGGGAAAGCAGGCAGGAGGGAAGGGGCAGGGTGGTGAGAACTCACACAGGAGCAAAGGGCATTTGTAAACAATCCATTACTTTTATGTGTTCTAAGCCAACGATTACTGAAGAGAATGGACCATCTGAAAAAGTCCATCTCCCTGAAATTCTAAGCATAACTGTCTAAATCACCTCTCCCATAAAGATTCTGAAATGTCCAGCCTCTCCCACTTCACTTGAAAATTTACTGCAATGTGGGGCGCCTGGGTGGCTCAGTCAGTTGAGCGGCCGGCTTCGGCTCAGGTCATGATCTCACAGTTCGTGGGTTCGAGCCCCGCATCAGGCTCTGTGCTGACAGCTCAGAGCCGGGAGCCTGCTTCCAATTCTGGGTCTCTCTCTCTCTGCTCCTCCCCCACTCCTGCTCTGTCACTCTCGCTCAAAATTAAATGAACAATAAAAAAAAATTTTTTTTAAAGAAAATTTACTGCAATGTAATGAGAGATGTTAATAACACGTACAACGTAGAAACAAGAAACAAAGTTTTAGTCAGAAAAAAGTAGAAAATAAGGGCGCCTGTGTGGCTTAGCTGGTTAAGCTTTCGCCTCTAGATATCAGCTCAGGTCCCGATCTCTCAAAGGTGAGATAGAGCCCTGCATAGGCCTCTGCGCTGAGTGTAGAGTCCGCCTGGGATTTTCCCTCTCCCTCTCACTGCCCTGCCCCCACTCAGGTGAGCATGTGTGAGCACTCTCTCTCACTCTCGAAATAAATAAACATTAGAAAAAGGTAGGAAATGAATCTGACATAATTAAGTCTTGGAATCATTAATAAACTTCCAATAAACTATCATTTCCTGATAATGTGCAATTACTGACATTGAAAGATCTATAGAAAGGATTAAAAAAAAATCCAACATAACACCAACAACATGACCTATGTTAAGAACAAAATTGCGGGGCGCCTGGATGGCTCAGGTGGTTGAGTGCCAGCTTCGGCTCAGGTCATGATCTCGCAGTCTGAGTTCGAGCCCCACATCAGGCTCTGTGCTGACAGCTCAGAGCCTGGAGCCTGCTTTCAGATGCTGTTGTCTCCCTCTCTCTCTGCTCCTCCCCAACTCACGCTCTGTCTCTCTTTGTCTCTCAAAAATAAACATTAAAAAATTAAAAAAAATTGCTTTTGGGGTGCCTGGGTGGCTCAGTCGGTTAAGCGTCTGACTCTTGATTTCAGCTCAGGTCAGGTCCTCACAGTTCATGGGTCTGAGCCCTGTCATCAGGCTCCACATAGCTTGGGATTCCCTTTCCCCCTCTCTGCCCCTCCCCCACATGCACCCCTGCTCTCTCACAATAAATAGGTTTTTTTTTAATTTTTTTAAAATGTTTTATTTTTGAGACAGAGATAGAGCATGAGAGGGGGAGGGGCAGACAGACAGGGAGACACAGAATCTGAAGTAGGCTCCAGGCTCTGAGCTGTCAGTCAGCACAGAGCCCGATGCGGGGCTCGAACCCACAAACGTGAGATCATGACCTGAGCCAAAGTCGGTGGCTTAACCGACTGAGCCACCCAGCCACCCCAATAAATAGTTTTTTAAATTGCTTTTGTGTTACAGTCATATTTCTCAAAAACACACTGGGCAAAAATATTAAAAGATAGAGTATTCTAATGAGTAAAGGACCTTTATCTATTTAAATAAACTTTTTTCTTTTTTAATAAACTCTTGAAGTCAACTACTAGAGGAAAATTGTCGCTAAAACATATAATATTTAAAATAATACGTACATTTTAACGCAACAACCAGAAAAGTATCACTAAACACTCTTTCAATGATATCTGTATACTGTCACTTAATAAAATTTAAAAATTTCTTGAATAAAACAAGATAATAAAAGCTTACTTCAAAGTATAAATATGTTTTGGTAAGATCTGAGAAATAGCATAAATCCTTCAATAGCTCAGCTGACATTGCAATTTAGAAACTGGGAACTCACTCACACACTCTCACACACACAGACACACACACACTTAAGCCCAATATAATCACTACTTAATACTTCTTGAATTGCAATTTTGTTAAAGCAAAATACCAATCATGGGCAGCCTCTCAACTTTGCAGCATGTAAGAAATTAAGCTGTAAGAGATAAGCTAAGTTTGTAGTACTACCGATTATTAGCGGACTCCCAAAGAGAAGACTTACTACATGTACAACAACAGGAAGTTGTTCTTGCACAAAATTAGAAATTTACTTTAATAACTCTTTCAACCATACTAGTACCTTTCTTTAAAAGGCAATAATAATGGAAATGCTAAGCACTTAAAATTAGTAGTTCTAAATCGATACCAAAAAATTTGCATTTCCCTAATACTTTGAAGCATTTAAGGCTAAAGTTTCCAACGTACTTTCATTTTTTAAACACACAAGCAAAAACAAAAAAAAACAAAAAAAAGGGGAAATGAAAGGAAGAAAATGTAAATCTAAGGGACCTTCAACTTAACTACATTTCTTTTAACCAAACATTAACAGGGCACCTAAGATGTGCCAGGCAGTACGCAGGGAACTATGACAGATTACAACATCTACTACAAACTATATCCTGTGTTACTCAGCTTCTGAATTCATTGTTATTTAACCCAACACTTTTCTTAAATTTTCATCCAACAACAGGGAAGATACATGGTTTTTCCTAACAAATTCACCTGTGTCTGTTTTACACAGGTCACAAGAGTCACGGCCAGCGTCTGTAACTAACAAAGGGGTTTCATTTCGGAAACATCACTGATCATTTTTTTCATCTACATGAAGGTGAGACAAGAATTCGGCAGACATCAACTGTTTCAGGTAGTTTATAACACCCCAAACTCAAGAAGAAAAAAACTATTAAAAAAAAAAAAAACACGGACTAAACTTACTTCGCATAGCTGATAAATATTTAAGTGGCCACAGCATTTACTTTCTTCCATAAACACAAACATGACAGATTTCCATTTAGATGCTCAATACTACAAAAACAGTCTCGATCCTTAGGAGAAGAAAACTTTTTTCTTTAACTCAAAGGAACTATCCAAAGTAGACAACGTTTATATTTTCACACACTATCTATGCATTTCTACGCCTGTAAACACACTCTACCCTTGCAAGCACTTCCGAGTTTGTCACGGAGGAACAAGCTGTCTGGTGTCTAGTTCCACCAGTTGAATCTAGACATTTCGGACACCTAAGGCTTCTGATTCCACAGTGTATTAAAAAACGACAGCATTCAATGACATATTCTCTAAAAAAACAACCTGTACTTCCACTGCTGTTAATTTCTTCCCCCAACTAAGTGAATTCTACCTTTTAGACCCTGCCCTGCATTCAGTTAACACGGTCACAGTTAAGAGGAACCCGCCAAGGGCTCCCACATCAATCCACACTGGCTTCACCACAACAGCTGACAATTTACCCATCAACAAAGAAAAATAAGCCATATAACGCCCATCTCAGGAAATACAAGGAACGGCTGCTATCCCTGAGCTGTGTGACGACCGTAACGATTCTCTCTCTTCAAAGACCTTTCCATGAAGATCACTTTCAAGGCTAACCCAAGGGGGTCCTCTGCTAAAAATTCACGGTACTGTCCGCACAATAAACGAGATGGCCTTTCATCAGTGTAATCGATAGAAGCACAATACAGTTCAGTTTCGAGACTCGGCTTACTTGACCTGCTTTTTCGGTTCTACCTTGTAAAACACTTCAATTCGCGCAGTTCCTCCTACCCTACCCTGCAGAAAGACGTTCCATACGGCCGAAGTCCGCTCGCGGCCAGCCCCTCCGAGGGGCCCCACCGCCACAGCGGGGCCGGCGGGGAGCCCCACCAGCCGACCCGTGTCGTCTCCCGGCCAAGGGCTCGGGCACCCAGCCACCCAACACGCCTCCCTCGGCAAAGCTCGGGCGGCCCCACACACGACCTCCACCAAACCCCCCTACGCCCCCAATTCTGTAACCCGCAACCTTACCTTCATGATGATTCAGGGACCGCGATCCCCTCGAAAACACCAGACTCCCCCGCACCTGGAGGGAAAACAAAAGACACCCAGTCAACACCACAGGCACCCCTCTGCGCTGGCGGAGGCGGAGGGAACCGGGCGAAGCCTGAGCCCCGAAGAGCAGGGCCGCGGCGGGCATCAGCCCCCGAACCACGAAACGCCGACGAGGGGCTCCCTCTGGCCTCGCCAGCCCCGCAAAGCCGGCCACCTACACAGCTCGGCGGCTTCCCGTCCCCATTGTCGCGACCCGCCGGAGTTTCCCGTCTCCGACGATGACGCCATTTCTGTCAGAGAAGAAACTCACAACAAGCCCGGGGGCCGGCGCGGGGCCGGCTGTCCTCCCCGAGGGCCTCCGGGCCCGGCCGGGCGGGTCGGCGCCCCCAAGGGTCGCGCAGCCCCGAGCCGGAGCAGGCCCCGGGCTCGAGGGGCCCGGGCTGGGGGGCTGGGGGGGCGGCGGAGAGGCCAGGCGGGCCGGCGGAGGGCCGCGGGCAGGACCGACCCACCGCGCAGCCTCTGCCCACGTCCCGTTCTGAGGCGGACGCCCGACAAGTGCGAGCGGGATCCCCGGCCGCCGGGCCGCGGGGACCGCCCGAGGACCGAGGGGCCGGCAGGCGGCAGAGCCCCCCGCGCCGGCCCGGGCCCCCCGCCGCGGCCCGGAGCCGCGGAACCGCTGAGTGTGCGGCTGCCAGGCTGGGGGGCGACTCGGAGTCGGCAACGGCACGGGGGGCGGGGGCTCCCGGGAGGCCGAGGCCCCCAATCCGGGCGCCCGGCGAGACCACCGAGAGATCTTCCCCCGCTCCTCGGCCGGGCCCAGTGACTCCCGAAAGGACCCCCTTACGAGACCGCGAAAGCCTCCGAAAATGTCCCTACCTTCCTCGGAGACGAGCTCTGACCCTGGCACGTCCAGAGTTCCCTCCCCTACTCCCCCCCAAAACCAGCAGGCCCGGGGGAGAGATGGGGGAAGAAGGGCGGCGGGTCCAGCGGTTGCTGAGGCTGAAGCTCCGGCTCCTCCTCCTCCCGCGGCGGCGACTGGTACCTTTGTTTGGCGGCCGCTCGGGCTCCCTCGCTGGGGGGAGGGGGGGACGACGAAAAATCCCTCCCGGACTGGAGGTCCGGGCCCCGAATCGCGCTGCCCTCCAGAGGACGGCGGCGCCAGACCCTCTGCGGCTCCTTCCGGGCAAAGGTCCAGGCGGTGGCCGTGGCGGCGGCAAGCTTAAGCTCAAGACTCTCCCTCCGCTCCGGCGCCCGAGCTCCTCACTCCGGACTCGACTGACGGGCAAACATCGCTTCCCCCCCCCAACCCCAAGTGCCCCCCTCCCTTCTTTCTCCCCTCCCCTAGATATTTTCCCCTCCCCTACCTCTTTCCCGGATGGCCTCTCAGACGACCTCGGATTGGTTAGAGTTCTTTAGAACCCGCCCATACCCTATTCTCATTGGTCCTCGGGATACAAACAACGACGCCATTTTCCCACCACTTCTATGGAAACAGAAAGTTATGCCTCAAAACTTCTCGGGAAATGTAGTCCAACCTCTGGGGCCAATGCGGAAGCCCTTGCCCCTGAGAACTGCAAGACCCGCAATGCCCCGCGTCTGCGTGAGACCAGGAAGGGGGGGGAGGGGAGGGGGCGGGGCAACAAAGAAGTGGGGAGGCGGCAACGACGCCTGCGCAGTGTGACCGGGATGGCGCATTTTCTTGCACCGAGTAATGCAGTGTCGCTGGCGGCTGAGAAGGGCGGAGAGTTCTTTGGTGAAATAGGGGGAGGGATCTATGTAGACGTTCGGAGGAGCCTTGGTCTGAACTACAAAGTGGGAAGTTGATGCTGGGCACTGCTACTCCCGGACCGGCAGCGTGAAAGTTGTGATATCACCGTTGAACCGTGAGCGGCTGTGGTGGCGGCCGGGGGGAACCCGGATGGGAGTGAGGGCGGGGGGGGGGGGGGCTGGAAGGCGGGGTCCAGAGGAAAGAAAGAAAGGAGGGTGAGGACCCGGATGCTGAACCGGATTGTGTATGAATTTTCCGTACTTGCTAGAGAGGGAGTGGAGCGGTAGGTGACCCAGTGGGGCGGAAGGCGGCATGTGAGCGGAGAGGAAGCGGCAGCTCTCCTGTCCTGCGGGCTCCGTACCAGCACAGTAGACCCTTGAAGTTCTTTTGCCAAGTCTTTTAAAAATCTGCCTCGAAGTTCTTTAAATCCGCTGCTTGTATCTCAGGCAGTTTGCTTCAACTCTGTCATCTCCCAAAGCTAAGTGGAAGGATTCACTCTGCGTTTCACAGCTAGGCTGAGTGTGTCACTAGTTAGCAATTTTGAAACGAGATCATTCCATTAAAAAGAAAAAAGAAACTTGCATGGTATTCTCACTTTTTATATCGCAAGTCTATTCCTTGATTTCATTTATTTTAGAGCTTGAGAAGGCGCTTTCCGTTAGGGCATTCAATCCTTCACATATTTATTGAGAGCCTACCATGTGGAAAAACGGAACAGCCTCTGCTTTCGTGGACCTAAGCCTAGTGAGTCAGACATATTAAAATGGACACACAACTGAGTGTGAAGTTGCTAGCAGTAGGGACTGCTACACAGGAGAGTTACATGGCGATAGGAGAATTTAAAATAGGGAATTTCGCTTAAGGGAAATAAAGTGAGGATCCCGCTGAGAGTGGAAGGCTTAGCAGAAGTTAACTAAGAAAAGAACATTCCAGACAGAAAGAATCACGTGTTGGAAAGCCTGTGTTTAAAGTGTGAAGAATTAATTGTGAAGACCTGAACCCGGGGTGGGGGAAGTAACCCACTATTTTGCAGTTTATTAAGGAGTTGTTCTTACCTAAAAGCAAAGGGATGTTGTCGAAGGGTTGGTTCTCAGTGGGTAGGGAAACAGGACCAGATGTGAATTTTGCAAGGTTCACTGGCTGAAGGAAGAGTAGAGGTCTAGATCAGAGAACCTAATCTCCGAGTCAGCACGGGGAGCCCAAGCAGATTATAGCAGCAGGAGTCCACACAGAGGGGACAATCTGTTTTTATATTAATATTCATCCATCAATTGTTTGAACCCATTTAAGGCAGTTTTCCAGTTTTGAAAGTGAGTCGTTTCAGACTCTCTCTGTGCTTATTCAATCTAAAAATAAATTCGTAGAGTTCATGTACCTTGAATGCCCCTTTGTGTTTGAGTCTAGTACATGATGTCTGAAAGTTGGAACCATGATAAATAGGGCTCCTTTACTTCAAGAAAGAAAAAAAAGTAAAAAAAAAAATGTGTGTATGCAACAGTGTATAGAACCCCTTAGACTCTTTAAGACGACACAAAACACTACTTTTCAATACCTAGAAAAATTGAGGTTCCTGTATTTTCCCACTACCAAGAATACTTGTGTATAAACATCCTCTACCAAAGGAACATTAATTGACTTACTTGTGTAATGAGTACCTTACTTGTTTAATGAGTTTAAAAATTCATAATTGGTATTTTTATAGCATCAACCAAAGCCTTGAGAATTGAAACAAAGGTTAGTTAGCTCTGACTTCTGGGCAAGAGTATACTTGTTACTGATCCACAGGGAGACAGAAGAGTTCTTGAAAGGTGGTCTCATCGGTTTTTAAGTTAAGTACGTTGCTTTCAAACTTGTGGGGAAGAGATAGCCACCAACTGCTTTATGTGCAAAAGTATATAAAGAGGCCTGTTTTTATTTTTTTATCTTACCTTTAATTCTGTCCAATAATCTTTTACATAAGTGATTATTCTCGTTACCTTTTTTTATATCTCTTAAGAATGAGATAACATGTCAACGTTTAAACAGTATAGATAAAAGATTACCAAACTGATTTTGGATAATTTCTAAATATTTTCTGGACTTTTTTCCCCCTGTGACATACTTGGTATTCATTGTCCGTTAAGGCAGGTGTAGACCTTTCCTATATGGAATGTTTCTCCTGGAGGTCGGTGTTGCTAAGATGATTTCCTTTGTTGGAGTGCTCGGTTCTTTTCTTTCTTGTTTTTTGTTTTTAATCCTTTTTAAGTTTATTTATTCATTTTTGACAGAGAGAGCAAGTAGGGTAGGGCAGAGAGAGAATCCCAAGCAGGCTCCGCACAGTCAGCACAGAGCCCGATACGGGGCTCAAACTCATAAACCATGAGATCATGACCTGAGCAATCAAGAGTCAGAGGCTTTTACCAACTGCACCATCCAGGTGCCCCTTGAGTGTTCAGTTCTTATGATGGTTTCTTCTAGACACTCCACAGTAAATTACAAAAAACACGCTTTCAGTCTCTTTAGTTCATGATCCTAGAGGCCAAATCATTGTTATAGAAGCAAAAGAAAACAGATAAAGGTGAGAAACCACCCAAAATGTACCCAAGATGTGAAAGCAGTTATTAAAGAAGGTTCCTAAGATAAAGACAAATGAAAAATAGCAATACTTACAAAGAAGCAAAGTAGTGATTTTATTCAATAGTAAGGAAGGATTGTAGGAAGACCATGAGTTTTATCTAGGAAATATTGAAGTAAATGTAAAACTCAGGATAATAAATCACTACAGGGATGTGCGTCTGTGTGTGTGTGTGTGTGTGTGTGGATACAGGGGAATATTTGTGACAATTGCATTCAAGTTAACGCACATCTTAAATTAGAATCTCTGAAATGTATTGATTGTAAAGAAATTACAAGAGAGGAGTTTTCCCCTTAAATTTTAAATATATAAAACTTATCTCAATGCTCCTGAAAAAAAAAAATGTTTACTAAGTTACGTAATCAAATATAAAGTATCTAATTGTGTTGCGTTGTTTTGACATTGATTTGGTTTTATGCCTTTTATGGTTGAGTAAAATAAAGGCTTAATATTAAGTTTTCGAACTAAGGAAATCACTTAAAATCTAGGTGAATACTGGGACCAATGAAATCATTTGAAGACTTTCCTTTTTTTCCCTTAAGACAGATAATTTACATATCATACAGTTCACTCACTTAAAGTATACGTTTTGGTAGGTTGCAGGATATTCACATGGATGTGCAACCATCACCACAACCTAATTTTAAAATATTTTGATCCCTACAAAAAGAAACTTCATATTCCCTATTCTTCCTACCCCAGCACTAGGCAATCACCAATCTACTTTTTGTTTTTATAGATTTACCTATTCTAAACATTTCATATATTTTGTGGTCTTTTTTGACTGGCTTCTTTCACTTTAGCATGTTTCAGGATGTCATCTATGTGGAATTTTCTTTCAAAACAAAACTGAAAGTCTACTGCAAAAAAAACACCTTGAGATACAAATTCCTTTGCAGTTTAACACTCAAAATTAATTTAGTGAATAAGATCATCTTTATGTTTCTCCTTTTTCACAGATCAGCTTCAAAATTTGAAAACAATGGAGAAGACTCAAGAAACAGTCCAAAGAATTCTTCTAGAACCCTATAAGTATTTACTTCAGTTACCAGGTAACTGTTTAGTTATGGTCAATATAGAGACTTTTTATAGTAATAGTCATTCACATGTTAAATTACAGAAAAGATTAGACTTACCGTGTCTTAAGATTTCCTATTTAAGGTCATGCATGTGAGAAAAATGACAAATAGAACTTTTCATTTTTGTATTCTTAGAAGGGACATTTTGAAATGTTTTTGGGTTTTTTTCAATTTTTTTTAATGTTTATTTGATTTTGAGAGAGAGAGAGAGAGAGAGACAGTGTGCGAGCAGGGGAGGGGCAGAGAGAGGGAGGGAGACACAGAATCTAAAGCAGGCTCCAGACTCTAAGCTGTCAGCACAGAGCCTGACGCGGGGCTCAAACCCACAGACCATGAGATCATGACCTAAGCCGAAGTTGGAGGCTCAGTGAAGACACCCAAGCACCCCAAAAGGGACATTTTTGAAGCACCTTTTTAAAAATGTCCAATTATACAGCATAACTGGAAAAAAACATACTTAAAACATTTGAGTACCTCATTGGAGGTTTCATTCTTTATGGATGCCACACATTCCTGTTCCCCACTATTTAGATGTTAGGGGGAGTAACACCAATTTGTATAACAACTAAAAGCTTCACTCTACCTTCCAAGTTCATGGGTTCTATCACACACACACTGCATTTCTTACACTACTGGTTCCTTTAAGAGCCAAATAGTAATGTATCTCTAAGTCATATTACTTGGAAACAGAGCCCACATTATTTGAATATAAAGATGGTCATCTGAACATGGCTTCTTAGAATAACACCTACCTAATCACATGTATGTGCATGTTTTATTTTGCTATTTTTTTAAGCTTGGTCTGGAAAATGATAATAGCAAGTAAAAACTCATGTATATAGTAAGTGTGGGTTCTTATATTAAAAATTCATTCACAGACCAGTCACTTGAAATTTGGAATGCTCTTTCTTATAGAAATTAAAATAAAGGTGACAAATTAGTTGACAACCATAAAAACTTATTTAGCATACAAGGTAGCTAACCTTTAGACTAATGATGTTCTCAACTCAATCACAATAAACACTTTTTTATTTCTGTTCTAAAGTGCATACGTTTCTTTATGGGCACACGTCAGTGGTACATTTCTGTTCTTCATGAGCCTGGATAAATATGGTTATCAAAGGCAGAAGAGTGGTAGCTCCCCAACTACATCCTCGAAGCCATCATGATTAGTGTTATTTCTATCCTGGCAGATCTTAATGAAACGTACCTGCTAATGTCAGTGATTCAAAAGAATGGAGGGAACCATCTACGTCCCTGCTCAAGTTATACCCAGCCGTATTATCTCATCTAACTGACCAAAGGTTATTAGATGAAATCTAATTGACAGAATGAGGATACTCCATAGTACAACAGAAGCTATTTAAAAGTATCCATAATATGTTGGATATAAATTACCTCCATGTGATGATTCCACTGATACACACACACACACACACACACAAATCCTTCTTAGAAGTTAAAATCTAAACAGGTATTAAAGATGAAATTCTTAGGGTGCCTGGGTGGCTCAGTCAGTTAAGCATCTGACTCTTTGATTTCAGCCTAGTTCATGAGCTCACAGTTCGTGGGATCAAGCCCTGAGTCTGGATTCTCTCTCCACTCACTCTCTGCCCCTCCCTCACTTGCATGCACTCTCCCAAAAAATCATAAAGATGAAATCCTCAAGATCCAAAGAACAAAGAAGATAGGTACTTTTTAAGACACTTTAATCAGTCTGTTAATTTTAAATTCATTACAGATAGTGCACCTTTTTATTACTTACACCAGGGCAGACAATTCTAACTACCTTTCTCTTGGCATGGTGCTTTTTATTGATGTATAACATGCATAAACAATGATCACAAGTACAGCTCAAAAAGTTGTTGAGGGGTGGCAGTGCCTGGCTGGCTCAGTAGAGCATGTGACTTAATCTCAGGGTTGTGAGTTCAAGCCACGTTGGGTGTAGAGCTTAAAAAAAAGTTATCAGAGGGGTTAAGGAATGGGTAAAGAGGGGTGAAGGGGAGTGAGAGGTACAGCCTTTCAGTTACAGAATGAATAAATCACAAGGATAAAAAGCACAATATAAGGAATATAGTCGTTGGCATTGTAATTAATGTTGTATGGTGACAGATGGTAGCCAAACCTGTGAGCACAGCCTAACAGATTTGTGGAATCACTATGTTGTACACCTGAAACTAATGTAATATCATGTGTCAACTATACTTCCATAAAATTTTTTTAAGTTAAAAAAAAATGGAGGGAAGACAAGTGGAGAATGCAAAGGGAAAGTTTCCTGTTACCTAAGAAAAAGCCAAGAGACCACTTTTGAGTGACATTCAATAGCTAGTAAACTACACTTATTTCAGGGTCTCCCACTGAGAAGGATGGTGATGTTTCTCCTGCCACTCTACCCATCTATTGTTGGACTTATTTTGTAACAAGTTTGCAAACACTGGCTGGAACCTGGGCTATGGTAATATATGCCAGTTCTCAGTGCCATAAAGAGTCTTAAAGAGTGTTCTGTTCTGCCACTATACAGAGCAAGGACTGTCTGTAATTAAATTTTATTTGTGTGTTTATTTATTTTAGAGAGAGTGGATGCTAGAGGGGCAAAGGGAGAGAGAGAATCCCAAGCCGATTTTGCACTTGGGCTCAATGCGGGGCTCTAACCCACAACCCTGGGATCACATCCCAAGCCAAAATCAAGAGTCGGAAGCTTAATCTACTGAGCCATCCAGGCACCCCTGTAGTTATATGTTAGCAATAATGTTTGCCTGTGTAATGAACTTCTGTAACATTTTTTTAATCCTCATTATCTTGAAGTAATATTGTAAGTCATTAGATAACATTCAGAGCTCTCATTAGGGAGCTCACTTGTTTTAATCAAATGTACTCTTGCATCCATGATAGAATGTAACCTCAAAAGTTTTTCCTAAAGAATAAGAAATTGTGGGACACCTGGCTGGCTCAGTCAGTGGAGCACGTGACTCTTAATCTCGGGGTTGTAAATTTGAGCCCCATGTTGTGTGCAGAGATTACTTAAAAAATAAAAATCTTTAAAGAAATAGGAAATTGTACTATGCATAGTAAACCTATTTTTCACAGAGAACTTTAGACTTACTAAAGTGACTTCAACGTGGGCCAGACCATTTTTTCTGTTAGAAAGTTACTCTTGCTAATAAAAGATTATAATAATTAAAAATTATTAGGATGTTCTGAAATTAGTAGAGTTGAATGACTTTTGTTTGTTTATTTGCCCTAGTGTAGGTCCCCAGGCCAGGGAGTCGGTAATGTTAAGGTCTTTTAAAGAGAAAAGGTAATTATTGTTTGTTTTAATTTTGAGGGATTTCTATGACTAGCATCTGTTAGAAACTATCTGGGGACTTAAAAGTATCAAGCCAGACCCTAGAACCTGGTTAAAAAGAAAAGAATATATTAAAACACAACTGCAGATGCTCCTGGGTGACTCAGTTGGTGAGCGCCCAGCTCTTGATTTCAGCTCAGGTCATGATCTCACAGCTCGTGAGATCGAGCCCTGAGTTGGACTCCACGCTGACAGCTGGAACCTGCGTGGGATTCCCTCTCTCCTTTCTCACTCCCTTTTTCTCCCCACTCTACTTCTCTTTGCCCCTCTCCTGCTCTCTCGCGCACGCGCACTCTCAAAGTAAATAAAATTTGAAAATAAAACACATACTTGTAAATTAAGCCATTTATTGTACTGTTTTTCTGAATACTAAAGCAAAAAGGAAAGTGTCTCTCCACTTTAATTTTTGTGTTCTTCATCTTCTGAACTTTTTTTTTTAGAGAGCAAACCCACACAAGCAGGGGGGAGGGGCAGAGAGAGAGACTCTTGGGCAGGTGCCACACTCAGCATGGAGCCCAGCGTGAGGCTCAATCCCCTGTCCCTGAGATGATCTGAGCCGAATTCAAGAGTCAGTTGCTTACCTAGCCGAGCCCCCCAAACGCCCCTGGGCTTGTTTTCTAAAGTGATAGGGGTTACTTTGCACACTCATACATTGTAAGTAAAGCCCACATTGGCCTTTGCTAAATTGTAAAGTAGATCGAAAGTATAAAGTATATAATTGCTACCCAGACCATGTTCACCTTAAGGATCAGGAGACAGAGATACTGCTTCTTGAACCCTAAGAGAGCCTTCCTTTTTACACTTCTCCCAGAAAGTGCAACTTTCTTTCATTTGGATATGTGATGAGAGTTTATGTATTCATTCCTTTGGGTGATTGGTACAGAGAAAACCTAGATAAATCTTAGAAAATACTGTTTTTGTTCACTAAAACTTTTTATGTAACTTTTTTTTTTGAAACCTCATCTGAAATTAGGATGTGACTGTGCAGTCACTTTAGCAGGAAGCTCATAGAACATTATTAAGTGAACTGGTTAGGGTTTTTATCTATCATTCCTTTATATTTGGGCTAAAATGACTTCTATTTTAACTACTAGCCAAAGACCTCTTGAGCTTTCCATGTAAGAAAATGATAATATTGAAACACTAATGGCATAATCAAAATAAAATGATTCATTTTTGACTAAACTAGGATCCTCAAAGAGAATACTTCAGGGAATGGGAATCTCATTTTTTGATAGGAAAGAAGCAGAACTATACAATCTCTAAAACTCTAAAGGAATGGTAGATACTTGTAAGAGGTAATTACGTGAGGTAATTCAGTAGCAAAGTATGCTTCATTAAAAAGACCCATAGTGAGGTGCCTGAGTGGCTCACTCGGTTAAGTGTCCAACTCTTGATCTCAGCTCAGGCCTTAATCTCAGGGTGGTGAGTTCAAGCCCCACGTTGGGCTCCACACTGGGTGTGAAGCCTACTTAAAAAAAAAAAATCCCCAGGGGTGCCTGGGTGGCTCAGTCGGGTTAAGCGTTCAACTTCGGCTCAGGTCATGATCTCACGGGTTCGTGAGTTCGAGCCCCACTCTGGGTTCCACACTCCATGCGCGTGCTCTCTGTCTCTTCTCTACCTCTCTCTGTCTCTCAAAAATAGTAAAAAAAAAAATTTTTTTTTAAATAAAAATCCCCATAGTTCTCTGAAACAGTGCTAATTAACTGCCACTAACTAGACTCACTTGTTTTTCAAAAAAGGAATGAATTAGATCATAGTTCCTAAAATGCCCATTTCATTCCAAAATTGTTGATACGAGTTAAGATAAAAGGAGTGGGCTTACTAGTGGGCCCCTGGAATACTTCAGAATCTCTTTGCCTGCCCTAATTTTAAAAGGCTGTGGCTTTTAGTCTGTGAATTTTGGCAGAGGGAGGCGTTCAGGGCCCAGCAGTGAAAGGCACGCTCTCTAGTGAGTCATAGATGAGTGGGGCTGGGTTCATCAAGTCTAATCAGTTTTAGAGGCAGTTTCTGAATGTGTTTTTTATAACTGAAATATTTTATTGCCAAATTATATTCTTTAATTTCAGGTAAACAAGTGAGAACCAAACTTTCACAGGCATTTAATCATTGGCTCAAAGTTCCAGAAGACAAGCTGCAGGTATTTAGGCAATTCAAAACTTCTTAATCCTTAAGAAATTAATAGATGACACATAAAATACTCCTTGCTCTCAATTGAGTTTAATGCTCACACCTGTATTGTTTTATATTGAGATTGCTAAATAAATACCAGTTGTAAAAACTAAGGAATCCGAGATTCTTATAATCTGTTAATTTTATTAAGTATTTATAAGCTTTTTGAATAGCTCAAATAAAATGAAATTGTCCATTGTCTTTTTTGTCAGATTATCATTGAAGTGACAGAGATGTTACATAATGCCAGTTTACTCATCGACGATATCGAAGACAACTCAAAACTCCGACGTGGCTTTCCCGTGGCACACAGCATCTACGGAATTCCATCCGTCATCAATTCTGCCAATTATGTGTATTTTCTTGGCCTACAGAAAGTCTTAACCCTTGATCACCCAGAGGCAGTAAAGCTTTTTACCCACCAGCTTCTGGAACTCCACCAGGGACAAGGCCTAGATATCTACTGGAGGGATAATTACACTTGTCCCACCGAAGAAGAATATAAGGCTATGGTGCTGCAAAAGACAGGTGGGCTCTTTGGATTAGCAGTGGGTCTCATGCAGTTGTTCTCTGATTACAAAGAAGATCTAAAGCCACTACTTAATACACTTGGGCTCTTTTTCCAAATTAGGGATGATTATGCTAATCTGCACTCCAAAGAATATAGTGAAAACAAAAGCTTTTGTGAAGATCTAACAGAGGGAAAGTTCTCATTCCCTACTATTCATGCCATTTGGTCGAGGCCTGAAAGCACCCAGGTGCAGAGTATCTTGCGCCAGAGAACCGAAAATATAGATATTAAAAAATACTGTGTACATTATCTTGAGAATGTAGGTTCTTTTGAATACACTCGGAGTACTCTTAAAGAGCTTGAATCTAAAGCCTATAAACAAATTGATGCACGTGGTGGGAACCCTGAGCTCATAGCTCTAATAAAGCACTTAAGCAAAATGTTCAAAGAAGAGAATGAATAATATTAAGCCATTGTTGATTAGGCCTGGGAGCTTATTTTAGTTGACTTTTTTTTTTTTTTTGGTCTTTTAGCCAATCACTTTTTTAAAAATTAGGATCAACCTGTTAGTCTCCATAAACCGAGTGAATTGCGGTGATGTGAGTGAGGTTGTTTCAATTTAGAACCCCTTTGTACAGATAATCATCATAGTACGAAGTTGATGGAATCAAAAGGAGCCACATATAAATAGGTCTTACTTGAATGTCAGAATGTGCTGTGTTGGGACCTTATGGACAATTGCC
Organism: Cryptoprocta ferox; assembly: GCA_028646485.1. NCBI lineage: Eukaryota > Metazoa > Chordata > Mammalia > Carnivora > Eupleridae > Cryptoprocta > Cryptoprocta ferox. Next base: position 5,741,788 of record CM053561.1, read on the forward strand.
ACAAATGTTCTGCTAATTCTGTCAATAAAGAAGACTTCAGCTTCCAGGAATTCTTATCCAGATATTTCCTAACTGTGCTGTATGGGAATTCCCCACTCATGGTCTACCCCATTTCCTAGCCAGGGACTACTTGGAACCAGTTCCTGTAGCTAGCTGACCCAAAGACCGCAGCACCTCCTCTTTCTTCCTAAATGTTGCTACTTAGAATATCTCCGTCTCCTCTTGGAAACTCGCTCACTAAAGTCTGCCATGAAAAAGCTGACTGTGATAAGCAGTAAGTGGTCATTTTTCTTACCCTTCCTTTTTTTCTTCCTCTCTGCCCAGGAAATTCTGCTCCTTGCCCAAGGAAAGGAGTCTCCACTTACTGAAATTTATGTGCTACACCACATTCATTCTTTTTTCCTTCTAAGTGTAATTTGTGACCCAAAGCTGATTAGTATCTGGGTATAGCATTGTCTTTCCATTCGGAAGGAAAAAAGGGTACATGGAAAAAGTATTTTATGAAGTAGCCTTTATTTCAGTCTTTTTATATTTTTCAGGTCACCTGGGTGGCTCACTTGGCTAAGCATCCAACTTCCGCTCAGGTCATGATCTCATAGTTCATGAGTTCGAGCCCTGCACGGAGCTGTCAGCTCAGAGCCCACTCCAGATCCTCTGTGCCCCTCTCTCTCTCTACCCCTATCTTGCTCAAGTGCACTTGCTTGCTCTCTCTCAAAATAAACAAATATTTGGGGAAAAAAAACTTTTTATATTTTCCTGTCAGTAATAAAAATCATAAAAGAGCTGTTTGCTCACCTGAAGGACAAAAGCAGAAGGCAGTGTCTTTTCCCTTTCCTTGCCACTACTTCGGAAGGCAGTTGGTGCTTGAATGGAAAGGGAAGTAGGTATCTTTAATCTCTGTGATTAAAGGAATGTAAAGTGTTGACCTGAGAGCTGGTGCTTGCTGGCTGAAAAGTGGTCAAAGGCCATACTATGAGGCACTAATTAGCTTCATAGTGCTTTAACCCTGACCCTCTATCCCTTTTGTGTACTTTCCATCCGCAAGCCCCTGGAGCCAGCTGTGGCAGCAAGAAGTAGAAACCCCAATTCCTTCACTTAGAGGTGTTACTGACCTCCCAAAACAAAACTGCTTTCCAAAAACACTGCATTTTGCTTGATTGGTTCTATTCTGGTATGTCACCTCAGATCTAATCATCATGGACTTGTATGAGAACTTCTCACTAAAGCAGTCAATCTAAATCTTTGAAAAAGTTGGGTACTATCTTTACTTTTAAAATAATTTGAATCTGGGGCACCCTGGTGGCTCAGTCCGTTAAGCCTCCAACTTCAGCTCAGGTTATGATCTCTCAGTTTGTGAATTCAAGGCCTATTTCGGGTACCACACAGACATTAAGGAGCCTGCATTAAGGGATTCTCTCTTCCCCTCTCTCTGCCCCTTGCTCACTCGTGTTTTCTCCCTCTCTCTCTCTCTCTGTCTCTCTCTCTCTCTCTCACTCTCTCACTCAAAAATAAATTAGGGTCACCTGGGTTGCTCAATCAGTTAAGCATCCAACTTCAGTTCTGGTCATGAGTTCATTGCTCACGTCGGGCTCTGTGCTGACAGCTCAGAGCCTGGAGCCTGCTTCAGATTCTGTGTCTCCCTCTCTCTCTGCCCCTTCCCCCACTCATGCTGTTTCTCTCTCTCTCTGTCTCAAAAATATATTAACATTAAAGTTAATTTTTTTTAAAGTTGACACAGTGGAATAGAGAAGAACTGATGGATTTAAAGTCTTGCTGAAAGTGATTTATGGCAACATAATTAGCCTTCATTCTTTCAGTTTTGGCAAGTAAAAAGTTTATTTTTTGAACCTTCATAGACTAGAAAATGAGATGATGTTTTAAAATTACATGTCTTCTAAATGACAAAATCCAATTTACTTGGGTTCCAACACATTCCTTTATGCAGAAAAAAAGTATTGTAGTTTAAACCTAACTAGATAATAAATTTTATTAGATTTAAACTACTTACAGTGTTTTTCTTCTCTATTGACAATTGTGATTTTAATTCCAGTGAAAAGTATAGATTTTTGGTTACTTAATAAATAAAATGATTCTTTTTGTAAGATCTCAGTTCCATGTCAAGCATTTCTGTCGTTGGTAAATGCCAGATACAAATGACAAAAGAATCATGAATAACACCATGAATAACCAAAAAGTAATTTGGTTAAGGAATAATCTATTTAAGCAGTCTTCATCTTAAAGGTAAATATTTTGTCTATATAGTTTGTTTTTAATGTTTATTTTTGAGAGATAGAGACAGCATGAGCAGGGAGAGGGACAGAGAGAGGGGGAGACACAGAATCCAAAACAGGCTCCAGGCTCTGAGCTCTGAGCTCTCAGCACAGAGCCCAGTGCAAGGCTCGAACTCACAAAACCACAAGAACATGACCTGAGCTGAAGTCGGATGCTTAACTGACTGAGCCCCCCAAGTGCCCCTATGTTGTCTATATATTTAGCATTAGATCTTTTTGAATAACCATTAAAATTTTCATTATGTAAAGAGTTCATAAACAGAGTTCAGGTTTCCAAAATGTAGCATAAATACCCATGATTTTGAAGTTTCCTTACAGCAATTAAAATGGAAGGTTCAAATTATTTTTTTTAATGTTTATTTATTTTTGAGAGAGAAAGAGCACACAAGTGGGAGAGGGGCAGAGAGCGAGAGGGAGACACAGAATCCAAAGCAGGCGCCAGGCTCTGAGCTGTCAGCACAGAGCCCAACACAGGGCTCAAACTCAGGAACTGTGGGATCATGACCTGAGCCAAAGTTGTATGCTTAACGGACTGAACCACCCAGGTGCCCCTATTTTATTTTTTTTAATGTTTATTTCTGAGAGTGAGAGAGTAAGCAAGCATGATTGGGGGAGGGGCAGAGAGAGAGGAAGACAGAGTTTGTAGCAGGCTCCTCGCTGATCAGGGCAGAGCTTGAACAGGGTTCGAGCTCATGAACTGTGCTCATGAACTGTGGGATCATGACCTAAGCCAAAGTCAGATGCTTAACTGACTGAGCCACCCAGGTGCTCCACTGTGCCAACTTCTAACTTGACTTCCTTCCCTTCCTCACCTATGCCCTAAAGTCATCCACTTTAGGCAGCCTTTCAAGAGTTTCTCAGATGAGGTTCCTCCTTTCCTTAGGTCCTTCTCCTGTCAGTTTCCAATTCTAGAAGCATCCAACACCTGCACTCTTTGCTCCTCCATGTTGCTGAGCGCTGCTGGGGAATGTTTTCAGAGCTGCTCTTGTAGCTGTTGCGAGTTAACATGCTACAGCCTCCCTAAGCCCTTTTGTTTTTTTATCTATTCCTAATGGAGATTTCACCTTGGTCAATCTAATGTCTCCTGCCTCTTCCCCACTCTTTTCGCAGTTAATATAAGCTCTCCTAACTTTGCTCCTCTCTACTTCTTAAGTCTGTCTGCAAATTGTCTGCCTTTCACTTCAAGACAAGTTGTTTGTGCTCATGACGTAGGCCAAGCAAGCTCTCCTGTTGATTCCCTCCCTTTCTGCCTCTTGAGGGCCTTATTCAATACCCTGCCTTAAGATTTATCCTCAAGATTTATCCATTGGCTCTTTTTTTTTTTAATGTTTATTTATTTTGAGAGAGAGAGAGTAAGGGGGGAAGGGGCAGAGAGACAGGAAGGGAGAGAATTCCAAGCAGAGTCCCACCAAGCCTGGTGCAGGGACTCAAACTCCTGAACCTCAAGATCATGCATGCCCTGAGCCAAAGACAGATGCCCAACTGACTGAGCCACCCAGGTGCCCCTCCCACTGGCTCTTTTTAAATCTGTGTATTGAGAGGAATGAAAAGGGGAAGGAAATGTACATATTTGAAGTACCTGTCAGGTACCGGATGATTTGTTTTTCCTTCAAGCACTTGCTGAGCAGAGCCAGATCCTTGAGTCCCGGTCAGAGTACGTCGTCCTGAACAGCCGGCCTCTCACCCGGTATGCGCACTTCGATGTGTTTACAGGTTTGGAAACCAGTCGTCTGTTGTACTAACATACACTCCAACCCACGTTGTCTTTCCAAACATAAGTCTGATTGTCGTTGCCGCGCATACATTCTCTTTGAATCCGCAGTACCGTCACCTGTAAGTTCCTTGGCGTAATATATGAGGCTTTCCAAAATTTGATCTCCAACCCACCATAACCGTATTTCCTAACAGTTTACTCTGCCATAAAGTAGTGCTCATCATTGCTGACATCATCTATTTTCCTTTAATTCATTTAGAAATATTTCCTGGGGGCACGTGGGTGGCTCAGTCGGTTGAGCATCCGGCTTCGGCTCAGGTCATGATTTGCAGTTCGTGGGTTCGAGCTCCGCATTGGGCTCTGTGCTGACAGATAGCTCGGAGCCTGGAGCCTGTCTTCGGATTCTATTTGTCCCCCTCTCTCTGACCCTTCCCTGCTCAAGCTGTCTCTCTCTCTCTCTCAAAAATAAATAAACCTTAAAAAAAATAGAAATATTTTCTGAATGCTTATATGCTAGATCCTTTGCTAGGTTTTGGAGATCCAAGAGTGATAAAGACACCATTCCGTAACCTTGTGATTTTCTTGTGATGGAGGCTAGCAAGTAAATAGCCAGTTATTAAACAGCATTGTTACTGCTGTAATTGGAGGGGGAGCTTGTTTACTTGTCTGCCTCTCCCGTTGGATTGGAAACTCATTAAGGGCAAGACATATTCACCCCTGTATCCCCAGAAACACTTGATAAAAATTTTTTAAATGTTTATTTATTTTGATTGAAAGTGCGACCGAGTGGGGGAAGGGCAGAGAGACAGGGTGGGAGAGAGAACTCCAGTCAGTGCAGAGCCCAATGTGGGCCTCAAACTTATGAACTGTCAGATCATGACCTGAGCCAAAATCAAGAGTCGGACACTTAACCAACTGAGCCACCCCGTACTTAATAAGTATTTATGCATGAATAAACCTCCTTGAAACTGATCCCCCACTTCTCAGATGGTTCCATTAAAATAACATATGTGAGCTCAGTCAGTTAAGTGTCTGACTCTTGATTTCAGCCCAGGTCATCAAACTCCATGCTGATAGTGTGGAGCTTGCTTGGGATTCTCTCTCTCTCTCTCTCTCTCTCTCCTCCTCCTCCTCCTCCTCCTCCTCCTCCTCCTTCCCAGTTCATGTTCTCATGCTCTCTCTCAAAATAAACTTTTAAAAAAATAACGCATTTATTTGAAAAGATATCATAAGCCTCAAATGTTAGCTTTTATGTTGCTGCGGTTCTACCTCTAATTCTTTCTCTGATGATTCTTATTCAATGTTCTGTTCACTTCTGAAAGGATTCTTAGACTGCTCACTGTTTTGTCCATGATTACCATATTATCCAAAGCCTGACCTCAAATGCAGGTCCTGTAACTGCCTATTCACTTGAGTTTTGCGTTGTCACCTTGAAATAATGTAATTAAAACCAGCTTATACATCCCTTCCGATCCCTCTACAAATTCAAACAATGGAATGAAACCACTTCTATCCCTGCCTTTTCTGTCACGATATTTATTCTTCAAGTGATCCAGGAGTGTGTATTTGATTTATTTGCCCACATGTCCTCCATCTCTCCAGTCCTCCTAAGTCCTACAGATTTGTCCTTTGAGAAGTCCCTTATCTGACCCTTACTTTGCATTTTCCCTGTCATTCGAACAGGCTTTATTGCTATACATATATGGCTTATATTTGATGGTTAGAATACAGAAGAAGACTCATCACAATGGAGCCCACAATAATGTGTGAATTCAGATATAACCCAATTGGCATTTGGCTCCTTAAACCTGCACCATCTCCAGTTGGCTAACTGCAGACTTCCTCTGGTTATTTCATTAATCTTATAGTAATGTAACCTCACATTTAATGTGGTTGAATATACCGGACCTTAACAAGTGGTATGGCATATTTACACTATGTACTGGCTAGTAAAAAATACAATAGTGCAATAAGCAATAATGTTAGTAAAATTCCAATGTTAACCCATTTGTTCAAGTTAATTATGTAGAATTATAACCATTGATGAACGAGCATCTTTTCCTAGAGATGTCTGGGAAACATCTGTAGCACTAGCTGCTGTATTATGTGCACTCTTTATAAAACATCGTATGCTTTAGGAGAGTGACCAATTAATTATCCTTTTCTTTTAATGTTTGTTTATTTTTTGAGAGAGGGAGAGAGAGAGAGCGTGAGCAGGGAAGGGGCAAAGAGAGAGGGAGACACAGAATCCGAGGCAGACTCCAGGCTCTCAACTGTCAGCACAGAGCCTGATGGGGGGCTCGAACCCACAAACTGTGAGATCATGACCTGAGCCAAAGTCACCCACTTAACCGACTGAGCCACCCAGTTCCCCATGATTATCCTTGAATTATATTTGTTACTGTACATAGAGAAAGAAAAACACATCTGATTATCTGAGAATTGGTTTAATGAATAATGGAAGATATTTGGACCTCAGTGGGCAAGGTAGACTAATGATGAGCTGAAAAAGTAATTTGTAAATCTTTCTGAAACTTGTAAGGTCACTTACCAGAACTTGCATTTAAAGTTTATATATTTGTTTTGAGAGAGAGAGGGGGCACACACAAGTGAGCAAGTGGGGGGTTGGGACAGCGGGAGAGAGAGAGATTATCCCAAGCAGGCTCTGCACAGTCAGCATAGAGGCTGATGTGGGGCCTGAACCCACGAACCATGAGATCATGACCTGAGCCAAAGTCGGATGCTCAACCCACTGACCCATAGAAATTGTAAAAAGCGAATAAACACTTGAAAAGTAAAAACTTTAAAGAGATTTAGTTTTTAACAAATGATACTGTAACAGATGTCAACATTGTATAAGAAAGAAATGATTTATTGAGGCTGACAGATTGGGGTGCCTGGCTGGCTCAGTTGGTAGAACATGTGACTCTTGATCTCAGGATTGGGAGTTCAAGCCCCATGTTGGACATAGAGTTTTGTTGTTTTTTTTTTTTAATTAAAAATTAGGGGTGATTGGGTGGATCAGTCAGTTAAGCATCTGACTTCAGCTCAAGTGATGATCTTGCCGGTTTGTGGGTTCGAGCCCCACGACAGGCTCTGTGCTGACAGCTTGGAGCCTGAAGTCTGCTTTGGATTCTGTGTCTCCCTCTCTCTGCCTCTCTCTCTCTCTCTCCTCTCAAAAATAAACATTAAAAATTTATTTTTTAAGTTTATTTATTGAGAGAGAGAACAAGCAGGGGAGGGGCTGAGAGAGGGGGGACAGAGGATCCAAAGCAGGGTCTGTGCTGATAGCACAGAGCCCAATGTGGGACTCGAACCCATGAGTCACGAGATCATGGTCCGATGCTCAACCAACTGAGCCACCCAGGTGCCCCTAAAAAAACTTTTTTTTTAATGTTTATGTATTTATGAGAGAGAGACAGAATGCAAATGGGGGAAGAGCAGAGAGAGGGAGACACAGAATCCAAAGCAGGCTCCAGGCTCTGAGCTGTCAGCCCAGAGCCCAACGCGGGGCTTGAACTCATGAATGGCAAATCATGAACTGAGCAGAAGTCAGACACTTAACCAACTGAGCCACCCGGGCACCCCCTAAAGAAAATTTTTTTAATTAAAAATTTAAAAAAAAACTGACAGATTAAGTCAACCATAGAGAATTGAACATATAAAACTAGGTAAAAGAAGCCGAAAATAAAGCAGGTCATTTAAAGAAATAATGATATGTTCCTTGAAACAAAGTAGCAATTCCAAGAGCCAAACCAATAGATTTTCTAATAAGTTTTATGAAAATGCATTTGTGGTTTTATCGATAATAGAATTGAATAGGGTCACCTCGGTGGGTCAGTCGGTTAAGTGTCCGACTTGGGCTCATGTCACAATCTCACGGTTCTTGAGTTCAAGCCCCGTATCAGGCTCTGTGCTGACAGCTCAGAGCCTGGAGCCTGCTTCTGATTCTGTGTCTCCCTCTCTCACTGCCCCTCCCCTGCTTGCGCTGTGTCTGTCTCTCAAAAATAAATAAACATTTTTTAAAAGTTAAAATAATTGTGTAATTTTTTTTAAGTTTTTTAAATTTATTGAATCATAAGCTTGGCCAATCGATGTTTGTAAAGTTCTGAATTGAAGATGAACAAAAATTAAAGGACAGCATTCACTAAATGACTTAGCATTAAAGATATAAAATATATACAATTAAGACAGTTTTAGAAGGCTTAGAAAAAAATGGAATATTAATTGTCAGTAGTTCAGAGGAAACCAAGAGAAGATTCAGCACAATAAAGAATGTCACTAATATTAAGAAATCCTCAATTTAGGGGCGCCTGGGTGGCTCAGTCGGTTAAGCGTCCGACTTTGGTTCAGGTCATGATCTCATGGTTCGTGGGTTCAAGCCCCATGTCGGGCCCTGTGCTGAGGACTCAGAGCCTGGAGCCTGTCATCAGATTCTGTGTCTCCCTCTCTTTCCGCCCCTCCCCCACTTGCACTCTGTCTCTCTCTGTCTCTCAAAAATGAATAAAGCATCTAAAAAATTTTAGAATACAAAATTCTCAATTTATTGAGACCACAAGTCACATATGCCTGTGAATTTTAATGAAATTGTTGAAAGAATTTATTGCCATTTACTATGTTATATCATGGCTCTGACAGGGATATCAATGAGCTAAGTGACTGCTACAACAAACGAAAAATCAAACCGATAATTTTCTCCCGGCTTGGAGTATCATCACAGTATATATGCACAATTCATGTCACCTAACTTGTGTCCTTGGAATCCCTTCTCTTCTTACAGCCCATGCTGCACACAACTGCCAAATTAAATATTAATCGTTTGCTTTCATTTTATGTCTGTTCAAAAATAATATCCTTTTTTATTTTTAATTTGAGAGAGAGTGAGTGCACCAGCAGGGGAGGGGGAAAGGGCAGAGAGAGAGAGAGAATCTTAAGTGGGGTCCACGCTTAGTGTGGAGCGCAAAGTGGGGCTTGATCCCGAAACCCTGGGATCATGACCTGAGCCAAATCCAAGACTTGGATGTTTAACCAAATAAGCCACCTAGGCACCCCCAAAACTCATATCCATATCGGTCAAACATTTCAGTTTCACGAAGCTCTCTATAATCCGCTTCTGGACTTACCTCCCACCATACCTTTCCTTAACCTAAGCCCGCCAATTTCATCCTTCCCCCACGTACAAACATTACACACATTTCCACTTTATAATTTTGTTTAATGTTGATTTATTTTTGAGCGAGAGCATGCAAGCGGAGGAGGGGCAGAGAGAGAGGGAGACCGAGGATCTGAAGCAGGCTCCGCGCTGACAGCAGAGAGATCAATGTGGGGCTAGAACTCACAAACTGTGAGATCATGACCTGAGCCGAAGCGAAGAGTCAGACTTAACGGATGGAGCCACCCAGGCGCCTGCATGTTCTCTCTTTGAACCCCATACTCACACACTTGTATCTGAAATGTTCCTCTGCCACCCACTAAATTTGCTCTATGTCCAAATTCCAACTTGAAGTTGGATTTCTCTACCACAAACTTTTTGCCCACATCAGAATGGCTTTCTGATAGATAATAATAGTGATGATGTAACAAGAAGAAATAAACTACTCCCATCACCCAGATAGAAAATGAGTAAGAGAATGGGCTTTAGCTAATTTAGTAGAGACCTTACAAAGCAAGGCTTAAATACGGCCTTTAGGTAACTAAGGTAATAAATAGCCATTAAAAGGCATACTACTAACTCAATAAAGGGTCCTTTTGTTATTCTCAGCCTACCTGTTGCTCTCTGCCAGTAAGGGGCTGACTGTATTGTAAGCTAACTGGAAAACATTTCTTTAGTAGGGATTTCTGACAGTGTTTCTCCAACTTGAATAATGTACCATCTCCTTTAAAAGAAAAACAAAAACAAAAAGCAAAACAATGAAAAACAAATAAAAACAATTATCCTGGGCCTCTACTGTTGACATAGGTTTTGTTACTTTTGTTATACTGTTACTTACATACGTAAAACAAGGCATAAACTCCAGCTATAGGGGAGGCCTTTATTATTGTTTTTGAAATTCAATCCATTTATTTATTGTTTTTTGTGGGTTTTTTTTTTTTTTTGAGAGAGAGAGCATGCACACTAGCTGGTGGGGTGGGGGAGGGGGCAGAGAGAAAGGGGGACAGAAGATTCAAAGCAGGCTCTGACAGCAGAGAGTTCCATGCGGGGCTTGAACTCATGAACTTCGAGATCATGATCTGAGCTGAAGTCAGAGGCTTAAGTGACTGAGCCACCCAAGCACCCCATTTATTTATTTTTAAGTTCGTGTCAAGCCCCAGCGGGGAGCCCAACATAGGGCTTGAACTCAATACCCTGAAATCAAGACCTGAGTTGAAGGGCGACTGGGTGGCTCAGTTGGTTGAGCATCTGACTTCAGCTCAGGTCATGATCTCATGGTTCGTGAGTTCAAGCCCCACATGAGGCTCACTGCTATCCGCACAGATCCTGTTCCCCTCTCCCTCTGCCCCTATCCCACTCACGCTCTCTCAAAAATAAATTTAAAAAACATTAAAAAAAAAAAAAAAAAAACCCTGAGCTGAGATCAAGAGTCAGGAGCCCAACCGCCTGAGCCACCTGGGCACGCCTCAGTCCATTTATTTAAATACATATTGTACACAACTTGCAAATCCTCACTTCTGGCACTCTGCCAGAGCTTTTCTGGAAAAGCCCCCTCCTTCCTTGATTGTATTTTCTACAAGTAATGTGAAGTCACTCTGTGCCTTTGATGGTTATAGCTGACAAACACCTGTTTGTTGCTCTCCCCAAGTGTTGGGCAAAGCCAGCGGAAGTCCTGTCCGAAGCGTCTCTGAGGAGGGAGTTAGACACGGGGATAAAATCGTAGTGGTTGCACATGGCCGCGGCAACCCTCTCCCACCCTAATTCTTCTACCTCATGTTTCTGTTTCCTTTTGGCAAATGACCGCTCCACAGTTGTATATAGCCAAACCGTCCTGCCTTCCCACACAGAAGCCAAAGGCTCCCAGGGGGCCGCGATGTCCTTCCTCTTACTGCCCTGCTACAGCCAAAGGGTAATGTATGACCTACTCCTGGCCAGTTGGATTCTTTCTCCAGGGAGACTCTTGAGTGGAAAAAACTGTTGGAATCCACTATCTGGCAGCAGACTCTGACCAAACGGCTAAACAGTACTTGTCATTGTAGTTCTTTTCCGGTTCTTGTTGTATCTTGGTTATTTGTCCTGAACCTAAACCTCAACCTAGTGCTTCCTTCAATAAATTCCCTTTGTTGTTGTTTTTTTTTAAATGTTTATTTATTTTTGAGAGAGAGCGGGCCCTCGAGTACAAGCGGGGGAGGGCCAGAGAGGGAGACACAGAATCTGAAACGGGCTCCAGGCTCTGAGCTGTCAGCACAGAGCCTGACGTGGGGCTCAAACCCACAAACCGTGAGATCATAACCTGAGCTGAAGTCGGACGCCTCACCAACTGAGCCACCCAGGTGCCCCTCACTGCATGTTTCTAGTATAAAACTATGTGGTGGCCACAGCTGGAGCCTGGGTCCTCCACACAGAGACTCTGGTGTTGGGTCTTTACAAGATGGTCACTGAATTCATAATAGGGAGACTTGGAGAACACAGTCTCTTTCTAGAGGCCAGGGGTGAAAGAGCTGTAGGTCTTGGAAATGGCATCAGAAGAGGCCTTGGCTGGAAAAGCGAAAACAGCAAGGTGGGGTGTGGGACGGGGATTCATCTGACACGACACCCCTGATTCAGAGAGAAGCTGTTGGACTCCTGGGAACACAGGCCACTTGGGGCTGGTCTGAAGTGCATTAGGACCGCCTGCCTCTCTCTCTGAAAATACACCAACCACACACGGAGTATGATTAAGTGGAGCCGAGAGAGGTAAGATTTTATTTTTAAGTGATCTCTACATCCAACGTGGGCCTTGAACTTCCAACCCTGAGATAAAGAGTCACATGCTCTACCGACTGAGGCAGCCAGGTGCCTCAGGATGTTAGCTTCTAATCTAAGTGCAGTTGGGAAACCAATAGAGGATTTCAAGAAAGGGAGAAAGGAAATTTAATTTACATTTATAAAAGACCATTCTGGCATCTGAGTAGAAGATGAACGTCTAGAGGGCTACAAGAGGACATGAGGAGGCCCCTGAGGACAGTGTTAGAGTATTCCATGAGAGACAATGGTACCTAAAACAAAGGTGGGAGCAGGGCACACAGTTTGAAGTCAAGTTGGGGTTATTTTAAGTGGAGCTAATAGGAATTACTGGTGGATAGCATGTGGAGTTCATGAAAAGAGGAATCAAGGATGACCACTGGATTTTTTTTTTATTTTTTTAAAATTTATTTTTGAGAGAGAGCGTGAGCAGGGGAGGGTTAGAGAGAGAGGGAGACACAGAATCCAAAGACAGGCTCCAGGCTCTGAGCTGGCTGTCAGCACAGAGCCCGACGGCAGGGCTCGAACCCACGAACCACGAGATCATGACCTGAGCCGAAGACGGATGCTTAACTGACTGAGCCACCCAGGTGCCCCGATCACTGGATTTTTAAAGAAATTGAGGAGATAGCAGTACCATAACTTGGATTTAGGAAGACAGAGGAGGAACAGCATTTTCCGCGGGGGGTGGGGGGTTAATTAGGGACGCCTATGAGCTATCCTAGAAGAGGTGTCAAGGCATTTGCATGCACAAGGCAAGACAGAGTTCACAGGAGACATCAAGCAAGGCAGGAAGTTGGAATTGTGAGTCACTGACCTGCAGACGATGTGTAAAGCTGTGGGACTGAGTGAGCTCACCTAGGGAGAGTGGGCTCTGCACTGATCCCTGGGCACTCCACTTTCAGGAATAGATGTATCTTTTGAAACTGCTTTATTGATTCACATACCATACACTTCAGTGGGCTTTATTATATTCATAGTTATGTAACCATCACCACGATCGAATTTTAGAACAATTCTGGTTCCCTAAAAGAAACCCCATCCATGTTACCATTCCACTTCACTTCCCAGCCCCCAACCCTAGCCAGCCACAAATCTGTTTTCTGTCTCTATTCTGGACAGGTCATATAAGTGGGACCATACAATATATAGTTCTTGTGACTGGCTTTTTTCACTTAACATGGTGTTTTCAAGGTTCACCCATGTTGTATCAGAATTTCATTTCTTTTTAAGTCTGAATAACAACAGTCCATTGTGTGGATATACCACATGCTGTTTATCCATTTGTCAGTGGATGGGCATTCGTAGTTCCTACTATTGGGCTGTTATGAATAATGTTGCTATGAACATTTGCATATACGTTTTGTGTGATGTATTTTTTTCCATTTCTTTTGGGTAATGTTCCCCCCAAACTCATACTTTGAAGCCTCAACCTCCAATATTTCTGTATTTGGAGATAGGGCCTTTATTGAATTAAGGTTGAATGAGGTCATAAGGGTGGGGACCTGGTCCAATAAGATTAGTGTCCTTGTAAGAAGAGACAAGAGAGAGCTATTTTCTCTCTTTATGTCATGTGAGGACACAGTGAGAAGACAGCCATCTGCAAGCCAGGAGAGAGGTTCTCACCAGGAACCAAACTGGCTGGCACCTCAGCCTTGGACGTGAGCCTTCAAAACTGTGAGAAAATAAACTTCTGTTGTTTAAGCCACTCTGTTTGTGGTATTTTGTTACAGGAGCTCAAGCCAACAATGACAGGTAAATCCTAGGAGTGGCATTGCTAAGTCGTATGGTGACCTTGTACATTTTGAGGAGGGAATATATACTTAAGATATACTCCCTTAGGTGTACAAAATGTAACCTAAAAGTATATATATATATATATATATATATATATATATACACACACACATATTTTTAATGTTTTTCTTTATTTTTGAGAGATAGAGACAGAGTACAAGCAGGGGAGGGGCAGAGAGAGAGAGAGGGAGGAACACAATCCAATCCGAAGCAGGCTCCAGGCTCCGAGCTGTCAGCACAGAGCCCGATACAGGCTTGAACCCACGTAGTGTGTATCATGACCTGAGCTGAAGTTGGTTGCTTAACCGACTGAACCACGTAGGCACCCCTATAAAAGTATGTTTATTGCAGCAGCATTTATAATAGAAAAAAGTTGATTAAATCAAGGCTGTGATTGAGTGGAGAGAAACTATCTGTATACTAGAAGGACATATAGATGTAGATACAGATATTTACTGATACAGAGAGTAACAAAATACTTTTATGAGATAGTTGTGTTCTTCCGCCTCTATTTTTTCCATCCTTACCTCCAGAAAGGCACCCAGGTCATTCTGTGCTTTCTCGCCTCTGGGAAGTATTATCATTCTAAGACTAAAAGAAATTTCTTGCAAGATACTTCCTTTTCTGAATTAATTTTCCTGAAACGTGAGCCTGTGGAGGAGATCAGTCCAGATGTCCTGGAAGAGGGGTACAGAAAAAAGGAGCCGTGATTTTCAGGGCAAAGAGAAAAGAAAAGAGAAGAGAGATTCTGGGAAGGGAGCGAAAGCCAGAAGTTCCCATGATGGTGGGTAGCGCTCCTGGAGGCGAGCCAGACTCTAGAGAGGATGGACTGGACAGTAACACCCAACACCCCAGTCCCTTCCACAGGAATTTTTTGAGGACACAAACATTCAACCCACCACCCCATGGGAAAAGAAAAAAAAAAACATATCCATGCAAAACCCTGTACACCAATGTTCATAGCGGCATTCCCACGGCAAGGAAGCAGAAAGGTGTCGGACTTTGAAGGATCTTCGTCAGCGTTAACTTTAAATAAAGTTGTCAATGGTGTGTATGAAGCCTGGAGAGGAGACACCCTCAGGCACCTCTTAAATCTAAAAGCTGGTAAAGTGGCCCCAAGTCTGCCTGAGATTAAATTTTCTGCTAGTGTTGATTCCTTTTCCCTTTGGGGAGAATACTGAAAGGAAAGTAAAAGAAAGAAAAAGGCCAAAATTATCGAAATAACATTGAGAATGTAAGGGCTCTGTGAGGTGCCTCAGTCGACTTCGGCTCAGGTCATGACCTCACGGCTTGTGAGTTCAATCAAGCCCTTTGTCGGGCTCTGCTGACAGCTCGGAGTCTGGACCCTGCTTTGGATTCTGTGTTTCCCTCTCTCTCTGCCCTTCCCCTGCTTGCACTTTCTCTCTCTCTCTCTCTCTCTCTCTCTCTCACTCTCTTTCTCAGAAATAAACATTAAAAAAAATTTTTTTTAAAAAGGAAGGGCTCTGTTAGTGGATGAGAGATTCCAGAATACAGAAAGCAGATTACTGACTGATGAAAGCAGGGCATATAAAGCCATAGCTTTATATGCAGAGAAGTGGTTGTGGCTGACACAGGACCCAACAGGCTCAGTAAAACCATATGTTTAGGCAGATGTCCATGTCCTCACCCCCAGAACTGTAAATATGGTAGGTTATATGGCAAAGGGGATGAAGGCTGCAGATGAAATTAAGTTGCTAATCAGATGACCTGACAACAGGGAGATTGTCCTGAATCATCCAGGTGGACCAATGTCATACCAAGGATTTTTGCAAGTGGAAGAGGGAGGCAGAAGGGGAGAGTCAAAGAAGATGGAGGCTAGAAACGAGGTCAGTGTTGTGATGTGGAATGGACGCCACCCACCATTTCTGAGTGTGTAGACGGAGGAAGGGGACCATGAGCCACGGACTACAGGTGGCCTCTAGAAACCAGAAAAGGCACGGAAACAGATTCTTGCCTAGAGCCTCCAGATAGGAACATGGCCCCGCTGACACCTTGCTTTCAGCCCAGTGAGAAGTGTTGGACTTCTACTAACCTGTAAGTTAAGAAATCTATGTTATTTTAAGCCACTAAGATTGTGGTAATCTGTTAGCGCAGCAATTGGAAACCAACCGGAACAGTACTGTACTAGTCAACACAGAGGTTTGAAGGAATAAATGAGGATGAAAACAGAAATTAATTGATGGTCTGTAAATAAAAGGATGACCCCCCCCCACGACCTTTTTCTTGTACCCCAGTGGGGAAACTAAATCATCATTGCCAGGTATGTGGCCTTAAGCAAAAAAGTAAGACATATTCTCTAGAGAACCAGAAGTCAGTTTCTAGAATGAATTTGGGCAACTAGCAGAGATGCTGGTGTCAATGAGCTACACTCTTTGTTCCCTTCCCACTCACATGAGAGTGAGACTTACCATCAGGAGCCCTGCCCACAGGAGCTGAGCTCCCACTTGCTCCCATTTAGCATTTCTACTGCCTCGTTCTGTAATACAAACGGACGAGAAACTCCTACCTTTGTGGAGTACCTGCTGTGAAACAGAGAAAACCGAGGTTAAAGAAGCAACAACAAAACAAGAAAATATAGAAAAATTTAATTTAGAGGAGACAAGAAAAATTAAGGGAACATAGAAAACCTTAAGGGGCGTCTGGGTGGCTCAGTCGGTTAAGCATCCAACTTATGCTCGGGTCATGATCTTGTGGTTCACAAGTTCGAGCCCCACATTGGGCTCTGTGCTGACAGCTCAGAGCCTGGAGCCTGCTTCAGATTCTGTGTCTCCCTCTCTCTCTGCCCCTCCCCCACTCATGCTCTGTTTCTCTGTCTCAAAAATAAATAAAACATTAAAAAATAAAAAAAAAGAAAACCTTAAAATAAGACAAACCATAAGCTTAAATAGTATCCTTGGAGTGATTTGAGAAGATAGTGAATTGAATCTATGACAGATGTTGTTTACCTACCCAGAAATCATTTTCTTGTTTTTCCCTCATGGTAAGAACTTTTATACTTTCTCCCTGTTTCATGGCCATGTGCTTCAGGGGAGGCAGAATTCTCTCTTCCTCTGAGGAGGTCAGACTTATTTCCCTAAAGGCCTTCAACTGAATGGATGAGGCCCACCCACATTATGGAAGGCAATCTGGTTTGCCCAAAGTCTACTGATTTCAACTGTTAATCTCATCTAAAACACCCCTTGACAGCAATATCTACACGAGTGTTTGACCAAATATCTGGGTGCCATGGCCTAGCCTAAGTTGACACATAAAATTAATCTTCACAACCAGCACAAGAGGAGAAGTTGCCATGTCAGAAGATGCCAGCTTTGCATGATATAAATACCTGCCACTGTGAAACATCTCCACGGAAGGTTGGCTTCCTGGCTGGGAGGAGGGCTGACTTTGAAGAAGACTGTACAATGTTACAATGAGAGAATTAGCTTTCGACTTTTTTTTTTTCTTTTTTTAAGATTTTAATTTTAAGTAATCTCTACACCCCAAATGGGGCTCAAACTCACAACCTAGAGCTCAAGAGGTGCACACTCCACCAACTGAGCCGGCCAGGTGCCCCGATTTTATTTTTTTTTAATATAAATCTTTCTCAGAATGTGCTTATGAACAATTATTCATAGACTCAACTTTCATTGTGTCTAGACACTAATGAAATCAAATAAATCTGAAATTAAGTGGGCTCACCTGTCCTTGATCTTCTATCAAGTTAACCCATAACTCCAAATGATTTTTGTACTAAAACAGTTGTCGGGGTCCCAATAACAAACACCAAGAAAGTAGATGTAGACACAGAGAGAGTAGGTAGCACAAGATGAATGAAGGCAAAGACAGATAATCACGGAGGGAGCAATCAGAGTAGTAAGGAACTCCAGAAGGAAGAAGAGACTCGCTAATTAAAAAGAATTGGAGTTCTTGGGGTGCCTGGGTGGCTCAGTTGGTTAAGCGTCTGACTTGGGCTCAGGTCATGATCTCACGGTTCAAGTTTGAGTCCCATTCTGGGCTCTGTGCTGACATCGCAGAGGCTGTTTCAGATCCTCTGTCTACCCCTCTCTCTGCACCCCTCTGCTCCAGTGCTCGCTCGCTCTAAAAAATAAGTAAATATTAAAAAAAAAAAAAGTGTCTTCAACCTTCATGAGTGCAAGAAGCTTGTTCAAAATAAGCAGTGATAAAGCCCATTCAAAAACAAACCTATAGTCTAACAAAGTTAGGTTTATTAAGTTGCTGAAACATCTAAGTCTACACACCGGAAGGGCAGGTGAGTCTAACTTAAAAAAAAAAGTGGGGGGGAAGAGACTGGGAGAGCGAGGATTGGTGTGGTATAGGTAAGAATTAAGCAGGCTCTGGTCTAGGCAGACTCTAAGGTCTGGAGCCTTCGGCAACTAGAAAGTTAAAATAAATATGGAATGTTGTATCTGAAAACCCCTTATTTGAAGCTCTATACCTGGACTGGAGAAGTGTCAAAATGATCCACATGGCTCTGCTCTGCCAGGCAGGAGAGGGATTTTCCATTCTCACGGACAGGATTTCAAACAACAAAGTTTCTGAAAGTTTTGTTTTAGGGAGCAAGGTTTCCCATCCTACGTCCTTTCATTAATCAACAAAAGCAGTTTTTACAAATTCATAATGGGTATCTCCGTATTGAGATCCTTCTCAACTTTAACAGTGAGCCTGAATGCTACCTCCTTAGTAGTTATTCAATCTCCCCTTGGGTAGGATAAAGGCTTCTTATTTTCAACCAATGATACCAACACCCCAGGAATTGTGTGCTTTAATCATGTTTAATCAATTTAACCCCATTCTAAACGGTTATTTCCGTCATCTCATTTAATCCTCGTAACAAACCACTGAGCTAGTTACATAGGAGAAACCTAACGCTTAGAAATTAACAGGTCTATGGAATTTGCTTTTCCTATTATTGTATTTACTTTCATTCTGCCTGTTTTACCTGGTTGATTATTATTATCATTTCAGTGTTTAAGGCATCAACACTATCTTCTTATCTGTGACCACACACCTCCGACCTGGTAGACTCTCAATGAACTTGGAACTGAACCACAAGTAAGCTGGAACACGCGCGTTCGTTGGGCTGTTCTACCGCCCTGGGTCGGGAGGGGTCGCCGGGCCAGCACAGGAGCGGGGAGCTTGCCCAGGTGTAGGTGGGTCAAACCACCGTCTCCAGAGACCCTCGCCCGCTACAGTCACACCTAAGCTCCGGCTGCCACCGCCCACTCAGCGGAGGCGGGACTTCCTGTCTGCCTAAAGAAGCACTTCCGGTCACGGCCGGAAGCTTCGCTGCGGCCCGGCGCGTGGGAGAGTTGGTGCCCGGACCCCCCGGGCGCCCCGGCGGCAGGTGAGCTTCGGAGGGGTGAGGGGCTGCGGGAGCCGAGCGTTCGTGGCCGATGCGTCCCCCGGCCATGCTCTGGTCCTTTAGTCCTTTCCTAGAGACTTCCTAGGTTGGCAGAGCCGGGCGTTGCCTGCCCTTTGCCGCCCCGACCAGACCCGGACGCGCCTGCTGGAGGGGAGCCCGGGCCGGCGAGCGGGCGGGGGCTCTTGCTCGGGCCGCGGGCGAGGGAGCCGGGTGGGCAGCGCCGTCCGTCCCTTTACCGGGAAGCCTTGTTGGCGGGTCAGCGTGGACGAGGGAAATAGCTCAGGTTAGAGAAACAGCCCTGAAGTTCCGAATCCTGTAACATTTGTGACGGGGGAGCAGTACCGTGTAGTGGGCGGAGATCATTCAGCGTTTTGAAACGGTGCTTACTACTAACTGCGGGTTGTGGGTTCCGAGTTGTGGGTGGCCGCACATGAGCGTGCGACGTCCCTGCCCCCAAAGAAACAACGGTCTCGTCGGGGACACCGGGTTCACAGATGCCGGACTGTTAAGGTAAAGATTAAGGGAGCAGACTTCTTGTTTGACATTAACCTAGCCAAGGCCGCTGCCATTTGGTATTCTCAGCATCTTTTTAGTTTTAAGCTTTCTGTATACTTTTATAAACAGCTATCGCTGGGGATTTTTAAGAATCCACGTCAACAGCCTCTGCCTTTTTTTTTTTTAATTTTTTAATGTTTTTATTTGTTATTGAGACAAACAGAGCATGAGCGGGGGAGGGGCAGAGAGAGAGGCAGACCCAGAATCCGAAGCAGGCTCCAGGCTCTGAGCTGTCAGCACAGAATCCAGTGCGGGGCTCGAACCCACGAACGGTGAGATCATGACCTGAGCCGAAGTCGGACGCTTAACCGACTGAGCCCCGCAGGCGCCCCCAGCCTCTGCCTTTTTGACAGGCAGGTTTTTTACTTACTCATTGGCATTACGGAGATACTCGTTCGGGCCCAAACTTTTGGAGCCGTCCATGACTCATCTCTTTCACACCACACGTACGGTCTGCCAGCAGATCTGTGGACTTCACCTTCAGAATCCATCAGACTCCCATCCCCTGTCACAGCGCTTTCCCTTTGCAGCCATCTCTTACCCTGATTACTGCCTAGCCACCTAACTAGTCTGCTTTTTCTTCTTCCAGTCTCTTTTCCTCGCAGCATCTAGGGCGATCCTCCTAAAAAAAAGGAAAATCAGAGTTTTCCCCTCCTCTCAAAGTCCTCCAAGGACCGCTGGGGTGCCTGCATGGAGACTCTTGATCTCAGCTCAGGTCTTGATTTCAGAGTGGTGGGTTCAGGCTCCCCACTGGGCGTGAGGCCTGCTTAAGAAAGAGAAAGAGAAAGAAAACAAAAGTCCTCCAAGGAATGCCCGTCTCATTCAAGAGTGAAAGCCGGGGCGCCTGGGTGGCTCAGTCGGTTGAGCGTCTGACTTCGGCTCAGGTCATGATCTCACCGGTTAGTGGGTTTGAGCCCCTCGTCGGGCTCTGTGCTGACAGCTCGGAGCCTGGAGCCTGCTTCGGATTCTGTGTCTCCCTCTCCCTCTGCCCCTCCCCTGCTCACGGCTCTCTGTCTGTCTCAAAAATAAATAAAACATTAAAAAATTAAAAAAAAAAAAAACTGAAAGCCAAAGCCAGTAGAGTGGCCCCCAAGGTCCTGTATGATCCCCTCCTGCTCTATCTCTGATCCCTTCTCTTGCTACTTCTCTTCATTGCTCCACTATAAGCACATACCCGTCTCAGGATATTTGCACTTGGGGTTCTTTTGCCTGGAAGTCCCCCCAACCCCTCTGTCTCCCTATATGGTTGAGACCCTTAACCTCCTTCCTAGGTTTTGGAGGTCTTCTCTGACATATCCTTCCCTTACGTCCCCATTGCCCTCTTTGTCACTGTGCTTCCCATTATATGACATGCCATGTGGTTTATTCATTTATCTGGTTTACTATGTTTTCCCCCATTAGGATAGAAGCTTCATGAGGGCAGATTCTTTTGTTGTGTTTACTGCTGTATTCCTAGTGCCTAAGACAGTATCTGGCTTTCAGTAGGCTTCCCGCAATATAACTGTTGAATGAATGAATTTGGACTTTTTCTGACATCTTATACTTTGTACTTTCTGGCTTTCACCCCCTGCTTTCTTGCCTTTTTTTGGATTGAGGGTGGGTTTTGTTTTCTCTCTTCATATTTTCTTTTCTACCTATTTGGAAGATATATTACTGTATATGTACTCTATTTCTGTTCTTACACCAGTTAACCTTTTTTTTTTTAAGGAAATAGATTTATTTATTTATTATTATCATTTTTTAATGTTTATTTTTGAGAGAGAGCATGAGTGGGGGAGGGGCAGGGAGAGAGAGGGAGACACAGAATCCAAAGCAGGCTCCAGGCTCTAGGCTCTGAGCTGTCAGCACAGAGCCGGATGCAGGGCTTGAACTCACAGACCATGAGATCATGCACTGAGCCGAAGTCGGATGCTTAACCTACTGAGCCACACAGGCGCCCTGGTTAAATTTAATTTTGAATTTCACTATGAATACTTAATTGAATCGAATTCAATCCTAATTTTTAAATATAGTTTATTGTCAAGTTGGTTTCCATATAACACCCAGTGCTCTTCCCCACAAGTGCCCTCCTCCATGCCCATCACCCCCTTCCCCTTTCCCCCTCCGCCTTCATCCCTCAGTTTGTTTTCAGTATTCATGAGTCTTTCATGATTTGCCTCCCTCCCTCTCCCTAATTTTTTTTTAAATGTTTATTCATTTTTGAGAGAGAGAGAGAGTGTGAGCAGGGGAGGGGTAGAGAGAGGGAGACACAGAATCCGAAGCAGGTTCCAGACTCTGAGCTGTCAGCACAGAGCCCCACACGGGGCTTGAACTCACAGACCGTGAGATCATGACGTGAGCCGAAGTCAGACGCTTAACCAACTGAGCCACCCGGACATCCCAGTCTTAACTGAATCTTGACCCTGCAGAACAATATTGTTTTTACCTTTAAGTTACAGATTTAAACAGGCTTCTTGGATCATCTCAATTCTTAATTACTTTTGTAAGATGTGAATGTTCAACAATAAAACTAGAGTTGTTACCATTTTCTGGTGGTTTTGATTTTTTCTTTTTGGTTTAATAAAGTCAGTTTATCATACACTTTAATAGAATATTTGCTGTATACTTAGCAATTCAAAGTTTATTTTTTAAAAAAGTATATGATACTTTCCCTACCTTACTGTTTTGTTGGGAAATATGCAACAACCCATTGTCTCTAATGGAGGATCCATTAAAAAATAATATGGTAGACATATTATTGAGTGTGAAATGAATATGACGCAGAAAGTAAGTAAGATCTACCAGAAAGGAGAAACATTATAGTTTGCCAGTTATTAGGAGTGGCTGGGATGAATTTGTGGAGAAATGGTTTGGGTAGATTTGCTGGTATTTGAATGTGTGTACAGAAAGGGCACAAAGTTATTAATTAATTTTATTCTCTTTTATATACTTTTGCCCTAAAAATTGTGGGTTTGATATAGATGTAAGTCATTGGTGTTTTAGAGAGAAGACGTGCCTGTAGTCTCTTAGGAAATGCTTACAACTTTTTGGAGGATGTACTTAAAATTACATGAGACAGTTCAGTATGTGAAGGCAAAGGAACTACTGTGAGGACGGAGTACAACTTGGAGACAGGCTTTGACATTAGGCATAAAAGGACAGCAAGACATGCTGAGTGAAACAAGGCAGTCCCAGAAGACAAATACTGTTTGATTCCACTTGGATATCCAGAGTAGTCAAGTTCATAGAAACAGAAGGTAGGGGCTGGGGAGAGAGGGATATGGGGAGTCCTTCCGTGCGTATAGGGTTTCAGTTTTGCTAGATAGGAAGGTTTCGGTGTTAGTTGCACAACAGTGTTAATCTGTCTAACGCCACTGAACCCTACACTTTAAAACGGCTCAGGTCATGATCTCACGGTTCATGAGTTCCAGCCCCCTGGGCTCTGCGCTGACTGTGCGGAGCCTGCTTGGGATTCTGTCTCTCTCTCTGCCCCTCCCCTGCTCGCTCACTCTCCAAGTAAACTTAAAATACAGTGGTTAAGATGATAAATTTTGTGTTATATGTATTCTACCACAACTAAAAAAACTTTTTTAAAAAGGACAGCAGATGGATCTTGCGCTCCCTACCACACCTTCCCCCCCAGCCCCACCCCTCCCCTGCCACCGATGCTGGCTGCACCGCTGAGCAACCGTTTCTGGTGGGGCTCTGGGGTTCTGGCTTCCCCTCACTCAGCACCACCAGAGGCTGCCAGGTGCAGGCGCAGCGAGGGGGACCGCCACCTGGAGGAGGTGAGGAAGCCGGTGCACCGGTGTGAGAGTGCCTGTTGAAGGAGACAGCGATGCAGAGATCTAAAAGAAAGATAGTCTCTAACTGGGATGGATATTAAGATATTGAAAAAGAGGTCGATAATGAAAGTGGAGAATCACAGAGGGGGACAGACTGGTGTTCTCAGCTCTGCAGGGGACTCATTCTCACAGCAGCGGTTTGTTGAGGAGGAAGCGTGGGATGGTGGAGTTTTATGTCCAAAACAATCCATTTTCCGTGGACTGGGAGTCATTGGTTCGAGCCCTTCAAGAACTGCCTGTCTCACTCCAACTCCATGTTGCTGCTGAATTGGTCCAGGCCACCCTTCCTCTAGAGCTTCCTTGGGTGAAACCAAAGAGAAATGATGAAGGCCATTGACTAACCTAAATTTAAATAAAAACTTTAACAATAAAAAAAAATGATGAAGGCCAAGGGACTGGGGATGCACTTAAAAGGGCCCTTGGGGCCTGGAGGAAAGAGGTCCGTCTCTGAGCTGCGATCTACTGCTGACTCCCCGAGGCACCTGGGTAAGGATAGCCCAAGCCTGGATCCTCATCCCAAGCCTGAGAACCCACTGCCCCACCGCAGGCAGCAGCAGACCACTTGGAGGACGAATTAGAGCTGCCGCTCCGTTTAGATGTGCCTGCAGAAGAAAGAACATCTTACCAGACGAGACACCTCAGGACCGAAAATCTGAGACAGATGGGGAGGTGGCCCGAGAAGAAAAAGGTCCTGCGGAACCATCTGTAATGGAAGAAAAGAATGTGGAGTCTGAGCAACCAAGTACATCAAAAACTGTTACTGAGGAAGAGCTTCAAGACTGGTTGGACGGCACGATTTCCTAACATAAAAAAAGGAAAAAGAAAAATGAAAAGTCCGTGAAGCAAATTTTGGTTGCCTTGTCAGTAAGGGCAGGCCCAAGGCTGTCCTTGAGGAACAGCTGGTTTGCACGCATTCCTCAAGCCCGTGTGTGCCTTCACGCTTGTCCCAATAAACGCCTACCTCTATGTCCCACAACATCTGAAACTATACACTTAAGAGGCTCCTTGCAATTGTTCTCTGGCTTAATAATCTAATAGATTCCCTGAGGGCGGCGGATGTTATGGCTCTTGTTTCCAGCCCCCTTCCTTTCAATGTTTGCAGCCTAGCAGGTGCTGCTGTCAAAATAGGAGCAAACAAGGTATGCATTGGGCCAAAATAAAGGAACGCTGGTCTTGGGGGGGGGGGGGGAAGAAAACGACAGCAGATGGATTTGTTTAAAATTGTGCTGAATAGCAGGGTGCCTGGCTGGCTAACTTGGTAGAGCAAGTGACTCTTGATCTTGGGGTGGTGAGTTCGAGCCCCATATTGGGGGGAGGGCTTATTAAAAAAATTGAGCTACATACTTGGAAATTGTTATATTTTGGGTAGTAAGTTAAAAGCAGATTATATTTTTGCCCTTAAACGTTTCAAGGATTCTCAAGTTCTGTATCTAGTCTCTCAACTTGAACCTCCAGTCAATGAAACCCTCTTACATTTTCCTACCTAGAAACTTTGTGTTCTTGGGGCACCTGGGTGGCTCAGTCGGTTGAGCATCCGACTTCAGCTCGGGTCATGAGCTCACGGTTTGTGAGTTCGAGCCCTGCATCAGGCTCTGTGCTGAGCGCTCAAAGCCTGGAGCCTGCTTCAGATTCTCTTTTTCCCTCTCTCTCTGTCCCTCCCTGACTCATGCTATCTCTCAATAATAAATACATGTTAAAAAAAATTAAAAAAAAGTTTGTGTTCTTACTCTCTGCTGTCCATTCTTGACAGCTTCATCAGGGTGTGGTTTCCACATGGAGCCTTCCCTCATTCTTAACCCACATGGTTCTCTTCCATCACTGAATTTGGTCCTTGCATTTTTAATTTTAGGTCTTAGTTTTTTGCTCTTGGTTATCTCTCTCAGTTAGACTATAAGTTCCTTTTAAGAGCATGTCTTTTACTTCCTTGTGTTC
Source organism: Cryptoprocta ferox (assembly GCA_028646485.1). Lineage (NCBI taxonomy): Eukaryota > Metazoa > Chordata > Mammalia > Carnivora > Eupleridae > Cryptoprocta > Cryptoprocta ferox. Next base: position 5,767,220 of record CM053561.1, read on the forward strand.
TTTGTAACAGGTTAATAAATGTAAGGACTCACAGCTTGTTAGTGTTTGAGCCATGTTAGGTGTGGCTCCCATTGATGTTGCGTTTTCTACTTGATAGGTGTCAGTGTGTGAATGATCTTGAGACCTCACACCAATTATTTTAGTACAATTTTGAATAAACATAGGGAAAGATTGAGGGACATATATTTGGGAAGGTAATGGAAGTCATATTGAAAAATCTTTTTTCTAGTATTAATTCACAAAGTGCCAGTACTTTTTACCTCTTCTGCTGTGCATCAGACATTTTTTTGGATCTCTTGGTGGTTAAAGAAGGTGGGAAATGACATAATTGATTTTAGAATTATACCAATGAGCAGTATAGACCTACTGCAATTAAACTTCCCCGTCTCAGGTGCTGTTATTCTGAATTTGTAATATATTTCTTTGAATTTATGGAATATTTTCCCCTTATCTAAATATGGACTCTAGGGGCACCTGGGTGGCTCAGTCGTTTGGGCGTCCGACTTCAGCTCAGGTCATGATCTCACAATTCGTGGGTTTGAGCCCCACGTTGGGCTCTGTGCTGACAGCTCAGAGCCTGGAACCTGCTTTGGATTCTGTGTCCCCCTCTCTCACTCTGCCCCTCTCCTGCTCACGCTCTGTCTCTCTCAAAAATAAATATTTTTAAAAAATTTATAGATTCTAATTTATGATGTTAAGGGTCTTAGTCATTAAGAGATGTTAATGGCTAACATTTATTTATTATTTTTTTAACTGCTTTATTTATTTTTGAGAGAGAGAGACTGAGAGAGAGAGAGAGAGACCTAGTGCAAGCAGGGTAGGGTAGGAGAGAGAAGGAGATACAGAATCTGAAGCAGGCTCCAGGCTCTGAGCTGTCAGCACAGAGCCCGATGCGAAGCTCAAACCCTCAAACTGTGAGATCATGACCCTAGCTGAAATTAGATGATGCTCAACTGACTGCACCACCCAGGTGCCCCAGTAAATTATTTATTTTTAAAGTTTATTTATTTTGAGAGGGAGAGTGCAAGCAGGGGCAGAGAGAAGGAGGTACAGAATCCCAAGCAGGTTCCGTGCCATCAGCACAGAGCCCAACGTGAGGCTTGAACTCAAGAACTGTCAGGTTGTGACCTGAGCCGAGATCAAGAGTTGGATGCTTAACCGACTGAGGCACCCAGGTGCCCCAATAGCTAATGTTTATCAACTGTTGATGGTGAACACTTCTACACATAAAAACTCATTTAATTCTCACAGCAGTCCTGTGAAGTAGGTCCTAGTACTATACATTTTACAGATGAGGACACTGAACACAGGTTAAATTTTCCAGTGTCCCATAGCTAGCATGTATTGGATGAGGTCGAATTTCTTTCCAACAGACCGGCTGCATATAATGTTCATGTTACATTAAATAGGAACCCATATGATCTTAATTCTTGTGTAATTTTCAGAATACTTTTGGTTGCAGGAGAAAGAAACTCAGCTCAAACTGACGTAAGCAAAAGAAAGAATTTACTGTTTCATTTGGGCTAATGAAAGGCTTTATGCAGAGTTGGATCAACTCCGCTTTCCTCTTTAGCCTTATTTTCAGACAAATTTTTTCCACATAGTAGCAGAGGTACCTCTCAGCTCTTCTGGTGTTTTTTGTTTTGTTTTGTTTTGTTTTTGAGAGAGAGCGTGCAAGTGAGCGAGGGACAGAGAGAGAGAAGCAGGGCTCACCTGATGTAGGACTTGAACTCATGAACTGTGAGATGATGACCTGAGCTGAAATCAGATGCTTAACCGACTGAGCCACCCAGACGCCCTCAGCTATGCCTGGTTTAAATAGTCCTTTTGTTTTAGGTCTTGGGAAAGAGAGAGATGGATCCTCTTTTCAAGAGCACATGTCATTTTCTAAAAGGTTGGCTCTGCTTGGGGTAGGGTCTTCACATATGGACCAGTTGCTGTATGCAAGGAAATAGAGGTGAGGAGTCATTATATTGGCCATCCTGGGCCATGTGTCCACTCCTGTGGTGGGTGAGTAACAGCCCACCAGGCAGAGAAAGTACACTTCCCACAAGGTGAAGATTTGCTGGGCCAAAAAGGGCAGAAAATAGGTGAGAACCATTTCAGTAGTATAGATGGAACTCTTCCTCTTTGTTCAGATGCCTTTCCCAGGTTAAGATTCTTCCACTCTTAGAAAATAACACAGTTAGGGGCACCTGGGTGACTCAGTCAGTTGAGCATCCAACTCTTAATCTCAGCTCATTTCTTGATCTCAGGGTTGTGAGTTCAAGCCCCGTGTTGGGCTCTGTGCTGGGCATGAAGCCTACATATATTTAAAAAAACAAAACAAACAAACCAGTTATTTTTTTAGAAGAATTTGTAGAAGAATTAAATTGTCAACATTTTGAATGAATATTGTGAATAAGATAAGGAAAATGAAAGCATTTTGTAAAGGGCTATGTAATTTAGTTTAAATAATTTACTTTGTTGTCATGTCCTCAAAATTTCTTTGATTCTTTACCTAGGATAAAGACCGTTTTAGCAGTCTGATAAAGCCTGTGAGCTCTTTAGAATTTTTTTTAAAGATTTTATTTTTAGGTAATCTCTATACCTAATGTGGGGGGTCAAACTCACAACCCTAAGATCCAGAGTTGCTGACAACACTCAACGGACTGAGCCAGCCATGCACCCCTAGAATGTTTTTTAAATGTTTATTTATTTTGAGGGGGGGAGGGTCAAGAGAGAGAGAGGAGAGAGAGAATCCCAAGCAGGCTCCATGCTATCAGTCTGGAACCCAATGTGTGGTTTGATCTCACAAATCGCGAGATCATGACTGGAACCAAAATCAGGAGTCAGACACTTAACTGACTGAGCCACCCAGGTGCCCCTAGAATGTTTTCAAATACAGAAAATACACAGAATTTCATATAAAGAACTTATAAAACTCAACACCCAAAGAACAAATAATCTGGTTAAGAAATGGGCAGAAGATATAAATAGACATTTTTCCAAAGAAGACATACAGATGGCCAACAGACACATGAAAAAATGCTCAACATTACTCATCATCGGGGAAATACAAATCAAAACTATAATGAGGTGCTACCCAACACCTGGCAGAATGGCTAAAACTAACAACATAGGAAACAACAGGTGTTGGTGAGGATGCAGAGAAAGGGGAACCCTCTTAAACTATTGATAGGAATGCAAACTGGTGCAGCCACTGTAGAAAATACATGTATGAAGTTTCCTCAAAAAGTTAAAAATAGAACTACTCTATGATCAGCAGTTGCACCACAAGGTATTTACCCGAATGATACAAAAATATACAAAAACCCTAATTCGAAGGTATACATGCACCCTGATGTTACAGCAGTGCCATCAACAATAGCCAAATTATGTAAAGATCTCAAATGTTCATCAACCAATGAATGGATAAAAAACAGGTGGTATATGTGTATTATGGAATATTAGCCATAAAAAAGAATGAAATCATTACCATTTGCAACCATGTGGACGGGGCTATAGAGTATTATGCTAAGTGAAATAAGTCCGAGAAAGACAAATAACCATATGATTTCACTCGTGGAATTTAAGAAACAAAACACACACAGGAGGGAAAAAAGAGGAAACGAAGAAACAGACTTAAAAAAAATTTTTTTAATGTTTATTTTTGAGAGAGACAGAGACAGAGTGAGCAGGGGAAGGGCAGAGAGAGAACACAGACTCTTGGAACAGGCTCCAGGCGCTCAGCACTAGACCCTGACACAGGGCTAGAACTCATGAACCATGAGATAATGACCTGAACTGAAGTTGAATGCTTAACTGACTGAGCCACCCAGGCGTCCCAAAACAGACTCTTAATTATAGGGAGCAAACTGAGGGTTACCTGAAGGGAGGTGGGTGGGGGGGATGGGTGAAACAGGCGATGGGGATTAAGGAGGGCACTTGCTGTGATGAGCACCGGCTATTGCATGAAGTGCTGAATGGCTAAATTCTACACTTGAGACTAATTTTACATTGTATGTTGACTAACTGGAATTTATATAAAAACTTGGAAAAAATATATAGGATTTTAAATGAAAATCGTTATGTGAAATAAAGTTATCAAAATACTTAAAAATTGTAATGTAAAACATGTCCGTTAATATTTTAAATAACAAAATCTAGTAGCAGGTCTAATAAATATTGTAGTTTTTAAATAGTGATGCATGTAAAGTATATCTCGATATGTCTATAATAGCTGCAATGTGCTATATGTGTGATCACGGGTGCTGCTAATCCAACTGATTCTTTGCCTATGTGCACAATTTTGGAAAATGCCAGATTTCAGTTAGAAGCTACCTTGAATCTATGGATTTAGGGTAAAAAACACCTCACTTAGGCTCTGTCCAGGTAATCAGCCCAGTACTCCAACTACCTGATGAGAATGAGGTCTTACTCTGTTCTTGCTAGTTGGCCCTGACCCCCAGTTGCATGACTTATAGATGCAACCTTTGGGTTTCTGAGAAATATCCACCTGGACTGTCCCATTGTGCAGTCCCCACTTTTTGGGAGAATCATGTATGTTTTCTTGAATACCTTCGAGGCCAGATATTAACCTTGACCTACCTTCAGTCTGAGTTTCTGGTGGTCATGACTTAACCACTGAAGATATATTCCCTCTCATCTTTTATTCCTAATAAGCATAGATGCTAGGCCATTTCCTTTCCCGTCTTCCCAGGTAATGATCAGCCTCGTTCTAAAGTAGTCTGTCTCTCAGAGGAATTGAGAAAAATAGTTCTCAGTAGGAATTAAGAAAATGTGATTGAGAGGAATGGATAGTAGCATTTTATAAAGAGGGAAAAATTGCTTCTGACACTAGTGAAATTAGATGCTTTTGAGAAGAAAGTGTTATATATAAGCAAAGTAGTGGAGGAAATAGCCCAAAGATTTTAGGAAGAAGCTGTGACAAAAGCACAGTACCTGAATGTGTGGTCTCAAGTTTCCGTTCCAGGAAGATACCTGCAGTACCGTGAATAGCACTAAGAATTGCTGGGAGAGGCTCATTATTGGAATGGAAATGCATGTCTTTGTTCAAAACAATCCAATGTAAGATTTGAGAGCTGGAGAGTACGCAGCAGGAAGATATATATACTTGTTTGGAGCCAAGAGTAGTGACATTAGGGTAGAAAGCACAAGGGACAATACTAGGACTAAGGAGTAGAAGAGATCTATAGATTATGCTATATATCATTTGGTAAGGCGAATAAGGCTGTTATCCTAATACAGGTTATCAAAGAGGCACACACACAAAAAAGTAAATGATGAAAGATTTCAGCTCTCTTAAAGTCTGCTAGAGGCTTATTCTCTTCTCTGGAAAAGACCTGATTTGTGTGTGGGGCTGGGGGAGGGGGAGGGACCATGTGGGTTCCTTGGCAGAAACAAAAGGAGAGGAGAGATTCCTTTGTTATGAATTCTCATCAACAAGAAGGAAGAAATAAGTGAAAGAGCCTGAAATATTGTGGGAAAAGAAACTGCTATTTTTGAGTCTTCTCAGTGAATAAAATGTTGAATGTAATCAAACTGCTTCCTAGGGCATTAGGAAGGTACATTTTGAAAAATGGAGAAGAGGGGCGCCTGGGTGGCTCAGTCGGTTGAGCGTCCGACTTCGGCTCAGGTCATGATCCATGGGTTTGAGCCCCGCGTCGGGCTCTGTGCTGACAGCTCAGAGCCTGGAGCCTGCTTCGGATTCTGTCTCCCTCTCTCTCTCTGCCCCTCCCCTGCTCACTGTCTGTCTCTCAAAATAAAATAAAGACATAAAAAAAAAAAAGTTGAAAAATGGGGAAGAAATACCATATTCTTTTTGTTTTCGTTTTTTAAAAACACAATGTACTTTTAATGAGTTAAGCACACAGCTATTTCCATTAGCTTCTATACGTTTGCAAACAATTGTCTTAATGAAGAGGTCAGTTGAATGATGCATTATATGTAGTGTAGTTTCAAAGAGGTAAGCATATGGCTATTCCCCTGAAATACCATAATCTTAATGATTCAGTGTCCCAATTAAAGTGGAAGCAAATCAAAGCTCTGTAAAACTTAAAATAGTGGGCTGAGCCAGCCAGGTGCTCCTCATATTATTTTTTTAATTGTGCTAAAATACAGTTAACATGGACCATCCTAACAGTTTTTTTAAGTTTATTTATTTATTTTGAGAGAGATGGGGAGAGGGAGAGGGAGAGGGGAGTGACGTGACAGAGAGGGGGAGAGAGAATCCCAAGTAGGTCCTACACTAAGCGCAGATCCTGATGTGAGGCTCCATCTCAGGACTGGTGAGATCATGACCACAGCTGAAATCAAGAGTCAGATGCTTAACTGAACCACTCAGGCACCCTGACAATTAAAAAAAAATTTTTTTTTAGTGTTTATGTATTTTTTTTTGTTTTTTTTTTTTTATTTTTGAGAAAGGGAGGCAGAGAGAGAGAGAGAGAGAGAGAGAGATACATACATACAGAATCCAAATCAGCTCCAGGCTCTGAGCTGTCAGCACAGCGGGGCTCGACCTCACGAACCGCAAGATCATGAGCTGAGCCGAAGTCGGATGCTTAACTGACTGAGCCACCCAGGTGCCCTGACAAGTTGTAAAAAATATTAATTTTTTAAAAGTTTATTTACTTGTTTTGAGAGAGTGTGCGTGTGTGCAGGGAGGGGCAGGGAGAGAGGGAGAGAGAAAATTCCCAGCAGGCCCCACACTGCCAATGAGGAGCCTGACTCGGGGCTCGAACTCACGAAGTGCGAGATCATGTCCTGAACTGAAATCAAGGGTCAGACACTTAACTGACTGAACTATCCAGGCACCCCTTGAGGGTTTTTTTTTAAAAAGTAATCTCTACATCCAGCATGGGGCTCAAACTCACAACCCTGAGAACAAGAGTCTCATGCTCCGCAAACTGAGCCAGCCAGGCGCCCCAGGCCGTCGTAACAATTTTCAGGTGTTCAGGTTGAGTAGCGGTAAGTAGATCCACACTGTTGTGCAATGGCAACTACCATCTGTCTCCAGAACTCCTTTCATCTTGCAAAACTGTCATGTTGTAGCCATTAACACTGTTTCCCCCTCCCACAGCCATTGGCAACCCCAGCTCTTTCCCTATGAATTTGACTACTCTAGGTACTTCTGTTAAGGGGAATCATATAGTATTTGTCCTTTTGTTACTGGCTTATTTCACTTAACATGATGTCCCCAGGGTTCTTGCATGTTGTAGCATGTGGCAGAGTTTACTTTTTAAGGGTGAATAATATTCCACTGTATGTTTATACCACATTGTGCTTATCTATTCATCCATCAATGGATATTTGGGTTAGTTCCATCTTTTGGCTATTTGTGACTAACAGCACTAATAGCACTAATAGCCCTTGCAATTCTTTTCAAAGTATTTTATTTGAGGAATTATGTAGTCATATCATCGTGGAGAAGATACAGGAAACAGTTTAGATTTTTAAAAACAGGTTAAGAAAAAGATCAGTAAAGTGGGTAAAGGATGTGAACAGGTAATTCATAGAAAAGGGAATCAAAATGAATAGATGCTCAGCTTCCCTCATAAAAGGAAATGTAAATAAAATATATATTTCACTAATCCGACTGACAAGTAACCAAAAAGTTGATAATATTCTGTGAAGGACCATGTTGTGATGACACAGGGCTTGCATACAGTGCTGATAGGATTGTGAATTGATGCAGCCACTAAACGGAGACATTTGTTATTAGCGCTCAACATTAAAAATGCTCCTACCCTTCGATTCAGCAATACCCAGTTTGAGAATGTTTCCTACAAGTATTTTTGCACAGGTACAAAAAATAATTGAGCAGGTTTAATCTTAGTAGTAGTATTTATAATAGCAAAAACCTGGAAGTAACCTAAGTCCATCAGTTTGTGAAGACTGGTTATATAAATTATAGTATATATCTATACAAATACCATGTAGCCATAAAAAATTTATGACATGGTTGTGAGTAAATTGCCCGGTTATATGATTAAATAAAAATTTAAGGAACAGAACCACATATATAGTATGGTATCATTGTGTAAAGAAAGAAAAAAAATATATCGGCTTGTATAAGCACAAAATGTGTGTGGAAGTATATATTAAGATACTAATAAAACTGTTGCCAATGGGAAGAGCTAATGACTAGCAGAAATGGAAGGGAAACTTTGAGTGTATTCCCTTTTATTCTTTTGAAAGCTATTTAAAAAATTAAGTGAGGGGGGCACCTGGGTGGGTTAGTCGGGTAAGCATCCGACTTGAGCTCAGGTCATGATTTCATAGTTTGTGAGTTTGAGCCCCCCTTGGGGCTCTGCACTGACAGTATGGAGCCTGCTTAGGATTCTCTCTCTCTCTCTCTCTCTCTCCCCCTCCCCCCCCCGCCCCCGCCAAGGGATAGATAAACTTTAAAAAAGAAAAGAAAAGGGGCCGCCAGGGTGGCAGAGTCGCTTAAGTGTCCGACTTCGGCCTAGGTCACAATCTCACCATTCCTGAGTTCGAGCCCTACTTCGGCCTCTGTGCTGACAGGTCAAAGACTGCAGCCTGTTTCAGATTCTGTGTCTGTCCCTCCCCACTCAGGCTCTCTTTCTCTCTCTCTCTCTCCCTCTCTCTCAAAAATAAACATTAAAAAATTTTTAATAAAAGAAGAAAAAAGAAAAAATTAAGTGCGAAAGATCTATCTGGAAAAATACAAGGAGCATCACTGAAATGGAACAAGAGACAGTACAAGTGACTTTCAGACTTTCAGATTGGACCTCTTAAGAAAAATACTGGTAAGGCTGAGCCTCAAAATCGACTCGTGAAAAAAATGGGAAGACAGAAAAGAAGCTTTTAGGATTGATCTAGACTCAAAAGTACTACAAACCCTTTGAGTGTAATAATATACATCTTTTAATTTAAATCCTGAATATTTCAAACAAATTTATTTTTTTAAATTTATTTATTTTTGAGACAGAGAGCGAGCACGAGCTGGGCGGGGGGCAGACAGAGAGAGGGAGACACAGAATCTGAAACAGGCTCCAGGCTCTGAGCTGTCAGCACAGAGCCCGATGCGGGGCTCGAACCCACAGACCGCGAGATCATGACCTGAGCCGAAGCCGGACGCTTAGCCGACTGAGCCCCTCAGGTGCCCCTAAATCCTGAATATTTCAAAACATGGGAAACACCCAGATACTCATTGCCTTTGTTTAGTGATTGTTAACATTTTGCCACCTTTGCTTCATCTTTAAAAAATATATTTAATGTAGCATAAGAGATGACAGAAAAATCGCAGATTGACTCAATTTCTTATCTTTTGTTATTTCTATGGAGAATGATTCCTGTCTTGTTAAAAAAAAAAAAAAGTAGGATAGTATTTGGTTATTTTGAATTAGCCTGCATTCCAAGAGAAATTACATCTAGTAATTTATGAAAGAACTGGGAAGTATGATTGCAAAAATTCCTGTTCATAATCTTTTTTAAATTCTTTTTAATGTTTCATTTATTTTTGAGAGAGAGAGAGAGAGACAGTGTGAGCAGGGGAGGGTCAGAGAGAGAGGGAGACACAGAATCTGAAGACAGGCTCCAGGCTCTGAGCTGTCAGCACAGAGCCTGACGCGGGGCTCGAACCCACGAACTGTGAGATCATGACCTGAGCCGAAGCCGGACGCTCAACCGACTGAGGCACCCAGGCGCCCCCATAATCTTTAAAAAGTAATGAACAACGGGAAATAGAACCTTCAGGAAAGCTGTTTTGTGAAAATTTAGAAAAGCAGTAATCCTAAGGAGGTAGGTATTGTGTAGTGAGTCTTGCTGAATTTGCCTTATTTGGTTCATTTGGATTGTAATTCCCTGACAAGCCAGGGAAATTTGCAGAGAACAGTGCAGTACTTCCTTTCTCTGTTGATCATCACTGCCTTCCTTCTCCTCTTCCTCATTATTGTTAATAGAAAAAATCATAACCACTCCTTCCAAAATTGTTCATACAACTCAGAGGTGCGTAAGTTACCCCATTCCTGTGATTGACAGGATACTCTGGGACTGACACTTCATTTTGATTTCCGGGGAGCATTTCACAAAGTTCATGATGTTCTTGCATGTGAACTGGATGATAGGAGGGCTTATAAGTGAAAAGTTTTACACACAATTTGTATGGGTTCTGTCTTTGGTCAAGGTCATGTATCTAATACACACACACATACACACATTTTGTGTTTAATCTTACAAAAATTGCACAGGACAGAGCTGGGACAGATAATTAATGTTGGAGTGTTCGATGTTCGATGTATATCGATGTAAAGTCTTGCATTTACATATAATATTATGATGTATTAAATCCTGGCTCAATGATTAGTTGTACAAGGGGCGCCTGCCTCCGTCAGTAGGGCATACAGTTCTTGATCTTAGGGTCGTTCGTTCAAGCCCCACGTTGGGTGTAGAGATTAGTTTAAAAAATCAGCTGTACAAGTGTAGAAGAGAAGACTTGATCTGAGAGTTCTTCATGGGAATGCATAAGACTTTATATAAACAAGTAAACAAGTAGAGTTTCTTTTAGTGTCAGTGTCAGTATTTAACTTTTTTTTGGGTGGACGGTTTGGCTACATGGCTTTCTCAAATCTTAAACATGTTTATTTACTTTGAATAATTGTCTCAAGAATTTTTCCCAGAGAAATACTTCAGAGGACAAGAGTAATTTAAAAGCAAAATGATGTTTTTAGCTGTTTATTTTGGGGGGGATAGAAATGATTAAATAAATTGTGCTATCTATAGGTCAGCATTAAAGAGCTTAATATGATAATTCTGAGGCTATACAGAAAAATGTTCACACTGTTAATAGAAGTAGAACAGAAATTACAAATCTATTTCAATTATAAAAAATTCTATTTACATGTTAATGAAAATTTAAAAGGTGTTTAAAACTAGTGAAAACTGGGGCGCCTGGGTGGCTTAGGCGGTTGAGCATCCGCCTTCAGCTCAGGTCATGATCTCACAGCACATTGGTTCGAGCCCCGCGTCGGGCTCTGTGCTGCCAGCTCAGAGCCTGGAGCCAGCTTCTGATTGCGTGTCTCTGTCTCCCTCTGCCCGCCCTCTCCCCCCCATCCCCCACTCTGTCTGTCTCTCTCAAAAATAAATAAACTTTTAAAAATTAAAAAAAACTAGTGAAAATGATTTTTAAGATAATTATAGTTAAATTTAAACATTTAAATTTTTTACATTTGAACTTTTATTTTAAAAATTATTTGAGTATAGCTGAAACACAGTGGTACATTAGCTTCAGGTATACAGCATTGTGATTCAGTTTCTCTTTACATTATGCTTCGCTCAGCACAAGTGAAGCTACCATCTGTCACCATAGAATGTTACAATATCATTGACTATATCCCTATGCTGTGATTTTTCTTCCTGTGACTTACTCATTCCATCACTGGAAGCCTATATCTCCCATTTTGCCAAATCCCCCCACGCCCCTCACCTCTGGCAAATATCAGTTCTCTGTATTTAAGGTCTGATTCTGCTTTTTGTTTGTTTATTCATTTGTTGTTGTTGCTTTTAGATTCTACAAATGAATGAAATCATATGATATTGGTCTTTCTCAGTCTGAATTATTTCACTTAGCATAAGACCTTCGAGGTCCATCTGTGTTGTTGCAAATGGCTCAAACTCATCCTTTTTTATGGCTGCATAATATTTGTGTGTGTGCGCACGCGCGTGTGCACACGCACGTGCACGCGCACACACCGTTCTTCCTTATCCATTTATCTATCAATGGACACTTAGGTTGCTTCTACATCTTGGCTATTGGAAGTACTGCTGCAGTAAACACAGGATGCATATATCTTTTCAAATCGATACAGTGTTTTCTTTTTCTTTGGGTAAATACCCAGTAGTGGAATTGCTAGGTCATATGGTAGTTCTATTTTTAATTTTTTGAGGAAACTCCATACTGTTTTCCACAGTGGCTGTGCCAATTTACCTTCCCACCAACAGGGCACGAGGGTTTTTTTTCCTTCCACATCCTCACCAACACTTGTTATTTCTGGTCTTTTTGATACTAGCCTTTCTAATGGGTATAAAGCTTGTATCCCAAGAATGGTTTTGATTTGCATCTCCTAGGTGATGAGTGATGTTGAGCATCCTTTCATGTGTCTGTTGGCCATTTGTATGTCTTCTTTGGAGAAACATTTCTTCAGGTCCTCTGCTCATTTTAATTGGATTATTTGTATTTTTGGTGTTGAATTGTATAAATTCTTTATGTATTTTGGATATTAACTTCTTATCAGAGATATCATTTGCAAATATCTTCTATTCAGTAGGTTCCCTTTTTGTTTTGTTGATTGTTTCCTTCATTGTACAAAAGCTCTTTATCTTGGTGTAGTGCTGGTAGTTTATTTTTGTATTTGTTTCCCTTACATCAAGAGACATATCTAGAAAAATGTTGCTAAGGCTGATGTCCAAGGAATTATTACCTATGTTTTCACCTAGGAGTTTTGTGGGTTCAGGACTCATATATAGGTCTTTAGTCTATTTTAAGTTTACTTTTGTGTGTGGTATAAGAAAGTGATCCAGGTTCATTCCCTTGCATGTAGCTCTCCAGTTTTCCCAGCACTGTTTATTGAAGAGACTGTCTTTTCCCCATTGTGTATTCTTGCCTCTTTTGTCATAAATTAATTGACCACATTGGCGTGGGTTAATTTCTGGGCTCTCCATTTTGTTCTATTTATTTATTCTAAATTTTCTGCCAGTACCATACTGTTTTGATTACTACAGCTTTGTATTATAACTTGAGATCTGGGATTGTGATGCCTCCAGGTTTGTTCTTTCTCAAGATTGGTTTGGCTATTTGGGGTCTTTTGTGGTTCCATACAGATTTTAGCGTGAATTGTTCTATTCTGTGAAAAATACGATTGGTATTTTGATAAGGATTTCATTGTAAACAGTTTTTCTTCAATATCAAATCTACAGTGTTCAAATTGTCAATATTCTCGTAAGTTTTTACTTTAAAATTACTTACCGTTTTTTAAAAATTAGGATCCAGATGAAGTCCATATGTTGCAATTGGTTGACATGTTTCTTAAGTTTCTTTTAATCTGTTTGTTCTCCCTCCATGTCTTTCTTTTTCTCCTTGTGTTCTATGCGTTGAAGAAACTAACTTGTTTGACAGTAGAATTCTCCACTGTCTGTATTTTGGCTGACCATACCCTGGGAATGTCATTTAACGTGTTCCTCAGTCTTCTGCTTTCCTGTGAAGTAGGAGTTGGATCTAGTCACCATTCCTAGATAGGGGATACTTTTCACTCCGTCTCCCTTTAAGGCCTTCTCTTTAGTTTTATGGTACTGTCCTTTTTAAATCGTTTTTTTATTCTTTATTTTTATTTATTTTTGAGAGAGAGACCGTGAGACAGAGTGCAAGTGGGGGAGAAATAGAGAGAGAGGGAGACACAGAATCTGAAGTGGGATCCAGGCTCTGAGCTGTCAGCACAGAGCCCAGCGTGGGGCTTGAACTCTTGAAATGTGAGATCATGACCTGAGCTGAAGTCGGACGCTTAACCGACTGAGCCACCCAGGCACCTCTGGTTCTGTCTTTTTATTGGAGTTTAATGTGTTTGTTGTTGTTGTTGTTTGTTTTGTTTTGTTTTGTTTTAGTAAGCTCTATCCAATGTGGGGCTTCAGCTCATGACTGTGAGATCAAGTGCTGTATGCTCCACCAACTGAGCCAGTCAGGTGCCCCTGGAGTTTAATTCTTTATTTATTGTTCAGTGCATATGTTGCTTCCTATATCTATGAATTTGTGTTTTCCTCCCATCCTCAAGAGACAACAATGCCCATATTGCCCATTTTCTTTCCCTTTTCTCTATCACTTTTATCCTCCTCTCGTTTACTTTTTTATTTTTTATTTTAGGGAGGAGGTGGAGCAGAGAGAGAGGGAGAAAGAGAACCTCAAGCACTCGGCTCCGTGCTCAGCCCGGAGCTTTACACGGGGCTGATCTCACGGCTATGAGATCAGAACCTGAGCCAAAATCAAGAGTCTGACATTTAACTGACTGAGCCACCCAGGCGCCCCTCTCCCCCCTCTTCTATTCTCCTCTCCTTCCCATCCCCTTAAGTAAATGTCAGAATAGACAAGTTACGTGATATGAGCTAACTGGAATTGAGCAACATTTAAAAAATATATAATTGGGGCACCTGGGTAGCTCAGTTGGTTGAGTGTCTGACTCTGTTTCAGCTCAGGTCATGATCTCACAGTTTGTGGGTTCAAGCCCCACATCGAGTTCTGTGCTACTGGCATGGAATCTGCTTGGGATTTTCTCTCTCTCCCTCTCTCTCTGCCCCTCCCCTGCTCATGTGTGCACTCTCTCTCTCTCTCAAAATAAACATTATTATGAAAATATAGTTAGAAAGCAAAGCAAAATATGGCACATAAACCTATAGATCCTTCTCTTCAGCAAAATACGAAGACTAAATTGGTCAGGAGTGTTGACTTCAAGAATATCTCGCTAAAGTGAAGGGACACCTGAGTGGCTGAGTTGGTTAAGTGTCTGACTTCAGCTCAGGTCAGGATCTCGCGGTTCGTGAGTTTGGACCCTTTGTTGAGCTCTGTGCTGACAGCTCGGAGCCTGGAGCCGGTTTCAGATTCTGTGTCTCCCTCTCTGCCCCTCCCCCGCTCATGCTGTGTGTGTGTGTGTGTGTGTGTGTGTGTGTGTGTGTGTGTGTGTCTACCTCAAAAAATAAACATTAAAAAAAGAATATCTCAATAAAAAAAAAGCAAATTTTTAAGGATTTTATTAAGATCTTGTCCATTTTGTAATTATCTTCCTAGATCTCCTCATATTTTGGATTCTGGCTATATTATAATGAATGACACTTTGACAGTAGATGTCGTTGGTCGACGAGTTGAAGTTAATGGAGAACATGCAACAGTGCGTTTTTCTGGTGTTGTCCCTCCCGTGGCAGGTAAATTATAAGTGTGTGTGTGTATTTATTTTTTCTGGACTTGTTTCTTTGTAGTGTTCCCCTCCCCCCACCCCAGTGCTTTGTAATAACAAAAAACAATTTACAGATGCTTCTTATATACAGTTGTTTTGTTTGGGTAACAATATCCTGTGGTATCTATGGTTTTATTTAATTTTACATTTATCTAATTATTTAGTGTTACTGTTTTGTATTGAACCTTAAAATATATTCTGAGTAAACTTTATAAACAACTAATAATCTTGAATTCTCATATCCTAACCTCAAACACTAAGAATCTTTTGGAAATTTCTTTTGTCATTAATCCATATGTATATGTATTTAAAGTAGCTTAAATTGATATAAATACAATTTTGTTATGTCTTTTTTCATTTATCATTTGGAATATATTTATGTTTCTATAGTATTTTGCTTACATTTTTATTAAGATATAATTGACATAAAACGTTATATTAGTTTCAGGCATACACAATAATGGTTTGATATCTGTATATATTGCAAAATGATCACTAAATTAAGTCTAGTTAACATCCATCACCATACATACTTACAGAGTCTTTTTGGTGTGGTAACCTTTTTTTTCCTTTTAAATAGTATCATTCTTATATTTTTATTTATTTTTTATTAAAAAAAATTTTTTAATGTTTATTCATTTTTGAGAGGGCAGGAGGAGGGGCAGAAAGAGAGAGGGAGACAGAATCCAAAGCAGATTCCAGACTTCAAGCTGTCAGCACAGGGCCCTACGTGGGGCTAGAACTCACGAACCATGAGATCATGACCTGAGCTGAAGTTGGACCCTTAACTGATTGAGCCACCCAAGCACCCTTCATTCTTTTATTTTAAAATTTATTTATTATTATTTATTTTTTATTTTAATTCCAGGATAGTTAACATACATTGTTATGTTGGTTTCAAGTGTACAATATAGTGATTCAACCATTCTTTACATTATTCCCGTGTTCATCAAGATAAGTGTACCCTTGATCCCGTTCACCTATTTCACCCATCCCCGCTCTGATAACCATCAGGTTGTTCTCAGTAGTTAAGAGTATTTCTTGGTTTGTCTCTCTCTCTTTTTTTTCCCCTTGATTCATTTGTTTTGTTTCTCAAATTCCACATATGAGTGAAATAATATGGTATTTGTCTTTCTCTGACTTATTTTGCTTAGTGTTTGTTATACTCTCCAGCTTCATCCATGTTGTTGCAAATGGCAAGATTTCATTCCTTTTTTATTTTTTTTATATACACCACATCTTTACCCATTCATCAATCGATGGACACATTGGCTATTCCCATAATTTGACTATTATAAATAATGCTGTAGTGAACATAGGGGTGCGTATAGCTTTTTGAATGTGTTTTCATATTCATTGGATAAATACCTAATAGTGCAATTACTGGATCTTATGGTAATTTCATTTTTAATATTTTGAGGAACCCCCATACTGTATTCCAAAGTGGCTGCACTGGTTTGCATTCCCACCAGCAGTGCAGGAGGGTTCACATTCTTGCCAACACTTGTTGTTTCTTGTGTTTTTGATTTTAGCCATTGTGACCGGTGCCACATGATATTGTAGTTTTGATTTGCATTTCCCTGATGATGAGTGAAGTTGAGCATCTTTTCATGTGTCTGTTGGGTATTGGTATATCTTCTTTGGAGAAAAGCCTCTTCATGTCTTCTGCCCATTTTTAATTGTATTATTTGTTTTTTTGGGTGTTGAGTTGTATAAGTTCCTTATATATTTTGAATACTAACCCTTTATCCGATATGTTATTTGCAAATATCTTCTTCCATTTCTTAGGTTGCCTTTTCGTTTTGTTGATTGTTTCCTTTGCTGTGCAGAAGTTTTTGTTGTTGTCTGTTTCTTCAAGAAT
Source organism: Cryptoprocta ferox (assembly GCA_028646485.1). NCBI lineage: Eukaryota > Metazoa > Chordata > Mammalia > Carnivora > Eupleridae > Cryptoprocta > Cryptoprocta ferox. The sequence goes on from CM053561.1 coordinate 5,784,041, forward strand.
CTTTTTTAAAGTAATTTGTACATCCAGTGTGGGGCTCGAACTTACAACCCCCTAGGATCAAGACTGACTGAGCCAGCCAGGTGCCCTTGTGATGTCATCTAAACAAAAGTTTCACCTGACCCCAGGGGCAACTCTGAAGATAGATGGGGTGGCCCTTCAGAGATTTTTCTAGCTAAGATGAGGGGCTGGGCATTTATATCTGTGATGATCCATCAGTGGGTCCTGGTATGTGGAAGGGTGTGTGCGCTTGTGCAAGGCACTTTTTTTTTTTTTTTCAGTTCTAAAAGTGGAACCACAGTTGAGGGCTAATTGCCAGAAGCTAGTATTCCCAGCAGCTGGTGAGAGAATAAGGCTCTCTTCGTAAAGACAGCTTGGAGTACTGCATCACAAATCTAATGATACAGATGGAAGCTATTTCATGGTAATTTAGTGAATATGAAGTAGTACATATTTTCCTTTATTAAATTGCCTGTGAGTTTGACACTTCCTTCATGTTTGGATTATCAGGCAATTTTTTTTCTCTGAAATTATAATTGTGCAAAGAGGGAGCTACTGTGTATTTACTCTATTAATTATCTCATATGGGGGTATTCTCTATTACTTTACCTCAGTTGATTTTACTTTGGGATTTTATGTATGTATGTATTTATTTATTAAAAATTTTGGGGGGAGGCACCTGGATGGCTCAGTTGGTTAAGCGTCCGACTTTGGCTCAGGTCATGATCTCAGGGTTCATGGGTTTGAGCCTTGCGTTGGGCTTTGTGCTGATAGCTCAGAGCCTGGAGCCTGCTTCAGATATTGTGTCTCCCTCTCTCTGCCCCTCTCCCACTTGTGCTTGGTCTCTCTCTCTCTCTCTCTGTCTCTCTCAAAATAAATAAACTTAAAAAAATAAAAGTATTTTATACTTTTATTAAATACTTTTATTTTTTTTAATGCTTATTTATTTTTTTGAGAGAGACAGAGACAGCACAAATGGGGGCAGGGCAGAGAGAGAGAGGGAGACAGAGAATCCCAGGCAGACTCTGCACTGTCAGCACGAACCCGACATGAGGCTCACACTCACGCAACCTGTGAGGTCATGACCTGAGTCAGAACCAAGAGTCAGACGCTTACCCAACTGAGCCGCCCAGGCACCTCTGGGATTTCTTTCAGACGTCATCAGGTGGAATTGGTACAAAGATGTGGAGATATTGAATGCAGATTTAGTTTTAATTGCTCTTGGGGTTACTTCACTATGTGTTGTAACTAAACAAGTTAAGGCCTTTAAAACACTTAGATCAGTTATCGGTGCATAGTGTTAGCTATTGTTGTAGGTAAACATTTAAAAAATTTCCTTAAAAAAGCAATAGAGCAGTTCTAATGTTTTGCAAATGGCTAGGGGTTGGAAAGATAATTTCCTGAGATAGCATCATATGCAGATTTTAAAAAGGGTTTCTTTCAAGTAAAGATGAGATGCTGTGGTGGGCAGAATAATGCTCCTTCCCCTCAAATAAAGATCTCTCAGGACCTGGGAGCATTATTCAGTTAGGTGGCAAGGGAGAATTAGGGTTGCAGGTGGAATTAAGGTTGCTGATCAGCTGACTTTAAGATGGGGAGGTTGCCAGGCGGGCTCTGTGTAATCCCACGGATCCTTAGAAGTAGAAGCAGCCGCAGAGGGCAGTGCCGCTCTCGTGGCGACGTGGGGAAGTCGGCTGGCCTTTGTGGGTTTTGAGGAGGCCAGGGAGCCAGGGAGCTAAAGAAGGTGTGCAGCCTCTGGAAGTTGGAGAAGGGAAAAGGGGAGGTAGCAGATTTTCCTCTCCAGCCTCCGGAAGGGAACACAGCTTTGCAGCACCTTGGCCTTTAGTCTAAGGGAGACTCTCATCAGACTTCTGACCTCCAGAACTGTAAGATAATAAACTCGTGTAGTTGTATAGCTGGATTAGGAAACTGATATATCCTAGGTAATTGTGTGAGGCATCTTATTAAAAAAATTTTTTTAAATGTTGTTATTTATATTTGAGAGCGAGACAGAGTGCGAGTGGGGGAGGGGGGGAGAGAGAGACACAGAATCCGAAGCAGGCTCCGGGCTCTGAGCTGTCGGCACAGAACTCGACTCCAGGCTCGAACTCCCCAACTACAAGATCATGACCTGAGCCGAAGTCGGATGCATAACCGACTGAGCCAGCCACGCGCCCCTGTGTGAGGTGTTTTAAAAGTGTCCCTAGTGATGATAGTTAAACACTAATGTTATAACTGATTTGGAGAGTCTGATTAAAATGGTTTCATGAAAGTGGGAGTGAGGAGGCACTTTTTCTAAATTAATTCATATCATGTGATTTAAAATGATAATGTAACTGATTTAATTAATGAAATCCTGTAAGTAGACCTTTGATTAATGTACATCTGTATCCTTAAAAATTATTACTGGATATTCTCATATCCATCTACTTGGGGTTGCTGATACCAATCGTGATGTACATTGTATTTTTATTTCCTCTTGGGCAATTGTGTTCATGGTTCTTTGCCCTCGGTCATAATATGTTATATCGTAACTGAAATCTGGCATTACTGCCTACCTATATGCAGTTGCTAAATTAAATAGCCCTACAGTATTTTGGGTTCACTTTATCCCATAGTAACAATGTTAATTTTAAATAAAAGAGTTGAAATACATTTCTCCTAAGTTCTTATGGACGTGTTTTGTACTCTACACTCAGTTTATTGATCCTAAGTAGTGATTGAAATACATTGCCACCTATTGAAACAGAAATCTTGGCAACCCAAATTCTTCAAGGAACAGTGGCTCACAGCTGAGTTAGAAAAGTTAGAAGTCGGCTTTTGGTCTTTTTAGTATTTTTCTCTATTCCTTATTTCTTTTTACCAAAACCTGCATGCCAGTTTTCTGATCTCCCAAATTCCAGCTTCTGGCCTGAACTCCCCAACGGGCTGATTCTACCCTGCACATCTTGAGGCTTATTACAAAAATTGTAGCAGATTTTTTTTCTTGTGTTTTAGAGGACTATTGTAATTTTCCATGATGAACAGAGGAGATTTTTGTTTACATCTTAGATGGTGTTGTTTTTAAAGTAGTATGTAACAAGATTTTCGTATAGTGTCACTGGGTAATAGTGCTAATTAATCTTCCGGGCCATTCTGGAAGCCTTGTTGCTATTTTTAAAATAATTATTAAAATAATACATGAGCATGGTGAGACCTGGTGCATAAAGGCTTATGATGAAGAGCAGGAGTATCCAGCTGTGCGTGTTTTTCACTGATTGTTGTAGGTGTTTTCTTACAGAAGCCTATTTAATTGAGGTCACATTGCACCTCTTCCGTTATGTTTTCTTCGAAGATTATCTTTGATGGTTGTTACCCTTCCATTTATCTACCTTTTCTGTCTGGCATTTCTATTGGTTGGATATAGGGTTTCCTAGATGGATTCTCTATTCCTTTTATTCTTCCTTTCAATTTATTTGTTGAAAATACTGTGTTTGTCTTCTAAAATTTTCCGTGTTCTGGATTCTTCTGGTTACATCCACATGGTGTCATTAACATGTTTTTCTGTCCTCATTTCCTATAAATTGGTAGTTATATAGGCTTTATCAGATTCAGGTTTGGTCTCTGTTTTTTTGTTTGTTTACAAATACTCTGTAGGTGATGCGTACTTGAGTCAGGCATAAAATGTCTGGTTGTATCTCTTTGTGATGTTATTTCTTTTTTAAAATTTTTTATTAAATTAGATTTTTTTCCAACGTTTATTTATTTTTGACAGAGCCTGAGCATGGGAGGGGCAGAGAGAGAGAGAGAGAGACACACACACAGACAGACAGAGACAGAATCCAAAGCAGGCTCCAGGCTCTGAGCTGTCAGCACAGAACCCCACGAGGGGCTCGAACTCACAAACTGTGAGATCATGACCTGAGCTGAAGTTGGACTCTTAACAGACTGAGCTACCCAGGCATCCTGCCTTTTTTTTTTTTTTTTTTTTAATTTACATCCAAGTTAGTTAGCATATAGTGCAACAATGATTTCAGGAGTAGAATCCAATGATTGATCCCCTAGATCTAACACCCAGTGCTAATCCCAACAAGTGTCCTCCTTAATGCCTCTTGCCCATTTAGTCCATCCTCCCTCCCGCAGCCCCTCCAGCAACCCTCAGTTCTCTATATTTAAGAGTCTCCTATGTTTTGTCCCCCTCCCTGTTTTTATATTATTTTTGCTTCTCTTCCCTTATGTTCATCTGTTTGGTATCTTAAATTGCACCTTTGAGTGAAGTCAAAAATTTGTCTTTCTCTGACTGATTTTGCTTAGCATAATACCCTCTAGTTCATCCATGTAGTTGCAGATGGCAAGATTGCATTCTTTTGGGTTGCTGAGTAATATTCCATGATACACACCACATCTTCTTTATCCATTCATCTGTCAGTGGATGTTTAGGCTCTTTTTGTACGTTGGCTATTGTTGATGCTGCTGCTATAAATACTGGGGTGCACGTGCCCCTTCGAAACAGCATTCCTGTATCCTTTGGATAAGTATCTAGAGGTGCAATTGCTGGGTCGTAGGGTAGTTCTATTTTTAATTTTTTGAGGAACCTCCATACTGTTTTCCAGAGTGGCTGCACCAGTTTGCATTCCCACCAGCAGTGCAAAAGAGATCCTCTTCGCATCCTCGGCAACATCTGCTGTTGCCTGAGTTGTAAATTTTAGCCATTATGACTGGTGTGAGGTGGTATCTCATTGTGGTTTTAATTTGTATTTCCCGATGATGAGTGATGTTGAGCATCTTTTCATGTGTCTGTTGGCCATCTGGATGTTTTCTTTGGAGAAGTGTCTATTCATGTCTTTTGCCCATTTCTTCACTGGATTATTTTTTGGGTGTTGAGTTTGGTAAGTTCTTTATAGATTTTGGATACTAGCTCTTTATCTGATACGTCATTTTCATATATCTTCTCCCATTCTGTCAGTTGCCTTTTAGTTTCGTTGATTGTTTTCTTTGTTGTGCAGAGCTTTTTATTTTGACGAGGTCCCAAATAGTTCTTTTTTGCTTTTGTTTCTCTTGCCTACGGAGACGTGTTGAGTAAGAAGTTGCTGCGGCTGAGGTCAAAGAGGTTTTTGCCTGCTTTCTCCTCAAGGATTTTGATGACTTTTTGTCTTACGTTTAGGTCTTTCATCCATTTTGAGTTTATTTTTGTTTATGGTGTAAGAGAGTGGTCCAGGTTCATTTTTCTGCATGTCACTGTCCAGTTTTCCCAGCACCATTTGCTGAAGAGACTGTCTTTATTCCATTGAATATTCTTTCCTGCTTTGTCAAAGATTAGGCCACATGTTGGCCATATGTTTATGGGTCCATTTCTGGGTTCTCTATTCTGTTCCACTGATCTAAGTGTCTGTTTTTGTGCCAGTACCATACTGTCTTGATAATTACAGCTTTGTAATCCATCTTGAAGTCCAGGATTGTGATGCCTCCAGCTTTAGTTTTCTTTTTCATGACTTCTTTGGTTATTAAGGGTCTTTTCTGTTCTATACAAATTTTAGGATTGTTCTAGCTCTGTGGAGAATGCTGGTGTTATTTTGATAGGGATTACATTGAATATGTAGATTGCTTTGTGTAGTATCGACATTTTAACAATATTCTTCCAATCCAGGAGCATAGAATATTTTTCCATTTTTTTGTGTGTTGTCTTTAATTTCTTTCATAAGCTTTCTATAGTTTTCAGTGTATTGATTTTTCACCTCTTTGGTTAGCTTTAGTCCTAGGTATTTTATGGTTTTTGGTGCAATTGTAAATGGGATCGATTCCTTGATCTCTCTTTCTGTTGTTTCATTATTGATGTATAGAAATGCAACTGATTTCTGTGCATTGATTTTTATATCCTCCGACTGTTGAATTCATGGATCAGTTCTAGCGGTTTTTTGGCGGAATCTTTTGGGTTTTCCATATAGAGTATCATGTCATCTGTGAAGAGTGAAAGTTTGACTTCCTCCTTGCTGGTTTGGATGCCTTTTATTCTTTTGTGTTGCCTGATGGCTGAGTCAAAAACTTCCAATACTATGTTGAATAGCAGTGATGAGAGTGGACATCCCTGTCGTGTTCCTGACCTTAGGGGGAAAGTTCTCATTTTTTCCCCATTGAGGATGATATTAGCAGCGGATCTTTCATATATGGCTTTTATGATCTTGAGGTAATGATCTTTCTATCCCTACTTCCTTGAGGGCTTTTATCAAGACCGGATGCTCTATTTTGTCAAAACCTTTCTCTGCATCTATTGAGAGGATCATCTGATTCTTGTCCTTTCTTATATTAATGTGATGTATCACATTGTTTGTTTTGTGGATATTGAACTAGCCCTGCATCCCAGGTACAAATCCCACTTGGTCATGGTGAATAATTCTTTTAATGTAGATTGTTGGATCCAGTTGGCTAATATCTTGTTGAGGATTTTTGCGTTCATGTTCATCAGGGAAATTGGTCTATGGTTCTCCTTTTTAGTGGAGTCTTTGTCTGGTTTTGGAATCAAGGTAACGCTTGCTTCATAGAATGTTTGAAAGTTTTCCTTCCATTTCTATTTTTTGGAATAGCTTCAAAAGAATAGGTGTTAATTCTTCTTTAAATGTTTGGTAGAATTCCCCTGGAAAGCAATTCAGCCCTGGACTCTTGATTTTTAGGAGATTTTTGATTACTAATTCGATTTCTTTACTGGTTATGGGTCTGTTTTAATTTTCTGTTTCTTCTTGTTTCAGTTTTGGTAGTTTATATGTTTCTAGGAATTTGTCCATTTCTTCCAGATTACCCATTTTATTGGCATATAATTATTCATAATAATCTCTCATTATTTGTATTTCTGCTGTGTTGGTTGTGATCTCTCCTCTTTCATTCTTGATTTTCTTTATTTGGGTCCTTTCCTTTTTCTTTTTAATCAAATTGGCTAGGGGTTTATCAGTTTTGTTAATTCTTTCAAAGAACTAGCTCCTGGTTTCATTGATCCGTTCTACTGTTGTTGTTGTTGTTGTTTTTATATACAATAGCATTGATTTCTGCTCTAATCTTTATTATTTCCTGTCTTCTGTTTTGGGGTTTTATTTGCTGTTCTTTTTCTAGCTCTTCATGGTATAAGGTTAGGTTGTGTATCTCAGACCTTTCTTCCTTCTTTAGGAAGGCCTGGATTGCTATACACTACCCTGTTATGACTGCCTTTGCTGCATCCCAGAGGTTTCGGGCTGTGGTGTTTTCATTTTCATTGGCTTCCATGTATTTTGTAATTTCCTCTTTAACTTCTTGGTTAGCCCATCCATTCTTTAGTTGGATGTTCTTTAGTCCCCAAGTATTTGTTGTCGTTCCACATTTTTTCTTGTGGTTGATTTCGAGTTTCATAGTGTTGTGGTCTGAAAATATGCACGGTATGATCTCAGTCTTTTTGTACTTGTTGAGGGCTGATTTATGTCCCAGTATGTGACATATTCTGGAGAACGTTCCATGTGCACTGGAGAAGAATGTATATCCCGCTGGTTTAAGATGAAATGTTCTGTATATATATGTTAAGTCCATCTGGTCCAGTATGTCATTCAAAGCCATTGTTTTCTTGTTGATTTTCTGTTTAGATGATCTGTCCATTGCTGTAAGTGGGGTTTGAAGTCCCCTTCTATTATGGTATTATTATCAATGAGTTTCTATATGTTTGTGATTAATTGATTTATATATTTGGGTTTGGGGCATAAATGTTTACAATTGTTAGATCTTCTTGGTGCATAGACCCTTTAATTATGATGCCCTTCTTCATCTCTTTTGTTACAGTCTTTATTTTAAAATCTAGATTGTCTGATAGAAATATGGCTACTCTGGCTTTCTTTTGGTGACCATTAGCATCATAGATGTTTCTCCATCCCCTTACTTTCAATCTGAAAGTGTCTTTAGGTCTAAAATGAGTCTTTTATAAACAGCATATAGATGGATCTTGTTTTCTTATCCATTCTGTTACCCTGTGTCTTTTTTTTGGAGCATTTAATTCATTGATGTTTAGAGTGACTACTGAAAGATATGAATTTATTGCCATTATGTTGCCTTTGGAGTTGGAGTTTCTGGTGGTGTTCTCTGGTCTAGTCTTTGTTGCTTTTGGTCTTTTTTGTTTGATTCTTCAGAGAATCCTCCTTAAAATCTCTTGCAGAGCTGGTTTAATGGTCACAAATTTCTTTAGTTTTTGTTTGGGAAACTTTTTATCTCTCCTTCTATTTTGAATGACAGCCTTACTGGATAATGAATTTTTGGCTGCCTATTTTTCCAATTCAGCACATTAAATATATCCTGCCACTCCTTTCTGGCCTGCCAAGTTTCTGTGGATAGGTCAGCTGCAAACCTGATCTGTCTTCTCTTGATGTTAAGGACTTTTTTTTTTCTTGCTACTTTCATGATTCTTTCCTTGCCTGAGTATATTGTGAATTTGACTATGATATGCCTTGTTGATGGTTGGTTTGTGTTTAATGGGAGTTATCTGTGCTTCCTGGATTTTGATGTCTGTGTCTTTCCCCAGGTTAGGAAAGTTTTCCACTAGGAACTGCTCACAGAAACCTTCTACCCCTTTTTCTCTCTCTTCATCTTTGGGACCCCTATGATGCTGATGTTCTTCCTTTTTATCCTTTTTAAAAATTTTTTTAACATTTATTTATTATTGAGAAACAGCATGAGCAGGGAAGGGGCAGAGAGAAGGGGAGACACAGAATCTGAAGCAGGATCCAGGCTCTGAGCTGTCAACACAGAGCCTGACGTGGGGCTCAAACCCACAAACTGCAAGATCATGACCTGAGCTGAAGTCAGATGCTGAGCCGACTGAGTCACCCAGGCACCCCTGTTCTTCCTTTTTAATGAGTCATTGAGTTCTCTAACTCCTATCATGCTCTTTTGCCTTAGTATCGCTCTTTTATTCTGCTTCATCACTCTCCATAAGTTTATCCTCTATATCACTGACTCGCTGCTCTGCTTCATCCATACTTGCTGCTGTGGCATCCATTCGAGATTGTAGCTCAGTCAGAGCATTTTAAATTTCATCCTGAGTAACTTTTACTTCTTTTATCTTGGCAGAAAGGGATTCTGTGCTCCCCAGCTAGTATTGTTATTATCATGATTCTAAATTCTGGTTCAGACATCTTGCTTCTATGTGTGTTAAGTCCTGGCTGTCATTTCTTCCTGTTCTTTTGGAGTGAATTCCTTCGTTTCATCATTTTGATGGAAGAAAAGAAATTAATAAAGTAAAAAAGATTAAAAAATTACACAGGCAACACAAAAAGAATCAAATAAAGGATGCTAGATCCTTGATGTGTTTTGGTCTAGTTGGTGAAAGAAGCTTGATAGTTTAAAGAAAAAAGGGAAAGATAAGAAAAAAAGGGTGGGGGGAAGGAAAACATTTGAAAATTTGAAAAAATTAATACAATAAAATAGAATGAAATGAAGCAATTAAAGTAAAATAGAATTTAAAAATTTACAAAAAAGTAAAAAATATGGTAGAAAAAAAGTAAAGAAGAATCTTTATTATAAAACCGGAAAATGAAGATAAATTTTTTCTCTTTATTCAAGGATAAGAAGAAAAAATTGAATAGATGTTTGAGCAAACAGAATGAAATACAATTGAAATTATATCCAGTTTCTCCTAGAGGTCAAACTATGGAGCACTTCATAGTCTATAAACTAAGCAGGCAGAGAGACTTGTCTTCCTCTAGAGCGCGATTATGCAGTTCGACAGGGCTTGGTGTGACGGCTGTGTTCTCCACTAGCTGGTGGTGCTTAGTTTACTGGAGTGGATTGTTGTGGCGTGTGTAGGCGTGTATGCACATGTGCGTGAGGGGTGAAAATGGCATCACCCAGTTACCCCGTCTCTAGTATCAGAACTCTGTGCTCTTCCCTGACCAGCAATCAAGCTCTCCTCCTTTGTCTCCAGTTTCTGTCCAGTGCCTGCTTCTACACTGTCCATGACCAAGCCGTTAGGCTGCCAGGCAGGCACCTCCCTCCTGAGTTTTATCTCAGATGGGGCTGTGTTTCCCAACCCCTCACGCCTGAGGGATTGCAGCCTTGACTCAGTCAGACCCTCTGGGGGAGGGTCTTGGTGAACAGTGGTGAGGTGCCAGTCCACCCCCATGAATGTTCACACAACCGTGCTGCTGCCAATGCCCTGAAACTGTGGCTGGGTGCCAGCCCACCCCAGAAAAAGTTCACACGGTCGTGTAGCCTCCGCATTTCAGGGATTGTGTTGAATCACGACACACATCTGGCTCCAGGCTTCACCCCTAATGTCCTTGTTCCAACACCAGCAAATGTGGTTGATCTCCAGGGTCCCCTGGGACCTTTGCCTGTGGGGGGGGGGGGCACACAGCGTCTACCAAATGTCCTCCCAGCAGGGGATCTGCCTCTCCCCACGTGTCCTGAGAACCCCTCAGACCTTACTCTCTGCTCTCAGGGATTCACCCTAATCACCAGAGCACTTCCAGGTATCAAGCTGTGGAGTTTCAGACTCTGTGCTCCCCGTTTATAGAGTCTTCATGGATTAAACCCTCTCCTTTCTCCCTTTTTTGTTCAGTCCCTTGTGGCTGTTTCCACTCTTCCTCTTTCTTTCCAGCTGCTTTTGGGGGGTGGTGCTTTTCCTGTACTCTCTCTGCGCCCCCCCGTCCCCCACTTCCCCCACCACCCCGTCTCTGTCCTCTCTCTGCAAGTAAAAACAGCTCCCTGCCCTCCGCGGCTTCTCTCTCTCTCCCAGTTCACCTCTCTGCACCATGTACCCACCAAGTTCCGTGGGTCAAGTTGTGCAGATTGTTGTGTTAATCCTCAAATCAGTTTTCTAGGTGTGCAAGATGGTTTGGTGTTGATTTGGCTGCATTTCAGGGACAAGAGACACAAAAAAATGCTTCCATGCTGTTCTGCCATCTTGCCCCCCCCCCCATTGTAAGTTAACTGCAAATGTAACCTGTATTCTCAGGTTACAGATTGCAAAAGCAAAAGACTACTTCCAAGTGGCATTGGCATATTCCTGAAGCAAGAATGCCTAGGGTAGTGCTGAAGATCACCCACTTCATAATTTCAAAGAACTTGAGGGATTTTAGACAAATCTTGCAGTTTTGTGAGTCTAGCTCCCAAAGTATTGAAACTGACTTTGTTTCAACTATGAGCCAATGTCAGTAGTAGGAGGCTCTAAACACCTGCCCTCTCTGTGAGTCATTTTGTAAAGATGGACACTGAATGAATTAGATTAGCAGTATTGCTTAATGGAGTTGGAAGATTCTCTGTATTTCTCATTATCACCCAAAGTCCATTGTTTACATTAGAGCTCATTCTTGGTGTTGTACATTTTATGTGTTTTGACAGATGCCCAGTGGCCTGCATCCACCATTGTAATAGCACATAAAGTAGTTTCACTGGCTAAAAATCCCCTGTGCTCTCCCTGTTCATCTTTTCCTCCTCCCTAAGCACTGATGATTTTTACTGTATCCATAGGTTTGCCTTTTCTAGAAACTCCTATAGTTGGAATCATACAGTACGTAGCCTTTTCAGATTGCCTTTTTTTCCCACTTAGTAATATGAATTTAAATTTTCTCCATGTCTTTTCATGGCTTGATAGCTCATTTCTTTTTAATGATAAATAATACTCCATTATCTGGGGGTAGCACAGGTTGTCCATGCTACCAAGTTATGGCGATTATGAACAAAGCTGCTGTAAGTATCTGTGTGCTGACTTTGTATGGATTTGCCCAAATGAATTCTGGGCAAATATGAAGGAATAGGATTGCTGGTTCATTGGATTCATTATTTTCAATTCTTGTGATTTTAGTGAAGGGTCTCGTTACAGCTGGTTTTTCATGTGTCTTGATGTCCAGGGACATCAAGAACTACTCAGTGCTGACTAGGATAGTTAGGTTTGTGTAACCGTTTTATTTATCATCGTAAATTAGTAAACCTATATTATTGTCTGCATCAATCTTTTTTGCACATTTGAATTTGGTAGACTGAGGCTAATAGGGCCTTCTCACCCGTGGCACGTAGAAGGCAGAAGCCTGGATCTTACAGTGTTGCGACTGACCGATGTCGTGCTCCTGCCCAGCTGCTGCTTCTGTCCACTCTGCCATCTGTACTGATTTCTGTACTTGCTATTCTGGCTTTAATAGACTGGGTAATAGCTTGCCAAACAGTAGGTATCCTTCATCAGACTTGCAGCTGGCCTTGCTCTTTCCACCTGTGTTAGCTTGACAAGTGACTTGTTCCTGGCAGTGTGAAAGAATGGCCTTGTGTTGTGCATCCTTCCTAGTAATGTCCATCAATTCCATTCATTCTGACAGCTTTTATGATGAATAACATTAGTTGCATTTATTTCTTACATAAAGGGCTTTGTTTGACAAAAAGTGGATTAAGACACAAAAGAATTGTGCCTGGTCCTTTTTTGCTGTGTTATTTTGGCAAGTGTGACCTGGTAAGAAAAACATATTTGATCTCTGCCTCTGGTTCCTGACACAAAACTCCCTCCCAAAACCCATGTTATTTCCTATATGGTAGGGGATGCTAGGAGCATCTTTTGTTAAACTTAAAAATAAAAACTGCCAGTTATTTTACCAGCAAAAGATGGGGTTATTTAGGAATAAAATAAGCCCCCTGCCTGACTGGCTTAGTTGCTATGGCATGCCACTCTTGATCTGAAGGTTGTGAGTTCGAGCCCCATGTTGGCTGTAGCGATCACTTAAAACAAAAACATGTCTATTTATAAAAGGAAAAAGATGGGCTTATTTAGGAATAAAAGAGAATTGGAGTCCAGGACAAATAAAGCTGTGGCAGAATCCATGGGCAAGTCCAAGGGAATAAAGGAGAGGCCTTCTGTTTTAAGGAGGAAAGAGGGTACGTGGGGAAAACTGTCCTACACTAAGTGGATTGGAGGAAACTGGGAGATTGAAGCATGGTGGCTTTTCATTGTCTGAGCTGTTGCCAGGGGATAAAGACAATGTTTTTTTCTTCTGGCTGGAATAATAGAGGAGGATCCGGGTGCAAGGTCAAGTCCATGTAAAGTCAGGCTCTGCTCTTCCTGTCTGCAGTTGACTACCAATGGCGGTAGAGCCCGAGTGCTCCCCCTGCGAAAGCTCCCGACTACATTTTAGTGAGATTTCACATGTTGTAATATTTGGTCTTCCACCCCTGTTCCTGATACCAAGAGCTTCTAAAGAAAGCCCTTGGAATCTCCATAGTGATGAGTGTCTTTTTGTATGATAATGACTGGTGACTGAGTTCCCCTGAATAGCTTCAGGGTGGGGGCCAGTTGCCCCCACACACACCTTAATTAGGAACTTGGAACTTTCAGCCTCACCCCCATCCTCTGGGGAGGGAAGAGGGGCTAGAGGTGAATAGTCAATTGTGGCCACATGATGAAGTCTTTGTGAACATCCCTGAACTGTGGGGTTTGGCCGGTTTCTAGTTTGGTGAGAGGGCGGTGTACCTCAAACTGTAGGGACAGACACCTGCACTCAAGACCCTTCTGGACCTTGCCCTGTGTACCTGTTCATGTAGCTGTTCGTCTGTGCTCTGTTTTACCTTTTATAATAAACTGGTAAATGTAACGGGTTTCCTGGAGTTCTGTGAGCAGTTCTAGCAAATCGTCAGACGTGAGGAACGGATGTGGACACCCCTGATTTTATAGCTGGTTGCCGAGAAGTCTGGGTGACAACCTGGGACTTTGGACTGGCGTCTGAAGTGGGGTCATTATTAGGGGACTGAGCCCTTCATCTGAGGCATCTGCGCTGGTCCAGGCAGTTAGTATCAGCTTTGAGTTACATTGCAGGGTGCCCAGTTTGTCTGCCAAGAACTGGAGAATTGCATGGTGTGGAGAATCCTGCACATCTGCCATCAGAAGTGCTGTGAGACTAGAGGAAGAACATTTCCCCTTTAGCCAGTGACGTATTTCCCCATAGCTTCAGTTTATCTTTAAAATGGAGATCCTGTCTCTCCATGCTGATTAAATGGGGTTCTTGGGAGAAGGAGGATAAAGTTGAAGCTCTTTACTGTGTTGTATGAAGGTTTGACCTTAGGGCTCAGCCTCTCTTCACCCCTGCTTGTCTTTTTCTCCTGCCATGGCTGTTGCCCTCACCCCTGGGCCCCACCTCTAGCTCTAGCTTGAGATTTTTTTTTTCTTTTTTTGAGGTTCCCTCAACAGGTCCTGAACTCTTCCTCTGCCTTGGGCTCGCATATTTTCCCTTCAGAGTTTGCCTCCTGTTACTACTTCTGCAAGTCTTTCCCACACACTGGCCCCAACTATTAACTGCCTTCTTATCTGTGCTTCCATATCACCTGTACTTTCTTTTATTCCAAGATTTATTCCTTATATAATGGCTGCTGGTTTTCACATCTATCCCTGTTAGAAATCTTTGAGATGTTTTATGGTAGGAAACTGTTACTTATTTTGGTATCCTAGTTGTTTTTCTTCTTTATTATTTATTGCCTTCTACTTTTTTGTAGGTTAAATTTGCTCGTTTTTCTCCCTTCAGCATTTGAGATGATTATTTTCCGTCTTCCATCTAAGCTATACATTGAAGTCCATACGTTTCTCTCAAAATGCCACTTGTAGATACATTCCCCAGATTTTGATGTGTAGTATTTTTATCATCATTCTGTTCAAAATATTTTCTAATTTAGGGGCACCTGGGTGGGTCAGTTGGTTAAGCATCTGACTCTTGGTTTCGGCTCAGGTCATGATCTCATGGTTTGTGAGATGGCGCCCCATGTGTGTCTCTGTGCTGATGGCACGGAGCCTGTTTGGGATTCTCTCTCCTTTTCTCTCTGCCCCTCCCCCATTCTTTTATTTACATCAAGCGTATGGTTCGGTGGCATTAGGTGCATTCATATTGTTGTGCAGCCATCATGATCATTCATTTCTAGAACATTTTTTATCTTCTAAAACTGAAATTTCATACTCATTAAACAGGAGTGTCTCATTCTTCTCTCTCACCAGTCCCAGGCAATCACCATTCTCCTGTTTCTTAGGAATTTGACTGTTGTGTTTGCCTTTTCTGACTGGTGTATCTCCTTCAGCATAATGTCTGCAAGGTTCATCCGTGTTGTGGCACGTGGCAGAATTTCCTTCCTTTTTAAGCCTGAATAATATTCCACCGCATGCATATACCACATCAAAAAGAATAAAATACTTAGGAATTAAATTAGGGAGGTGAAAAACTTATGCAATGAAAACTGTAAAACATTACTGAAAGAAATAAATAGACATCACATGTTTGTGGGTTGGAAGAGTTAATATTGTGAAAATGTCAGTACTACCCTAAATAATCTACAGATTCTGTTTGATCCCTATAAAAATTCCAGCGATCACTTCTGCTGGCTCTTGTAATTAGAACATTGAGTTCGTTCTTGTTTCACTTATTTGTTGATAATTTGGATTAATATTTGCCATCTTATTATTTGCTTTCTATTTGTCTTGCCTGTGCTCCGTTCTTTTTTCCCCTCCTTTTCCCCCCTTTTACTGGATTATTTTTAAACTTTATTTTTCCTCTCTATTAATTTGGTATTCATACATTTTTTTATTAAGTAATTATCATAGAGATAAAAACATTCATCTTTGACTTACAAAAATCTAATTAGTAATTTTACTTCTTCCTGGACTCATGCAAAGACCTTAGAATACTTGAATACTAATTCCATTTCCCCACTTCTAATGCATATGCTGGATATTTTAATACACATATTACACATATTAAACATAAAAAGCTGATATTATTAGTTTATATTTTTATTAATTGAGAATTGTCCATATATTTGCTCTTCTCTTTTTGTTCCCCTCTGTATCCTCAGATTTTCATCTGGGATAACTCTCTTTTTTAAGGAAATTTTTAATGTTTATTTTTGAGAGAGAGAGAGAGAGAGAGAGAGAGAGAATGAACTAACAAACATGGGTGAGCAGGGTAAGAGTAAGGAGAGAGGGAGACACAGAACACAGAATCTGAACCAGGCTCCAGGCTCTGAGCTGTCAGCACAGAGCCTGATGTGGGGCTCGAACTCACAAACTGTGAGATCATGACCTGAGCTGAAGTCAGATGCTTAACTGACTGAGTCACCCAGGTGCCCCTTGGATAAATTTCTTTACCCTTAAGATCACCCCTATTGATTTTACTTTGTTGAAATTTTCTTTGTTGTTTTTAATTTTTAAATTGTGGTTACATGCATATAAAACATTTTGACCATTTTTTGTTAAAACTCTTTTTTTTATGTTTGTTTCTTTTGAGAGGGGGAGAGAGCATGTGTGCACCAGTGGGGGAGGGGGACAGAGAGAAACAGAGACAGAGAATCCCAAGTAGGCTCCACACTGTCAGCTCAGAGCCTGACGTGGGGCTTGAACTCACAAACTGAGATCATGATCTGAGCCAACATCAAGAGTCAGGCGCTTAATCAACTGAGCCACCCAGGTGCCCCTTTATTACAAATGTTTGATTGTTGTAAAATATATATAACAAAAGTTACCATTATAACCTATTTTTGAATAGACTTTATTTTTTATTTTCTTGTTTTTAAACATATTTGAGAGAGGAGAGAGAGAGCACGAGCGAGCGCATGTGTGCGTGGGGAGGGGCAGAGAGAAAGAGCATCCCATGCAGGCTCTGCACCATCAACACAGAGCCTGACGTGGGGCTTGATCTCCCTAACCTGAGATGAAATCAAGAGTCGGACACTCAACCAACTGAGGCACCCAGGTGCCCCTGGACTTTATTTTTTAGAGTAGTTTTAAGTTCACAGCAAAACTAACTAGCAGGTAGAGCGATTTCTTCCTGTCCCCACACATGTATAACCTCCCCAGTTATCAGTGACTCCGCCAGAGTGTACATTTGCTACAGTTGATTAGCCTGTATTTATACATCATTATTACTCAAAGTCCATTGAAGTGCACTCTTGGTGTGGTATATTCTATTGCATTGGAACAATTTATGACAGGTACCATACAGAGTAGGTTCACGGCCTTAAAAATTCTCTGTGCTCCACCTGTCCATCTCTTCCTTCCCCCTGTTTTAACATGTTAGATATTTAATTGTGGTAAAATATAAAATTTACCATCTTAACCATTTTTAAGTTTTATAGTTCTATAAGGTACCTAGAATAGTCACTATTTAAGTAGAACCATACAGTGTTTGTCCTTTCGGGATGGCTTATTTCATTTAACATAATGTCCTCAAGGTTCATCCGTGTAGCGTGTGCGAGAACTTCATTCCTTTTTATGGCTGAATCTGTCCATCTGTTGATGGACATTTGGGTTATTTCTACCTTTTGGCTGTTATGAATAATGCTGCAGTGAACATTGGCATACAAATATCTGGGTCTTTTTAATGCTTTTGGTTATATAGCTATGAGTAGAATTGATGGATCGTATGGTAGTTCTACAGTTAGCTTTTTCAGAACCGCCAAACTGTTTCCACAGCGGCGACACCAGTTTATGTTGCCACCAGCAGTGTAGAGGAACGTTCCCATTTTTCCACATCCTTGCCGGCACTTGTTACTTTCCATTATTCCTATTATTACTTTTTTTTTTTCTTTCCATTATTTTGAGTACAGTTGTACTATTGGGTGTGAAGTGGCATCTCATTGTAGTTTTGATTTGCATTTCCTTAATAATTAATGACGTTGAGCATCTTTTATGTGTTTATTGGCCATTTGTATATCTTCTTTAGAGAAACGTCTAAGTCTGTTGCCCATTTTTCAGTGGGGTGGTCTTTTTTTTTTTTTTAAGTTTTAATTCCTGTTAACGTGTAGTGTATTACTCTCAGGTGTACAATAGCCATTCAGCAATTTCATACATCACCCAGTGCTCATCTCCTATTTCACCCATTCCCCATCCCACCTTCCCTCTGGTAACTATCACTTTGTTCTCTATAGTTAAGAGTATATTTCCTGATCTCTCTCTCTTTTTCCCCTTTATTTGTTTTGTTTCTTAAATTATAAGTGAAACATACATGAAATCATATGGCTCTTGTCTTTCTCCGACTTATTTTGCTTAGCATTATACTCTCTAGCTCCATCCATGTCATTGCAAATGGCAATAATTCATTCTTTTTGATGGCCGAGTAATATTCCATTGTGTGTATGTACCACATATTCTTTACCCATTCATCAGTCAGTGGACATTTGGTCTGCTTCCATATCTTGGCTATGATAAATGATGCTGCTATAAACATAGAGAAGTATGTATCCCTTTGAATTAGTGTTTTCGTATTCTTTGGGCAAATACCCGGTAGTGTGATTGCTGGATTGTAGGGCAGTTCTATTTTGAACTTTTGCAGAACCTCCATACTTTGTTCCATGTAGCTGCTCCAATTTGCATTCCCACCAGCAGTGCAAGAGGGTTCCTTTTTCTCCACATCCTTGCCAACACCTGTTTGTTTTTTTAATTTTTACGTTTATTCATTTTTGAGAGAGAGAGAGAGAGCAGAAGCAGGGAAAGGGCAGAGAGAGACACAATCCAAAGCAGGCTCCAGGCTCTGAGCTGTCAGCACAGAGCAAGACATGGGGCTCAAACTCGCAAACCTAGAGGTCATGACCTGAGCTGAATTTGGTCACTTAACCTACTGAGCCACCCAGATGTCCCTTTTGTGTTTTTGAGTTTAGCCATTCCAACAGGTGTGAGACATGCAGATGACCAAGAGACACTTGAAAAGATGTTCATCTTCACTTACCACCAGGGAAATGCAAATCAAAATCACAGTCAGTGGGCTTGTCTTTTTGTTGTCAAGTTTTAGTTGTCTTATATTCTGGATATGAAGCCCATATCAGATTAGTGATTTGTAAACATTTTTTCCCATTCTGTAGCTTGCCTTTTCACATTCTTGATACTGTCTTTTGCACGTAAGTGTTTAATTTTTGTGAGGTCCAATTTATCTATATTTTTGTTTTGTCGCTTGTGGTTTGGTATTCTAAGAATCCATTGCCAAATCCGTGGCCCTGAAGATTTATCTCTAAGTTGTCTTCTAAGTGTTGTATGGGTTTAGCCCTTATATTTAGGTTAGCGGTCTATGTGGGTCCTATGCTGTGAGGCAGGGGTCTACATTTTTTCTTTCTCATGAGGATATCTACCTGTCTCAGCACGATTTGTTGAAGAGATTAATCCTTTCCCCATTGACTAGGCATTTTTGTAAAAAATCAGTTGACCATTTATGGGTTTACTTTTGGTCTCGATTCTATTTCATTGGTCTGTATGTCATCTATCTTTTTTGCCAGCACTACATCGTTTTGATTACCATAGCTTTGTAGTTAAGTTCGAAGCTGGAGAGTGTGTCGTTTTGGCTATTCAGGGCCGCTTGCACACTTTCACTTTTTGGGGATATTTTCACCAATCACAGTGTTCCAGATCACCAGTTACTTTCTTTCAGTTTTTTGAAAGTATCATTCATTCGTCTTCTGGCTGTTTTAATGGAGAAGTCAGCTGTTGATCTGGTTGTTTTCCTTTGATAGTAATCTGTTTCCTCTCCCTGACCCCAACTGTTAGGGGATTTTTCTCTTTGTCTTTGGTATATGGTAATTTTATCCTAATATGCTTGGCTGTGGTTTTCTTTGCATTTGTAGTTTGGTGTTTTTTGAGCTAATGTGGCTTGATGGCTTTCTTTAGTTTTAAATAGTTTTATAATATTATCAGTCATTATTTCTTTGAAGATTGCTTCTTCCACAATTTCTCTTCTCATTTTGGGACTCCAATTACATATGTAGTAGACCTCTTCATTGTACCCTTTAGGTCTCTAAAAACTCTAGCCCGTGTTTTTCATCCTTCATCACTAGGTTTCATTCTCTATATTTTTTCTGACATATTTCTAAATAATATATGATATAATCTATTTTATTTTTATTTTTAATTTTTTGAGTTTGTTTATTTTGAGAGAGACCGAGACAGCACAAGTCGGGGAGGGGCAGAGGGAGAGAGAGAACCCCAAGCAGGCTCTATGCTGCCAGCGCAGAGCCCGATGTGGGGCTCAAACTCACGAAACTATGAGATTGTGATCTGAGCCGAAACCAAGAGTTGGCACTCAACCCACTGAGCCATCCAGGTACCCCTAGTATAATCCTATTTTAAACTCCATCCATTGGATTATAATTTGAATTGTATTTTTCAGTTCTGGAGTTTTACTTAGGATTCTAAAAAATAGAGTTTTAATATTTTCTGAAAAATTCTCAAGCTTTTCTTACAAATATTAAACATAGTTAAAACTCCATCATGCAGATGCCTGATTAATGTGTTTATTGTTGGCTGATGTTTTCTTTGGTTCTCAGTCACATAGTCTTTGTCTTTTTCTATGCTTGGATATTTTTGAGTGCCAGAAATGTTTATGAAAACTTAAAATTCAAGCTTTGCAATAGTGTTCTCTTCCTCCAGAGAGGACTGAAATTTACACTGCCAGATAGCTAGGGTCGGTAGCAACCCCAGATCACTTTAAATGTATCTGAGAATGAGATTATTTGAAGCTGGCCTTTAATCCCTACAAGGGCTAGTTTATTTAGAGTTGATTCCCTCTTAATCTTAGAATGAAGACATTTTGAGCCCAGTACAAATCCTAGAGTTTCTCAGCAACTTTCACCTTCCCTGGGAGGCTGTGATTTTCAATATTGATTTCTTAGCCCCTGAAATCTGTCCAAAGTTCTGTTTAGTTTTTTAGCTTCTTCTATCAGAATTATCAGATGTCTCAAGGGGAAAAGATTGCTCTAAATGCTTGTTAGTTCAACTCTTTGTGTTTCCCTCTTCTCCCAAGTCAGCCTTCACTGCCCTAGTAGCTCTCTGGTGCTTTCAAAGAGATATTTCATATGTACACAGATTTTTTTAAATTGTAGTAAATGTACATGACCAAATTGACCATTTTAACCCATTAGTTTTTATCATTATTTTTTTGAGAAAAGGTATGAGCGGGAGAGAGGGACAGAAGGGGAGAGAGAGAGAATCCCAAGCAGACTGTACATTCATTGCGGAGCCTGATGTGGGGGTCGATCCCATGACCTGGGATCGTGACCTGAGCATAACCAAGAGTCAGATGTTCAACTGACTCAGCCACCCAGGCGCCCCCCCTTTTAACCATTTTTAAGTACAGTTCAGTGGTATTGAGTACATTCACATCATTGTGCGTCCATCATTACCATTTGTCTGGAGCTCTTCATTTTTTTTTAATTAAAAAATTTTTTTTACCTTAGAGAATGTGGGGGGGGGGAGAGAGCAAGCATGAGTGGGGGAGTTGGGCAGGGGGCGGGACAGAGGATCTGAAGTGGGCTCTGCACTGATAGCAGAGAGCCCTAATGTGGGGCTCGAACTGATGGACCATGAGATCATGACCTGAGCTCAAGTCCAGCACTTAACCGACTGGGCCATCCAGGTGCCCCAAGATGTAAAATGATGTTTAAAAAGAGTTTATCTAGGGGCCCCCTGAATGGTTCAGTTGGTGAAGTGTCCACCTTCAGCTCAGGTCATGATTTCACGCTTCATGGGTTCAAGCCTCGCATCGGGCTCTGTGCTGACAGCTCAGAGCCTGGACCCTGCTTTGGATTCTCCCTCTCTCTCTGCCCCTCCCCAGCTTGCACTCTGTCTCTGTCTCTCTCTCAAAACTGAATAAACATTAAAAAAAAATTAAAAGTGTGCTTAAAAACAAAAGAGTTCATCTAGCTTTTCTATTTTTCACCAGGAGGGCTGATCCAGAGGTGAAACTCTGTTTTGCACCTAGCACGGTGCTGTGTCTGTTGTGGGAGGGAGGAGGGAAAGTAAAGGAAATGCTCTGGAAACGGCAAGGTGGTACACGGCCAGAAGGTGTGAGTCCTAGATGGCACAGTGTGATGGGTAAGACTTGGCTTCCGGAGTTAGAATGACCTGGTTTTGAAGATGTCCGTCTTTGGGCAAGTTATTTTACTTACGTTGAATAAGATTTTTCATTTTATGAAAAGCAGATTACTAGACCAGGACTAAAAAAAAAAAAAAAAAAAAAAAAAAACTTGTGTATTTGCTCAGGAATTGGTAAAAAGAAAGTAAGAAGAAGAATCTGCTTTACAAAGTTGAAATGTCTGTTGTGAGGAAACCACTGAGATAATGCAAAGAAAAGTGTGTGGCGTTCAGTAAGCGCTTAGTGAATTTTAGCTGTCGTTGTTTCCCGCAGTTGTAATTTTTGATACTTTTCTCTCCCAATGGTGTCTGTGTGGATATGGTTTCCGTCGCAAACTGTATTTGCTTGCAGAAAAAAGCAAATATTGCTCACTTGGTTTTTCTTATTCTGCCAGGACTCTGGTTGGGAGTGGAATGGGACAATCCCGCGAGAGGAAAGCACGATGGAAGCCACGAAGGGACTGTGTATTTTAAATGCAGGTAATTGTTCATGATGAATTTGCGTGGGTATTTGGGATAATGTTTAAGAGTTGAATAAAGGGAGGGAGGTGGAGAAGAAGAAATGTTCGGCTTTGGGGGTAGTTATAATGTAGAATTTGATGTATTCTAAAAAAAAATTCTATTTGTAGAGCTTTTTTTCTTAGTGTTTCTTAATATTTATTTTGAGAGAGAGAGAGGTGGAGAGAGCAGGGGAGGGGCAGAGAGAGAGGGGGAGGGGGGGGAGAGAGAGAGAGGGGAAGAGAGAGAGAGGGAGAATCCCAAGAATCCGCCCTGATGTGGGGCTCGATCTCATGACCATGAGATGATCTGAGCCAAACAAAGATTCGGATGCTTAACCGACTGAGCCACCCAGGCGCCCCAGCAGAAAGATCTCTTAACATTAAGCTTATTTTTATTTAAATGTGGTACAGTGAACACAGTCCTGGCCTGGAAATCAAGAGGCCTCTAACTCTGCTCTTAACAATCTTTATGACCCCAAACAGGACTAACGTTACTAACCTCTAAAATGGGGATCAAAATTAGATAATAGCAAAATACATTTCCCCAGCCTACCAGCGTGTAACTTTAGAAAATAAGGATAGAAGAATCAACGTGTTCCTGGAGGCCAGTTGTGATTGCTGACATGGAATGAAGCCAGCTCAGAATCTGTCAAGAGTTTATGGAAGTGGGGGCAGGACGGGGTGCCTGGGTGGCTCAATTGGTTAAGTGTCCTACTCTGGGTTTTGGCTCAGGTCCATGATCTCATGGTTTGTGAGATCGAGCCTTGTGTTGGGCTCTGAGCTGATGGTGCAGAGCCTGCTTGGGATTCTTTCTCTCCCTCTCTCTCTGCTCCTGCCCTGCTTGTGTTCTCTCTTTCTCTTTCTCAAAATAAATAAATAAACTTAAAAAAAAAAAAAAAGAGTTCATGGAGGATATGCTTAGGGAGGTATGGAAATAGAAATTTCTTATCCTGGCTTGTTGATCCCTCACCCACCTGAGCCATGACCTCATAAACCTAGTGAAGGAACTTTTCCTAAAGAGCCTGCCCAGCACACTTCCTTCTTCTGAAAGCTTACTCACATCATCTATGACTGCATGGTCCTTCGTGGTCTTTAGATAGAGTGATATTTGCGGTCTTCTTTATTCTGAGTATAAAAATCAAGGATTCTCTTGGTCCTAGCAGATCTAGGATTTGCCCTGAAGTGCTGATAGGAGGCCTTAGTTCAGGGACATGGACTCAGTATTTGGATTGTTATCCTTGGAACAGGATTTCTGTATTTCATTATGTCGTCTAGTATAGTCATGCCTGGGCATTTACAGACATATCTCTTATTACAAACTACTTTTCTTTCATTTTATTGAAATGAGCCTTTTGTTGACTTGAAAGTCCTATGTGGGTAGGTAATGTTAATTATGAATTCCATTTCAGGATATTTATTGGGCAGTACAGAGGGGAACATTGGGTCCGATGTGGTGGAGAACCACTTGCCTAGAGTAAAGAAATGACCTTTATAGTGTTAATGCTCGTATTGGTATACTTAAAACATGACTAATGAAGCTTATACCAATATCTTAGAATCTCTGCATCAGACAAAACAGATTGTTAGTATTTGTTATTAAGCTACTTCAGACCTCTTCCTAATATGTCATATATACTTCCCCGTCAAGAAATTCATTGCAGTCTCTTTTTATATTTCAAATCCTACTTGGAAAGTCATAATACCAAGATAGGTGTTTTACCACAGTAAACATTTTTCTTTATGTTGAGATGTTATTTTCATGAAGCTGAAGCAATTTTAAGTTATCATATCACAAATTTTCTCATGATAAGCTCATGAAATAGGTGAATGGGAAAATCGTGGTGTACCTGTTTTAGATAAGAAAAATGGGTCAAAAGTCATCCTATTCTAGCAGAACTAGGATCCTCCTCTCTTCAGAAGCCTGTGTTACTATCAGGTGAGTGCTCGTGTTGCATATATAACAATGGAGCGAGGTGCTTTGGCACATAAATCTTATAAAAGTTAGCTTGCTGTCCTTTGCATTTTAAGCAAGATGTCAGGATGTATGACGTGGATTTTGGTGAGCTCTGTTGAGTCTCCCCAGCATCAGGTCGGTAGGATGACTGATAGTCTGCTGTTTAGAGTTAGGTCCTGCCTCTCGACGACAAATTTTTAGAAGTGACTGTGTCGTTCTCAAGGCCTGACTCATGGCACACATTGTTCTCAGTATATTTCCCCATGACCAGCTCGGCTCACCTTAATCTCCTGAGACTCCTGTAAAGTAGAATAACATTCACCAGAGTCTAACCTCTGCTTTGATAATCATCTGATGGAAAAACATGTGATGCTCTTTAACCCAGGGAATAAACGTTTGTACGGTTAGTTTACAGTGTCGCCATATTTTATCACATTGGATCCTTATTCTGACTCTTTGAGATGGTTTTGACAGGTGTCATGAATATTTTTTACTGATGACCAAATATGGCAATGGATTATAAATATAGCATTTTAGTTGAGTTTAAATCCCGGCTCTGGATTTCTCTTCATTGTAGGCCTCTAAAAATAAGGTAGTTCTGTGGGTTTTTCCCCCACCCCCAGTAGCTGGTGTGACAGTGTCAGAAGAGGATTAGGGAGTGGACCAGATCATCTCCGAAGGCCCCCTCTACACATGGGTTTTGATCATTTCATGTCCCTCTGTAGTTGCAGTCTGACATCTGGTAGAACCCGATAAATATGGCGATCTCCTGAGCTATTACCCATAATAAATATTTGCAATACTATCAGTTAATATTAGTTTACAGGCTTCTTCTAGAATTTGTGCTGCGAACCGGTCATCAGTGCTTTCCCAGGTGCTGTTGCCCATCTCGTGTTTCTTAGGGAGTAGAGACTATCAGTTAAGGTGATTAACCTTGATATTCTCTCCAACCTTGTCCCTTAGGTAGCAAAGTGATTTCCGTTTTTTTTTTTCTTTCAACCTAGAGTATACTCTCAGCAGAACTGTGTGGGGCACTATTCCACTGCTCAGGGTTTATTTCAAATGCCCTATTTCCAAGCAGCTACCTAATTTTTCTGGTGAGCAAGAAATCTTGAAGTGTGACTTTTCATGGCACCTGGCTGGTTCAGTTGGTGGAGCATGCGACTCTTGATCTCGGGTTGTAAGTTCGAGCCCCACTTTGGGTGTAGAGATTACTTAAAAATAAAACCTTTAAAAAAATGTGAGTTTTCTTTGGCACCAGTGAGTGGAATTTAATACTTGACATCAGAGGAAATGCACTGTTTAGACTCTGTGCTCAATCCTGTATAACTTACAAAATAGAATCTTGCTTAGCTCATCCTGTGTGTCGTAAAGATTGTCATAAAGATTGTCATAAAGCATTTAGAGGTTCTTATGATAGCATTAATGGATCAGTGTAAACGACTTCCCTGGTGTGGTATAAAGTGTTATAAGAATTTTTTTAAAAAGTCACTAAATGTCCTGATGGTTTGCAAAAGATGAAGAAGAGAGGCATTTCATACTTGAAAGACTTCCATAAATCAGGGCAAAATAAAAATTGCTTCACTCAGGAGCAGTCTACAAAAAGATGCTTAGCTAACCGAATGGTTTTTTTTTTTTTAATGTTTACTTATTTTTGAGACAGAGAGCATGAGTGGGGAAGGGGCAAAGAGAGTGAGAGGCACAGAATCCGAAGCAGGCTCCAGCCTCTGAGCTGTCAGCACAGAGCTTGACATGGGGCTTGAACTCCTGAACCGTGAGATCATAACCTGAGCCAAAGTCAGATGCTTAACCAACTGAGCCACCCAGGCGCCCTTAACCGAGTGTTTTTCCATTGGGAACATGAGTTCCCAGGTCCCTTGTCATACATAGCAATATATATTGTTGACTGAAATTGAACAGTTCTGCGAGCTTGCCTAAAAGGCTCTAAACATGCCTGCAACAAATAGGTTATGAAGATCAACATTTTTTGGAGTCTCCCCAGGGACCCAGCCTTTCCCGGGATGCAGCATCTAAATCCCCAATGAGAAAAATGCTTACTATGGAGAATTTTGTAATCTGTTGAGAACTCTTTACCTTTGAGTAAGATTGCCAGATTCAGGTAATAAATATACAAAATCCATGGTGAAATTCAAATTTAACTGGGCATCCTGAATTTTTACCTGTATTTCATTATGTCGTCTAGTATAGTCATGCCTGGGCATTTACAGACATATCTCTTATTACAAACTACTTTTCTTTCATTTTATTGAAATGAGCCTTTTGTTGACTTGAAAGTCCTATGTGGGTAGGTAATGTTAATTATGAATTCCATTTCAGGATATTTATTGGGCAGTACAGAGGGGAACATTGGGTCCGATGTGGTGCACGCTTAACGGACTGGGCCACCGAGGGACCCTGTAAATCATTGTTTTAAGCCACTATGCTTTGGGGGTAGTTTTTATGTAGCAGATAGCAACTTGGTGCCCGATGTCATGGGTGAACTTAGCTTGCATGTATTAATAACAGCACTTTTTTTTCTTAGCAAAACTACATAGTTTGTATGACAAAATTATGTCATCATCGATGCTCTAAACCTCAGGAGCCCATCTGAACAAGTTTGGCAGCCACTGCCTGAGTTGAGAGAGTATGATTTCTGGGATATCCCAGTGTTTGAGAAAATGTGGGTTTATGTTTAACAGTACATGAGATGCAGTGCTGTATGGAAAGGACAGATGGCTTATGCTGGGTGATATAGTGACGGTTTATTTGATCCTTATAAATAACCTCATTTGATGAGAGGGGTTTATAGCTGAGGCAGCTGGCTGAGAATGTAAATTCAGTTGTCTGAGGTCATAGAGCCAGTGAGTAATGGAGCCCAGGGGGGGTCCCAGCTGTGCCTGAATCCAGAGCTGCCCCCAGCCCATCCTGCTCCTGCCTCCCATCTTAGGAACATATAGGTTAACTAGGAATTTAAGGAATGTATCCAATTTACCAAAAGAACCATTAAACTGTATCTATAAGCCCAGACAGAGACATGGGAAAGGATAGTTCACTAGTAGTCAGAAATCCAAGATTTTTGGTCGTAGCCATGATCTCTCTAACAGTAGACCCCAGTAACCCTAACTGAAGTGGGATTGGATTAGATGAGAGTTTAAGGTGGGACATGAGGCACCCTACATCCCAATGCCCTGGGGTATTGTTTTTTTAAATAAGTTTATTTTGAGAGAGAGAGAACCAGCAGGGGAGGGGCAGAGAGGGGCAGGGGGGACACAGGATCTGAAGCAGGCTCCATGCTCTCAGCAGAGAGCCCAGTGTGGGGCTTGAACCCACAAACCGTGAGATCATGACCTGAGCCGAAGTCGGACGCTTAACCCACTGAGCCTCCCAGGAGCCCCGAGTATTGGTTTAAATAAGCGAATTCTTGGGCTCCAGCCCAGCCCCACTGAATGAGTACCTCCAGGGTGGGATCCAATAAGATTTTTCAGGCGATTTTCTGCTTTTTAGGTGTTTTTTGTTTGTTTATTTTGAGAGAGAGAGAGAATAGGGGATGGGCAGAGAGAAGGAGAGAGAGAGAGAGTCCCAAGTAGGCTCTGCACGGTCAGTACCGAGCTCAATGTGGGGTTTGATCTCATGAATCATGAGATCATGACCTGAGCTGAAACTAGGAGTCAGACACTTAACCAAACTGAGCCATCCAGGAGCCCTGCTTCTTACATTATGTTTGAGAAGTCCTAGCCGAGATCATCTCTAAAGAAGATCCCTTTGAACTCTTTAAGAAATGATGCCAACTGTATTTGAGGTCTCTAGAGAGAACTGCGTGTTTTTTTGTTGTTTGTTTTTTTTACACATGAACTTTTCCTAGGGCTAAAGTGTAATATTTTCTAGGAAGTTTCCAGTAGTCAGTGATCCTCTGATATCACAACATACTATAGAGACCCAGAACTTGATTTTGCTGCAACAGAGAATTTAATTTCCTGCATCTTCCATTCTCCCCTGTCTATTGGATTAGTTTCAACAGCGTACAGACCAGATCTGCCCTCCCATTGTTAAGACATTTCCTCTTTTGATCCCGTCTCCATTCAGCTGTCACCCTGTGACCTTCTCCCCTTTGCGGTAAAGCCCCTCTGGGTGAGAGTAGCCAGGGCCCTGTGTCCTTTCCCTTTCTGGAACTCGCCCGTCTGGCTGCCGCCTCAGTGCTCCTACCAGGGTCACCTTCCAGTTGCTAGATTTGGTGGCCAGCCTCAGCCGGTCCCTCACAGCCTTCTGTAGCGCTAGACATGGTGGTCCCCTTTCTTCACTGGCTTCCAGGACACCACACTCTGGGGCTCTTGCGACCTCTGGGCGATTTCTGCTTCCCCACGACATCACTTCTGACTTGATCACAAGTCCCTTTCACATTGTGGTGCTCTCTGTGGCCCCACTTAAAAAAAAAAATGTATGTTGATATGGACAAAATTTATCAGTATAAGTTTTCACCCTTTAAAATTCTGATGACTTCTAGGAAGGTTTGATTTCTTTAAGAGTTAAAGGTTATGAGCCAAAATAGTGTTTATAATATAATTTTTGGCCATTTATGTATTTCATCATTTACTCTCTTAAGCGATCAAATGATAATATTAACATTTACTGCTGTTTAATTGTGCATACTTAGATTATCCTAAAAATAAGGTCTTGTTGCCATGATGTAATACCGGATGCTGACATTTAAGGGGTCCAAAGATCCACTTTGAATCTCTTGAAAAGCCTGACAGTGTGGTCATTACATATGGTAATATAATTAGTATTTCCATGAAATCCTGCTCTAGAGAGTATTACTAAAAATGGCTCTAAAACCTGAAATTGTGGTAAAATATCCTATATTTCTGTAGACTCCTTCCCACATTCTCTGTTTAAGCCCCATATTTAAGCTTTTAAAATGTATTTAGTTCAAGTTGGTTTTTAAAAAGATTTTGTACCTAAGCCTTTCCCCACAAATGTTTTCATTTCTTGGTGTCCTTATTCAATCTTTTTCTGTCTGTAGATATGATTCCTCTATAGGTGTGTCATGTATAATTTGGTTCAATTTTTTAAAATCTCAACATGATTTTGTGAGTAATCTTATTAAATGTTACAGCTTAAGTTTTTAATGACTATATCTGTCTAGTTTACTTAATAGTTCTTATTCAGCTGGGCTTTTTTGTGGTGTCCAGAGTTCCTCAGTTACAAATAAATGCCATTATACAGATTCTTTGTAAATGCAATTTTGTTTTTATTTTTAAATGATTGTCTGCTGACAGATTCCCAAGAGTATGATTATACAGTGAAAAACCCAACCTTGGAGTCCCTGAGGTGTTAGGATTTTTCTTTATTTTTTGCCAGTTTTGTTGAGAATAATTTCAGTATTTGAATTTGCATTTCTTAATCATTAGCAAGGTCAAACTTCCTCCTATGGCTTTAATACTTCTGGTTCCTCTCGTGTGAATTGTCTGTTCCTTATTTCTTGTCTGTTTACCTCTTGGGACTTGATACGCTTGCATAAGCTCAAAACCCTTTTTGATCAATCATATCGATTATACATTTGTGTATTATTTTCCTTTTATGCTGATTTTGATTTTTCAGCACAGAGAAAAACTTGCCAACCTTCAGAACATTGCATTTATGACCATTCTGGTGGATATTTTCTTTATCTTTTTTTAAATTGTGTAATTGTTGGAGCACCTGGCTGGCTCAGTTGGTAGAGCATGCAACTTTCGATTTCAGGGTTGTAGGTTCAAGACCCACATTGGATGTAAAGATTACTTAAAAAGAAAATCTTTAAAAACTGTGTAATTGCTTTTATTTGTTACTAAATATTTGTAAACAAATTTGTAAATGCAGACATTTTACATTCATGGCAGACTGAGTTTACAAAGGATTAAAAAATTTTTTTATGTCTTTATTTTATTTTGAGAGAGAGAGAGAGACAGAGTGTGAGCAGGGGAGGGGCAGAGAGAAAGGGAGACACAGACTCTGAAGCAGGCTCCAGGCTCTGAGGTGTCAGCACAGAGCCCGATGCGGGGCTTGAACCCACAAGCTGTGAGATCATGACCTGAGCCGAAGTTGGACACTCAACCGACTGAGCCACCCAGGCGCCCCTACAAAGGATTTTCAGATGTGTCCTTGTGTTTAAATGTTCACATTGATGATATTTTATCTGTCCCATTTCTGTTTTTTCCCAGGCACCCAACAGGAGGATCCTTTATTCGTCCAAACAAAGTAAATTTTGGAGTGGACTTTCTCACTGCAGTTAAGAATCGCTACGTGTTAGAAGATGGACCAGAGGAAGATGGAAAAGACCAAATTGTTATAATTGGAAATAAACCCGTGGAAACTATTGGTTTTGACTCTGTTATAAAACAGCAAAGGTATGTAGAATTGATAAGGGCAGAACTGACTTTGACCATTTCATCACCGCTCAGGACTGAAGTTCACCCGACTGTGTGTTGACACTCAACACTTTGCTTCCAAACCGGTGTGCCTTCCTGCACAAACACAAATTGAAATCGGACAAATCTGAGGATTGAAGTCTTCAGGGAAACTAAAATTCTTAATTTAGCATAGGGCTGTTGGGCTTTTCTAGATTGGAATTAAAACATTACGTTGCCCATTGTTAATATTTATACCAACTGTCCTGTATCATAAGTAAGATTGACACGTTGGTTCTTTTTTATGTCATGGTGACATTTCTAGCTGGTGATAAGTCAGAAATGGAAACACAGGTCTCACTGGCCTTGTGGTGTGCTGGTCCCATCCAGAGCTGAGCTAGCTTACATCTTTGGCCGCACACCCTTCTCACCTGGGCTGCTTGTGAAATTGCAGAATCTTCGGTCCCATCCCAAACCTGCATCAGAATACCATGGGCTCTTGCTTTTAAGAAGGACCCCAGATAATGATGTGGCATCTGAGGGGCCCTAAAGAATTCAGTGTAGAACTGTGCATGCAAACATTCTGTTCTCTGAAACTCCCTGGACACTGTGGTTCTATGCAGAGAGCCTTTCTGCTCGCTCTAAAGCCCTGTCTGAATCCGAGTAGAAGCTCATGTTCCCACAAAGACACAAGTGCACAAGAATCTTCCAGGCTATGCAGGTTAAGTGATGGTCAGTGCTCTGCTGTTTGATCCTGACCTGGATGAGGTGACTTCGTAGTGACCCCTGGTGGCCGCTCTGGAGAGGAGGTTTGTAGCCACTTGGCTTAGGGCTGCAATCATTTACTTTCTCAAGTAAAAGAATTAAACTGTGGTTTTGTTCAAAGTACCTTTATGTGCTATCTTATTTAGCTGTTGTTACTGTTAAGATTTAACAGAATACAAAATTTAAAGTGCACATGGTGTTGAAGAATAAATTCATTGCTTTGATGCCTCTGCTTTGTAGCATAGATGACCAGCATCAGCAACAACAACAGAAAACTCAGAGGAACAATCCAAATATCTGTAAACCTAGAACGGATAAATAGTGTTGTATTCATTCAGTGTCATACTGGCAGCAGTGAACGTGACCGAACAACGGTCCTGTGCAACCATATGGGTGAAATCTCATAAGCGTAGCGTCCAGGAGTCAGACACAAGGGAGTGCACGTTGTGTGATGCTGTCCGTATGAAGGTCAAAAACAGTCAAAAGTGATCTATAGTGTTACAAGTCAGGATAGACCGTTTTGGGGGGAGGCGGAAACAGCTGTCAGGGGCACAAAGAGGCCTTCCCGAGTCCTCAGAATGGAATCTTTCTTCTTTTTTTTTTTTTTTCTCATCTCGCTTTATTATTTTGTTATTTTTTATTTATTTAAAAAATTTCTTATTAAAAACATTATTTTTAACGTTTATTATTTTGAGAAAGAGGCAGAGTGTGAGTAGGGGAGGGGCAGAGAGAGAGGGAGACACAGCATCCGAAGCAGGCTCCAGGCTCTGAGCTGTTGGCACAGAGCCCGACACCGGGCTTGAACTCCCAGACTGCAAGATCATGACCTGAACCAAAGTCGGACGCTTAACCAACTGAGCCACCCAGGTGCCCCTTTTCTATTTTATAAGTAGGCTCCACACCCAACGCGGGGCTTGAACTCATAACCCTGAGATCGAGTCGTGTGCTCTACCGACTGAGCCAGCCGCACGCCTCCGTACTATTTCTTGATCTGGGTGGTGGTTACCTGTTGCGTGCTCACTTAAAAACACTGAGATGTGGACATTACATATACGTAATGCAAGTACTTTCCTATACATGATTTTTTTCAATAAAAAAACGTATGTGAAGGAGAAAAAAAATCAGAATAAATCGAGATTTTTTTTAAAAAGCAACAACTTGACTGTTAGTCACAAAGCAGTTTACACTCATTGGTGAGAATTTAGGAACTATACATTGAACAAAAGGAGGTCACGCCTTCATGCCACCACGCCACCACCGAGAGATAACTATCATGAATGTTTTATGCTTTTTATCCTACTGGTTTACTTAGATTTGAAGAACTCTGTGCTTCATAGGGTTGGACTTTTTTGCTTTATTTTTTCCATTTAAAATGCAAATAATGAAAAACGATGCCATATCGAGATACCATTTACCTCAAAAGAGGCAGTTTTTTCTTATTGGTTGGTTACTCACTTTCAGAGGATACCATGGCTCTGTGAATATTGACAAATTGCAAACCGATTTTTCTCCCTTGGCTGTGAACAACTGTATAACTCAAGAATTTTGGGGGGGAGTTGACCCTACTATTTGAGCATCATTGTGTTCAGTAATTAGCCAGTGACTTTCTTGAAAATGACCAATGTTGGAGTCAGGCTGGGTTCAGATGTCAGCTAAGCCAACTTCTAGCTCTGACAATGTTCTAGCTGTTAGAAATAGTGTGCCTCATCCTAAGCCTGTTTCT
Organism: Cryptoprocta ferox; assembly: GCA_028646485.1. Classification (NCBI taxonomy): domain Eukaryota; kingdom Metazoa; phylum Chordata; class Mammalia; order Carnivora; family Eupleridae; genus Cryptoprocta; species Cryptoprocta ferox. Next base: position 5,817,195 of record CM053561.1, read on the forward strand.
TCATTTGCAAAACATTACCTAAGCTTTTAGAGCCGTTGGGGATAACAAGTGAGATTGTTCAGTGCAATCCCGTCATCTGTGTTAAGGATGGACAGAAACCTCTACTTTAAGCCATCATATTATCTCCTTAATAATATCCAGCTGACCAGCTCTGAGTTTGTACCACTAAGACTTAGAAAGACTGGATTAAAAAAAGAAAAACCAGTATGTAGGACTTCTCTTGGACATGGCTTTGGCTTTGGAGAGAGGTCTGTTCTGAGACCTGGGATTCCAAGTTTTGGAGCAAGGTCCCCTGGGCACTGCAGAGACCTCACTGGGCAGGGCAGGTTATTTTTAATTTTAGAGGGAAACAGTGACCTCTGTTGGACACGGAGCGAGCTATTAGCTTGAGGTTATTCAGTTTCATGATATTCCTACAGTTCCTTTTGTGGGTGTCCCTGTGAAGCTGGGTTTTTGGTGATTGCTGTGATAAAAAGCGAGTGTCTCCTGAAAATCATCATGGAAACAAGAAATGGAGGTAGTGATGTCCAATCTGATTCCAGGGTTTGGGAAGTTGTGCAGGGCCCAGGGCCCAGCTGACACTAAGGTCACAGGATGTAAATAGTTACTAAGTTGTTTGGCCCTAACTACTTACTAAATGGAAACTGAGGTGTTTGCTTTGTCTCATGGGGACACTGAAAACATTACTAAAACACCAAGAGCGCTGTGAACTGAGCAGGTTTGGAAGGCTCTGTGTTAGACCTTTGCTGCTGCCTTTCCCCCAGATTCTGATGATCGTAATAGTCTGTGCTTTGCATCTTGATCTGCGTGTTTATGCCAGAGCTTGTCAGTTTTTTATTATTTATTCATTAAAAATGTTTTTTATATTTATTGAGAGCGAGTGGGAGATGGGGAGGGACAGAGAGAGAGACACACACACACAGAATACAAAGCAGGCTCCAGGCTCCAAACTGTCAGCACAGAGCCCGACACAGGGCTCGAACTCACGAATTGTGAGATCATGACCTGAGCTGAAGTTGGATGCTTAACTGAGTCACCCAGGCGCCCCTATTTTTATAAATACTTACGAAATAACTTACTGTGTATCAGGCAGCATTCTGAGGTTTCACAAATGCTAAAACTCACTAATACAGCATTTAAGATTATTAAAAAAACCCACTAAGTTTACCATCTTAACCATTTTTAAGTGTATAGTTTGGTAGCGCTAAGCACATTCATTCACACGGCCGTCAACACCGTCTGTCTCCAGAACCTTTCCACCTTCTTCCCAAACAGAAACTCTGTCCCTCGTCAAATAGCAGCTCCTCACTTCCCTTCCCCCAGCCCCAGCCCCTGGCAGCCACCATGCTGCTTTCTGTGTCTGCAAAGTTGACTTTTCTAGAAACCTCACGTGAGTGGAATCATACAGTATTGTCCTTTTGTGACTGGCTTATTTCACTTAGCATGATGTTCTCAGGTTTACCCACCTTGTAGTGCATGTCAGAATTTCCTTTTCAAGGCTGAGTAGTATTCCACTGTATGGACATACCACAATTTGTTTATCCATTCATCCACTGATGGGCTCTTGGGTTGTTTCCACCCTTTGGCTCCTGTGGTAATGCTGCTGTGAACATCTGTGCACGCTACAGTGTTTTAAAGCTGTGGAATCAGAGGCACAGAACTTTTAACTTCCTTAAGTCCAAAGGAAGTGGTGGAATTTGGCTCTGAACCCCGGTGGTAGGTCTCCAGATTCATGGTCTAGATACTCTGAGGAGACTAGAACACACGGGCTGAGTAGAAAACACAGATTCTCTACACCTAAAAAGTGGCTTCAGAGATTATGGAGTAAAGCTGAAGGGACACATACTCTCCAGAATGTAACTGTAGAGAGACTTTGATGTGTGAGGTCAAGTACACAGCATGGTCGGGAATAATCTACATGTCAGCCGAGGAGTAAATAACTTAATTGTGGTCTATAATGTATAAAACTGAGTGGCTCTAGAGTACATGGGTAGGCAGACCTAAATCTCACTGCTGAACAATATAGTGTTGAGGGGAAGAAGGTTGGAGGAGGGTATCTATGGTAGGATGCCATTTATATCAAATTTCATTATACATGAAATACTGTAATTATTTAGGGATATGGAAATGCGTGGTAAAACTATTCAGTGCTTAGGTTTAAACAAGTGGAGGATACTGGTTACCTGTAGGGAGCAGAGAAAGAAGGGAAGTGTTCTGGGAGGAACACAGAGGACTTCATTTCTATTTGTAGTGTGTGTGATGCTTGCTTTTTTTCTTTGTAGTTTAAAGCTTTATTTTTTTTTTTTTATGTTTATTTGTTTGAGAGAGAGAGATTGAGAGCAGAGGAGAGGGGCACAGAGAGAGAATCCCAAGCAGGCTCTGCATGGTCAGCACAGAGTCCTATGCGGGGTTTGAACTCATGGACTGTGAGATCATGACCTAAGCTGAAGTCAAGAGTCAGACACTCAACCGACTGAGCCATCCAGGCCCCCCTAAAGCTTTGTTTCTTAAAGTGGGTGGTGGGTGTTGGTATTTGTTATTTTTGGTGACTTTTGATATGTCTGAAATGCTTTTTAGGTTTTAAAGGGCTAGTGGACATGTACATGCTTATGCATATGTGTGAACTCTGTTTTTCATGCAGTCAGCTGAGCAGGTTGCAAGAAATTTCTCTGAGGAGCTGCGTGGTGAATGGGGCTGGCGACAAAGGAGCAATTGCCAAAGCGTGTCCTAGTATCCTTTTCACCGCGTGTCTGACGCTGGGCGAGGCCCTGGTGCGGCGCCCTGCCAGTCGCCTACCCCTTGTCCGTCGTCCCCAGCTTCCTTCCTAGGGGCATCTGCCTTTCACCCTGGGCAGTTGCTGCCCAGGGAAGCCTGCTGACAGCTCAGAGCCTGGAGCCTGCTTCAGGTTCTGTGTCTCCCTCTCTCTCTGACCCTCCCCTGCTCCTATGCAGGAGCTCTCTCTCTCAAAAATAAACATTAACAAAAAAAAAAAAAAAAACCCTCCCACTGGCAAATGAGATATATTCTCTCACTTGAAATATTTTTATTTTAAATTTATTTTTGAGAGAACATGTGAGTGGGGGAGGGGGAAGAGAGAGAGGGAGAGAGAGAATCTTAATCAGGCTCCATGCTGACATGGGGCTCAATCCCAAGACCCCAGGATCATGACCTGAGCTGAAATCAAGAGTTGGAAGGATGCTTAACCGACTGAGCTACCCAGGTGCCCCCTGTTTCTCTAACTTTATGTATGTATGCATGTATTTTTATTATAGTTTATTGTGAAGTTGGTGTCCATGTAACACCCAGTGCTCATCAACCACTTTCTCTAACTTTAAAAGGTCTTCACGATTCTTGAAGTCTGCCCAGTCTCCACCTAATAACATGCCAAAGATAGCAGTTTATGACCCGTGTTCTCTGCGGGAAGAGATGGCAGATGAGCAGCCCTCCTGGCCAGCTATTTCTAACTAGGTCGCCAGTGGCTCCTTCGTGGTGACAGAAATTAGAGCAGAGCTCCCCGGCCAGCGTGTCTGGGTGTCCGCTCCCTCAGCCCGCGGGGCTGTGGGGACCTGGTCCCCTGGCCTGCGAGCGGCCCGTCCCAGCGGCCCCTGTGAGCCGGGCCCACGTGGTCCCCTCCTCCGCGGCAGAGGGCGTAGCTCGGTAAGGATTCCACGGCGGCGGCGGGCGCGTTCTGCGATCTGCCCGCCCGGCTCCCCAGTGATTGGAGAGGATCGTGAATTGGGCGGCACAAGGCTGATTTTCAACGTGTCAGAAAAGATGTGGCCAACAGGTGGGTTTGGGAATGTCGGCCGTTGCGTTGCTCAGCGTCTTGCTTCTTTATGCGGCTCTCTCCTGGGGGGCAGCGCCCCCGAGACCGGCAGAGGTGAGGCTTCGTGAGGTAATCAGGTCCCGGCTGATGCTTGCAGATGTGGCGCCGATGCCTTGCAGTTCCTGATTGAATTCCCGCCCGAAGTGGCAGTTTTGCCTTTTTGGGTGGCCGCCTCCGAGGTCCCTCCCCGGGCCGGGACGACAGGCCGCGGGAGTGCCGCCGCCCTGACCTTGCCGGGCGGGGAAGCGCCTCTCGGCGCCCCCAGCGGGCTCTGCCCGGGGCGCAGGGGGAGCCTGCGTGCGGGGCAGTGCGTGTGCGTGCGCATGCGTGAGGGCGGTGCGTGAAACTGTCGGACTGTTGGGCGTGGATTTCAGAACGCAGGCGTGCGTGTGCTCTGCGCGGACGATCCCGGCCTACGCGGTGCGGGAAGGATGCTGCGCGCACCCTTCCCGACCAACCGCAGTGGCCCCCGGTCAGCGGCGTCATGGAAACCAAAGGTGGCTGGAGCTTGACCGTGAGGCGTGAAAGCGCCCGGCTCAGCCATCGCAGGAGGGTCCAGACCCCCCAGGAGCTCCCATTTCAGTCAGAGACCAAGCAAGACTTGGTCGCGGCCTGCGGGGCCCTTTGTGATGTGGCCTGGCCCCTGCAGCCCAGGTGACCGCATTTCCAGCACCCCGAGGCACGCGGGAGCTCGCTGTCCCCGTCGTGGGCTACACGCCTGCTAACCACAGGGCCATTGCTCGCATCATTGTCTGCGCGGAGGCCCTTCTCCGCGGTGGCATTTCCTCGTTTCCTGAGCTGCTCTGCTCAAGTGGCACGTTCACAGAGAGGGCGGTCTTCCACGACCGGCGTAGATGGAGTACCCGCACAGCCCTCTGCTCCGTCCCGAGCCTGTGTCTGTACTGCCTACCGCCGTCCGCCCCGGGGAGACCGTGGTGTTCGCTGCCGTGCTGCTGGCCCCCGCCCTCGTGGAAGCGATGAACGAATCCTTTCCCACCGCAGCAGTAGCGTGCAGCCTTCTCCTTGAGCCGGTCGCGTCCTGCTCCGAGCGTCTCCTCCCTCTCGCTGCCCCGGGGTTCTGCTAAGCTGTGCCCTCTGGATGGCACGGCACACGCCCCTGCAGCACTCAGCTCGGTGCCTCGTTCTGGCTGTCCTACGAGTTTATGCCCTGAATCCCCCAGTCTTGCTTAGCACGGTAGAACATTTCTCCGTGCTGAGCCCTGTTGTCTGTCCTGGAGATGCCCCTAGTGATCTGGGGGTTCCCGCAGTGCAGAGCACATCGATGCACCCTAGGAGAAGGCCGTGCTGCCGCCAGGCCGCGGCCGTCAGCAGTGCCGAGGACAAGGCCTGTGGGCATACCTTAGGTGCTTAATAAATCAGTCACTGTCATTGTTCTTTTTTCTCTTTTTGCTGGATAGCCTTAAAATGGTTTAGCATTGGTTATAACATTTGGTTCTTATTTACTTGATTGTAGATGTTTGTCTTAAGTTTGCAGTATATGATGGTAAACTTTTTCATTTTTTTTTTAAGTTTATTTTTGAGAGAGAGAGAGACACACACAGAGTGTGAGCGGGGGAGGGTCAAAGAGAGAGGGAGACACAGAATCAGAAGCAGGCTCCAGGCTGTGAGCTGACAGCACAGAGCCCGATGCGGGGCTCAAACCCATGAACGTGAGATCATGACCTGAGCTGAAGTTGGTCGCTTAACCAACTGAGCCACCCAGGCGCCCCAACTTTTTCATTTCTAAGTAAAGAGTTGGGTGGTTAATTAAAAAAAAATTTAATGTTTATTTTTGAGAGAGAGACAGTGTGAGCTGGGGAGGGGCAAAGAGAGAGGGAGACACAGAATCTGAAACAAGAGTTGGGTGATTTTAAAAAGGTAAAAGTAGGGCACCTTCCTGGCTCAGTTGAGCAAATGCTCTTGATTTCAGGTTAGGTCATGATCCCAGGGTTGTGGGATCGAGCCCCATGTCAGGCTCAGTGCTGAGTGTGGAGCCTGCTAAAATTCTCTCTTTCTAAAATAAAAAAAAATTTTTTTAATGTAAAAGTAGTATGTGCTTATGAAAAAGTTTCAAGCAGGCTAGAGGGTGTAAGGTTTTTTAAAAAAGATCTATGCTCCAGAATTAAGAGGTAACTACTGTTGTGTCTTGTATGAATCGTTCTGTATTACTCTTTCTTAACGTGTGCTTTGAGATATCAGAAAGGCAGATTTGTCAAGAAACCTGTTGTCTTCATGGGATGAAGTCCTAGATATTGCTGATCAGCTCAAACACCTAGAAGTTCTCAATCTCAGGTATGAACTCTTGGATGTCCATTTGTCACCTGCCATAAAACAACTGATCTCTCATTCCCTCACGACATTGCTGGGGGAAGGAAGACAACTTACTGGAATTTAAGCCTAACTGATTCTAACTTTTTCTTTAACTTATTCTTTAATATTCTTTGCTTATCGTAGTTTTTCAAATGGTCACACGAGGTGACTCACTAATAGAGGTATGTTTTACTTTTAATCTCTACACCCAACGTAGGGCTCGAACTCAAGATCCTGAAATCAAGAGTCACGTGCTTTATTGACTGAGCCAGCCAGGCATCCCTTTTTTGGGGTGAGGGGTGGAATGTGTTTCTCTTTTGATTGGCTGGGGTTGGGTTGGCCTGTTGAGCAAGGAGATCTTCATATTTTTGTGAGCCTAACCATGAAGGATAAGCCATCTGGAGGAGTTGGTATTTAACTGAGGAGTAGGAGAGGTGCTATGAACAGTGCTCGTTTGGGGCATCTTGGCTGGCTCAGTCAGTGGAACGGGCAACTCCTGATCTAGGGGTCAGAAGTGCAAACCCCACACTGGGTAGAGATTACTTAATAAAATCTTAAAAAAAAAAAAAAAGAGTGCTCGTCTATTCTGAAGCTTCTAGCATTTAATTGCTTTTGGAATGAATAATTTCATTGGACTACTGTCCCTTCAGTTTTGATAAGGATTTTCCATCAATCTACGTGTTTCCCTAAGGCCACAGTTTTCCAGGCCTTTTCAAATTCTTGCTTGGTTTCAATCTCTGAACCTAATTTTCCAAGGGCTTAGTCAGGCATCCCCTTTCATACTTGAGCCAGCTTTACATATACAAGTGGGTTGCACCTGGTTAGGCAGATTCAATTATAGCAGATAGTCAGGCGTAAATGAATGGTGCTTCAAATAGAGCAAAGGGTGTAAGTTGACCTGCAGTGTCTCCTAGAAATAATAGCTAACATGTTTTAGTGGTATCCTCTTTCAAAAAGACTGTCAGCCGGCGCCTGGGTGGCTCAGTTGGTTAAGTGTCCGACTTCAGCTCAGGTCAGGACCCCACAGTTCATGAGTTTGAGCCCCACATCAGGCTCTGTGCGGACAGCTCAGAGCCTGGAGCCTGCCTCAGATTCTGTGTTTCCCTCTCTCTCTGCCCCTTCACTGCTTGTGCTTTCAAAAATACAATAAACATTAAAAAAATTTGTAATAAAAAATAAAAAGACTGTCAGGATGGAGTCCTTTCTGAGAGGAGGATCATGAGAGAAAATTGAAAGGGTGGTGATTTATTTGATCCATCCTAATGGTAAAGAGGGGTTTAGAGACTCTGGAGAAGCAAAATTATAGCATCAGGTATAGCGTATCAGTAGGACCAATAGTCTGGACTCCCTTGGTTTTTAATTCCATTTTTTAATAAAATGGTTATTTTGAGAGAGAGAGCATGAACAGGAGGGGGGCAGAGAGAGAGAGAGAGAGAGAGACAGACAGACAGAGAATCACAAGTAGGCTCCACACTCAGCACAGAGCCCAGTGTAGGGCTTGATTCCCACGAACTGCAAGATGGTGACCTGAGCCGAAACCCGGAGTCGGACGCGTAGCCAACTGAGCCACCCAGGTGCTCTTAATTTCACTTTAAGGTTGAAACAAACCCAATTCCTCCTATTAAATCCCAAATTGTTGCTTTCTGTGACTTTCACTCAGGCCCACTGGAGAGCAAGCAGTCAGCACATTGTGTTTCTTTTTCTACACAGTGAGAATAAACTCAACTTTCCCGCGGGTTCACCGTCTCTAACCGGCACGTTTCCTGCACTGAAGGTTTTAGTCCTTAACCGGACAGGAGTAACATGGGCTGAGGTAACCCTATTTCTGTGGTTTATTACCCAGAGATAAGAAATTTCAAATTCTTGGCTTAATAGGGAATTGAGGCACAACTGTGGCTCCATTTTGATCATCTTATCATCCAAATAATAGGATTCTGTAAACTGCCTCACAGAAAGGAATTGCAAAATTGTTGTAGTGAAGTAGAACTTTCTTCCCTTGGGATCCGTATTCTCTCTCTCGGCTCCTGATTTGTTCTGCCGTCTTTCTAGACGGTGGCGCTCCGTGGTGCTGTGCAGTTAACACAGGCTGAACTTGGAAAGCCCTCAAGTTAGCTGTGGATTGGGCTTTTAGCTCGCCGGGTTTTCCCGCAAGTGCTCCCAGGCGGAGCTTCCGGAAGGTTCTCGCATCCTCTTGTTTGCAGTTTGGCTCCTGCGGTCCGCTGTTCATCCTGCACAGCTGGGTTCGAAAGGGGCTCTCGGGTCCTTCGCCCGGCAGCGTTTGGGATTCATATCTGGCACTACTCTTTTCTGTCTGAGGTTAACTGACCTCACACGCCCAGAATATTCCTTTTTCGAACCAAGTGCAGATAAGCATATCCCCAGCGAAGCGGTTCGTCTATGAAATGCCATCGAGGCACCTCCCTTGGAGCCGAGGCGCCTTGGCCTGGTGCGCTTGCATCCTAGGGCTCCTTCCTGGTGAGCGGGTTCGGGTCTAGCACTGGAACAGGAAGGGCACTTGGAGATCCGGGTGCTGGGGACGGTGGCGAAGTGCAGGTGAGGAAATGGAGAAATCAGGGTGGCGAAGTACCGGCCGATTAGCGTACTCTGTGCAAACCCGGGTTGGCATTGAGTAGTGAGGAGGTGGTTAACAGCGAGTCCCTTCCTCTGGTTAAGCAAACCGTCCACGTCTGCAAGTCCACGTCGTTCAGGACGCCCCCGGATGGCGCATTCATAGCCACCTCGGTGGGCTCAGGGTGCCCGATGTATACGCGGCCGTGTCATTAAAACACAGCCCTAACATTTAAATGTTATCGCCCGTCCACTAGCACTCGGGCCTGAATTAGAGGCTGCGACGAAATGTCCGTAGGGCACTTTACGTCTCAAACAGTAGCTGAACTGAATTGATCAGGAGGGTATGGTAATAAACCCCTGGGAAGAAACAACCAGCCCTGACCCGAGTTTCCCTTCTAGGTGCTGCGGTGCGCCCCCGGGTGGCCGGTCCTGGAGGAGCTGTACCTCGAGTCTAACAATCTGTCCATTTCAGAAAGGTAACAAGGGTTCCCTTACACGCCCGTGTCACCGTTCAGTCATCCTGAATGAATACATGATCTCCATTATACCCAATACCCATTAATTTTTAAAAAATATTTATTTTGAGAGAGTCGGGGGAGGAGGGACAGAGAGAGGGAGGGAGAGAGAATCCCAAGCAGGCTCCACGCTGTCAGCACAGAGCCAGATGCGGGGCTTGATCCCACAGACTGTGAGATCATGACCTGAGCAGAAATGGAGTCAGACACTTAACCCACTGGGCCCACCCCCCAACATTACTGTTGTTACAGGATTTGCAAATAAGATTGGAAAATGCTTATTACTCACAAATTAGTGTCAGCTAATTTGTTCTAGTTGAGGAAAAGCCCATTAGAGTGAAAGCCTTGAATTAAGCATATTTGAAGACAAGAACTTTATTAGCTTCACAGAAATATAGTTAACTTCTGTTTCTAAATGGAGGTTCTGGAAGAAATGCTTTTATCCAGAGCCAGTCCTGCCTTGTAGGTAGCACTATCTGTGCAAGATTGATGTACTAGAGTCTATGGAAAAGCTTAGTCTCCTTGAGTAAATTAAGTACGTTGTCTTGCCTTTCTCTTTTGTTATCATTCAATTACTATGTGAAATTAAACATGGGCAAATTTATAACACATTTCCAATGAAAGGATTCAAGCTAATGAGACTTGACTGTGTGGAACCATCTATTATTCAGGTGAATGCAGGTGTTTTTAAGTTAAACTGTTTATTTGGGGATAATTTGAGGTTCACATAACAGTTATAAGAAATAATGCCCAGAGCTCCCCTGTACCCATCACCCACTTGCCCCCACTGGTGTGCTGTCACAGCCAGGATCCTGAAGTTGGTCGATCCACAGATAGGAAGGACGTGTCCAGCACCACAAGGTCCTTCCTGTTGCCCTTTCACAGTCCTGTCCACTCCTGCCTCCTTCTTCTCCTTTATACCAAATGCAGGTATTTGAAAAGCCACTGATCTTTGAAAACAAGTCAGAGATTAAATTCATGTTGAAACACTTTGATTTTCCACCCAGGCCAGCGGGTGTTCTACAGACAGTCAAGTCATTAGACCTTTCCTCGAATCCATTAATTGATGAAAACCAGCTGTTTCAAATAGCATATCTGCCCAGGTAATTTGCTCCTGAAATGTCCTTACAACTGTGCTTAGGGGATTTTTAGTGACTGGATCAGAGGCTGCGTGTGCTTGCTCAGGTGGGACTCACACCTGAGTAATTCCCTTTGGGAAACTTTGCTCGGAATTGACATAGAGGGGGTACTTGTGAACCGTAGTCTGTGTCTGTCCTAGATAATTGAGGAAAGGGTAATTCGGTCCTGGTGCTAATGTCAGAAGTCTTTATTCATTAACCTTTGGGAAGTCAGACCATGTCTGACTCTTGGAGGCCCGTTAGCACATAGCACAGCCGTGGGCACCAGGGGCAGTTCGGTGACTGGGGAGCCCTCCCACTATAGCGTGAACAGTCCTCCTGCGCGCCCTAAACCAGACTCTCTGGTTTCTAAGCCTTTCACGAGGCACAAAAACCGAGGGTGGGGGAAGAGAATTACAAATCTAGTCTGGTTGACCGCCTATAGCATTTTGTATTGTTCCTTGTAATCAAATTTAACATTTTAAATTTCAGATTAGAACAACTAATCCTTTCTGACGTTGGGATTTCTTCCATACATTTTCCGGATGCGGGAACTGGTATTTGAGATCATTCACTCCACTCCCCCCGCCCAGTAGCCCATACTTGAGCTCTCTCTTTCACTTCTGCTGTGTAACTTAATTCTCCTTTTTTCCAGGGTGCAAAACATCAATGTTTCCTTCCTTGCAATACCTTGTAGTAAATGACAATCAGATCTCACAAGTAAGAGCTCCTTCACAATGTGCACACTGCATCATCACTCACCTCCACTGATGGAGTTTGCAGGTCCCTTCTATTAAAAAATATTTTACTTTAAAAATACTCTTTATGAAGTTTTTAACTTAAAATTTTTTTTAATGTTTATTTATTTTTGAAGAAGAGAGAGAGCGCTAGCAGGGGAGGGGCAGAGAAAGAGAGAGACAGACTCCGAAGCAGGCTCCAGGCTCTGAGCTGTCAGCACAGAGCCCGACATGGGGTTCGAACTCACAATCTGTGAGATCATGACCTGAGCTGAAGTCGGACGCCTAACCGACTGAGCCACCCAGGCATCCCTGAAGTTTTCAGCTTTAATGCCAGTATAGTTAACATGCAGTGTTATATTAGTTTCAGGTGTACAGTACAGGGATTCAGCATTTCCATACAGTACCCAGGGCTCATCACCATAGTGTGCTCTTAATTCCCATCACGTGTTTCACCCCCACCCCCACCCCTCTGGTGACCATCAGTTTATTCTCTATAGTTAAGACTCTGTTTCTTAGTTTGTCTCTCTCTCTTTTGTTTTCCTCTGTTCATTTGTTTTGTTTCTTAAATCCCACATGAGTGAAACATACAGTATTTGTCTGATTTATTTCACGTAGCATAATACTTTCTTGCTCCATCCATGTTGTTGCAAATGGCAAGATTTTATTTTTTTTGATGGTTGAGTAATATTTTACTATATACGTATATATACACTACATCATCTTTCTCCAGCCATCTATCGATGGACACTTGGGCTGCATCCATGATTTGGCTCTTGTAAATAATGCTGCGGTAAACACAGGGGTGCATGTATCCCAAAGCTAGTGTTTTTGCATTTTTTGGGTAAAGACCCAGTAATGCAATTACTGGATTGTAGGGAGTTCTATTTCTAACTTTTTGCGGAACCTCCATACCGTTTTCCACAGTGGCTGCACCAGGTTGCATTCCCACCGTCAGTGCACAAGCATTCCTCTTTCTCCACATCCTCGCCAACACTTGTTGTTTCTTGTGTTTGCTTTTAGCCATTCTGACAGGTGTGAGGTGATCTCTCACTGTAGTTTTGATTTGCATTTCCCTGATGATCCGTGATGTTGAATATCTTTGCTTGTATCTGTTGGCCATCTGGATGGGCTCTTTGGAGAAATGTGTTCATTACTTTGGCCCATTTTTAATCGAATCACAGTAAAACCTTGGTTTGCGAGCTTAATTCGTTCTGGAAACATGCTTGTAATCCAAAGCACTCGTCTGTCAAAGCAAATTTCAAGAACCACTGCCTCAGTTGTGATCACGTGACATTCGGCCTCATGTCCTACTCGTATTGCAAGACATTGCTCGTTTATCAGATTAAATTCATGAGAAAAGTTTGCTAGTCTTGTGGAACACTCACAGAACGAGTTCCTCGCAACCCAAGGTTTTCCTGTATTTGTCTTTTGGGTGTTCGGTTTTAGAAGTTCTTTACATATTTCGGATACTAACCCTTTATTGGATATGTTATTTGCAATTATCTTCTCCCATTCTGTAGGTTGCCTTTTAGTTTCGTTGATGGTTTCCTTTGCCGTGCAGAAACTTTTTATTTTGCTGTAGTAAAAATATATTTTAGGTTGAAAGAGAAATGCTTCCTCAGGGTGGGACTCCTCAGAAACCCCAAAAATACTAATAAAGAAATTAGTTTAATTCACATGTAAGCAGACTGTCGTTTTACACATTATAGTTCTAGAGTAAAAGCGCATAGTCTTCCTAGTGGGTGCTCGGTGCGTGGTGAGATCCTGTGCCTCAGATTGGACCTAGAGATTCTTGCTTTCCTCTTGCTAGTTAAGTAATGAGGAAAGTAGCCTGAAGCAGGCTTATTTTCATGCATTTTCTTCTGCTGGGTTTCAGTGGTCATTTATCAATGAGCTGGATAAGCTACAGAGTCTGCATGCTCTGTCCTGCATAAGAAACCCCCTGACTGAAGGAGGCAGCGGAGCTCAGACCACACGTCAGTTCATTATCGCCAAAATCGGTCAGCTGAAGATGCTGAACAAATGTGAGGTGAGCGCTTAGTATCATGATGAGGTATTTTTTGGTGGTTTATTTTGAGAGAGCGCACGCGTGAACGAGAGAAGGGCAGAGAGAAGGAGAGCGAGAGAATCCCAAGCAGGCTCCACGCTGTCACCACAGAGTCCTATTGCGAGGCTCGAACTCACAAACTGTGGGATCATGACCTGAGCCAAGATCAAGAGTCAGACGCTTAACTGACTGAGCCCCCCAGGCGCCCCCGAATCTTGTGAAGCGTTCAGATGTAGTTTGCGTGTTACTCAGGAATGTTTCCTTCCGTCTCCCCAGGAGGTAGTGTTACCCAGGTGGGGACAGGGGCAGGGCGGGGAGTTCTGGGCACCTGCTCCTTTTCCTGGCGGGGCACAGGCAGCAAGAAGACAGAAGCTTGGAGCGCATCCTCTCCTCGGCCGCTCTTCTCATGTGAGCACCCGGGCGGCCCCCCGGGGGGGCACCTGCCGCAGCCCCCATGCTGCCTCGTGCACAGACTCTCAGGGAGAAAAGTGTGAGACTGAAACCGCTATTTCTGCAGCAAACTCCCGAATTCGGTCCGTGTTCGCGAGGAAAGGTAAAGCGATACGTGAAGCATTATCCCTCTCTATTGGATTCTTCTGTGTGTGAACAGTGGAGGAAGGACAGGGTGCAAAACGCAAACGCTCATTAGACAAACACTTGACCAGGGGCGCCTGGGGGCTTCCTTCGGTGGCTCAGGTCATGATCTCTTGGTTCCCGAGTTCGAGCCCCACGTCGGGCTCTGTGCTGACAGCTCAGAGCCTGGAGCCTCCTTCAGATTCTGTTTCCCTCTCTCTCTCTCTCTCTCTCTCTCTCTCTGCCCCTCCCCCTTGTTTATTCTCTCTCAAAAATAAACATTAAAAAAACCACCTTAACAGACGTGTTCTTATTCACATTAATGTAGATTCTACCAGAGGAAAGGCGTGGGGCTGAGCTTGATTACCGAAAAGCGTTTGGAAATGAATGGAAAAAGGCTGGCGGACATCAGGATCCAGACAAAAACAGACCAAATGAAGAATTTCTTGCAGCCCATCCCAGATACCAGTCCCTCTGCCTGAGTACGTAAGTGAGGCCCCGCGCCTCCCCCCGTGGCACCTCCCCCGTGGCACCCTTGCAGCTGGAGCAGCTGGGAATCAAAGGGGACCCTCGGTGCCGTTGCTCTTCTCCTCTGGGGCTCTTCGTAGTCCTCTGAATAGCTGATAGGTGCTTTCCTGGGGCCGCTCTGGTGAGTCGGGAGCGAGAATTAAACCGCTGCGTTTACAGAAGAGAAGTCAGCTGCTGGCCCGGCAGAAGGAACCAGGAAGGGACGCGGGCTCCTGGAAGGGAGAGGTGGGCGTTCGGGAGGGAAAGCAGCTGTGAGGTGCAAGTTCTGTCCGCGTGCTCGCCCGACTCCCCGCTCAAGGAGGCAGTACTCTCCCTCCTTTAAGGGGGGCAGGAAGCGCTCCAGTGCATCTCGACTCTGGTTGTAACCGAGGGCATTTTAAAACTTAAGGGGCACCCGAGTGGCTTAGTTGGTTAAGTGTCCGGCCCTTGGTTTCAGCCAAGGTCATGATCTCATGGTTTGTGGGTTCGAGCCCCACGTCCTGCTTTGTGCAGACAGAGAGGAGCCTGCTTGGGATTCTCTCTCTCCCTCCCTCTCTGCCCCTCCCCTGCTCACACTGTCTCGGTCTCTCTCAAAAATAAATAAATAAACTTAAAAAATAACAGATGTTAAGGTAGAACCTGGGCGTTGGTATTTAAGCTCCCAGCTAATTCTAACATCCAGGGAAGTCCAGACGAGCGCACAGTACTTGCTCAGTGCTTGGTCCTGAGGGCTCCCCGCGTGCCTGTCCCCTGCCGGTTTGGGCACTGGGTACGCAAGGTGCTTCCTTCCCTTCGCCAGCCTGGGTCCTTGGGCATTGAAGGCATGACTTCATGATTCTTTGTCCCTGATGTAACTTTCCATTTTGTTCTCACTTCATTATTATTCCATTCCAAATTGCACTTTTATGTGAATATATATATATACATATATATATATATATATATATATATATATATATATTTCCTAATGCAAGAAGCTCACTGCTTCAGGCTGGAGCATTATCTTTGAGGAAGAAAGGCTGCCTACGGGAATTGCTTTCAAATCACTCTATTAGCTGGCCCAGTTTCCTGGCCACCTTAGGTGAATTCCGAAGCACTTGGGGAGGGGAGGAAAGGGAAGGTTCCAATGCATTCCTGCACATAGGGCTCAGTATTTCACAGCTGAGAACGTTCCAAGACAAAAGCACAGATACTTGGGGCTATTTCTAGAAATGCAGTTTCTGGTTGGCCCAGCAGAAGTTCGAGCAGGAGGGTCCAGCTTTCCTGATGTCGTCCAGTGGGACCGCTTCCCCAGGCAGGGGACGTGCTGCGCGCCCAGCCCGGAGTCGCGCGCTCTGGCTGAGACTCGGGGGTGTTCCATGCGCTGTGTCCCAGATGGCATCAGGCTTCTCTCTCAGGACCCAGAAAGCGAGGGAACTGTTAGCAAAGGTGAAACTTTGAATAAGTGTCTAAAGTATCTGAAAGCCCAGCCTCGGGTTGCCAGCTCGAGTCAGGGCACCACCTGTCTGTGCGGATCAGTGACGGAGCGCACAGCTGACGGAGGGCCCCGGACTTGCAAGCACTTGCCGTCCGCCCTTCCTAAAAATAAACAAGCAAACAAGTAACTGAATAAAAGGAACCCGCTGCCAGGTTCGCACAGCAGTTGCTGCCAGGTTTATCCCGGGAAGGCACAAGGCTACACGAACACTTACCTATTTGTGTTTTTTCTTCCAGCGACCTCAGGTTTCTCATTCATCCTTTTTTATTTCTTCTTACGCAGAATATGGTGCACCCGAAGACGGGGAACTCAAAGCACAACAGCCGTTTTTGCTCAAAAACCAGCTACTAAGTAAGAACCTCACACTCAAAGAGCGCGTATTTGTATTCGTGACCTTAGGTGTGGAAACAGATAATGATGAGCTGTTAGGGACTGTGTCTCTTAAGTAAGTACCTAAGTGAGTACTTCAGTTTTTAGAGAAATGATAAATTCTCAAGCCTATCGAAATTCTTATATTGGGGGGTGCCTGGGTGGCTCAGTCAATTAAGTGTCCGACGTCCGCCCAGGTCATGATCTCACGGTTCATGGGTTTGAGCCCCACATCAGGCTCCGTGCTGACAGCTTGAAGCCTGGAGCTGCTTCGGATTCTGTCTCCCTCCCTCTCTGCCTCTTTCCCACTCACTCCTGGTCTCTTTCTCAAAAATAAACATTAAAAAATATTTTTTAATTCTTACATTGGACATTTTGGTAATTTTCATGCTTTAAATTCACTTAATTGTGTTACAGATGGGCAGTATGTGATAAGTGAATGGACTTGTGATTTGTAAATTTGTGACCTTTCTTACACTGGAACACACAGCCGAATTCTCAGGAAAGGACTATTAAGGGGAGAAGGGAAGGCATTAGAATGTTGGTTGTTGTTAGTCATTAGAATTAGAATTTTTGTGTTGTTGTTAGTCATTCTGTGAAGTATTAACAGAAGGGATTTTCAACATCAATGAGACCTGTTCCTTTATTAGGATTTGAGCCAAGCTGGACTGAACAGCCGTTATCATTTGTCAGCTGCTGTTCACGTGCGTGTGTAATTTAAATCCTTATTACAGTAGGTCTCAATCACTGTCTTTCCTTTTTTTCTTCAAGCACTGAAGATAAAATATCCTAATCAAGTTGATCAGAAAGTCACAGAGAAACAATTGCCAGGTAAGAAAAAGGCTTTTCTGCTCCTTACGCTTGAGAATTGCTGGCCTAGGAGTTGGCTGGAAGGAAAGTATCTGAACTTGTAGAGCTTATTGGTTTTCACTGATCTTTTATGATCTAAAATACGACTAATCATGCTAGAATCATTCCCCCCGGAAGCGTGAGTCTCCTGTAACCATATCAGCTTCGGTAGGAAAGTCCTGTTAAACCGGAAGCCCTTATGTAGGATTACATCTTCAGCCAAAGGCATGAGGCCTTGACTGGCTTGACCTTTCCTGTGCCCACCTCGGTTTAGTTCTCAAATGGTTGCTCTGGTCCAGAGAGACTGTTTCACTGGGCTTGGGGTCTGCCTCACCATCCCTTCATAAAACAGGAAACGTGTCCTAGTGACCTGATCTGTGCATTATTTGGACATCTGTGACTTCTCATACACTCGACTCCTTACCGATCAGGAGTCCCTGCAGAAAGTTCTCGGACATGGTCTTTTAATGGAAACAGTGAAATGGTTTTCTTTGGAAAAGCTACTTCAGAATTCTGTCTAAATATTAGTGTTGCTGGAACTGAATTCATTTTATTCCGAAAATACTTCTGTGTCAACACACTAGATTGATCTAAGTGACCTTAAACTTAGAAAAAAATTACAGCCCATCTTTTGAGTATACTGTGAATTCTCAAGATTAAACTTGATTCATAATTAAATAGTAATATCAACAGGCTAAATTTAGAGCAGTGAGGATTTGCCCAAGAAATGGAATGTACATCACCATAAACGACTCTAGTAAAATACTTTTCTTTGTTTGCCTGTCAGTGCAGTAAATTCACATTTACTTTTCAATTAATTTTTATCAAATCCTAAAAGCTTACAGTATCACTCACGGGGGTACCTTTCTGATTGATAACTGTCATCGAGTACCGGTTTACCAGCACTACTCCATTTTTATTAGCGAGCTAATGTCCATTCCTGTGATCTGTAATTCTGCTGTTAGATCACCATGAATTAAAAGTAGTGGCTCCTCTTCGGTTATTGTTTTCAAACTTAAGTACTGTCAGTCAAGGCACTCATGGGGACAGACCAGTGAGAGGCCCAGAGCTTTTTGTTAACGTCGTTGGCTCTGGATGCGTGTTCGTTTTTCCCTTTACTTTCCAGAGCCATGAAACCAACTCCTGGAGCTGTTATCACTAAGGACTATTTGCTCAAGAATGTTGTTAGACCGGAGTGAAGCTTTCTATTTAAGGGCTTCTTCGGGAAAGGGAACCAAGCTGCATCGGTCAGGGCTGTGATTGGGTGTGCGTGTGACTGTGGCTCTAGGCTGATGGCAAGTGTGGCCTCACCCTCTCCTCTTCCACCCTCTGCACCGGCCTGAGATCTGGTCCCCCCCCCCCGCCGGCACACTCACCGTGTGCATGCTCTGATGTGTATTAATCTTCAGGTGGACCCAGCAGAGAGTGGAATCATCTGTAGAAATGATAGTGATAATTACAGCTTCAAGCAATACAGAATCTTGAGTCCTGTATTCTCTAAACTCGGCAGCAAGCCAGCGGATTACAGCAGTTCTTGCTATTAATTTTATGCCACATGCTGTATCTAACCACTAACGTAACTGCTCTTTAAAAAGTGATAAATAAGGAAATGTAAAATACTGCAACATCATTTTGTTGCCCCTCAGATTAACTCAGATTAAAAACGCATACAAGGTGTGGCCAAGCATTCTACCTTATAGCACTTGTGATGGTAAAATTAAAAACAAATGTTCACCAGTGGAGAAATACATGGTTGAATAAGTTTGGGCAGGACCACGCTTTGCAGGATCGTGGATCATTAAGGAGAGGAAGTAGGTCTAGAGCCGCACTGTCCACTATGGCTGCCACGAGCCACAATTTAAATTCATTAAACTGAAACAATAGAATTCAGTTCCTGAGTCGTGCTAACCGCACTTCAGGTGCTCACTAGCCACGCAGAGCGGCTGTGCCGGGCTGTGCGGGTCTAGAGGAACGGGTGTGAAGGGATAAAAGATGTACCACTGTAGATGAAACCTGTCCATCCTTCTAGAAACGGAAGAATGCCTGGCAGTGTATACCTGTTAAACTTAAAAAAATTTTTTTTAATGTTTTATTTGAGAGCGTGCAAGCAGAGGAGGGGCAGAGAGGGAGACCCAGAATCCGAAGCAGGCTCCAGGCTGTCAGCACAGAGCCTGATGCGGAGCTTGAACTCGGGAACCGTGAGATCATGACCTGAGCCGAAGTCGGACGCTCACCCTACTCAGCGGCGCCCCCAGGCGCCCTTCCCCGTTAAACTTGTAACAGTGGGCACGGGGAGGTGCGGGGCCAGTTAACCATCTCTACATCTTCTGAATGTTAAGACCATCGTGTTCCTGTTACATCCTAAACGGCATTGTTATTTAGAGTATTAAATGCAAATTGCTGTAGTTTTCTAAAGCCGCAGTGGGAGTAGGCAGGTTTCTTACTAGGATTGTTTTATGACCCGACTGTTTCTGACGGGAGTTAGGAATGCGTCTTCTCCTGCTGCTGTGGAGGAGGTAGCCCATCGCTGACCCCCCTCCAGACAAGGAAGGCCAGTCCACCGAGGTCTTCTGAAAGGACAAGGCCATCTACGCAGATTCACACGTAAAAGAAAAAGTTACGTTCATTAAAACAGTGTCAGTTAGGTGTTTACATTCAACACATAAAGAAGGCCAGTTTTTATTCTAAAATAAAGAGAACATTTATTATCACAAGTTGCATAAAAACACAGACAGCTTTTACAAAAATCATTTTTGATAGAAAAATAATTGTTTGAATACATGGGAGATTTGTAGACACCACACTATTGCCGTACCTCCAGCTAAAGCTTCCGAGAAACTGTACTTCTCGTCACCAAGATATCCGACATTTACCACAACCCATCTTTGGAAAGAAGCTCATAGCGTTTTCTGAACAAACCAAAGCATTTGCTCACGGAGTCACGCCCCCGTGCGTGTCAAGCGCGTTCACACAGCCTGGGCGTGCTCGAAGGGAGCCTACAGACCCTTCCCCAGAGAGGAAACCAAGGCAAAGGGATGGGCAGACGCCCTCGGGACGCCCCGCCCCAGAGTTCTCTCAGCCATCCTGAAGTCAGTTACCACAGAGGCTTAGGAAGTTCGTGGTTTTGCTCACATTTACTCCTCTGAGCAGAAAATAGGATGTCTGGCTTCTTCAGAGTAAGGAGGAACTATAAACCCCACTGAAATGGTAATGAAAAGCCAGTGTCAAAGGGCACTTAGGTCAAACGTTGGCTCCGTTTCCCACAGCTTCCCGAATGTCCAGGAAGTGGTGTGGACCCGGCTCCTCTCGTGGTCCCTGGGGCAGGTGGGCCTTTCCTAATGATCTATGCGGTTAAACGGACACTGTGAGTCACTGCGACCGGGGGCTTGTCACGTGAGCTAGTTTTACGTGGAACTGTCATTCGAGGGACCTGAGGGTGTGTCTTTTCTTTGACAGACTCCATGACAGTTCAGAAGGTGAAGGGACTGCTGTCACGCCTTCTCAAAGTTCCTGTGTCAGAGCTTCTGTTGTCCTATGAAAGTCCCAAAGTAAGTTGCCCGGTGAAACAGAGTCAAGCTCAGGTTCCCCCAGTAAGACGCGTTATTCAGCTGGGGCTCTTTGGAACTCGGCTGGGTTCTGGAGGGCAAACAGCCTTCTCCGATGGATTAAGACAACCCTTTGTTCTGTTTTCAGATGCCTGGCAGAGAGATTGAGCTAGAAAATGACCAGCAGTCATTACAGTTCTATTCTGTGGAAAACGGAGACTGTCTGTTAGTGCGATGGTAACAGCCAACTAATCAAGTTTAGAGACTCCACCGTTTCATCGTGACGGATTCGCTGGAAAGGAAAGACTTACCGGAACAATTCCGTCAAAAAAAAGAGGTTTTACAACTTGCCCTAAGTAGAGAAAAGGTGGTATTTTTCACTGGGAAGAGACCATTTCTAGGCATGTATATAACAGTAGGTGCAAGGCCTTGATTACTGCTAATGATTTTCTGATTTTATTTCATACTTATAGTTCACGACTACACATTTCAGTATGTGGAGATTTAAATATTAACTAGAACCTAGCAAGTCTAATGAAATCTGCACACGGTTAATGCCCGGCACGAGACCAGTTTTAATGGAATTCTATTGTTACTGCTAGTTTCAAAGGTCACCAGAATGACTTGGAAGGTCATTTTGGAAAATGCCCCTTAAACTTAGGCACCTCTTCTGTGTGTAACGCATACGCTCCGAGCTCTCTTCGCTGTTGCACTATTTTTTAGAGTACTTGCAAGAGCGAATTCCATGCTTTTTCCTGCAGCTGTACCTAAACTGGGCATATATTCTTCTACGGCAGAGTTACCACCTCTGATGGGGATTGACGTATAGTAGGGAACCATCAGGCAATGACAGGAGGAAAGCAAGATTCATTCCGTAGTATCCTTCTCTATGTCACTAAAACCCTGAGAGGTATTTGATTTATATCCACAACATTTTAGTTTTTTTTTTTTTTTAAATAGTACTAGACTGTGACCTTCAGGATTCATGTTAAATGGCAAAAGAAAACTTGAATTAGCCCACTCAGTAAGTGAACTTTTAACACCAAGGTCCCAAACTGACACTTCTATTGGTTCTTTTTCAAGTTCAAGTTGTCCACTTCAGACATTTCCAGAAACCCCAAGCTTTGGTATCAGTGACCACACAGCATTCTGCGAGTTCTTTCTGGCCCTTAATTATCCTCATTATGCTTTGTAGCACTATTCTGTAATCCAGGTTGAAATCCACATTCTCTGTTACTACCCAAGATTTCTGAACTAGGCCAAATTTTAACCAAAGGTGATAGTAATGAATTATAAACTAGAAATGATACATCAGGTTTTAGAAATTTTTTGTTTTATAAAACAACTTCGTATTTTTCAAGTGTTCTTCCAATACAGAAATAAAATGGTTCTTATGCTACAGTATCAGTTGATTTTAAAAAGGAAATTTTGTGCAAACTTTAGAAATATCACATTGGTTACAGATAAAAAGTGCCAACCTAGAACAATCCTGAAAGACCCACGGAATCTACCGCCGAACTGTAGGCGCGCCTCGGACCCTCGCTCGCACACCCTCATCCTCGCACACCCGAGTTACGCTCCTCCTCCGGCCGCTGCGCACTGACAGGGGTCCCCACACGCCTCCTTCAGCCTCCACAGCCGGGCCAGCTCCTGCGGGGAGTACTGGGGCGAGGACAGCATGCCCGTCTCGCACGTCTTCTCACACAGCCATAGGCCGTCCTGGGGAGAAACGCAACAAAAGTGAACTTGGGAGCCACGGAACTGAGTTTGAAGACCAGACCCCAGACGCTGGCACGGAGGCCTTCAAAGACACCTGTGTGACCACCGGCAGGTAGGGGGCGGCAGCAGAGGGAATTCTGTGACCAGAAAGCCTGAGACGCGCACACAAAGTTTTCCCGGTGGCTGTAAACCTCTGAGTAACGGCAGTGGTTCTGATGGAATCTTCCAGTATTATTCTGGGGCCGGCAGCAAGCACTTTATAAACAAATACTGGTGAATTCGCCCAAAACCCGGAGGTAGGAATCCTTTCCCTTTTACAACTGAGACGCTGAGCGTGTGGTACTTGGCCCGAGGTCACGATGAGTGGGTGCTGATAAGATGAACAGGAACGACTGACTGAGTCTTCACCACCAGCACGTTCCCCCTGCTACAGCAGAACACAGAGCCTGAGAAACCCCGTCCGTCTAAGACCGTAAAGATGCTGGATAGAATCAACGGTCTTCTTAGAGCGTGGGTGAACTGGGGGCCGAGGAAAAGGAAAATGAGCTGGAGTCCACGAAGGCTCTGCTGGATTTTATAGGCTGCGGGTCCCTGGGCACCACACGGCCAGGAC
Organism: Cryptoprocta ferox; assembly: GCA_028646485.1. Classification (NCBI taxonomy): domain Eukaryota; kingdom Metazoa; phylum Chordata; class Mammalia; order Carnivora; family Eupleridae; genus Cryptoprocta; species Cryptoprocta ferox. The sequence goes on from CM053561.1 coordinate 5,839,974, forward strand.
CCTCGGAGAGGGAGGGAAGGACAAAGTGTGTGTAATTTAGAAGAGAAAACCTGGGTCTCAGCCTTGACGCTGGGTGGGGTGGGTATGCAGCACGAGGCGCGGCCGTCGGTGACACCCGCTTCATAAGAATGTGTTTTACGGCCAGACCTCCACCTCCATTTCCGAGGAGCATGAGGTCACCCAGCCCAGTCTCTCAGCACCCCAAGAAACGTCCCTGAGCACCATCAAACTACAGAATCGGGCCCACAGCGACCACAGATCTCGCAATTAGCAGACACAACATTTTCAGTGTTCAGGAAGTCAGGGAGTGGACTTCGATATGACACGATTATCAAAGCTGACCCGGCAGATGGGGGCTTATTCCTGTTCACCCCTGCAGCGAGGGTGATCTGCTCTGGGCCCCGGTGCCACGGAGAGGTCCTGTCCGGCAGGCCCCGCACGCCCCTCTGCCCCCCACCTTTCTGTGGCCAAAGTGGAAGCTGCAAGAATCCAAAAGTCAACAGAAATCTTTTGAGGCAAAGCCCAGCTTTATACCTGTTCTCTGCAACTTCATTTCTTTTCCTGGCTCAGTGATCAGTATATTTTAAAAGACACCTTACAGGACTCGAACTCATGACCTCCAGGTCAAGAGTCGCATGTTCTACCGCCTGAGCCGGCCGGGCACCGGATTCCTTACGTTTTAAAGCTGCGAAGAATTTCTGACGCATCGTATAGAAACCTGATTCCTCTCTGCGGGTGGGAAAACTGCCATCCCACACCTTTCCTTTCGGTTTAAACTCAGAAAAATAACGCGTGCGAACCTACAGAGATTGCTGTGCATTAACCCAAGGGCGCAGCTCTGCTCCTACATCTTCAGTTCATGGTTTCTGCCTGTCTTGGACCCAGGACCCTCGCCCCCCGGGCGCCCCGCGGCCAGCCCCGCCTCGGGCAGGCTCACCTGGTACCGCGCGGGGCCAATGGCAGCCATCCAGATGCCCATGCTCACGTCTTCTCCCTGTGCGTGCCCGGGAAGTTGAAAGGCAGAAGTTTAAGTGCCGTATCGCCTTTCGACAGGATGCCACGCGTTCCCGGAATCCTCTTCCTACTTCTTTGTTTTCTCGTTATGCTACTGGGAAGGGCCAAGCCTGTATCGACGCCTGTGCACGGAGTCAAAGCCAGCAGCCGTGAACTGCACGACGCGGTAGAGCGGCCAGCCCGCCCTGCTCGTGGACCTTAACCCTCCAGCACGACCGTGCCAAGGAGCCTGCGGATCCCACCGCTAGCCGGCTTGTTCACTGCCACGGTCACCGGAATCGCCAGAAAGCAAGCGCTTGCCTTATAGTCTTCCTTCTTGTGAATGTCAAGCTTCCCCTTCCTCCAGGGACCGTATTTATAAGATGTAGGCTCAAGAAAAGGTTTGGGAATAGAATTTCGAGCCAGGATCGGACGGCAAGGATGGGGTCCCTGAGGGGGAGTCCCTCCCAGAGGGACTACCACGCTCCCCCGGGGCCCGCCGGCTCTGCGCTCAGCGAGGGAACCTTGCGCCGCGCGAGGCCTGGCTGGGGACTACGCTCTTGGGTCAGAAATCCCGAGTCACCTGGTAGGTCTTCAGTCTGCCCGCGTTGCTGGCCAGCCAGTGGACGATGTCCCTGGAGATCACGTACCCCGAGCCGCAGGCGAAGGCCGGGTAGGCGGGGCTGGGGTATTCCAGCTCCTGCCACTTGCCGGTTCGGTCAACTGCCCAGTTCAGCCTGAAACTGAGATTCAAAACGAGTTGGTTTGTTCGTAGCGGCTTGACCTCTGTCCTGCCACTCGGAGGCTGCGCCCTTTACCCCAAGGAAAGGAATTCTCCAGTTGGCAGGCGTGTCGCACAGAAGACCAGACTATCAGAGTCTCTCAAGGTTACAGTGGTGGGTTTCTGCAAGTGCCACCCATCTGGTACCCGTACGCTAAAAAAACCCTCCTCAAGCCATACTGTAGGCCTGAAGCGGCAGCAGTTTCAGACATGCGTCACAAGTTTACTCTAACCACTTCTTTCGGGGCCATGAGAATAAAAGCCGTATCGTTTGCCTCATTACAGGAGTCTGAGGTTTCTCATTTTACAGATTGTCCGTCGAATGGTCGGTGAAAATACAGGAGCCCAGGCGGGAGCTACCAGCTCAGCCATGAGCTTGCTCGGGACAAGCAGCTCGTGTTATTTCATGATCAATGTACCCCATCTGGTCAGGGCCCCGCAGGCCAAGGGCCTCACCAGCTTTAACTTACTTTCCCCACCAGAAGTTAGGCCCGTCCAGATTCTTGTGGGCAATTCTGTCAAACACAGCTTCCAAGTCTATGTAACAGTCGTCGTCCGTTTTCAGTAATAAATCAAAGCTGGTTGTTTCCACAGTCCTGTGGGCAAAAGGGAACACGAGAGTCAGTGCGTCCGTGCAAGGAGACAGAGCGACGCCAAGGTGGTGACTCTGCCGTCCCCGAGCTGCCTGTGGACCTTTTCAGCTTCTTATTCAAGGTTGAGAGCATTGGCTCAGAACGCTGCTGCCAGCCGCAGTCCCCGCCGATGTCACTGAGGGGCGTGACACAGAGAAGTACCAGGCTGACTTTAAAAGGTGCAAAAGAGGGGCGCCTGGGTGGCTCAGTGGGTGAGGCGTCCGACTCTGGATGGCAGCCCGGGTCACGATCTCATGGTCTGAGAGTTCGAGCCCCATTTCGGGCTGTGCTGACGACACAGAGCCTGCTTGGGAGTCCGTGTCTCCCTCTCTCCCCATTCCCCGCTTGCACACCCATCTCTCTCTCTCTCTCTCTCAAACGTAAACAGAAAAAATACAAAAGGAACAAAAGAAAAAACACAAGAAAAAAAAAGATGGCTTAAATGGAACACATGCTCAAACAACACTTCACTGGCCTTGCTCCAGCCGAGCCGCCAAATCCATTCAGCGTTCGACAAGGGGACAGGTGTCAGAGGCCCCGCACACAGAACGCTGCTGTACGAGATGCTCTGCTCTGCGCCACTATTTACACTGCACTCACATATTTTATGGTTTTTATAAAATGGAGTTTGATGCTGAAATATATTTCCCCTTGGAAACGATTTCCAGCAATTAAACTGCTGTAAATGACCCTCTAGGAGGCCCGGGAGGGTGACTTCATTTCCCGAGACACATATGGGTAAGTAGAGAGAAAATGGACTTCTTCGTCTCTCCCTGCCAATCCCAATGCAGCTCTGATTAAAACGAAACAAGACAAAACGAAACTCCCCGAGTCTTGCTAGGGAACCAAACGACAGAAATCTGACTAAAGGAAATCTGGACAAAGTTTCATTAAGTCCAAGAATGGTGACCCTAACCGCAGGTCCACACCACATGGCAGAACCCTGTGCCTCTCAGGTTTGTTTCTAACTGGCAGCACAGGCACACATACTATTGATTTGCTGATGAGGAGGATCTTTTTGATAAAGGACACTGCGGTCGCTGAAGAATCAACTGAACAGAGGCTGAAGAGGGCAGGGCGGGCGGGCAGGTGGGCGGCTGGGAGCAGGTCCCCCAGCACGGGCCTTGGAGCTGGCCCCTCGTGGTGCGGGTGGGGACGATGGCCCAAGACAGGGACAGTAATGACTGAGGGGAGAGGCCAGGACTTCAGAGACCGAGCACCCGAGACAAAGCTGAAACTGACTGACAGTAGTATCTAAACACAGCTCAACTTGCACAACCGCCAATCAGCTCCCTATAGAAAGCCCTAGAACTCCACAATCCAGATTTCCAATTTCCTGGACCTCCGTTCCTGCTCTTTACTTCTTTACACTCTTGCCTTGGCCCCCTTACCACAGGAACTCCTCCTAGCGGCCTTGAGCTAAATAAAGAAGGTTCTTTTTCTCACTCCAGTTGTCCACACATAACATGCCCCAATTTCCAACTCTTATTTATATCTACCCTCTACCCACAGGGTGACCCCAAAATTCTAACCTGCCCGAGCTATGGAACATTATCTTCCATAAACGACTCAGGCCGTCTCCCCGTCAGGACCAGGGGGCTGTGTCCACAGACCGCTTGACCACCTCCCACTCTGCCCAGGACAGCAGAGGGGAAAGGGGCAGACTAGGGGGCCCCCCAAAAAACAAGCTCCCTGACAAACTTGTAAAGACAAAGATGTGAAAACACTATGGGTTTAGTCTAAACGGAGACAGGTGTTACCTCTGTGCTCAGGGTGGACAGTGTCCAAGGGCTCAATGACATGTTGGGGGGACCCTGGAGTAACTAACAATATTAACTCATATTAACTCCTCTCTCCCCTCCCTCTCCTCTCTCTCTCTCTCTCTCTCTCTCTATATATATATATATATATATATAATGGTTGTTTTTGTTGCCATTATTATTATAAAGGTAGGAATTACAACCAAGGTCTAAGAAGGGTTGGCAAAGTTATGGCAGACTCCAAGGGTTTTGGGATTTCATCTTACATAAAAGTTTTCGATTTAGGGCAAGTAGTTTTTTTTTTAATTTATATATTTTTAAATGTTCATTTATTTTTGAGAGAGAGAGAATGCGTGAGCATGGGAGGGACCAAGGATCTGTGCTGAGAGCAGACAGCCCGACGTGGGGCGTGAACCCACGGACCGTGAGATCATGACCTGAGCAGAAGGTGGACCCCTAACCAACCGAGCCACCCGGGCGCCCCAGGGCAAGTGGTTCTTAAACGCATGGAAAAGAGGATGGAAATACGATGTGCATGTTCAGCGAACACGATTCAGACCAGTAACCCGGGTTCGAGGGAACCATACTCAGGCCGTTTAGGTTGGTGGGTATGAACACACGTTTCGGGAGTTTGAGCCCCATACTGGGCTCCCTCCCTCTCTCTCTCTGCTCCTACCCCACCTGCATGCATGCTTTCTCGAAAATAAGTGACCTTAGAAAAAAACCTCAGTGGTCTCGTGTCAATAAAGTGTTTCTACATCCAAAGAACAGTAAAACAAATTGTACCCGCCCAACATTTTTGACAACCTACCACCTATAGAAGTTGAGTAATTTTGCAGGAACGTTTCGGTAAGTGTCGACAACGTCCACAAAAACGATATCGTCGTGGACGCTGCTCTCCTCCCTCAGTAAGGCGTCTTCCCTGTGGAGATTACTCATATGGTCAAGAAGTCTTCGAGGGCGAGAATGAAGGTTTTGTAAGAGAGCATCACCTTCTACAAAGAAAAAGGCGAGAGTTGGAGAAACACGTCACTGCAAACGGCAGCCCCAGAACGTGCAACATTACGTGCACTCGCGCTCCCTCCCCGAGGGACCCGGCGGACAGCAGCCGTTAGGAACCCGCCTGGCGGCCGGGGTGTGGAGAGCAAGGCCGCCCGTCGGGCAGAAGACGTGCACGCCACGTGGGCCAGGAAAGGCCACTGAGACCCAGCCCTAGAGCCGGTATTTCACGTGCTCGCAAGGACGTTCCCTCCGCACTGTTCGTAACGGAAGACACGGCCCATCCACGTCACGGAGCACAGCGGTTAAAGAAATTACCCTGTGCGCTCAGTCGGTTAAGTGTCCTGATTTCAGCTCAGGTCATGATCTCATGGTCGTGAGATCGAGCCCTGCATCAGGCTCTGTGCTGACCAGCGTGGACCCTTGGGATTCTGTCTCTCTCTCCCCCCATCTCTCTGCTCATCTCCCACTTGTGCTCTCTCTCAAAATAAATAAACATTAAAAAAAAAAAAAGCGGTTAGAACAGACTGGATGGATGCTGGTCTTAAGGCATCACTAGGGTTAAAAAAAAAAAAAAAATTACCCTGATCTTGCATGTTGAGATGGATGGCACTGAAAAATGGCGCTGAGGAAAGAGTGTATTTATTGCTAATCGATATACACAATCTGATGCCGTAGAATCAATTCTAAAACACTCTCATCAGAAACGCCTGAGTGGCTCAGGTAAGCGTCCAACTTTGGCTCAGGTCATGATCTCGCAGCTCGTGGGTTCGAGCCCCGTGTTGGGCTCTGTGCTGACAGCCTGGAGCCACCTCTGGATTCTGTGTCTCCCTCTCTCTCTGCCCCTCCCCCACTCGTGCTCTCTCTCTCTCTCTCTCTCTCTCTCTTGCTCTCTCTCAAAAGTAAAAACATTAATAAAAAATTTTAAAACACTCTCATCAAAACTGCATGTCATTTACAGATAAGTACACATGGAGTAGAAAGCAGAGGACGGGTGCAAACGTCAGGACAGCGACGTCCTTTCCCAGGGGAAGAGGGGGCGGGGCTGGCACAGCCGGAGCGAGGAGGCTCCACCTGTATCTGTAATGTTCTATTTTTCTTAAAAAATACATTTAACAAAGGAAGCAAATATGACAAAATGTAAACATTAGTTAATCCTGAATAATAAGTACATAGATGTTTCTTACAGCACTCTCCATTTTTGGTGTATTTGTGACACTTCATAATAAAAATGTGTTAAAAGACATTTATTTACTTTCACCCAAGTTTAGGAATCACTTGTCACATCTGGGCAGGGACTGTCCTCAGATCCTGTCGATTTCAGGCAGCAATTTTTTCACTGGGCTACGATTTTCTCAAATGTCTGGATCAAATCAGAGAAAACTTCCGTGACAAATAAAGTGAGTGGCTGAGGGGTGAGGACAGGAAACGACACAGTCATCTGGCCCCCCACCTTCTGTGCCCACATGGGGGCCTGGCGGCTTGAACCCGCTTTCTGCCTCTGCCGCCCTGACTGCTGGGCAAGCTCCACGTTTCCGGGCCTGCAGGCTCGTCGGGAGGAGGCGGGGGCGGGCTAGGGCAGCGGTTGTCGGGATTGCTCACTGAAATACAGACGCCCAGGCCCGAGCCTAAAGCTTCAGCAGGTCTGGGGTGGGGCCCGAGACTCTGTACCTTTAACACGTGTCTCCCTCGAACTGAAGCAGGCAGACCACACGCTTCTGTCCTTTGAGAGACACAGGCCGAAATGACCCTGGGTCCCTCCAGCTCTTACTTCTACTGTAACATCCTTGAACTTAAAAGATAAAGATAAATCTATACAATTTAACACTCGAGATATACTACGAGAAGCATTTAAGAAACCTGTACTCTGAGAGACAGCGTATGTTCAAATATTCACATAATGAGGAGAAAGTGTACCCGTGAATCGGGGGGAAGGTGAGTCAACTGGACCCCCTCCAACAGAGAGACGGGTGCAGGCATCAACTGCACCATGCCTGGGTCAGGGGAACAAAGGTTTCTTCCCTTCTGACGGATAAGCGGCTCTGAGGCCACTCCAGCTCTACAGCCAGGGTCTAGCAGTTCCGCAGAAGTCCTCACACGGGGCCAAGAAGGTCCAAGGTCAAGATCACCTTTATGGTGAAAGACTGGACGCTTCCCTTCCAAGAGCAGGAACAAGACAAGGATGCCTCTGCTCTGCCATGTCGACTCAGCACTGCCCTAGAATGTTCTAGCCATGACCCTTAGACGAGAAAAAACAATAAAAGGCATCTAGCTTGGGGGGAAAAAAAAGTAAAACTATCTCTTTGCGGAAGACATGATCTTGTATATGGAAAATCCTAAGACACACACAAAACTAGTAACTTAATACATGAATTCAGCATAATTACAACACATGAGAAGGACATATGAAAATCAACTGTATTTCTACACATTAGAAATGAACAATCTAGAAATGAAACGTAAAAAAAAATTCCAATTATAGCATGCAAAAGAATATTTAAGAATAAATTTAACCCCCACCAAAAAAGCAAGACTTCTCTGAAAGCCACAAAACCACTAAAAGAACTCTAGTAAGACCTAGATAAAAATGGAAAGATACCATGTTCATGGATCAGAGACAATGTCAGGACGGAGCGCTCCCCCCAACGATCTACACGTTCACTGCAACCCCTTTCAAAAGCCCAGCTGGCTTGTGTGCAGAAATTGACAAGCCAATCCTAAAGTCATTATGGAAATGCAGGTGACCCAGAAGAGCCAAAACAATCTCGAAAGAGAACAAAGTTGGAGGATTCACACTTCTGATGTCACATCTTACTACGTAGTCAAGACAGTGCGGTACTAGTGTTAAGGACAGACACACAGATCAACAGATTAGAACTAGAGCCCAGAAATACATCCTTACGTTTACGGTCAGAAAGGGCGGTGAGCAGGTGATGGTTGTTAGGGGCCAGGGGAGGGGACAGAGTGTCTGCTGACGGCCCACAGGGATTTTTTTGGGGAGTGATGGAAATGGTGTGCAGTTAGTGGAGACGCTTATGGAACTCTCATGCACTGGAACCCACTGGCTTAACCACTTTAAAAGGGTAAAATGAATGTGAATTATAGATCAATAAAGCTTTTTTTTAAATGACAAAAAAAAAATCAGCTTTCATGTCACAGTATGGGCTAAGATTAGGTGCGTGGGACTCAGGGCGCTCTTCCGCTTTCAGGCAGCCCACTTACCCTGAATAGTGTAAATGAAACCGCCTGCAACTCCCTCCACACCTTCCATGAATCCATGCGGCAAGGCGCCCTCCCCGGCCTGGAAGAAACAACAACAGAAGCGCTCAGTGGCATGAAGCCGATGCGCTGGACTCGCACGATTGGGACGACCTTGGCACCCTCCCAGTCACGATACTGGACCGGGGGGCACACAGCGGTCCACAGGGTGTTCAGACTCTGACTTACACAGGCCCACAGATGCTTGAACTTGCTACCGTTGAGTACAAAACCCATCTTCGTTAACCTCCCAACCTTACCGCTGGAAAAAGCATTATGGCCATCTTTGATTTCTTGGACAGGAAAACTGCCACGAATTCAAACGCACCTAGGCCCGTGTTTAACCTCCACTCCACCACGCAGAGAAATGCCGTGAACAGGTGGTTCAGACGCAGCCCTACCGATTACTGACGTGGAAGGTGCCAACTGTCAGCGACAGTCCTTTCCGCCTCTGAGGATTGGAGGACCTTTTATTTTTTTAAAAATTTTGTTTTAATGTTTATTTATTTTTGAGAGAGAAAAGAGAGTGTGAGCAGGGGAGGGGCAGAGAGAGAGGGAGACACAGAATCGGAAGCAGGCTCCAGGGTCGGAGCTGTCAGCACAGAGCCCGATGCGGGGCTCGAACTCACAGACTGTGAGATCATGACCTGAGCCAAAATTAGACGCTTAACCGACTGAGCCACCCAGGCGCCCCTGGAGGACATTTATTAATCGAGGTTTACCTCTCCCCACCTCACAAGTCCCCCCGTGCCCCTGCTCAGGGTGCAGGGTTTTGCTGCGTGCTGCACACCTGTGTGGCCCAGCCACTGGCCCACTGGTCGCCACAGTCCCGCTCGGGCCAGTTCACAGCCTCTTGTCAACAGACCTTTCAGCAGCTGTGCGCCACAGGGCAGTGGTTTAGGGCCGCAGACACTGGCCTGGGGTGACTGCGGGCACCTGTCGTCTAATGTCCAGTACGGCCCGGAGCTCGAAGTGGAGGAGACCACTGACGGTGAACTACCGTTTCCGGCTCTGCAGCTCCACGGGAGCTCGTGGACTCTGCTTTGTCCCCGTGTACCCGACGTTTCACAGTACTCTTTACGAACTTCTCTCTAAAAGGTCACAGCTTGGCTTTTATTTTGGCTTTTAGAAGTTTCTGACGTTGTCACTTGCTGGCAAGGGAGCAAGATTCATGGAAGCTTTGCGCTTTCTGCTTCTATGATGAACACCTTTACCTCGTACGTGGGGTTTCCAGAACAGGCTGCTAAGTTACTGGACTTTTCCTTAAGGTGAGCTCAGTGTTTAAGCCGTCTCTAGCTCTCTACAGCCATGTGTACCCCAACGTGGATCGTTTGAGTCTTCACATTTGAACCTAGTCCTCAGCTCAGTGGTCATCCGTTTCCTTTGTGTAACCCACTTAATACTGCAGAATTCTGACACGCTTTGGATATTTTTAAGTTTCACAGATAGAAAAGGAGGCAATGAATGTATATATATATATATACACACACACTTTTTTGATTATTTATTCTTATTATTTTTTGAGTGAGAGAGAGGGAGACAGAGCACGAGTGGGGGAAGGGGAGAGAGAGGGAGACACAGAATCCGAAGCAGGCGCTGACAGCTTAGAGCCTGACGCAGGGCTCGAACTCACCAACTGTGGGATCATGACCTAAGCCGAAGTCGGACACTTAACCGACTGAGCCACCCAGGTGCCCCAAAGAGGCAACATATTAAAGACGCTTGCCTTGGGGCGCCTGGGTGGCTCAGTCGGTTAAGTGTCGGACTTCGGCTCAGGTCATGATCTCCCACTTCAGGAGTTCGAGCCCCACGTCGGGCTCTGTGCTGACAGCTCAGAGCCTGGAGTCTGCTTTGCATTCTGTCTCCCTCTTTCTCTCTGCCCCTCCTCCACTCGTGCTTTGTCTCTCAAAAATAAACAAACATTAAAAAAATAATAAAGGTACTTGCCTTGGAAATAAATTATAATGAAATTCTATAAAACATCTATCTTAAATACAGGACTTTTTGTAATAAAGAATGAGATCCTAAACACGACCCACAAGGCTAAGTCTTTAGTTATATATGAATCTGTGGATTTGTCCGTCTAACGTTTCTCTCCTTCACTCGAGTAGAAGTCCCACGGTGAGCCAGGAATGGTGTTCTAAATGGGTAATAACATACCACATAACACTCATTTCAAATTCAGGAATTAATTCACGTAAGATTAACATTAACGAGAATATACGAAGCTTCTGAACTGAGACGCCAAGTCCCTTCCCCATCTTCGTTCCAGAGAATCAAGCAGGACGAAACACTGCGTCTGCGAGACCACCACAGACACCGCTTGCTTACTTAAAGCTCATCGTTTTAGGTGTGCCCACACCTGATCGCCCCGAATTTACGTTGAGAAATTCACCTGTCGCTGTTTTAAATTTGAAGCAAATGTGAATCACGGAGAAACTTGAGGCCGAGACCCCAGCACCGTAAATGAAAGCGAATCCTCCCTCTTATTTTCCATCTATTTTAACTAACGTCCTACTGTAGGGCTGAGACAGTGAACATTCTGACTCCTGCTGAGCAAGGGTCCTTCCAGAACGCTAGCTTAGCAATTACTGACAAACAGAACATCACACGTTTTAAAAAGGCCCCTATCTTGGGGCGCCCGGGTGGCCCGGTCAGATAAGCGTCCGAGCCTTGAACTCGGCTCCGGTTGTGTGATCTCACGGTTGGCGGGACGGAGCCCCGAGCTGGGCTCTGCGCTGACAGCGTGGGGCCGCTTGGAGTCCTCTCCCCCTCCCTCTCTGCCCCTGCTCCACTCACGCTCTCCCTCCCTCTCTCTCAAAACACACTAACAAACTGAGGACCGACCAGGAAGGCGGCTCTCCCGAGGGCTGGGCCACGCCTTCCCGGAACAGCGGAGCTGCTCGACTTCGCTGCAGTGACCCGGCACCTTCTGCGGCACGTGCGTCACACACACGCCAGTCACGGTGCCACGTGCCCTGGGCTGACGTAGAAGGACACCTAGAAACACTGGATGTACTAAAAGATGCTCAAGGAGGCCGAGCAACCCCAGGAAAGGAGGAGGGCTTACCGTCAGGACTCTGAGAACACCCCCACCGTCATTCACGGTCACTTTGTGGAGATTTCTTGACACGAGGCCCTGGAGGTCTTGGCTCTCCCACACGATTGTACCTTCAAAGCTCTTTTTGTGGAAAGATGAAGTAGAGTCGGTTTGTTTATTGTTGTCATTGAGGTTTTACAGTAAGTTTTTAAAGAAAAGTTAATTTTTTTCCTAAGACCCATTGGTGGAAACGTGTGTCCCAGCTACTCTAACCCACGCTCCTGTGGACATTCTGGTGTATACTCTCGTGTCATTTTTTCTTTCATGCACCTGTGAAAGAAACCAGCACAATTCTGCTCACTGTTGTTTGCATTTCCCACCACACCGGAGCGTCTCCTGACGCTGCTGCGGCCTGTACGGCCGTCCCTTCTTGTGCGTCTGTGACATGACACTGTGTGCGGGCATCCTGAGTCACACAGACCCCTGCCTGCTGGCAGACATCTGGGCTCGGTCAAATATCTAAGGGGCGCTTGGGTGGCTCAGTCGGTTAAGCTTCCGACTTTGGCTCAGGTCATGATCTCACGGTCTGTGGGTCCGAGCCCCGTGCTGAGCCCTGGAGCGTGCTTTGGATTCTGGGTCTCCCTCTCTTTCTGCCCCTCTCCTGCTCACCCTCTGTCTCTCTAAAAATAAACATTAAAGACAAAAAATTTTAAAAAATAGCCAATAAGTCATGTTTTGGTGTAAATGCTTATTTTTCCCTAATAGTTCGTTTTGTTTTAAGGTAAATTTTCAGGGGTGAAATTACAGGGACTAGAGGTATTTTATATGGATTTGGGGACACAATGCCCAGTTGTTTTCTTCAAAAGGAAATTATAACTAACTTATAGTGTCTTTCCCAATTTACAAAAATACCAAGTGCACTGTATTCTTCCAAGTATGGCATATGGGTAAAAGCAACGAAGTTTAAATCAACTTATTAGATTAAAAAAAAAGATCCATCATTTAATTGCATTTGAGTTCTAGTGATATTTATAAATCATGTCTCTTCTGGGAATTCCTGACCCAGGCTTCTTTGCCATTTAGCTACTGAGTTTTCCATTTTTCTTATTAATCTGTGTTATCTTGTAATCAATGACCTTGTGTATATATTATATGCTAAAATAGTTTTTCCAAATTGTTTGCCACTTAACACTATGGTTTTTTTGTTTGTTTTTGAAACTAAAGGGTCCATAAGTTTTATCTTGTCAAAATTGACAAGCTTTTCCTTTGTGATTATTACTATTAACTTTTGGGCTTACCAAGTTACACTCCCCTGCCCCAAGGTTTGATACGCATTTAAATTCCAGTGTCTTCTAATTTCTCAATGGGAGCTCAGCTGCTCCTTCCACTGCTCAGGCTGCCTCCACGGTCAGCCCCTTGGGGGAGACTTGCTCCAGAAACCCAACAGAAGGCAGCCAGCTCCCACTTTTTCTCTACCGCATCAGCCTTATTTTCCTAACACCACTTATCGCTCTGCTCTCGTTTATGTTCCTTTTGTCAAACTAACCACTCCCACTAGAACGCAAGCACCAGGAGAGCAGGGATCTTATCAATCACGAGGTCCCTGGCACCCAGAATGGCTTGACATACAACAGGCGCCTGAAAGATATTCACTCAATGTCGAACTCAAGATTAACCGGAATGAATTTTGTTCTAGAGCACGAGATAGAAGATACAGCTTTAATATTCTTTAAAAAGTTTCACATATTAAAATTGAGAGATAAAAGTGCTTTAGTGTCTTAGTTAGCCAGGATTATAAGGAAACAGTACAAAATTCAGTTTGTCCAACAAGCTAGGCCAGGGGTTTGAAAGCTTTCTTTCTTTCTTTTTTAAAGCACTACAACTTCTCTGTGAGAGCAGATAAAAACACTGACAGAGTCTGGATTCCCTACGCAGTCTGTCACTTTATATCTGGCTAATGGGTCCTTCATCTGCATTGTTGGTGAGACTCCGGATACACGCTGAGCAGCTCCAGGATTCCCGAGAGCAGGCCTCATACTCACACTGCAGGTCGTCACTGCCTGACCTCGATGACAGAGAAAATGAGACAGACCGTGACGACAGAGAAAATGAGGCCGACTTCACGGGGCTGCGCGGAGGGCTAGTGACCACACGCAGCAGTGTCTTTGCCCAGCACAACAGAGCCTTACAACCACTGGGAGGGATGCAGAATGTGAAGTGCCCCTTTAAGAGATCTCATTGTCTTATCCTGGAAACAGGTGCGGATTATTTCTATGTTCTCCCTGGGTGGCCTTAACTCTCTATTCAACTTGACACTGAACCTCAACTCTGTAGAAACAAACAGCAATCCCACCGAAGAAAAACACAAGACTAGGGAGAAAGACACCAAATATGTTGGGATACAGATGGATAACATTATATTCTGTTAACTTTTCTATATTTTGTCAAATTTTCAACAGTGCAAAATGTTTTTCACACTTTTATGATCAGGAAAAATTTTTTTTACATTAAATAAATGTATACAACTAAATAAATTTAGGGTCAATCTTCTTTCAGGCATGAGCCGTTCTTTCAGCTTTGAATGTCTACGATGTAGTAGGCTGTGGGCTCTTCGAAGATCTGAAGAAACGAAACCACTCTTGTCTTCAGATCATCACCATGTGCCATGGTACCTTCAGTAACAAAGGAAAGTCATTCTGCTTGAGGTCAGACAAAATTTCAAGTGACGGTGCGAATGGAGCTAAGTCTTGGAGGCATGAGAGTAAGACAAGTGAGAAGCAGACAAAATAACCCATCACAAGGCAGACTTGAAAGAGCACTGCATGTTCAGCACAACCTCAGTCCTGCCGAGGCGCAAGGCTGAGGGAAGGAGAGGTGGAGGGGAGGCTAAGGTTGCCTGTGGCTGCTGTAATAGCGTCTGTCCTTTATCTCGAAGGCAGGGGGAAGCACTTAAGTTTGCAAGTCCAAGAGTGATACATCACAGCTGCATTTTAGAAAGGCCACCCCAGCAGCAGCACAGCACCAGAGCAGCTGATGGGGAGAAGGGGAACTATCACAGGAGTCCAGGTGAGAAGGAGCAAGCGCTTATCTAGCAATTAAGACTGCCACCCGAGAAACTGAAGGAGACAGAAATCTACGGAAAGATTTTCAAGCTCATAGACTGGAATGTCTGTACTATTCAAAGCAATCTACAGATTCAATGCGATCTCTACCAAAATTCCAATGGCTTTTTCACAGAAATACAATAAACTATACTAAAATTTGTATGAAACCACAAAGAGACCCCAAATAGCCAAAGCAATCTGAAGAAGAACAAAGCTGGGGCACCTGGGTGACTCATTTGGTTGAATGTCTGATTCTTGCTTTCGGCTCAGGTCATGATCTTGCAGTTTGTGGGACAGCCTGCTTGGAATTCTCTCTCTTTCTTTCTGCCTCTCTCCTGACCCCCTGCCCTCTCTCCCTCTCTCTCAAAATAAATAAACTTAAAAAAAAAAAAAGAACAGAGCTGTAGGCATCATGCTTCCTGATTTCAAACTGTATTACAAAGCTATTGTAATCAAAACAGCATGGTTTTGGGAAAAAACTGACACAGAGATCAGCGGAACAGAAGACAGAGCTGAGAAAAACCCCACACATATTACAGTCAATTAATTTACAAAAGAGGAGGCGAGAATATACAATGGGGAAAGGACAGTCTCTTCAATAGACCGTGTTGGGAAAATGGGACAGCCACATGTAAAGGAATGACACTGGACCGCTACCTTGTACCATACACAAAAAACAACTCAAAATGGCTTAAAGACATGAACATAAGACCTGACATCATAAAACTCCTAGAATAAAATAGGTAGTAAGCTCCTTGACACTGGTCTTGGCAGTAATTTTTTGGATTTGACACCAAAAGCAAATCCAACAAAAACAGAAATAAACAAGTGGGACTACACTGAACCGCAAAGCTCCTGCACAGCAAAGGAAACCATTGACAACATGAAAAGGCAGCCTATGGATGGGAGAAAATATCTGTAGGGAGTGACTACCCAAAATATATAAAGAACTCCTACAGTTCAACAGCAAAAATCCAAACAATCCAGCTAAAATACGGGCAGAAGATCTGAAGAGACATGTTTCCAAAGATGACATAGAACCAAGGGACACATGAAAAGATGCTCAACATCACTCACCTTCAGAGAACGTCCCCTCACACCAGTTAGAGTGGTGACTACCATCAGACAAATAACAAGTGTGTTGACAAGGATGTGTCGAAAAGGGAAACAGTGGCTGTAGCCACTGTGGAAAACAGTATGGAGGGTCCTCAAAAAATTAAAATAGAACTACCCTACGATCCAGTAACTCCACTTCTGAGTATTTATCCAAAGGAAATGAAAACACTAACTTGAAAAGATATCTGCACCATCATGTTCACTGCAGTATTATTTCAACAGCCAAGGCATGGAAGCAACCCAAGTGTCTACAGATGAATGGATAAAGAAGATGTGATACACGCATGCACGTGCATGGAGGAAGAGAATTCAGCCATAAAAGGAAGGAAACCTTGTCATTTCCAACATGGATGGAACTTGAGGGCATTATGCTAAGTGAAATAAGTTAGACAAAGACAAATCCCATATGATTTCACTTATATGTGGGCTCTAAAATTTTTTTAAAAAGCCAAAAACAAAACATCGAACTCACAGAGACAGAGAACAGATGGGTGGTTGCCAGAGGCATGGGCTGGGTGGATACGCAAAATGGGAGAAGGGGGTGAAAAGGTACAAATTTCCAGTTATAAAATAAGTGAGTCCTGGGCATGTAATAATGTGCAGCACGGTGACCACAGTTAACAATGCTGTATTGTGTATCTGAAGATTGCTAAGAGGATCTTGAAAGTTCTCATCACAAGAAAAGAAATGGAACTGTGGTGATGGATGTTACCTAGACTTAGTGAGATCATTTTGCAATACTGAATTATGTTGCACACCTGAAACTAATATGTCAATTACATCCCCATTAAAAAAAAAGACTGCCTTCTGAGTTGAATGAAATGCTTACA
This sequence comes from Cryptoprocta ferox, assembly GCA_028646485.1. Classification (NCBI taxonomy): domain Eukaryota; kingdom Metazoa; phylum Chordata; class Mammalia; order Carnivora; family Eupleridae; genus Cryptoprocta; species Cryptoprocta ferox. Next base: position 5,856,487 of record CM053561.1, read on the forward strand.
TTAAAGAAAACAGTGTCTCTAATAACTAAGAAGTGCTCTGAGGTTGAAGCTTAATTAGTAAAATCGAGGTCTTTAAACAATGTATCAAGTGGCCAAACCCAAAAAGCTGGTCAAGAGAGAAGTTTTGGCAATGTAGCAATGTCCAGTGGGAGAAAGATGCAGGAATTGGAAGGTCCTGCCTGAATGAGCCACGTGTCCCACTGCTGTAATCAAATTCAACGATCAAACCAAGCACTGTTCAGATTTGGGTTTCTTGGTGCCTGAGATCCCAGTTAGGAGATCCCCAGATAGGGGTCATTACTTTTCAAATGAAATCAGCTAAGCCCCATTCAAGATGAATGGACGGACATTCTGGTTTACAAACTGGTCTTCCGTGAATTTATTCAGCGTCATTCAGTGAGAATCTGACCATCTTTCAGTAATTTTGTGGACTAATCAAAATTCCTAACTCTTTCCAGCTGACCAAGATAATGGGCCAGACTCCATAAAACTGATTAGCCTGAAGTATTAAAGTTTATTTTCTTCCTCTTTGCCTCACACTGTGACTCCTTCCTCTTTTTTTTTTTTTTTTAAGTTTATTTATTTTGAGAGAGACAGAGGCAGTGCATGCAGGGGAGGGGCAGAGAAAGAGGGAGAGAGAGAATCCCAAGCAGGCTCCACACTGTAAGCCAGAAACTCGATGTTCCTTTCATGAACAGGAAAGCCCCCACAACAAAGCATTATCTGGCTCAAAATGTTGATGGTGGTGAGATTTAGAAACTCTTTAAGAGGAGGGGTCAGGGGTGCCTGGGTGGCTCAGTCGGTTAAGCATCCTACTCTTGGCTTCCGCTCCGGTCATGATCTTGTGGTTAGTGAGTTCGAGCCGCACATCAGGCTTGCTGCTGTCAGCCTATCAGCACAGAACCCGCTTCGGATCTTCTGTCCCCCTCACTCTCCCCCTCCTCTGCTCTGCTCTCTCAAAAATAAATAAAAACATTTTAAAAAATTAAAATAAACAAAACAAAGAATGGCTTCCTTCAAAAGCTGAGATCCAACAGGTAGCCAATGCTACGTAGCTAAGCCACTTCTCTTAGAAGATACCTTTGATGGTACATACTTCATGTAACAAAGAAAAAAGTTCATATATGAAATTAAAAGGAATACAAGGACACAGGAACATAGGCATTCTCACATAACGCTGGTGATCACTCAAACTGATACAAACTGCTAAGCTGCCCTCCAGAAAGAAATCGTATGCCTTAAAAATGTGTATAAAGTCCAAACCAACAACTTAGCCTAAGAAAATAACCAGCTATGTACACCTAAGAGGAAGGAACATGAGGATGTTCGCTACTGGTTTCTGTGTAACACTGAGAAATGGGGAAATTTTTTCCCAGTGTGTTTTAGTTTCGCTTTCATTTAAAATGTTTTTAAGCGGAAGTTCATGTACAGGCGAAATGAAGGCGATCCCTTTCACATCCACGGAATTAACATGGATAGTTTCAATTACTTGTTCTTAACTGCAAAGACCCACAGCGTGCTGTAAGGCGTGTTGCACAAGCAAACCAAACCCACGTGACCAGCGGTAGGAAGGTATCTCTGGGTCAGTCCGCGGAGCCCCTCAGCTGTCTAGCTTCCACATTTTAGCTAGGCTTTGACATTGCAGCATGAACTCTCCAGAAGATCTAAAGTGACTCCCAGAGATGCTCGGGAACCTGGTCCCTACCGTGGTTCCAAAGCACCGAGGAAGGGCCTCTGACCAGACGAACGAAGCTGGAAAGGCTGAGGCTGACGGATGAGCGATCTGGTCACGCCCAACCGCGCAATACTCCGCAGCCAGACCATGGCTTCACTGCAGGACTGACGAGGGCTGTTGGCAGGTGGGTGAGGGGATCTCTAGAACATGTGTACCAAACACTGGACCTGGAAGGATCTAGAAGGGGACCGCTCTTTTCAGACATGTTCCATAACCTGGGGAGCTTTATTCATCTTGGAAATGTGGCCGATCCCTCTGCACTCACCACCCCCAACTTTAGATAAGTAACCTACTTGACTTATTCAGATGGTGTCTGCATCTGATGTTTCCATCAGGCCGTACCTGTTATTATCCTTCGGCAGTAAAACAGTCATACAGTCCCTGCTCCGCTAGATAAACCACGGTAACGGGCAGTGCTTTCCGACGAGGGTGGTCTGGCAACTCCTGGGGCTCTGTGGCGGTTGGGTGCGGAGAGCCCCGTCTCAGTACGCACACACCAAGGGAGGCGCACCTACGCTCCTCGGGCACCAAACGCTGAGCGCCCGTCTCTGCAGAACGTACCCCCGGCCTACGAAGGGCTGAACCGGTACCACAGCCCCTTCATTACCCCTGTACCTCGGGCAAGATGAACTGCTCCACGGGCTTGTACCACAGCTTGTTCACCTGCACACCACAGCTCGGAGGACTAAAACGGGCCACGAAGAGGGCCTCCTACAAATGGGGGTGGGGGGGAAAGGCAAGAAATAGGGGCAAAAAAAGACAAAAGGAAAAGACTTCATGTTAGTGCATCGGCAGCAAGTTTGCAAACATCGTCTGTCTTGGTCGGTGTAATCCTTGACGGCCCCGGCCACAGTTAATATGGGTCTCCTGTCATTGAGACATCATTTGCGTTTCCCAGTGCAATCGTGGTTATTAAATAGATATATGAGATAACGAAAGTTGTCGCGAAGTTCTAAAACACTAAACGGGCGCCTGGGTGGCTCAGTCGGTTAAGCGTCCAACTTCAGCTCAGGTCATAATCTCAAGGTTTGTGAGTTCGAGCCCCGCATCAGGCTCTGTGCTGACAGCTCAGAGCCTGGAGCCTGCTTCGGATTCTGTGTCTCCCTCTCTCTCTGCATCTCCCCCACTCACGCTGTCTCTCAAAAATAAATAAACATTTAAAAAATGTTTAAAAAAAAGATTTGAGAATAATCCTAATTTCTAGATCAGGATAACAGTGGAATCCAGAGAGCTGCTGTTTTAGTTATGTATTTGAGTTTTTGTGTCAGTGAAACTTAAACACAATAAAACTTAAACTCCCATGCCTGAGTCATTTCATAAAGCTCTCTCACTGTAATCATAATGGCTGGAATCATTAGTAGGATTTGTTCCCTCCTGCTTACATTTATGTAATTAAGCACATTCACCAACTATAGATTCTTTAAAAAATAGGAATAGGACAAAATGCAAAAAAATAAAAAATAAATCTCATCTTAAATTGATTTACATATTTACTGGTTGCTCTCTAACACTGTATCTGTTAGTAACAATTAACGTTCACAATAACACAAAAATAAGTTCAATGATGTCTAAAAAACCTGAGTTATTCTACAGATAACAATTCCTCTATAGATAACAATTATGAACACTGGACAAAACAGAAAAAAAAAATGGTCTGAAGGCACTGGAATGTGAATAGGCTGAAACTGGAGGAAAATCAGTACTAGGAAGAAGACAACAGCACATTTAAAAAACTATTTTTTAAATGGTTCTTTGTCTGAAGGCACACCTTGGGGGGCAACTAGAAATTTTAATTAAAAGCTGCCATTTTTCTAGTTGAAAAATATCCAAGGACAGAGTTGGGGCAAACACATCAGCTACAAAGTGAGGCAAATCCCAAAAAGGAAAGGGTCAAAGAGTCCTAAATTCTTCATATAAATTCTGCCCAAATCCGTGGCTGACTCATGACATTCACATTCAAAGCGAAATCCAAGCAGCCCATCAAAGTCCCGAAGAACTGAACAGAGATTTCAGCTGCTGCCCACTGCAAGGGAGAAAAAGTCTCAAGTCTCTCCCAGCCAATGTAGCTGCCTGCTAAAACAAACAAAAAATTCAATACTCTTCACGGAATATAATAGGATCCAGAGACCCTGCAATGAATTCTTCACAATATCTAGGACATAATCCAAAGTTACTTGATATAAGATACACCATGAAACTGTTATCCATGCTCAAGAGAAAAGATGATAATAATCAATACAGACAGACTTCAACATGATTCAAATACTAGAACAAACAGACAGGATTTTAAAGCCATTATTATAACTAAGGTTAAAGCTGCAAAGAAAATATGTTCAAAATTAATGAACACAGAAAATTTTAGAGGAATAAAACGAGAAAAGAGAACTGAAGGGAAATTCTGGAACTGAGAGGTACAATCTCTGAAATAAATTCACTGACGAGGCTTAACAGCAGATTTGAGATGGTGGAAGAGTCAGTGAATCTGAATACAGATTGATGGAAATGATCGAATCTGAAAAACAGAAAAAAAAATTTTTTTAATGTGCATAGACAGTCTCATGATCTGGGCAACAACGCCAAAAAGTCTAATAGACATGAAATTGAAATCCCGGACTGAGTGGAGAAAATGGGGCTGAGCAAAATTTTTTTAAGAAATAACAGCTGAAGGTTTCCCAAATTTGGTAAAAGACAAACTTACAGATTCAAGAAAGTTGGCAAACCCTGAGCGGAATAGACACACCAAAGTACACCACAATCAAACTGCTTAAAACCAAAGTACACCACAATCAAACTGCTTAAAACCAAATATGAAGAGAAAATCTTCCAAGCAGCCAGGAAAAGCAGGCAAAACCCACATTCCATGTATCATCCCCGGGAGCAACAGGAAGGCTAGCTGGCTTCTCACCCGAAACAATGGAGGCCAGGAAATACTGAATGGACATGTTAAAAATACTGAAGAGAAAAGAAATCAACCCAGAATTTTTAGATCAGAAAATATTCCATAAGAAAAAAAGGAGAGGGGGTACAGAATAAAAGCAAAATAAAAACATTTTCAGAAAAAATAAAACTAGGCAAATTCATTACCAGTAAATTTGCATGTTCAGGAAACTTCAATATTCAGGAAGGAATGAAGAGCCCCAGAAATGGTAAATATGTGTGTGGGCAAATCTAAAAGACTATACCTTCTCTAAATTACTTTCATACACATTTAGCTGTTTAAAGCAAAAGATGTAACATTTTTCTTATATTTGACGTGAAAGGGTACAACATCAATTTTAAGAAAAATGAAAAGTTTAGGACGTGTATTGTAATCTTTCTGTCAACCACGCACACACAGGAAATAGTCATACAAAGAGCTGTAGCTGAAAGGACAACAGAGAAATTAAAATGGAATTCTAAAAAAATACTCAAACCCAAAGAAGTCAGGGGAAGAGGAAGAGAGACATGAAAAACAGTGTAACAAACAGAAACAAACAGCAAAATGAAAAACAGAAATCCAACTGCTTCAATAATTGCATTAAATGTAAATGGATAAACACTTCATGTGAAAAAGTAGAGATTCTCAGACTGAATAAAAAGGAAGACCCAACTACAAGCTGTCCTCAAGGAACACAATTTCTAGCAATTAAAAAAAAATGATATATCATGACCAAGACGAACAGGAGGTTGGTTTAACATTTCAAAATCAACAAACGTAATTCATCCCACTAACAGAATAAAGGACAAGAACCCAGGAAACATTCAATATGCCCACTATCAGGAGAATGAATGGATAAGCATACTGCTGGAATACACCTCAGCCAAAAAAAAAAATAAAAAAAAAAAGGGAAAAGGGATGGGGCGCTGGCTGACTCAGTTGGTAGAGTATGCCCTCTTGATCTCAGGCTTGTGAGTCCAAGCCCCACATTAGGCACAGATCTCACTTAAAAAAAAAAAAAAAAAAAAAAAAAAGGAAAAGAAAAGGGAAAATTCACTAATACATACAAGAACATGGATGGGTTACAAAACCACGTTGAGTGCAAGACGCCTTACACAGGAGAGTACTTTTTTATTCTATTTACATATAAAATCCCATTAACAGGCAAAACTAGTCAACGGTAACAGAAAAAAAAAAAAGCTTCCTCTAGGAAAGGGGACAGGGTGACAGGAGTTTGGATTACACAGCTTTATGTAGTTTAAACTGACTGAGGGGTGCTTGGCTGGCTCAGTCAGAAGAGTATGTCACTCTTCAACTCGGGGTCATGAGTTCGAGCTCCTCGTGGGATGTAGAGATTCCTTAAATAAAACTTTAAAAAAGTAAATAAATAAAAATTAAAAACCATAAACAAACCTTAAATTCTAGTTAATGATATACAACCTGAAGTGTTTAGGGTCAAGGTGTGCTGATGCCTGAAACTGAATCTGAAATTCAGTAGGGAAAAAAAAAAAGATTGAAAAACAACTATACATATGATAAAGCAAATGCAGCAAAATGTTAACTACTGTAGAAATTAGGTAGATATATGGGTGTTCACTATAGAATTCCTCCAAGACTTCTATAGTTTAAAACCCACAAGTGGATCTTCTCAAATACAGTTTCTGGCTGATATGCTCCTTCAGATATGCTCTGTGAACAAATCAGATTTCCCCATGTATCAAGAACAGAGTAAGCCCAGTTGTTTTAAACTTTCATTCCCTCTACATTCTCCTTACAAAAGACGTTTGAAGCAGCTGTCAGCCTTGCATTACGGCGATAGACTTCTAGGGTTGGAACAGAGACAATAACACTCACTTATATCTTAGAGTGCCAAGGTTTTTACATTCATTATCAACTTTTGTAATTCCTTAGGCTTCAGGGGATTTTAGGTGGGGAATTTCTAATCTGGTCCAATTTTTTTCTTTTCTACATACGGTATGTTTATTATCCATTGGTATTCTCTTCCCAAACCAGCATATTAATATATTATGCTATCATGTATCCAATTAGTAAGGGAAGTCTTCCAACCAGATGTCATCATGTAGTCTGCCAATCTACTATATGCCATGAAGAAAAAGTTGGTATTTTTTAAAAAGAAAAATGGGGAAAATCTTGTAAAAAACACAGTGCATACCTCTTGCTCTGCCTGATAAAGCCTGACAGTGATGTTCCTCTGGAAACCCACATCGCTGGCATCATAAAACACCCCGAGGCTGGTAATAACGATCGGGTAGAGAACTCGGAAGCTCACGCTGACAACTTGGTCCTCAGAAATCTCTGATGAGGTGTCTTCAGAAAGACTGAATGCCTCGATTTCCTGGTTCAAAACTAAGGACGTAATGAGAAAAGGAGTTTTACATAATCAAACAAGTATAACCTTGTAATTCACAAATGGCAGTAATTAAAAAAAAATTCCCCAGAAATACAGCTGCTTCCAGGAACAAAAAAAAAACCATATTTTGAAATTTAAGAATGAAGTTTTTCAGCCACATCTAGATTATCAGAACTTTAATAAGTTTTTGTATATACATGTGTGCATATAATATGTCCAAACGCCAGAGGAATATCAAAGGCAAGGTTGGATAAATAGGGATATTAAAAGCAGTGCCTAATGCAGTCATAAATAATGAGAAAATATAATCTTGCTCTGCAAATTCCAAAATTCCTATTTCGTGTTGGGCAATTTAAAATATTTGTGATGCCATAAGACAGAAGCACTTGAAATCACTTCCAATAACACTGAAAAACTGTGTAGAACTGATAAGAAGGCTTTCTGATCACATCCCACGGGCCATGTCCCATCACGCTTACATCCTCATAACTATACTATGTGGTCATGTGGCATCATTTGGCATTATGGGTTACAATACTGAGGCCTGGTGATTTAAGTGACTCACCCAAGGTCACAGAAAAGTGGCAGAGCCAGGAATCAACCCCAAATTTACTGACTTTAACTCAGTGCACTTTCCACTCCCCTGTCTAAATCAAAGTCAAAAACTGTCCTTTTCAAATAATGTTTTTAATTACCATAAATGAATCAGGACCGAGTACATGATGCAGTTCACACGGCTGAGAATATCCGTGCCACTTTGTGAAATAGTATAAAAACCTATTCTACAAGATTTTATCAAAGTTCTTTGCATCTTTTAGAGCTGTGGCTTTCCAATTTTGCTGCTCACACAACCCCATCAGTTAACACATTTGTATACAAGCTCATATATTTACTTACAAAATAGGCACATATTTTATTGTTATCACTGTATTCAGTCTTTATAAATATTACATTTGATTTTCAGATAAACAAATTCAGTTTTCTCCCGACACCCAGTGGATCATTTGGATCCCTACCTTACAATTTCTAGAATGCTCTTTTACACTTAATAGATGCTCAATAAAATGTGACTAAATGGAATCGATGGCTCCTACCCAATTCCATACATGGGCAGGAGGGAGAAAAGGGAGGATACACATTTTATCATGGGCTGGGCAAACAGTGGCCAGAGAGTCTAGCCGCCAAATAAACTGGCTGATAGCAGAAGCTTTCCTTTGTCATATACTCAGTAAATTTAAGAGATTCAAAGTATAAGCATGTATGTTAAAGGCCTATGGGTTAAGCACATTATAGCATAACTACGTACCGATCTAAAACAGATGTACCTTGGACTTCAGGCTACCTAGACATGGGAAGCTGTGTTGCTTTGATAATGCTGTTAATCAAAACTTCTACACACCCAGAGTATCATGGTGATTATTAGTGCTCACGAGGAGCTTAAGGCACTGAAATAAACCTAAATGCTGTTTGAGTCATCAAAAAAGATAAAATTAGATTCAATATAAATTTAGTTACACATATTTTCTAAAAACTTGTAAGCTAGGTACTACATACATGAAAATCTTCTGTTCATCGACAGCTCCACTCCTTTACTATTAATTAACAGTAACACTTAAAATTATAAAAGCCTGGTTAATTTAAGGTGAGATTTTTTAAAAATTTGATTTGGTTTTGGAATTTCAAATGTAATTTGTTCTAGGCTACTCTTATTTCATCGGTAATGTGACATTTTATTAGGTTCATGGTCCCTCCGGGACTCCAGTGCAAGCTAAGGGACCTTCTCCCGAGAGAAACACAATTTGCCCAAGAAATTGTACTTGCAACGTTAACTAAAAGACTGTAAGGAAGAAACCTCTGCTTTACACTACAGACCTGAAAATATGGTACAATTTATTTAAAAAGCGGATTGAAACTGAACTTTATAAAAGGCAGTGTTTTTAAAATAACATTAACTACCTACCCCGTCCCAAGAACCATTCTAAATATTATATGTATATGTCAACTTATTTCACCCTATCAGTCCCTACTAGCTAAGAACTTTTCATGCTTTTATGGATGGTGAAACTGAGGCACGGGGCGCCCGGGTGGCTCAATCAGTTAAGCATCCGACTTCAGCTCAGGTCATGATCTCGCGGTTTGTGGGTCTGAGCCCCATGTTGGGCTCTGTGCTGACAGCTCGGAACCTGGAGCCTGCTTTGGATTCTGTGTCTCCCTCTTTCTGCCCCCCTCTGGCTTTCACTCTCTCTCTCTCTCTGGCTTTCAGTCTCTCTCTCTCAAAAATGAATGAACATTAAAAAAAAAGAAACTGAGGCACAAAGCAGATAAATAACTGATCAAGAGTCATACACATAGAAAAGGCAGAGCCTAGATTTAAATCTGTGGAGCCTGACTCCGAAGCCCATACTCTTAACTATCACTGCCTATAAAAGCAAGGTGTATATAATCATACAGGTTTGACAAATCTCAAAATACCACAAGTCATAATCAGCCCATTTAAGACTGAAAAGTTTAATCTTCCTTGGAAACACAGCTGAGCCTAATAGGAAATGTGGATAAAGAAAGATAAACGGTTGTGACAATCAGCAATTTCCTAAAATCGGTTCCCTGGTAACAAAGGAAACCCATCAGGCCCATCTCTCTTCCTCCTCATTAGAACTCCCACAAATCTTTAACTATAAGGAATGCAAAATATTACTCATATTTAAAATTTTTTACCATTTGTTTCTTTTGCAGAAGCTTAGGTAATAATCCTAAGAGAAAGCCGAAAATACAAATACGAAGTATTTGTATCAAGGTTACTCTAACTCGACACGACAGTGAAGTGAGCAGTTATCTCCAAGTTCAAGGTTCAGTTATTCAGGACTTATCTAGGCGTGAGGAATCTCCGGACGCATGTGAATCACACCAAACAGCAAACTCTCCTGGATCCTGCGATCATGTACATCTATAAAGACTCCTCACAGACACCGACAGTCATCAGCCAACTGTCAAAAAGGACGAAAGCTACATTTGGACGAAAGCTGAATTGCAGTCTGCTGAAAACGGACCACCGGGCTAGGGAGCGTAGCAGCTTTTCGTCAACACCAGACTTGTACACGGAGTCACAGGGCGGAGGAAAAAGGCGACTCACCCGGATTTGTGATGTTGAGCAGTCGGCAGGAGTAAGGGTCTTCCCGGTCTTCCACGGGCACCTCGCAGCCACGAGCACCTATTATGAACTTGACAAGCACACTGAGGGAGGCGTTGGCATTAACATCAGATACTGACCTTCACTTTGCACACACACGTTTCCTCACACCCCTCTCAGAGCTTTTGCTTTGACACGCAAGTATTTATGCGGATTCTTTCCAACTTTCCTTTCCTCATCCAGCAAGAGAGCCAGCAAAACCAAAAGTCGCCAGCCACCGGATGACTGCTGTGCAAGCCTCCACCTTGGTGCTCTTTTAAAGCGAGTATGAGTGTGTCGGTCTGGCCGCCAGCAGACGTTCGTATCAGTTAAAAGCAAACTACAGAAAAGCCCGTTCCTCATGCCCCGACCTACAAACCTATCTCTGTCTGCCATCTCCTTCACTTGCTTCCTTCTATTTCAGAAGGTATTCCTTTTGCTCCAGATCAGTCTGTCTACGCAAGAGAAGGTCATCTCCTCTCCTGCACCTTTCTTGGCCAGTTACCTGTAACCTGTGGCTCCTTCCCTACACGTTATAAATACGATGAAGTCTTTTTTTTTTAAGTTTAAAAAAAAATTTTTACTCATTTTGACAGAGAGGCAGCATTAGTGGGGGAAGGGCAGAGAGAGAGGGAGACACAGAATCCGAAGCAGTCCTCAGGTTCCGAGCTGTTAGCACAGAGCCCAACACAGGGCTCGAACTCATGAAGTACAACATCGTGACCTGAGCTGAAGTTGGGACGCTTAGCCGACTGAACCACCCAGGTGCCCCGATGAAGTCTTGATATTAATTTCTATGTACCTACCATCCCTTCCTTGTCTCTACTCTTTCCTTTGCAGCAAAGTCCTATAAAGGAATGAACTAAAGTTGCAGGCTCTAATGTCTCATGTCCCACTCATTTTCCAAAACAAACATTTCAGCTTCAATACCCACCACATAACTGATATGTTTACCCCCATGTAACCACTGGCTTGCTGCTAAATCAACAGACGCTTTTCAGCCCTTCAACCTACGGCTCCATAGTGCTGGTCTCAGTACAGGGCTCCTTTCCCTCCGTTACACGGCCTGCTCGGTCTCCTCACTGGCTCTTCTTCCCCAGCTTGTCCGTTAGGGGAAATAGTAAAGCGGGGCTTTGCCCTTGTGTCTCTTCTCATCTCTGTGCTTGCTCTCCCTGGTCACTGTTTATTCCCAAGGCTTCAACTAGCTTAAGAATAATTCCTGAATTAGCGTCTCTAGTTTGGACCCATCTTCTAAGTAAAAGATCCCTATCTTCATTGGATATCTTCACCTAGATGGCCCACAGGTGACAGCTGTGTGCTGGGGCCTGCACCTGCTGGCTTGAAGAGAGCCAACCACTACATTTTTGGGAATTGTGTGGGCTGGTTATTAAGACCGGCCTTTATAAAATTACATAAGCTTACAATTAAATACATTACATAAAAAACAAAGAAAATACTCCAATTAATCATTTCTTGATTAATTTCACTACTATTTATGCTCTTGAGGTTATTTAAAAAAATTTTTTTTCAATGTCTATTTATTTTGGAGAGAAATAGAGACAAAGCATGAACAGGGGAAGAGCAGAGAGAGAGGGAGACACAGAATCCCAAGCAGGTTCCAGGCTTTAAGCTGTTAGCACAGAGCCTGACGTGGGGCCCAAACCCACCAACTATGAGATCATGACCTGAGCTGAAGTCGGACGCTTAATTGACTGAGCCACCCAGGCGCCCCAGGTTATTTTTATCTACTATACCCATGTGGCAGAAATATAATGGTGTGCTAATACATACCTTCCCCAACTCTGTGTTTGGAGATGTTGCATTAGTTGGTTGAAAGTTGTCACAGTAAGAATATTTACACCATGGAAGTTAGCAAACACTACAAATAAGGGTTTTATTTATCGTTTTGTTGACTTTAAGTGACGGGAAGGAAAAAAAAGTAAATGTTGGAGGAAAAGTTAATGCAGATTAAACTTAAAAATGTGCCATGTCTGCAGAGATCAATGGAACAGGATAGAGAGCCCAGAAATAAACCCACACAATTATATGGTCAATTAATCTATGACAAAGAAGGCAAGAACATCCAATGGGAAGATAGTCTCTTCAACAAATGGTGCTGGGAAAACTGGACAGCCACACACAAAAGGATGAACTGGACCACTCTCTTACACCACACACAAAAATAAACTCAAGATGGATTAAAGACCTAAATGTGAGACCTGAAACCCTAAAACTCCTAGAAGAAAACAAAGTAACTTCTCTGACATTGGCCATAGAAACATTTTTCCAGATATGTCTCCTCAGGCAAGGGAAACAAAAGCAAAATTAAACTACTGGGACTACACCAAAAGAAAAAGCTTCTGCACCATGAAGGAAACCATCAATAAAACTAAAAGGCAACCTACTGAATGGGAGAAGATATTTGTAAATGACATATCCAATAAGGGGATAGTATTCAAAATATATAAAGAACTTATACAACTCGACACCAAAAAACTAAATAATCCAATTGAAAATAGTCAGAAGACATGAATAGACATTTTCCCAAAGAAGACATCCATAGATGGCCAACAGACACATGAAAAAATGGCCAACATCACTCATCATCACAGAAATGCAAACCAAAACTACAATGAGATATCACCTCACACCTCGTCGGAATGGCTAGTATCGAAAAGACAATAACAAGCATCGGTAAGCATGTGTAGAAAAGGGAGCCCTCGTGCACTGCTGGTGGGAATGCAAACTGGCGCAGCCACTGTGGGGAGGGTCCTCAAAGAATTAAAAATACAATTACCATACGATCGAGTAATTCCTCTATTGGCTATTTACCCAAAGAAAACAAAAACACTAATTTGAAAAGATACATGCATCCCTAGGTTTACTGCAGCACTGCTTACGGTAGTCAGTCCATGGAAACAACTCAGGTGCCCACTGCTAGATGAACGGATCAGGAAGATGTACAGATTCTCAGTATTACTGAGTCATAAACAAGAATGAACTCTTGCCATTTGCAACAACATGGATGGATGTAGACAGTGTAATGCTAAGTGAAGTAAGTCAGAGAAAGACAAACCAGACTCTTAACTAGAGAGAACAAACTGGTGGTTACCAGAGGGAAGGTGGGGAGGCGGGAGGGGTGAAGTAGGTGAAGGGAACACTTATTGTGAGGCCCTTGGGTGGCTTGGTCAGTTGAGCGTCCGACTCTTCATTTCAGCTCAGGTCATGATCTCATGGTTTGTGAGTTCAAGCCCTACCTTGGGTTCCATGTTAACAGTGCAGAACCTGCTTGGGATTTCTCTCTCTCTCTCTGCCCCTCCCCAACTCACGCGCGCGCGCTCTCTCTCTCTCTCTCTATTTCTCTCTCGCGAGCTTTCTCTCTCTCTCAAAATAAATAAGCTTAAAAAAAAAATAAAAATAGTCTTCCATCATTATAAAAAAATAAATATAATTTCATATGCCTCTCCCAATGTAACTTCCATGGGTGGTCATGCTGGAGTGTTCCTTAGAAACCAATGAGGGGGGCGCCTGGGTGGCTCAGTCGGTTAAGTGTCCAACTTCGGCTCAGGTTATGATCTCACGGTTTGTGAGTTTGAGCCCCGCGTCCGGCTCTGTGCTGACAGCTTGGAGCCTGGAGCCTGCTTCAGATTCTGTGTCTCCCTCTCTCTGCCCCTCCCCTGCTCATGCTCTGTCTCTGTCTCAAAAATAAATAAACTATTAAAAAAAAATTAAAAAAAAAAAAACCCATGAGGGGGACTCACTCCCTCATTTATAACACAATCACCAGGATTTTTTGTCGGAGCAACTGGTAGAGAGGGGCATTACTTCCGGAGTGGGGAAAGACTCTGCAGGAAGTGCAGGGTTCAGAGGACATCCTGATGGTAGTGAGGAGTCTGAGGCCTTCCATTTGCTGGGTAATGGCTTCCATTATCATTGAAAGCATGAATCAAAGAAACCGGGCTTGGAAAAGAATGAAGCTGCTCTGCATAAGATAGGAGACCTATGCATGTTCACTACGCAATGACAAAACACTTCTGCAGCTGTAGAGCTGCTCAGTCACAAACAGGATTCATGCAATCCTGGGAGAGCCTTCGAGAACTGCCCATCACCTCAGTGTCCTCACAGAACCAAGGGTTCAACCTGCCACGCTCCTCTTCCACTGGCCCCTCGCTATGCAACCTGCAGAGGCTGATCTTGCTGCCGAGAAGACAAAGGCCTTGGGCTCCTGACCAACAACTAAGCCGTCTAATATGACAGGACACATGCCACCAAAGGTCACCCTGTAAGGTTGTCCGGAGAACGAGCATGGCATACCACACACTGCAGGCCACACAATACTACAGAGCAGGAAAAACTAAGTGTGTCCTGGGAAGTTAGTGAAAAGCATATTTACACACAAATATGTCTTAGCAGAGGACTATTCTGGACTAGAGCCTTTTACAAATTACTGTTCTAAATCGAAGCAGAAACAAAGCAAAATAAAACAAACCAGGTATCTATAAATAGTACATATCTTAACCAATGAACACAGTCTCCCCCAACTATCTTTTGGCTAAGAACCTGGGTTCAGTTTCCTTTTGTGGGGGCACCTGGGTGACTCAGTCAGTTGGGCGTCCGACTTTGGCTCAGGTCATGATCTCGTGGTTCATGAGTTTGAGCCCCTAGTTGGGCTTTCTGCCGTCCATGCAGAGCCCGCTTGGGATCCTCTGCACCCTCCCCCCACCCCTCCTGGTTCGTGTGCACACTTCTCTGTCTCCCAAAAATAAATAAACATTAAAAAAAAAAGTTCCTCTTGTGACTCAGTTACATGGAGGGAAGGGAAAATGAAATGGCCACTTCTCCCAGGGAGAAAGGCTGCAGGCCTAAATTAACATCTCTGACTGTCCCCAAAGAGGTTTTCCAGAACTCTTAGTAACTGGGGCAAGGTGCCGACGAAGAACACCTACCGTTGACTTAATGACGGATGTTGTATTAGATGCTTCAGCCAGGTGCTTCTTATCACATTTCGAAGTTCATGGTGATTGCGAGCTGACAACACACCAACTACGACATCATAGTGACTAGATTTCCACGGAGGCAATACGGCCAATTGATCTAGAAATAAACAATGAATTAGAAATGTCCTATCTCAATTACGAAGTTCACCATGTAACATAAAAATTTTATTATAGAACATATGTTCGTGTGTGTAGAAAATACAAAGGAATACAAAGAAGAAAATGTTTGTTTTTTTAATGTTTATTTATTTTTGAGAGAGAGAGAGAGACAGAGCATGAGCAGGGGAGGGGGAGAGAGAGACACACACAGAATCCGAAGCAGGTTCCGGGCTCTGGGCTGTCAGCACAGAGCCCGATGTGGGGATCCAACTGGGGAACCGTGAGATCATGACCTGAGCTGAAGCTGGGCGCTTAACCAACTGAGCCACCCAGGCGCCCCAAAGGAAAAATTTAAAAAGCACCCACAGGATGTACCATCCAGAGAACGACTTGTAACATTTTTGGTGTAGAGTCTTTTTGTCTTCCACACCTCTGGATGTATTATGCTCACATAAGTACATAAATTCTTTTAAACTAACAAGATGTTCGTGGTGAGAACCGGTTTGGAAAGGCGCCGTGGCATAAACCATGTAAAAGGAGGCAGGAAGAGTCTGTTAGGCCACAGGCCGAATCCTGGCTCCTTTTTTATGATGTACAAAAGTTATTGAACATCTTTCTTTTTTATTAGAGATTTTATTTTTTTATTTTTTAAGTAATCTCTATACTCCCAACGTGGGGCTCAAACTCATGACACTGGTATCACAAGTCTCGGGCTCCACTGAGCCAACCAGGCACCCTGAAAAGTTATTTAACTTCTTGAGCCTCAGTTTCCTTCACTACAAAGGGGTGTAGTAACACTTCTCACAGAGGTGTTATAAAAATTAAATGAGATAGGGGCGCCTGGGAGGCTCAGTCGGTTAAGCGTCCGACTCTGGCTCAGGTTGTGATCTCGCGGTTTGTGAGTTCGAGCCCTGCGTCGGGCTCTGTGCTGACAGCTCAGAGCCTGGAGCCTGCTTCAGATTCTGTCTTCCCCTCTCTCTGCCCCTCACATACTCATGCTCTGTCTCTCAATAATAAATAAAAACGTTAAAAATTTTTAAAAAATTAAATGAGATGATGTGTATAAAGGTCCTGGTCTGGTACCAAAATAGTAGGCACTCAATGGCGACCAAGAGCAAGAACCAGAACAAATATGTGCTTTCAGAGGTGAAAGCCTATGTTAACATCAGTTAATAACTTTGGGAAATGAATGCAGGCAAGTATCAGAACCCTTATTAACACCAATAAATTCTACAGCCAGCAAACCTTGTATCACTTATTAAATATTCCAAAAAATGAAAAAGGCAGTATTTCCAGCGAGGCAAAAAACAATCAAGTGACAAGTCATGCATTCGCATTCGCTCATTTTTTACTGCTGTGAGGTCTAATGGGCAGGATTACATTTAAAAAAAATTGTCCTTGGAAAGAAGACAGCAGGGAAAGATACTTTGTTTTTTGTCACCCGTTTCAAAGCTGGAGGGTTACAAGCTTATATATAGCTCTGATGAGGGATCCATTTCATCTCTTTCTCCAGTGGTGGGAACTGATCCAAAATGTTTCCAAAAATAAATTATTGAAGGCCAGAGATCTTTACTACATTAAGTGCAATGTTTTTATATGCCATAGGACCTAGGTAGTTAGTCAAAAGGCAACAAAAACATGCTGCTATTTTTTCAAAGGACCAATTAAAAATAATAAAAAGAAAATCTGGGGGACAGACAATAGGATATTTAAGGATATTACATTGTAACAATTCTGGGAATACAGGAATTTTTATGTAGATGTAATTTTCCACAATAGATATATGTTTCTTAAAAAAATTCAATCTAAATGGAATAGAGATACATGTTAGTTTAGCCTACTGTGAATCCTGTACAAAAATGAACTCTTTTTTAAAGGCAAGAATTTACCTTTAATGTAAATCCAAATCTTCCTAGACTAAGCTTGCTTATAGTGGACATTTATTGAACACCTATGATGTACTAAGGACTACGTACAGAGTATCATTTTTTTAAGTTTGTTTATTTTTGAGACAGAGAGGGAGGCAGGGAGGGAGGGGCAAAGAGAGGGAGAAAGAGAATCCTAAGTAGGTTCTGTGCTGTCAGCGCTGAGCCCCATGCGGGGCCCGAAACCATGAACCGTGTGTGAGATCATGACCTGAGCGAAATCAAGAGTCAGATGCTTAACTGAATGAGCCTTCCAGGCGCCCCCAGAGTATCATTTTAATGCTCACAAACCCATGAGGTAGGTGGGGCTGGCTCCTTATTAAGCAGATAAGGAAAGAGACACAGAGATTTCAGTAACTTCCACTAAGTCAAAGAGCTAGTAAATGGCCAGGCTAAAGTTTAATCCAAGGCAATTTAACTCCACTCTTTTTGTTTTAATTTTTTAAATGTTTTTACTGATTTTTGAGAGAGACAAAGAGAGAGAGAGAGAGAGCACGAGTGCGGGAGGGGCAGAGAGAGAAGGAGACTGTACAGAATCCGAAGCAGGCTCCAAGCTCTGAGCGGTCAGCACAGGGCCTGACACGGGGTTCAGACTCATGAATTGCAGGATCATGACCTGAGCTGAAGTTAGACATTTAACCGAGTGTTCTATTAACCACATAGCTTGATGCAGCTCATCGGAGACTAAATTCTGATCTTTTATTTGTAACCCAGTTCAAGTGGTGAATTAGGGATAAGCAGATCACTGGAAATGCTGGTTAGCATGTTACTTTTTTAAAATTCATGGCCCATGAACATTCTTCCTCAGATACATGTTAACTGTACACTGAAAGTCGTATCTACTGCTGGAACTAACTCGAAATGAGTCTGAATTTGGAGAACAGTTTAAATGCTTATGCAAAATTGTCAATGATATCCCATTTCACCCCCTACCTTTTCACAGAGAAATATTGATTAGTAAGTACATTTTCATGACAGAAATGAGGCAAATTTAGTAACCAGACATATCTCACATTGATTCCACAACCAACAAGCTGCCTGGCACTGATAACAAGGTATTTAAATCCCTTTTGCCTCAGTTTCCTAACTGGAAAAAAACTGATACAAAACTCTTTGGGGAGTCTATTTCATCTGTTTCAAAATGTCTTCTGGAAAGATTACAAGTTATAGAAGAACAAAATCACATTTAGACCAAATGCCTCATTTATCTGACATCATCAGAAAACAAGGTTGTTGCAAAAAAGTAAAATCACAAATGCACTAAAACAGCCTTTTAAATGCCAAAGATCGCTGCCTCATTTTTGGTAGATGATCAAATCTTAGAGAAATGGATTACATGAAACGTAATTTCACCTGTTCTTGATGACAAAGTCCTCATGAAAAATTTCTCAAATCTATCCCTTTCTCATTAATTCTAAACATTAATTCTCAAAATTCTTTGGCTTCAATTCAGAATCTTATCTTTCACTGGACCATGACAGGGGCCTCCAAACGGTGAGCACTGAGTAGTGTACGGAAGTGCTCAATCCCTGTATTGTACACCCGAAACTAATATAACGCTGCATCTATGTTAACTCTACTGGAATAAAAAAAAAAAAAAGACAATTGGGAAATCTTCAATACTAGATATTGGAAGGCATCATTACTTTTCCTAATTGTGGTGATGGTTTTGTGGTTGTTTTTTTAGTCTTTCTCTAGAGATAATATACTAAGATATTTATGGAAAGAATAAGTTAATCTGTGATTTGCTTCCAAATAAACCTGTGGGAAGAAGTGGGTAGGAGTGTTTATGAAAAATACTTAGCTGTAGGTGTGTGAGTACATAATAATTGTTATAATCTTCTACTTCTGGGTATGTCTTAAACTTTTCATAATAAAAACTTAAAACACGAAGAAAGCAAGCAAAAAAAACTCCAGGGCTATCCTAACAGTTTATTCCTGCTTTCTTCATATCACGGCCAGACAAGATTTTTCTAAAAATAAATAAGTAAATTATAAAGATAAAGAATAAAGGCATGTGAAAATCCCATGGCTTATGGTAGCAAACTACTTCTTAATCTCATCCCACCTCTCTCTGCCGCTGCCAATCCTCTCTGCTTCGAATCCAGGTCTAACCCGCTTGTGTTGAACTACTTTTGTTCACATGCATTTCTCCTTTCCTTGCAGAAGGGAAGTACGTGGTAGATTGTGGCCCTTAAAAAAACCTTCTACTTCCTGGGGCGCCTGGGTGGCTCAGTCGGTTAAGTGTCCGACTTTGGCTCAGGTCATGATCTCATGGTTCGTGGGTTCTAGCCCCACGTCAAGCTCTGTGCTGATAGCTCAGAGCCTGGAAACGGCTTCGGATTCTGTGTCTCCCTCTCTCTCTGCCCCTCCCCCACTCGTGCTCTGTCTCTCTCAAAAATCAATAAACATTAAAAAAATTTTTTAAACACACCTTCTACTCCCAGATATATTGAACAATAGGTTTCTAAAGACTCAACTCAAAACCTGTTAGAAATAATAAACAAATTCAGTAAAGTTGCAAAAATCGGTGCACTTCTACATACTAATAATGAACTATCAAAGAAAAGAAATTAAGAAACCAATCCTACTGGGGTGCCTGGGTGGCTCAGTCAGTTAAGCGTCTGACTCAATTTCAGTTCAGGTCATGATCTTGGCAGTTTGTGAGTTCGAGCCCCACATCGGGCTCTGTGCTGACAGTGTGGAACCTGCTTGGGATTCTCTGTCCCTCCCCTGCTCACGTGTTCTGTCTGTCTGTCTCTCTCTCTCAAAATAAATAAATAAACTTTAAAAAAATTCTAAAAGAAACCAATTCTATTTACAATAGAATCACAAAGAATAAAATACCTAGGAGTAAATTTAAACAAACAGGTCAAAGACCCGCACTCTGAAAGCCACAAGACACTGATGAAAGAAACTGAAGAAGACACAAATAAATGCAATGCTATTCTGTGGTCACAGGTTGGAAGAATTTTTACATGTCCATACCACCCAAAGCAATCTACAGATTCAATGCAATCCCTATCAAAATTCCAATGGCATTTCTCACAGAAATATACCAAACAACCCTAACGTTTGTATGAAACCACAAAAGACCTTAAATAGCCAAACCAGTCTTGGGAAAGAACAAAACTGGAGGCATCATGCCGCATAAGCTGTTCTAAGAGAGATGATTTTAGCAATACAATCCTACCTCAACAAACAAGAAAAAGCTCAAATAAATAATCTAACCTAAAAAAGCTAAAAGAAGAACAAAACCCAAGGCCAATAAAAGGAAGGAAATACTAAAATCAAAGCAGAAATAAATGATATATAGACTAGGGGCTCCGTGGTGGCTCCGTTGGCTAAGTGTCTGACTTCTGATCTCAGCTCAGGTTTTGATCTCAGGGTCATGAGTTCAAGTGCCTTGGTTTCTGTGCTGGGTGTGAAGCCTACTTAAAAAAAAAAAGATATACAGACTAATAGAACAGATCAATGAAACCAGGCGCTGGTTCTTTGAAAACATCTACAAAAGTGATAAACCTTTAGCTAGACTCATCAAAAAAAGGAGAGAAGACTCAAAATAAACACTATCAGAAATGAAGGAGAAAGAGCCACCAATACCACAGATATATATACAAAGGATTATAAAAACACAAAAAGTTATTCGCCAACAAATTAGACAACCTAGAAGAAATGGATAATTTCCCAGACGCATGATAACCTTCCAAAACTGAATCTGTAAGAAAAAGAAAATTTGAACAGACCCATTACAGCAATGAAACTGAATCAGTAACCAAAAAACCAACCGAGTCCAGGACCAGATGGCTTCACAGGGAAAATCTAACGAGCATTTAAAGACAAGTTAATGGTTATCTATTCTTCTCAAACTACTCTCAAAAACTGAAGAGGAAAGAAAGCTTTCAAATTTATTCTACAAGGCCAGCATTACCCTGATACCAAAATCAGAAAAAGACCCTACAAAAAAAGAAAACTACAGGCCAATGTCTCTGATGAACACAGATGCAAAAAATCTCAACAGAGTATCAGCAAACCGACAATACAACATAAAACAATCTTTCACCACGACCAAGCAGGATTTGTTCCAGGGATGCAAGACTGGTTCAGTGTTTGCAAATCAAATCAACATGATGGAAGGATATACCCACCCCTATGTTTACTGTTGCATTATTTACAGGACCCAGATCTGGAAGCAGCCCAAGTGTCCATCCACAGATGATGGATAAAGATGTGATATATATCCACAATGGAATGCTACTGAGCCATAAAGAAGGATGAGCGCTTGCCATGTGTGACAGCATGGATGGAACAAGAGGGTATAAGACTAAGTGAAATTAAGTCAGAGAAAGACGAATACCATGATTTCACTCATGTTTGGAATTTAAGAAACAAGACAAATGGCAAAACAAAGAAAAAAGAGGCAAATGAAAAAGTAGACTCTTTTTTTTAAAAAATGTTTATTTTTGAGAGAGAGAGAGAGAGCAAGAGAGAGAGAGAGAATGTGAGTAGAGGAGGGGCAGAGAGAGAAGGGGACAGAGGATTCAAAGCGGACTCTGCACTGACAGCAGAGAGCCCAACATGGGGCTCAAATTCATGAACCGTGAGACCATGACCTGAGCTGAAGTTGGGCGCTCAACAAACTGAGCCACCCAGGTGCCCCAAACTAGACTCTTAAATACAGAGAGCACACTGGTGGTTGTCAGAAGGGATATGGGTGGAGTCACAGGTGAAAAACCTGAAAAACAAAAAACTGGAGGCATTACGCTCCCTGATTTCCAACTATTTTACAAAGATACAGTAACCAAAACAGTATGGTTTGGGCATAAAAATTGACACACAGATCAATGGAATAGAGAGCCCAGAAATAAATCCACAATTATATGGTCAATTAATCTACAACAAAGGAGGCAAGAATATACAATGGGGAAATGACAGTCTCTTTAATAGACGGTGGTGGGAAAACTGGACAGTCACAAAAGAATGACATGGGACCCCTACTTTATACAAAATCAACTCAAAATGGATCAAAGACTTGAACATAAGACCTGAACACCATAATACTCCTAGACTAAAACATAGGCAGTAAGCTCCTTGGCATTGGTTTTGGCGAAGATTTTTTTGGATTTGACACCAAAAGCAAATGCAGCAAAAGCAAAAATACACACGCAGGGCTACATCAAACTAAAAAGCTTCTGCACAGCAAAGGAAACCATAAACAAAATGAAAAGGCAGCCCATGAATGGGAGAAAATATTTGCAAATCATGTGTCTGATAAGGGGGTTAATATTGGAAATCTGTAAAACAAACAAACAAAAAACCAAACCCTCCTACAACTCAGTAACAAAAAACCCAAGCAATCCAATTAAAAAATGGACAGAGGATCTAAACAGACATGTTTCTAAAGACAACATACAGATGGCCAACAGGTACATGAAACGGTGGTCGACATCACTCACAATCCAGGAAATGCAAATCAAAACCAAACGAAATACCACCTCATACCTCTCAGAAGGTCTACTATCAAAAAGACACGAAACAACAAGTGTTGGTAACAAAGTGCAGAAAAAGTAAGCTTCCTGCACCTTCGGGGCAACTATAAGATGCTGTAACCATTGTATTAAAGAGTATGGAGGTTCCTCAAAAAATTAAAAACAGAACAACCATACGATCCAGTAATTCCACTTCTGGGTATTCATGTGAAGGAAACGAAAACAGTCGCTGGAGAAGTACCTGCACCCCCATGTTCACTGAAGCGTTGTTTACGATAGGCAAGACGTGGAAAAAAACCTGTGTTCGCTGACATGTATGAATGGATAAAGAAAACGTGTTATATATAAATACGATGGGATTTTACTTGCCATAAAAAAAGAAGGAAATCTTGCCATTTCTGACCACGTGGATAGACCTTGAGGGTGTTATGCCATGTGAACCAAGTCAAACAGAGAAAGACAAATATAATACGGTTTTACTTTAAAAAAAATGTTTATTTTTGAGAGAGAGAGCGTGGGGGAGGGGCAGAGAGACAGAATCCCAAGCAGGCTCCACGGTGTCAGTGCAGAGCCCGAGGCAGGACTCGATCTCATGAACTATGAGACTGTGACCTGGGCCAAGATCAAGAGTTAAACAACTGAGCCACCCTGGGGGTCCTGGTCTCACTTTTATGTAGAATCTTAACAAAACAAAACACTGAACTCATATATAAAGAGAACAGATGGGTGGTTGTCAGAGGTGGGGGATAGGGGAAGGGCAAAATGGGTGAAGGCGGTGAAAAGGTACAAACTTCCAGTGAAGAAAATAAACATACCGCTTGTTGCTACAGTTAATAATGCTGTAATCCATATTTAAAAGTTGCTAAGAGACAAGAGTACATCTTAAAAGTTCTCATCACAAGTAAACATTCTAACTGTGTGGGGATGGATGCTGACTGCACTTACTGTGTTCATTCTGCAATATACACACATACCGAATCAATGTCATACACCTCAAACTCATGTAGTAGGTCAATTATATCTCAATTAAACTAACGGGTTTCTTCTACCACATGCCAGCGATGTAAATCAGTCCCAGAGACTTGTGAGTACTGCGCTGCCACACTGGATGCTCAGCGAATAGCTGTGAAAGAACGCCCAAGTTCCTAACGCCCGTAGCCAGCGTCTGCCCCTGCACTATCAGTGCCCTCTGCTGTACGTTGCAAGTACCCTGTTTGATTCCGGGTGTCTGGAGACAGGAAAAGAAGAAATGGAAAACTAAGAAGTAAACGTGATACAACAAGACACGTAGAGAATTCAGAGATAAAATGCGAGCAGCCAACAAACCTATGACAAAATACTCAATTTCACTAGGAATCAAGTTTGAGGCAGGGCAGGAAGATTTCTGTTTTCGCCTACGCTCAAACTGACAAACCCCTTCTTAAATAATACCCCAGCGACTGGTATGTCAAGGAAATGGCTCCTCTCCTCCGTGGCCGCTAGAAAGTAACCGGGTAGTCTTTTTCAGAGGACAGCTTGTCGGTACACACCAAACACCTCAGAACTGTGTAACTTCTGCCCAGCGATTCGCCGCCTACGGACTTATTTCTAAGAAATCATCAGCAATGCACTAAAAGATCTCTATTCATCACAGTATCATTTATTAACTGTGGAAAACTTCAAAATACATACATACAGGAATAAGCGATTAAATTACGGTGTATCTAGATGCTAGAACACTATAGAGCTACTAAAAGGATGTTGTAGAATTATGTTATATGGTTATTCGCTATGTTAAGATAAGCAGACTGTAAGAACTCCGTACACGGTGTGTGGCATAAAAACAGGTCCATCTCTGCCATTTGAGATCAGGAGACTGGTTACCAGTCTTGGTAGCGACGGAAGGGAGCGTGAAGGGAGCTTCCGAGGGGCTGACTTAGCTGGGTGTGTTGTTTGTGAAACTAGATCAAGCTACCCATTTACATGCACTTTTCTGAATGTATATTATACATCAGCACGATTTCTAAAAAATACTAAGTAATTTCCCTCAAACACGCACTGTAAGTATGTGCATTCAAAAACTGTAGTATAGATCATTTTTCCTGTTTTTTAAAAAGAATTTCAATTTTTTCTACAAAGAACTTGTTTTGCTTTTATAAGACAAAGTTTGAAATCATAAGGTCATCATGGAATGTGAATAGACGATCTATAGGTGACAAATTCATGCACACTTCCCCAGTTTTATTCTCTTGATTCATTCCCCCCAATTACTAAGCACCTCTCCTACATTCACTGTTCTAGATGGTAGATATATAGCAATAAACAAATCTTCATGTCAGGAATCATTCAAGCCCCACACAGTCTCCCTGAGGACAATGACATTTCTCTTCTCTAATATGTAATATATTCTGAGGGTTTGAAATCTGCAAGGCTCTGCATTCGGGGCGGACATCCAAACGTTTATTCAAGAGCAAGGGAGGTTGACTTCAGAACTGTTTAAATAGGTCCAAGGATTCTTTTCCTTCTTTTTTTATATAGCTTATTTATTTTTGAGACAGAGAGAGACACAGCATGAGTGAGGGAGGGGCAGAGAGCGAGGGAGACACAGAATCCAAAACATGTTCTAGGCTCTGAGCTGTCAGCACAGAACCTGATGCAGGGCTCAAACCCATGAACCGCGAGATCATGACCTGAGCCAAAGTCGGATGCTTAACTGACTGAGCTGCCCAGGCGCCCCCTTCTTTTCTTTCTTTAATGTTTATTTACTTGAGAGAGAGAGAGAATATGTACGATCAGGGGAGGGACAAAGAGAGAGGGAGACACAGAATCCGAAGCAGGCTCCAGGGTCCGAGCTGTCGGCACACAGCCTGACGTGGGGCTCGAACTCACGAACTGAACCGTGAGATCATGACCCGAGCCAAAGTCGGATGCTCAACCCAGTGAGCCACCCAGGTGCCCTAGGCCCAAGGATTCTTACGACTCAAACCAAAATTTCCATTTTCACATGTAAGCTCTCAGACGAATCAATCACAAACAAGCAGAAATCCTGAAAATGAGGGAAACACAGAAATTCATCACAGACCGACTGATGAAGATGATCGGCGTGCTCTCGCCAATCTCAGCAACCTCCCCAAACAGCTCCCTCGCCCGGGAACCAGCCACCGCCATCCTACTCCTGTCTGAAATTCATGGAGTGTTTACTATGAATCAGGCGCTTTTCTGGGTCTTTTACTAACTGAATCTTCACAGTAACCCTATGAGATCATCACTTTATAAATAAGGACACTGAAGCACGGAGGCGAGATTAACATACAGGGATGATTTTGCATGAACCAGCGCTAGGCGCAACTGCGAAGCAAGCGCACTTGGTCTCTGGCCTTCGCCTGGCTCCATGGCTGTTTCAGTTCGACAGACGGGGAGGACCTGCCAGCAGGGACCGCGTCTAGCGCCTCCCCAGCACTCCACGTGAGGTGCGCTTCTTTCCCTTCTCTTTGGTTTCTTTCTCTCCAAACATCCCAGAAAGAGGAGGCTTCTCTTGTCTCATCATTTCTCTAAATTTACTGTTAAATAATTGCTGCTAAGGCATTACCCCGAACGAATCATGCTGTATTACATATACCCTTTTTATATATTACATACATTCTCCAGCCCAGTGCCTCTGTCTCCAGTTTCCTCATCACCGCTAGGCGTGCTGGATTTCACAAGACACCTGCTTCCTCGACAGTTGGTATTTCAGCTGTTTAATGTGAGCCACTATGTTAAAAAAAGTACCAGGTGGGGAGCCTGGGGGGGCTCAGTCGGTTAAGCATCCGACTTCGGCTCAGGTCACGATCTCACGGTTCATGGGTTCGAGCCCCGTGTCGGGTTCTGTGCTGACAGTGCGGAGCCTAGAGCCTGCTTCGGATTCTGTGTCTCCCTCTCTCTCTGCCCCTCCCCCGCTCACAGTGTCTCTCTCACTCTCTCTCTCTCAAAAGTAAATAAAACATTAAAAAAAAAAGTTAAAAAAAATAAATAAAAAAGTACCAGGTACTAATAGGACTCCCTCACTGCATGCAGGTCCCTGCCTCAACTACGAGGTGTCCTGACCTCTCTACTTAAAACAGCAGCACACCATTCTCTAGCCTCTTACACTGCTTTATTTTTGTCACCCCACTTATCAGTGTCCCCTAGGATATTTACTAGTTATTTTCTATGTCCTAGCTTCCCTTCTAAACTAAACGGTACGACAGCGGGGCCTTGATCGGGATGACTGTTGCAACGCCACACCTCCATCAGGGGCGGGCACAGAGTAGGCTCTCCAATATTTGCTCAATCCACTACAAATCAGACAGTCTTTTTTTTTTTTTTAATGTTTTATTTATTTTTGAAAGAGAGAGAGAGCGAGCGAGCGAGCAGGGGAGGGTCAGAGAGAGGGAGACACAGAATCTGAAGCAGCTCCAGGCTCTGAGCTGTCAGCACAGAGCCCGATGCGGGGATCGAACCCACGAACCGTGAGATCATGACCTGAGCCCAAGTTGGACCCTCAACCGACTGAGCCTCCCAGGTGCCCCAGAGGGTCTTTTTTTTAATATTCAGGGAAGGTAAATCTCCCTTTAAAAACATACTGCCACAGGACGCCTGGGTGGCTCAGTCGGTTGAGTTGGTTGAGCGGCTGACTTTGGCTCAGGTCATGATCTCATGGGTCAGGACTCCGAGCCCCCCCCCCCCCCCGGGCTCTCTGCAGTCAGCACAGAGCCTGCTTCAGATCCTCCGTCCTCCCCTCTCTGGCTCACTTTCTCTCAAAAATAAATAAACATTAAAAAAAATACTTTCTAAAGAAATACTGCCACAACTTAATGAGACTGAAGACAAAGAGGCAGAGGAGAATAAAAACAAATCTTAAAACATTAATTCGATGGAAGAAACCTTAACAAAATCGTGGGTTTTCTCTCACTTTAGGCTTAAGGTGTAAGGGCTGAAACGTAAAAATGGGCAAATGCTGTAGTTTGAGCATGGTGGTAACGCAAAAGGGAAATTTCAGCAGTCGATAGGCTTCTACTGGTTTTAGTTTTGAAAAGTAAAAGTTAGGAGTCTGTCAGGTTTCAGATGAAAATACCTAATTTATCATCTAACCAGATGCACAATATCCATCTAAAGTCGACGTTAGTTTATGTAACTAGTACTGATTTCTTCACCTGTAGCGTGACCCTGTCCGTGGCCTACACGCAGGTGTCGTCTAGCTTGGTCAAACGTCACGGCAGACAACTGCACCATCCAAACCCGATGGGGACAGGGAAAACTCGGCTAGACTAAGGAATGGCTAGGCTCGCTTACTGAGTTTAAAGCTTGAGGGGGTGCCTGGGTGGCTCAGTCTTTTACTCGTGGGACCGCGTGGGGCTCTTGATTTTGGCTCAGGTCATGATCTCAGTTTGTGGGTTTGAGCCCTGTGTGATGACGGTGTGGAGCCTGCTTGGGATCCTCTCTCTCTGTGCCCCTTCCCTGCCTGCACGCTCTCTCTCTCTCTCTCAAAATAAAAAATTAACTTAAAAACAAAAAGCTTGAAGGCAGCCTTTTTGCTTGTTTTTTTCAATGCCAAAAGACTACTAAGGTCATAAATACCCTAAGAATGTTCTGCAAGTAAGTTCTAGCAGTGCTCACTCATCATCCAAAAAAGGAAAGAAACTTGTAAAACACAAACCTAACAGATGTTACCAAGTATTTTAGATCTATGGCACTCTTTCCTCAAATCAGTTTTAAAAACCTAAAAAAAAAAAAACAAAAACAAAAAAAACACAAACCAACCCCAAACTCCAACCTGTTAACAGGTTAAATGCCCTATAACAACTTTATTTTCCTTAAAGAATTTTAATTCTATTCAGGTCACACAAATAGCCTTTTCAAAGAGCTTGTGGTCTGTAATAGAAAAAGATTCTGAGATCGCTACCAGAATAAAGAACCCCAATTCCAACAACCAGATTGCTCTCAGGATTGCCCAATTAGTTCCCATGCTTTCTACTCAAAAGTTAAGGCACAGACCCGTCTCAGAATTGCAAATACTCAATGCCAATTCTTGAAACTTCTGGAGAAGAAAACAGCTGTTTTGGGGAGAAGTGGTAAGAAAAAAAAAAAAAAAAAAAACCTCCCCAAGTAGTCAGAACACAAAACAACTATTACCTCATTTTAAAAACAGCCTTCTAGGTTTCTTTCTCTGTGTTAAGGCAAGCCCTTAAAAAAGAAAAGATAAAAAGGGAAACCCATTAACCGAAAAAAAAAAGTCCACTGGGTCCCTGCTAGGGACAAAGCATTCGATTGGGCTGTGAAATGCTCAAGAACAAAGATCTCACCCCCACGAGGGAGGGAGTTTTAGAACAAGTGGACACGATCGTTAGGGACTTTCTCTGCGCACGTACACTTCACTAGCAGGCTCTGCGAGGCAAACTCACGGAACCACTGCTCTCGCGGGCCTGCCCTAGTTCGTGTCCAGATTTGCCGAACCGACCTGCACCGCAGTTTTCAAAGAAGACAACATGCACTCTACTCTTAAGGCAAAGTTACCGTTAAAAGCAAAACCCAGCCTTTCTGAGACACGCGCGGGCACTGCCCACGACGCTAAGACCGCCAAGCCCCCCCGAGCGAGCCCCACAGCGTGGGGAGGGGGCAGGCGGCCCGGCCCCCGAGCCCGGGCGCACGCAGCCGCCGCCCGCCGCTGAAGGACGCAAGGTTTTGCTCCCAGGGCCGGCGGGCAGGCGCCCGACAACTCCGAGCAGGCCTGGGGGACAGACGAAGGACTCGCGGCGGCGGACGCCGGTCCCGTGCCCGTAAAGGAAAGCGGGACGTGAGGAGCCGCGGGGACACGCACCGAGAAACGCGCTCCCAAGTTTGCCCGATTTAACGCCCCGAGGCTGAAAAGGGCCGTTTGTCTCGGCTGCGGACGGTCGCGTTCGGTCCGTTCCCCCCCCCGCCCCCCCCGCCGCGGGGCTCCGCGGAGGAAGCCGCCCGGGGGGCTCGGGGTCGGACCGCCTCCCGCCCCTCGCGGCCTCTCCGCCCGCCGGGCCCCAGGACCTCACCTGCGGGGCCGGCCCCGGAGGCGCGGGCGGGCGGCGGGGAGCGCAGCCGCAGCCAGAGGTGCAGCGCGGCCCCGAGCACACACGGGCACAGCAGCACCAGCCAGTTTCGCATTGGCCGCCCCCGCCGGCTCCACCTCGCGCCCCCGCCGCGCGCCGGGTTCTCCCGCGTCCCGGCGGAGAGGGAGGGGACCTGCGAAGAGAAAGGCCGAGGGGCGGCGGCCGACGCGCGCGCAACCACTCCGGGCACGCCTGCCCTCGCGCCCGCCGCCGTCCAGACTCCCGGCGGCTCCCGGCCCGGCGCCTCAGGTTCCTCCAACCGCGGGCGGCGCCGGCTCGGCTGCGCAGGCCCCGCCCCCTCCGCGGGGCCTACCCCCCTCCCGGGCCCGCCCACCTTTCCTCTCACTCGCCCCGCCCCCTTCTCGCGTGTTTCTCCCCCCCCCCCCGCGCCCGCAGGCCAGTCGGGAGCTGAAGTCCCGCTCTGGGCCGAGGCGGGGGGCGCACCCCAGTGATCCCGAGGCTCGGAAACCACATTTCCCATAACCGCGTGCACTTGCTGCCGTCACTCGGCGGTCGCGGAGGCGAAGCGCGAAGCCCCACATGGAGCATGCGCATCCCTTCTCAACGCCTACTGCCCCCCGACGGCCGAGGGGAGGCGGTGCCGGTCGCCCCGGTGCTCGGAGGCCGCTTGGACCCGGAGAGGGCGGCGCTGCCGAGGCGAAGGCTCCCAGCTGCCTCGGATTTAAAGGAGATGTGCGCGGGGCCAGGTTTAGATCACGCAGAGCTCCGTCGTGCGGAGGCTGCTGGCCTTCTCGGGGAAGTGCGATCCTGCTGACGCCTCCTGGGCCCGAGAGCGGGCCGACGCAGGCCGAGGCGTGAGTCTGCAGCGGCGAGTCAGCCGGCCGGTGTCGGTTCCGGTGCACCGCGTACCCGGCGCCTTGCCCGGCCCTGTCCTCCGGGAGCTCAGGTTGGGGCCGCGCGCAGGGGTCCAGCCGTGGAGTAGGACAGCGACGGTCCAGGCGGGGGTGAAATTCCACGAGCCCCCGATTCGCACCGGGGAGTGGGGCACGGCGACACCGCCCCCGGGACGGAGCCGTGACGCGGGTCCCGTGGGGAGGACCCGAGCAGCCCTCCTCGGAGCCCCGGCCCTGCCCGGCGTCGTGCCCCGCGGCCCCAGGACCGGAAGCCCCGGGCCCGCCCTGGGCCAGAGGCGCGGGGCAGTGGGGTCGCTCACGCTGAAAAGTGGAGGGAAGGATGAGAAGGAACGCCTGGCGCTGGGGTTTGTTTCGTGTTTTGTTTTGTTTTAATTTCCGCAAGTTGTGGCACCAGACGGTAACTATATTGAGAAAAGTCTTGGTTGAAAGCCATAGAAAATCCATTTCAAACAAGTTTTCGGGGGGAAAAGCTCATTTATTCAAGTAACTGAACACAGCAGGATGTCTCAGGCACTGGCAGCACCGGAGTCTTACTGAGTGGCAATTTATTCTCGGCAAAACAACCTTCTATTAAAATCACATTTTTTTTAAAAAGTAGGCTCCACACGCAAAGTGTGGCTTGAACTCAAGACCCTGAGATTTAAGAGTCACATGCTCTACCAACTGAGCCAGCCAGGCGCCCCTAAAATTACTTTTTAGTTGAATGTTTTGTAATGTCTGTACTCTATTTAATTTTAAAATCTCTTTTGGAAAATAATAGTTGTATAAAAGCTGTATGTTTGTACTTAAAATAATAAAAACAATTTAATGTGGGGTGTGAAATATTTTTTTCCGTGTAAAGGGATTTGTGTATTTTTTAGTTATCTATTGCTACCTAACAAATTATTCCAACACTTCTGTTTTTTTGTGTGTGTTTATTTATTTTGAGAGAGAGCCTGCGTGCATACAAGCAGGGGAGGGCCAGAGAGAGAGAGAGGGAGAGAGAGAATCCCAGGCAGGCTCCATCCACCCTGCCAGCGCAGAGCCGGACAGGGCTCCATCATCCCACAACAGGTGAGATTAGGATCTGAGCTGAAACCAAGAGTTGAACACTTAACCAAGGAGCCACCGAGGCACCCCACTCCAAAACTTTAAAACATCAGTAATTGTTATCTCTTACAATTTCTGTGAGTCAGGAATTTGCGGGGCTAAGTTCTGGTTCAGGGTCTCCCATAAAGTTGCCAGGGCTGTGCTTATCTGAAGGCTTGACTGGTGCTGGAGAATCGGCTTCCTCGGTGGTTCACTTCCATGGTTGGCAGAGCGGTTCTGCCTTCTGGCCTAAGTTCCTCTCTGAGTGGATTTCTCCCCCAAGATGCTTTCATGTCCCCACACCGTAGTTAGTGGCTTGCTTCCCCAGGAGCTGGAGATCCAGGAGACCAGCGCAGATGCTGTGAAGGACCCTGCAAGACACCTTGGCACTTCTGCAGTGTTCTGTTGGTTACAAAGACCGCCCTGACTCACTGTGGGAGGGACCACACAAGGAAATGAGCACCGGGAAGCAAGGATCATTGCGGGTCATGTTAGAGATTGGCTACCCCAGTGTATTATGGAAATTGGAGAAACATTACTGTCTCTAAGCAGTTTGGGGAGTCCTCAGGGGTCCCTACACACTCACCATGGCCCCTGAATACTCCCAAGGCAAGAAAGAAAAGTAATTTCTTCTTGTGGGAAACAATTACCAGGCTCTGGTCTTCGTGGTTCTTGGGCAAATGTCACCAAGATCTGTGTGCCCCTTTCCCAGAATGTCTACATGTAGCACTAAGGAAAGAGGGTGTGCAATATGTACAAATTTGTTAGAAATTCTTTGTTTAGAAACTATGCCAACCTACTCTCTACATTTTTTAGAAGATTTTATTTTAAAGTAATCTCTACACCCAATATGGGGCTCGAATTCACAACCCCAAGATCAAGAGACATGCTCCACTGACTGGACCAGCCAGGTACCCCTGCTCTCTCTACATTTTGCTGAAAAAAATTGTTTAATAATCGGTTGTTACTAGGGGTGTCCAGCTTTTCATCTTTAAGAAGGGCAGTAGAAGGGGCACAAAATTCGCCCTATTGGCAGAATCCCCAACTTCTGGGGTGAATGGCCGGCAGGGTACAGAGCATTCGGGCGGGACCGCCCCAGTACCCAGCCACAGCCTTGTGGACTGACCTCTTGTGCTTTGCCAGTGGCTGCCCTACCTCTGGGTACCTGTGGGAAAGCTGCAAGGGGCCCCAGGGGAGCAAATTTTTAAAAAAATGGGGCGCCTGGGTGGCTCAGCCCGTTAAGCATCTGACTTCAGCGCAGATCATGATCTCCTAGCGCAGGAGTTCAAGCCCCGTGTCGGGCTTTGTGCTGACAGCCCGGAGCCTGGAGCCTACTTCAGATTCTGTGTCTCCCTCTCTCTCTCTGCCCCTCCCCTGCTTATGCCCTCTTTCTCTCTTTCTCTTTCTCTCAAAAATAAACAAACTTTTAAGAAGAAAGAAAGAAAGAGAAAGAAAAGGAAAGGAAAGGAAAGTAAAAGGCTTCTGCTGATGCCCTAACATTTCATTTTGTGGTTAAAGAATTGTAATGAGTTAACCCCAAAAGAGAAAGAATCTGTCATTTAAGCAGATCTAGTTAGTTGACAAATCTTTAACTGAGCATCTATTATGGGCCAGGCACTTTGGTAGGTACTTTGATAAATTGATGAACAAAACAAAGATCCCTGGCGGGTGATGGGGGCGGGGCCCACTGTAGACTACAGATCAAATAAAGGACTACATTTTAGCAGCATTACAGAACATAGGAAAAGTGGAGCAGGGTAGGGAAGGTGGGAGTTCAGCACGGAAATGGGGCAGACTGCAGTCTTAAATAGTATTTAAACAACTGTTCAAAGTTACAGTGAGCACTAAAGGGAGCGATAAACAAAACCATCCTAACACACGGCACTAAGATGTTATTCGTTCAATTACTAAAATGCTTTGACCCACAGGGGGAGCCTCACTGACAAGCCTGTAACAGAGCTTTGAGTAGCTTTTTAGCACACAGTTACTCCCCACAGTGAGAGCTTTCTGTCACCGGTTCCATCGGACCAGTGACCCACTTGCTTAATGTCTACGATCCCCTAATAAACTCTAGACCAAGGTGGGTAAAGATCGTACGACAGACAATGTGCAGAATGGAAACAATAATTTTTTTTTTTTAAACTGAGAGATGATGTAAAGAGCCTGTGTAAGTCAAGGTACTCCTAGTTTAAGATGTGAAGGGGTAAGCAGAGAATTAGGATTAGGGTAGGGCAAACTGGGATGGTTGGTGCCTCAGGTTGCACTTCAGTGTAACCAGAGAAAGGGATCACGGAGTCGCGGCCGCACAAAGCAGGAGGTATCTGACCAAGCCCAAGGCGTCCCAGGGAAGGTCATCCGTTGAAAACACAGGGCTGGAACTTGAAATCAGACAGGACTGTTAGGAAGGCCAGAGGACGAGAGTGGCATTTGAGAACAGCTTAGGCAAAAATAAGTAAGCAATTAAAACAAACACCCCCCCCCCCGATAGTGATGACATGATGATTCGGAAAATGCAAGCAATTTGGCATGACCCTAAGAGACTTACGACTGGAAATGCGGAGAAGATGATCAGAAAACAGGCCAGATCGTCACCACATGCTATGCTAAGGAATTTGGATTTTATCTGGAAGGCTCGAGGGATGAATTTTTTTTCTGACTACAAAAGTAAATACATGATGATAAATAGGAATTTGGAAAGTATAGAAACATATAAAAAAAGAAACGAAATCAGGGGCGCCTGAGTGGCTAAGTCCGTCGAGCGTCCGACTTCGGCTCAGGTCATGATCTCTCAGCTCGTGGGTTTGAGCCCTGCGTCAGGCTCTGTGCTGACAGCTTTGGATTCTGTGTGTCCCTCTCTCTGCCCCTCCCCAACTCACGCTCTGTCTCTGTCTCTCAAAAATGAATAAATGATAAAAAAAATTTTTTAAAAAGAAATGAAATCATACCAAATAAAAAAATACTTTCTTTTTGGCATTTTCATTTAAAAAAATTTGCAAACATACTATAATGAGTTTATATATAATATGAAATGAGTTTATATCCATTTATTTCACCTAACATATAACATAAGCATTTCACATTTAATCAGTAGTCTTAGAAAATATATCTTTTAATCATTTAATCATTTGTTCATATTATAATTTCTAACGTGGTCCCCTATTATTGGACATATGGGTTGTTTCCATTTTTCCAGTATAACAAATATGATTAGCATTTCTATGCAGAAAACTTTACCCACATTTCAGATGACATCTTTTTAAAATATTATTTTAAGGCTCTTTGTTCATCCTGGCATTGTATCCATGTGTATGTTTGCCTTTAACAAGTAGGTTTCTATCCCATCCCACAGAACACTGCATTTAAAAAAGTCTTTCCTGGAGCTCCTGGGCGGTTCAGTGGGTTCAGGGTCCGATTTCGGCTCAGGTCATGATCTCGCTGTTCATGGGTTCAATCCCTGCATCAGGCTCTGCGCTGACACTCCGCAGAGTGTCTCCCCCGCTAGTACTCTGTCTCTCTCTCTCTCTCTCTCTCTCTCTCTCTCTCAAAAATAATTAAACATTAAAAAATTTTAAAAAGGGGTGCCTGGGTGGCTCAGTCGGTTAAGCATCCGACTTCGGCTCAGGTCATGATCTCACTGTTCCCGTGTCCCTGCCCTGCATCAGGCTCTGTGCTGACAGCTCATAGCCTGGAGCCTGTTTCAGATTCTGTGTTTCCCTCTCTTTTTCTGATGGGTTTGCGAGTGGGACCTATGGGAGGCAGTCCGAAGAGTGGAGCCTCATGGTAGGATTAGTGTCCTCACGAGAGGAGGCCACAGAACTGGGTCAGTCTCTTTGACTGACTTGTGCAGTAAGAAGTTGACTCATCTGCCACCGAGAAGGCTCTCACTGGGGCCCAACTGTGCTGGCATCCTGACCTCAGACTCCCAGCCTCCAGAACTGTGGGAAATACATGTCTGTAGTTCATCAGCCACAGTGCAAACCGACCAAGACCAAGACAGAGACGCGTCCAGTGACTGGGTGGCTCTCGGGTCACTGCTTCAAGGAGTAGTTAGAGCAGAAGCGAGGGCACTGTGGCACTGTGAGGTGAGGAAGGAATACGGCACAGAGAAGCAGAAATGGGGTATGGATCCCCTTTTTAGGAAGCTTGGTTGTAAAGACAGGAAAGAGAAAGATTGGACCTGGAAGGGGGCTCAGACTGGAGAAGTGTGTGTGCGCATTTAGGGGGGAGGGACGAGACTAATGTGAATATTTTATTTATTTTAACGTTTATTTTGAGAGAGAGCACAAGAGTGCGTGCGTAAGCAAAGGAGGGGCAGAGAGAGAGACAGAGACAGAGACAGAGAATCTGAAGCAGGCTGCCCACACGGTCAGCATAGAGCCCGAGGTGGGGCTCAAGACCCAAGCCAAAGTCGGATGCTTACCTGACTGGGCCTCCCAGGCGCCCCTAACTTGAGTATTTTAAATGATATATGGAAAGAACCAGTAGGAACCATACAATTAATCATCCTAATCAGAGTTTTGAGAGAAAAGAGGGACAGGACACATGCCTCATTGGATGGGTGATCCCAAGACAACAGGGACTTTGAATAGACCGGTTTGCTTTCAGCAAACTCTACAGTAAACCAGGTTTCGTTTTAGAAAACGAAATCAGGGCATAGGGTCACCCTTTCCGACGCTCAGGTTCCCTACGCAAGTCATGCCTCTGTGCCCTCAGCAGGCTATTACGTTCTTTGACTGTAGGTGGCAGCAAAGAGCTTGCCTCGTTTTGGTTTTTTTGGAGGGGTCTGGGGTGGATGGCAACTAAATACTGATAAAAGTTCAGCCAAGGTGGTATGTTCCAAATAGGAACCTTCGATTTAGATTTTACTGGGCGAAAATTCATTTTGTACCTTTTTACGAAAAGAAGCATCTCTCTTGGCTCTCAAAGAGGAAACCATACTTGGGCAATTATAAAATACTGTTGGTTGTGTCGTGGAGTCCTTTCATCTTTTTTTCCCCACCATTTTATCCATTTTCCTGTTTTATTGGGAAAGATACAGATGGAGGAAGCCACAGGCTGTGCTCGCTGGTCAAGGCCCACTGCGTGTGGGGCTGTTGAATGGACTTCACAGCTCCCTGTGTGCTCTGGTTAGGTTCCCGGGTTGGACCAGCTGACGGCCGTATCCAGCAGTGAGCGGGGCTATGGGAAAAGCAGCTCGAAAACTGGTAAAGCTCTTTGTTTATTGTCTTTTGTTTGTTTGTTCGGTTGTTTATTGTCTTAACTTAAGCCTGCCTGCAGCCCAAGTTCCCTGCTGAATAGGGCCACTGGTTTGCTCTGGGATGACCAGCTCTGCCTGCCCCTCTCTCAGCTCGAGCACTCCTGGGCTGCACAGCTTCTCCAAGTTGTCTGTTGCCTGCACTTCTGGTCAGATGGGGCTGGAAGACCCTCTCCATAGCAGGGGTGGGGGGGCTGTGACTCAGCACCCTGCCTGGGCGTGGGCAAACTGGGCTCTAGGGCTGGCACAACTCCCTGTCTGAGGATCAGAATCAGGCAGATCTGCTCCCTGCCAAGACCCCTGGTCAGCATGCACCCCTCACTTGCAGATGAACAAAACCTCGATTGGGGGTTACTACTGAGGCACTGCAGGTGTGAACTTGGTCTGCCATCTGTGTGCTGGTTGTTGCAAGTCCTTCCCCCCTTTCTCCATCACAGTCAGATGCCCAGTGATTAAGCAGATTCCCCTGCAATCCCCGTGGTGCGAGGTTAGAGGAGGGGCTTCCACAAAGGGACTCACGATGCTGGTGAGGGCTGGTTGTGTCTCCTGGGTTCTCTCTTTCTACTGGGAGACCTGGGAGCTCGGGGAAGACCTCTCCGTTGGTGCCCCACTGGCCTGGGGGAGGGGCAACAGGGTCAACGAGTTGGGTGTGCTTGGGTGGCTCAGCTGGTTAAGTGTTCAACTCTTGGTTTCCGCTCAGGTCATGGTCTCACAGTTCACGAGTTCCAGCCCTGTGTCAGGCTCTGCTTGGGATTCTCTCTCTCCCTCTCTCTTTCTGCCCCTCCCCTGCTCACATGCACTCTCTCTTTCTTAAACTTTTAAAAAAGATGAAATTCTGTCTTTCTCCTAATACAGAATAATTTCTATTAATTTTACCACTTCAGTGTCAGCACATGCACGGCCACACACACGTTTCTTATTTGTATATATAAACTTTTAGTCAAGTCCAATTTCAATACATCTTGGGAAACCTTGCTACTGAACACTGTAAATACTTAAAAACTATTACAACTGATCCCAGATTTCTTGTTATCAAAGATAAGACCAGAGATGTCCAAAGATAAAAAAATTTTCTAAGTTCAGAATGGCAAAGTGAAAGAACACACATTATTTAGGCAATTTTGGCAGAATGTAATGTCATAAAATTGAAAATTCAGAAAACTCTGTAAGAGAAAAGAGAATTAGAATATTCTCTGCAAGTCCATCAGATAAATCTGAATTCAAAACCCAGATTTGCCTTGATTAGCTATATGACCTCGAGCAAAGAAAGCACTTAACAACTTTAGGTTTCAGACTCCTGATCTATGAAATGACACCGGTCAAACTTCAGCGAGTTGTTTTGAATCTTAAATGAGAAAAGATACGGGTAAAGTCTATAAATGTTAGTTTCCTGTTCTCCTCTAGACATGAAAATGAAAGCATCTAAACTAAAATTAGGCATATGTAAACTTAACCCTTGGAAAATACATCACAAAAATTAAGAAAATGAAATTATTTCTACCAATAGCTTTGAAACAAACAACAGCAAAAGGATCAGACATACCTTAATTTGGTAGTTTTTCAACTTTACATCCCAGATTCCAATTGTCAAAGTGCATCTTGACACAGGGAGAAATTTCCCTACAAGGGAATGTGGGGACAAAAGTTTGCATTGTTTCGATTAGGGCCGGAATTCAAACTCCTTCTGCTGAGTCTTCTGCCTTTTTTCATGTAATGAACTCTTATTACTGTATTACTCCCTCTATTCCCTCTTAGCTTAATGGAAATACTAAAAGCAAAACCCAGTATTAACATATCAAATCTCATGGGTGGTAGCCTCAGTCCCAGAGGAGTCTACCTCCCCACTGCGGGTGCCTTGCTACATTACAGGTTCATGGTTGCAGACACTCCTTTGGCCAGTCTGGGGTTGGCAAAGCTAGAGTCACTAATGGCAATGACGACAAAGAGGGAGCGTCTACTGCCTCTGTAAGCCTCTCTAAAATGCCCTTAATGCTAGGAAGTTGTGGCTTTCTGCTGATATCATGGACTAAATTGTTGGGAGGGGGTGGCTTTTTAAGTTTTATTTTAATTCCGGCTAGTTAACATACAGAGTGTTAGTTTCAGGTATACATTATAGTGATTCAACACTTCCATACCACACCTGGTGCTTTTCACAGCAAGTGCCCTCCTTAGTCCCCAGCCCCCATCACCTGTTTCACCCATCTCCCCCCCACCCCAACCATCAGTTTGTTCTTTATAATCGAGTCTGTTTGGGGGCACCTGCGTTGGCTCAGTTGATGAAGCGTCTGATTTCGGCTCAGGTCATGATCTCACAGTTCAGGGGTTCGAGCCCTGCGTTGGGCTCTGTGCTGACAGCTCAGAGCCTGGAGCCTGCTTAGGATTCTGTGTCTCCCTCTCTCTCTGCCCCTCCCCTGCTCGTGCTCTGTTTCTCTCTCTCTCAAAAATAAATAAAACATTATTTATTTCTTGGTATTATTTCTTGGCTGGCTCTCTCTTTTTCAATTTGCTCGTTTGTCAAATTTCACATATGAACGAAATCATATGGTTCTTGTCTTTCTCCGACTTATTTCACTTAGCATTATACTCTTTAGCTCCATCCATGTCATTGCAAATGGCAAGATTTTACTCTTTTTTATGGCTGAATAATATTCACATCTTCTTTATCCTTTCATCAATTGACGAACACTTGGGCTGCTTCCATATCTTGGGTATTGTAAATAATGTTGCTATAAACATAAGGGTGCATGTATCCCTCTGAATTAGTGTTTTTGTACTGTTTGGGTAAATACCCAGTAGTGTGATTGCTGGATCCTATGGTAGTTCTATTTTTAACTTTTTAAAACATTTTTTATGTTTTTTATTTATTTTTGAGAGACAGAGAGAGACAGCACGAGCAGGGGAGGGTCAGAAAGGGAGGGAGATACAGAATCTGAAGACAGGCTCCAGGCTCTGAGCTAGCTGTCAGCACAGGGCCCGACGCGGGGCTCGAACCCACGAACTGTGAGATCACGACCTGAGCCGAAGTTGGATGCTCAACCAACTGAGCCACCCAGGCGCCCCTATTTTTAACTTTTTGAGGGAACTTCCATACTGTTTTCCACAGTGGCTGCACCAGTTTGCATTCCTATTAACAGTGCACGAATGTTTTCTCTCCACATGCTCGTCAACACCAGTTGTTTCTTGTACTGTTGATTTTAGCCCTTCTGACAGGTGTGAGATGATAACTCATTGTAGCTTTGATTTGCATTTTCCTGATAGTAACTGATAATGAACATCTTTTCATGTGTCTATTGGCCATCTGCATGTCTTCTTTGGAGAAATATATGTTCACGTCTTCTGTCCATTTTTTAACTGGATTATTTGTTTTGGGGGTATGGAGTTTTATAATTTCTATATATATTTTGGACACTAACCCTTTATCTGATGTCATTTACAAGTCTCTTCTCCAATTTTGTAGGTTGCCTTTTAGTTTTGTTGGTTGTTTCCTTCACTGTGCAGCAGCTTTTCATTTTGATTCAGTCCCAATAGTTTATTTTTCCTTTTGTTTCTCTTACCTCATGAGACATAATCTAGAAAAAAGTTGCTATGGCTGATGTCAAGGAGGTTACTATGTTCTCTTCTATGAATTGATGGTTTCAGGTCTCACTTTTGGATCCTCCATCCATTTTGAATTTGTTTTTGTGTATGGTGTAAGAAATTGGTACAGTTTCATTCTTCTGCATGTTGCTGTCCAGTTTCCCCAACACCATTTGTAGAAGAGACTGTCTTTTTTCCACTTGATATTCTTTCCTGCTTTGTCAAAGATTAGCTGACCATATAGTTGTAGATCCATTTCTGAGCTTTCTATTTTGTTCCATAGATTATGTGTCTGTGTTTGTGCCAGTACCATACTTGTCTTGATGACTACAGCTGTGTAATATAGCTTGAAGTCTGAAATTGTGATGCCTCCAGTTTTGGTTTTCTTTTTCAGGACTGCTTTGGGTATTCAGGGTCTTTTGTGGTTCTATACCAATTTTAGGATTGTTTGTTCTAGGTCTGTGAAAACTGCTGGTGATATTTTGATAGGGATTGCATTAAATCTGTAGATTGCTTTGCATAGTACACTTTAACAATATTGGTTCTCCCTATCCATGAGCATGGGATGTCCTAGACTAATTTGTTGATCAGCTGGTCACCCTTTAGTCCTTGCACATTCAATGGCTAGAGTTTACATTGAGTGTGATGAATATGATAAACAGAGAAGTATGGGGAACAAGGCTGGTGGGAGGTGGGTGCTGCAAATGATTAAGAACCACTGGACATGTAAAAGCATGGGCTACAGACTACACTGGAAGCAAATTTCATCTGTCATAAGCATCTTTCTTCTTCCTCACTCCTTTCCTTCATCCTTGTCTGCCTCCCTCCTTTTTTCCTCTTTCAACAAATATTTATTATGTGTTTATGTATGCCTAGCACCACTAACGTTACAAATGAGAACAAAACAAACTGGTTCTTGTCTTCATGGAACTTCCACTGTAGTAAGGGAGACACACAAAGAACAAGCAAACACAATCAACACAGAAAAAGGCTGTGAATTTTCCCTAGACTTGGTCAAATTCAGGATATACTGCTGCCACCACGTGGACAGCTATCCTTTTACAGCTTCCTGGCTTTGTGGTCGGCACAGCTAGGTCTCCCACTGAAATGAATAACTGACAACATTGCCATCGAATGTCTTTTAAAAAATAAACTTTTAGGGGCACCTGGGTGCCTTGGTTGGTTAAGTGTCTGACTCCTGATTTCAGCTCACGTCATGATCTCACGGTTCATGAGTTTGAGCCCTGCACTGAACTCTCTGCTCAGAGGCCGCTTTGGATCTCCTGTCCCCCTTTCTCTCTGCCCCTCCTCTGCCCACTCTCTCTGTCTCTCTCTCTCTCTCAAAAATAAACAAACATTGGGGGCACCTGGATGGCTGTGTAGGTTAAGCGTCTGACTTTGGCTCAGGTCATGATCTCACAGTTCATGAGTTCGAGTCCTGCATCAGGCTCTGTGCTGACAGCTCAGAGCCTGGAGCCCGTTTCGGATTCTGTGTCTCCCCGTCTCTCTGCTCTTCCCCTACTGATGTTCTGTCTCTCTCTCTCCTTCAAAAATAAATAAAAACATTTAAAAAAATTTAAATAAATGAACATTAAAAATTAAATTAAATTAAAAAATTTTTAAATAGGGGCGCCTGGGTGGCTCAGTTGGTTGAGCATCCAACTTTGGCTCAGGTCACGATCTTGTGGTTGGTGAGTTCGAACCACTATTGGTCTCTGTGCTGACAGCTCAGAGCCTAGAGCCTGCTTCGGATTCTCTGTCTCCCTCCCTCTATGCCCCTCGCCTGCCCACACTCTGTCTCTCTCTAAGATGAATAAGCATTAAAACTTTTTTAAATAAAATAACAACTTTTAAATGAAGAACAAATCTTTGTAATTGTACCTAAACAAAAGCTTAATAACGAACGAGCCTCCCACTCTTGCTCAAAGACCTCGTACCTGTGGCTAAGTAAACACCTGTAATTGCTGCCTTTCCATCAATTTGTCCTTCATATGGTGCCTTAGTGCATCTGACTGGCAGCCCAGCCTTTTCCACAGAACTCGGTTTCAGTCGTCAGGTGGCATGAATGCCTGCTTCTCTGAGTTTTGCCCCAGCGGCTGATTAAAGGCTGCCATACTGAGCCCTGGAACAGCTAACGACAGAGGCAGACGACTACAAAAACCAAGGAAGAAT
This sequence comes from Cryptoprocta ferox, assembly GCA_028646485.1. Classification (NCBI taxonomy): domain Eukaryota; kingdom Metazoa; phylum Chordata; class Mammalia; order Carnivora; family Eupleridae; genus Cryptoprocta; species Cryptoprocta ferox. Next base: position 5,899,213 of record CM053561.1, read on the forward strand.
GTAGCCATGACATTGGGAAGCAAACCACACTGGGATGCCCAGCAACATGGAACATCCGAGATAATTTGCTCTGTGATGTGGAAGAGGCTTTCTATGTGGTAACTGGCAGCAGGGTTGTAAAGCAAATTTAAAAAAAAATTATTTTTTATTTTTTTGAGCATTCGTTTATTTCTGAGAGAGTGTGAGTAGAAGAAAGGGCAGAGAGAGAGAGGGCACAGAGGATCTGAAGCAGGTTCCGCGCTGTCATCAGAGAGTCCAACACGGGGCTCGATCTCACGAACCAGGGCATCATGACCTGAGCTGAAGTTGGACTCTCAACCAACTGAACCACCCCAGTGCCCCTAAAAAAAACTATTAAAAAGTGAAATCGATTGTCCTAAGGAGCAAGTTTAAAAGATCTAAGTAAAATTTGGTCTCCTTCTCATTAGTGCTCAATTGTCTTTAATTGACACACTCTGACTTTAAATACACACTAAATCCATTTTAATGAAAAATTCGGGGCCTTTCCACCTTTGCTCATCTTAAAGCTTATATTTAGATCTGTTCTTAATATTCCTTTTAATTATATTATGTTAAACATGATGAATTTCTCTTAATCATTCCTCACAACCACACATTTCCCAGTTTGTAAATTCCATGAATTAACACTCTTAGAGTGATCTGGGTTTACACACAGAAGGGGATTCGTTTGTATCCTTGTCTCCACTGATTTTTTCATCTTGTTGCTCCTTGCTCACTCTGTTAGGACTCTTGCTTTTTGGAGATCAAAGAAAAAGGGAAAAAAAAAAAACAAGTTTCCTCATACTTTTTTCTTTAGGTTAAAAATCAACATTGTTTTTTTATTTGCCCAAGATACGCTATTAAATCACTTCAAAGATTTTTAACCAGAATGTGTACAGTGAAGCCTGTGGCAAACTGCAGAACTATTTTAAAAGAAATTAATTTGAAATGCCAGCAGAGACTGTGGCATTAGGTTTCCAAAGTGATGTTACATTAATTCAGCAAGAGTATCTAAGAGCCACTCTGAGTCAGAGGACAGGATGGTATTTTGATCTTAAAAGATAAAATGGTATTTCCAAACAGCGAATTATGCACAGGGTTCATTATCCACGTTGGTAGAAGCATTCGGGTGAGTTTCCGCTATGAGATCAGTCCCAGATCTCATCCCACTCTCACACGCTATTGAACAGTTTTTCCTTCTGGTTTATATACGAGATGAGTATCTCTTTCCCCTGATGAACCGGTGTTGGGGTACAAAACCTGTAATTACCTTCCAGGGAGACGGCAGAGACTCCAGCAACCTCATCTGATCTCTAGAAAGCGTTCGGCAGCAAAAGTCGTGTTCCTCATAAAGTCAGGGGACCTGGTTTGGAATCCTAACTCTGTCCCTTACTAACATCTTAACTTTGGGTAAGTTACTTTATTTCTCTGAGTTTCAGGTTCCTTGCCTTGGAGAATGTGGAAAAATAACGACTACCTCGCTGAATGTAACACTCAGGTGAAAGTACTTGGCAGTAGCAGGTGCTCAGAAAATGTCCGTTTCCTTCCTTCCACATGCCAGAGGAAGGAAGAGGGCACAGAGCTGTACGGGTCAGCTGGCGCTGCGTAAGAAACCACACCAAAACTCAGGGTTCATTCTCGCTCAAGCAGCCACAAGTTGGATGGCAGCACGGCTGTCGACTGTGTGTTGGTTGTGTTGTCCCGGAGCCCATGCTGACGGGACAGTCACTAACTGCTACATGTTCTTGTTATGGCCGAGGCAGAAGTGCAGAAGGGCTGACCAAACACACGTGTGGCCTCTTCCGATTGAGGCTCAGAACTGTTGTGATGTCACTCCTACCCACTGGCCAAGCCTGACGTCCACGGTGCGGTGAAATATTTACCACGTCCAGTGGAAGGAGCTGCAAAGCCATAAGCAAAGGGCATGGACAGAGGAAGGGTAAGAATTAGGGAAGACGTGCAGTCTCTCAGAGAAGCCAAGACCTCCTGGCACGGGGACCGGATAGTCAAAGCCAGGCTAATAAAATGCCCTGCAGCCTAGGAGCGGAGGGACAGTGAGGTTGACACCGCACAGGAACCCCTGCAATGTCAGATGAGTTTGGTCTAAAAAAAAAAAACAACCCTAAACACAAATGAGGATGATGAAAATAACTTCTCTGTTCTAACACCCATTTATCAAATGACACTTACGAAGAGATGGGTGGTGAATATCTACTTCCTGTGAACTACAAATTAACCGGCACACACAGTTTCTGCCTCTGCTCATTTCGTCATCCACAAATGTCGACCGGAACACCTGCTATGTGGCAGGCACTGTGTGGGAAAATTAGCGAGACGAAGACTAGTGGAGAGATGGACTAAGAAGGCATCATGAAACGGCGTGATCAGCGCTACGCGGAAACCAGACACATCTGGAACACACAGACGGGTTAGGAAGGGGAGGGAAGGCTTTGAAGAGGAGGTGTGACCCCCCTAAAGTAGGAATGAGAGTTAAAAGTTCTAGATCATCAGAGAAAAAGGTGAAATGTTTTATAGTGGTGCCAGTACCACTCGGACCGGCAAAAAAGAAGAGGGATTCACGTGTAACAGTCCCTGTGTAGACGCCTCTCGGGAAGAAACTCAGCAGTGATAGACACAAGAAAGGGTCTCTGTTTCCTGGCCACTTCTCACAGATTTAACACCTTTTAATTATTTATTGTTTTAAAATCTTGTTTTAATGTTTATTTTTAAGAGAGAGAGAGAGACGGAGCGCAAGCAGGGGAGGGGCAGAGAGAGAGGGAGACACAGAACCTGAAGCAGAGCAGCACAGAGCCTGATAGGGGCCTCCAACTGATGACTGTGAGATCATGACCTGAGCTGAAGCCGAATGCTTAACCGACTGGGCCGCCCAGGTGCCCCAATTTAACTCCTTTCGGTCATCCAACAAGTATCACGTGCCTGGACCGGGCCCTGCACGGGACGGCACAGGAAGGATGCCATCATTACAAGACAGTCTGACGGGCTACCATGGCGGAGGCCTCCACCGTGGGAGCCCCTAGCAGGGGGACGTGACCCTGTCCAGGGCACGAGGGAAGACCGGCCGAGGAAGTGGGCACTGGCTGGGCGCGGCAAGGGCAGAACGGCCCGCGCGTAAGGGAGAGGCGTTACACGAGGAACAGTTCTGCCACCCAGAAGACAAGAAAAGCAAAGGGATAGACAGGAAGCGCTTCGCTCGTGAGGCAGAGGCGGAGATCATGTCTTAAGTCAATAAGCTGGGAGACGTGTTGAACTGAACGAAGCACGTGTGTGCTAAACGCAGGTAAAAGGCATGGAGCCAAGCAGCGTGTTAATTACGCGCAGAAAGACATGGAAGCTCCGAGACCCACCTCGAACACTGATCAGGCACAGGTTGCCACTTCCAGGCTGACGGCAATGCCATTCCCACACTGGCTGTATTTGGTGTCACCTATTCTGCCCCGTGCCTGCTCTGCACCCCAAACCCGGGCGACAGGCGAGCCATGCCGGCTGCGTGGGCTGCCCGAGTGTTCCGGGACAGGAGCGTACTGGACCCAGGCACCTTTCTTCGGCTGACGCCCCGTCCAGCCCCAAGCCTGCTCCGTGGAAGGCTGGTGGCAAAGCAAGCGAGGAAAGGCCACCGAACGCGGCAGATGGCGCCGTTCAGGCGCCGCGATCCTGCCTGTACCCCATCCTGTGCTGACCTACCCTCACCGTCCCTCGGCTTGCTGCTTCGTGCATCTTTCAGGGTGCTCTCATACCCCCACGTGGTCCACGGGGCCTTCCGTTCTGTGTTCTCGGGGACAGGCTGCTGGCGCGTGAGCTGGAGGCTGGCACTGCATCAGGGTGATTGCCTACAGGTCATGCTTCGTGAGTTCCTTGCGCTGAGCTCCGCAGCCGCAGGATCAAGGGCACCAGGAAGGTTGAGAGTTGGGTTTATGTGGGGTTGGGCTCCCATGGAGTAGGGTGGGGGATGGAGGAGGTTGGCAAAAAAAAGGCTGAAGTGATGGGCCACGGACTTTAACTTGATTAGGGGGCGAAGTGGGGGTAAGAAAGGAAGTCAGGGATTTGTGCAGGGTGGGGGAGGGGGACAGGAGGCCGAGGAAGAGGGATGAGTCTGGTTGGCGTGAGCCACAAGCTGGAAGGCTTGGGGGGGGCTGTGGCAGGAGGGAGGTATTTGAATATGTGACTTCCCAAGGGATCCAGGTCACCTATGTGTCAAGTTTGTCATATGACCTTGAGGTGACTATACATCTGGGTTCAGAACTGGCTTCACTGCACCTCCCTTGACTTTGTACTTCAGTACTCAGGACTCATGCCACATCTCTGTAACGACCGTTATGCTAAGACACCCTTGGATTTCGCCCACCCTGGGGTGGCTAACCGATGGCACACGGCTAACCGACAGCTGTCCACACACGGTAGTGTCAGCTGTCACACTGTCCCACTTCATATTCAAACTATTTAAACATTTTACTAACATAATCCGTTTTTTTTTCTAATGTTTGTTTATTTTTGAGAGAGGGGAGGAGCAGAGAGAGAGGGAGACAGGATACGGCAGCAGTTTGGGGAATGGGCACCTTCAGGGCACGTAGGTATGTACCACAGGGAGAGGCGGAGCCACCTGCCACAGGATCTCCCTCGAGGCGGCCCCGGGCTCCGCCAGCACCTGCTCCAGGGACGCTAACTCTGTGGCAGGACGCAGGTGAAGAAGGTCTTCCTCCCTTCTCAGAGTTACCAACACGGTGGACGTGGGGAGTCTCCTCTGTCCCCTGGCTGTATACTTGATGTCTCTGTGTATGTATCTCTGTGGGTCCATCAAAAACAGGAAGCACTGATCTTTTTTTTTTTTTTTTTAATTTACCTAAATAGCATATTTTACATATTTCTACAACCCGGCCCTCTCCCTCAGCATTGTATTTTTTAGTATGAGACTGCACCATCGGATGACGATGCCACACTTTATTCTGGCCAATTCCCCACCGATGGACACGTAGATAATATTTCTTGTCAGCGAGGCACCGTCCTACGTGCCTTACAAATTCTCATTCGTGTCCTCCTAACAGGCAGCATGGGAACATGAGGAAACAAACACAGAGGGGCTAAGTAACCCATTCAAGGTCACACAGCTACTAAGTGGTGGAACCAGGATTCAAACCCATATTATCTGTCACATCAGGTCTTCCTTCTGACCCCTGGGCTATGATGCCTCTTTATGGTATTTTGGTCTTTCCCCATTACAGTCTTGCAACATTTTTTTAAAAAAATTTTAATGTTTATTTATTTATTTATTTTTTTATTTTTTTGAGAGAGAGACAGAATATGAGCTAGGGAGGGCAGAGAGAGTGAGCTGGGGAGGGGCAGAGAGAGGGAGACACAGAATCCGAAGCAGGCTCCAGGCTCTGAGCTGTCGGCACTCAAGGCTCAAACCCGCGAGCAGCGTGATCACGACCTGAGCCCAAGTCGGATGCTCAACAGACTGAGCCCCCCAGCTGCCCCTTGCAACACTCGTTCTTATGCCTACTACCATATGCACCCAAGTGGAATTTCTTTCTGGTTTTTACTGAGAACTGGGATTGTTGGATCCAGACGGGATCTCTCACTGTGATGAGTTTTACTAGACTGGGGACTAAAATGTCATAGGAACAATTCTGAGGCTTTGAAGGAATTCAGAGTGGTTAAATAGTTACTTCGATGTTTTATCCAGCTCATAACTACGGCCTTTCTTCCTGGCCCTGAGATCCTCGGAGAGGAGGTTAATAGAATATAAAAGTACTTTGAGAGAAGGCAGAAGACAGAATGGCCCATGTCAAATAAGCGACTTTCCTGAATCGCTTATCTCGTTCATCCTAAGTGCACTTTAACTCAGCTGTTTGATGCCATGCCATCTACCCAGGAACTGGACATTTCCTCTGTATGATTTCAGCCCATAAATTTAACTCATTAATTCATCTGCTAAACCACTTAGGGCATTCTGTATGTTGGCCTAAGCCAATAATTTTGAATGTATTTTTGCAATATTATTATACTAAGAATAGAACAGCTTTTGGTTTTGTAAACTTCTAGTACAATCGGTCTAAGTCTGAGAATGTTTGTGTGAGTTCTCTCTTGCCACTGTCTCATTCTCGTTCGGGTCCAAACTATAGCCCCCTCATCTGAGAAGGACCAATGTATGTGTTGCTGTAATATCCAAGGGCGCTCATTAAATTCAACAAATACAGTCACCTTACAGACGAGATGTCCCCTGTGACTTTAAACAGCAAAGTGGAAATAGAATCAGGGGGCTTTTGTTAGCCTTCTCTGAAGGCCTTTTTGCCCTGGCTGAGTCTGAAATAGCAAACACACAAACCACAACGTGCACCTCGGAAATGGTGAGGTCTACGCTTGCTCTTTCTCCCTCTCTGGTCCATCTCTGGGCCACTTTAGGGGAAACAGATATGCGTAATGCAATGGGGGAAACCCTTAGTTTTTGGTAGGCTGCAAGACATACAGTTTTACTGCGTGAATGCTTCAAAATTCCCTTTCTGAAGGGAGGACTCCAAGACTTGTAAATGAATTGGCACATTGGGTGGGAAGAAGCCGATAGTACTACCCCGAGTGAAACATGAAAAAGGATGCATTTGTTCTGGGAGGGAGAAGGGTGGACGGAAGGGACCCTGCCCGGCACACGGGAGGGGTGGGAGAGAAGCACCCTCAGCTGGCGGGGCAGATATACCCAAGGGGACTTGTAAATTCGGGGGTGATGTAGAACCCTCCTCCATCACCTTTATGAAGTCTCCAGCGAAACTGACATTGGCCACCGGTGCTCTTAGTGTGAACGGAATTCTTGCTGGAGAATGCAAAGGCCGCCAGCCAGTCATCACAATTACATACAATAAATACAAAAGTGGTTTCCAAACGGCAACGGCAGGCCAGGGTCTGCTGGTGCGTATGTGAAAGCAAGTTAGTGTTTCATGCCCAGCATGTAACAAACGAAGCAGAACAGAATAGAAAAGATCAGGGCCCCTTGCACAGAATAAAGGTAGGGAGGTTTTTGGAAAATTTGGTACTTTTTTTTTTTTTGGCCCATGTGGACTTCTATAACAAAATACCACAGACTGACTGGGTAGCTTATAATCTAGAGGAATGTTCTCACAGTTCCAGAGGCTGGGAAGCCCAGGATGCGGGCGCCGGCATGGCACGCCTGGGAGAGGGCCCTCTTCCTGGTTCATAGCTGCTGACTTCTGTTGCGCCCTCCTGCGGCGGAAGGGGCCAGGGATCCCTCCGGAGCCTCTTTTATAGGGGCACCAATCCCGTTCATGATGGCTCCAAGCACCACCCAAAGCTCCCACCTCCCAATAATCATCTTTGGGGGGTTATGACTTCAGCATATTGATGATGACTACGAATACAAAAATGCTAGACCACCGCACTATGTAGGCCCCGAGTTGTGCCATAAAAGGTTTCTCTTTATGGATCATGGTAAAGGAAGTGAGACGCGCCACACCACAGTATAAGGCGCCAGTTACCGTGGTCATCTCGCCAGCTCGCTCAGACACGTGCCTAGTGTCCTCCTAGGAGTCTTGACACCACCTGCCCCCTGTCGCACGATTCACGGCTGCCCAGAGGTCGAAGCAACCTAACGTCCGTGCAGGGATGAGCGGATATACACAGGATGTAACTCTGGTATACACATACACGGAACATTATTCAGCCTTAAAAAGGAAGGATCCTGTCATGTGTCCCAACCTAGACGGACCCGGAGAACATTACGCTGAGTGGCACCAGCCAGTCACAGAAGGACGGATCGTGTAGGATTCCCTTTACATCAAGTATGTGAGGTAAGCAGGGGCCTGGAGACAAAGTAAAATGGTGGTTGAGGGGCTGGGGGTCGGGGAGACGGGAGTACAGAATTGTAGTCACGTAGGATGAGAACGTTCTAGACATGCCTTGTACAACGATGCACGTAATTAACAAAACTGTATCGTATACTTAAAAATTGTTAAGAGGGTCAACTGATGTTATGTTTTCCACCGCACGCGCCCGCACGCACACGCACACTCTCGGCGCAAAGATTCCCCGGGTTGGGTACTAGCTCCTACCTCCTGTTCTTCCCGCTTCTCTGCTGCTTTCGAGGCCCTGCAGACCTGAGACAACCCTCTTTGGCTGAGCCCACCTTGCTCGGGGGGCCGCCTCTGACTTGCTGGAACTGGGCGCCACCTGCACCCCCGGCGGCCCTCAGACCCCGGCGGGCGGGAGCGGCGGCAGAGAGCCCCGCGCATGCGCGGATGCCACCCACCGCACGCCACCTGGCCGCGCCTGCGCAACAGGTGGAACCATGGAAGAAGGTCCCGCGGGGTTTACTTTTTCTCTCTCTCCACTTTCCACCCGCCCGCTGCCTCCTGGGAAGAGGGTCCTCCGGTCGCTTGCACGGCCACGTGTGCCAGCCACGGTCCTTCCTCGCTCAGAGGTTGCTCACTTTTTGCACTGACAAAGATGCTCTCAGTGATCCTGCTCCACCCCGGCTCCCCTGGGCGGGTTTTCAGCTGCGCCTGACTTCTGGACTTCCTGTTGTCTCTGTATTGTCCCACTGTAGCAAGAATCCTCCTAAATCAGTTTCTCCAGGACACCCCACCGTCGATACCTGATCACCTTCCATAACTGATCCTTTTCCCCGCCCCCAGATGAGGACTGATCACCCCGCTGGCCCTCACCAAGAATCCCACTACCCGTTTCCTCTCAATATTTCCATCCACTGTCCCCCCAACTGCTCCTCGGCTGTGCACCCCCATTTGGGCACGCTGTAGGGAGTGGAGCCCAGTGTGTCGACCCACTCCCAAGATCCCATGGCAGTGGGTCCCTATCTCCCCGCCCTCCACCTTGAATAAAATCTGCCTTACCTCTTCAGCAAATACCATGACCATTTTCTTGACAGTACTCACTTGGTGGGTTTCAAAGCTCAACAGGTCACGGACTCTGCAACCAACCTCCTCCATGTTTGGTGGGGGGAGCAGTTTTTTGTACAGATGGGAGTGAGGAGGCAGACGGCAGGACTGCTCTGGACTGAATGCAAATCACATGATGTCACACTCCTTCCCCAAACCTTCTATGGCTCCCTATTGCCCTTCCAAAAAGTTCAAACTCCTTACCTCAGTTTAGCGGGACCCTCCTCATCACCCTCTCCAGTCTGCCCTCTGCTGCTTCTCCACCTCTGACTCCTCATCCAGGACTCCAGAGCTGCCTACAGCTCCCAGGCCTTCTCTCCCAAGCTTTTTTTTTTTTTTTCACCCTGTCTTTGTCAAGTCCTGCTCTCCATCCTTATCGTTCTTTAGGACGGCTAATTGCTACATACTTTTCAAGTCTTAACAGAAATGGAGCATTTACCATGAAACTAACAAGCTAGCTTCAGGGTCTGTGTTAAGCCTTCACCCCTAATTTTGTACCCTGGTACTCCTTTCCTTAAATAGGGCCCCAAGTTGTATAAGCCCTAGGCCTCACAAAATCTGAATCTACTTCTGAGTCTCAGGGTAGACAATCCTGTCCTCCTAACTCCTTAACACAGGGATCTTGATCCCCTGTATGCATTGCCCACTGATCCCACACCCCCTGGACAGCCCTGACTATGCTCCCTTGTGCACCTGTGGACTCAACAGTCTATGCCCTGAAACTCACAGAGGAAAGGAATTTTATCTTTGTCCTTCAAGTGCCACGGTGCCAAGTGCATAGTAGGTAGGAAATAAAAATGCGAATATATGATGCACTGCATAAATTGAGTTGGGGAAACACTGTTTTTTAGGTTTCTCAAGATATTCTATGCATAAACGTCTGACAGGAATAAAGAGGAGCAAACACTGTCCAAGAAGGAATTTCCAGGGGCGCCTGGGTGACTCAGTCGGTTAAGCGGCTGACTTGGGCTCAGGTCATGATCTCACGGTTCGTGGATTCGAGCCCCGCATCGGGCTCTGTGCTGACAGCTCGGAGCCTGGACGGAGCCTGCTTCGGATTCTGCGTCTCTCTCCCTGCCCCTCTCCCCACCTTGAGCTCTGTCTCTCAAAAATAAATGGGCCACTGTTCCAGATTCTGTCCCATTTCTTGTAGCTTGAGGGAATTTGTGGTGACTTCGCTAAATAAACGCAGCTTTATTGTCTGCCCTACCACCTAAGGATTTCCCTGAAACAGGACATTTTTATAAAAAAAAAAAAGAAAGAAAGAAAGAAAAGAGGTAAAAGATATAGCATCCCTTCAAACTTAAGAGGTCTCAAATTTGTCAATTTTTCTTCCTCTGAGAGTTCATTATATTCCACAATTTACATTTTCCCCCTTTCTTACTGCAGTCTCAAGTTAGAGTAGTTGGACACTTGTCTGCTCTTGACCATGGCTCTTGCCCAGGTGCAGCCCTGGGAGGGTGGGTCCCCTTTCTGTTCTGTTTCCACCCTCTTGGATCCTTGGATGACATAGCGGTTGAGAACATGGGCTCTGAAGTTAGACTTTCTGGGTTCAAATCACAGCCCCTTGGATTTACCGATTGTGCTCTGTGAACTTGAGCCCGTGACTTGATTGGCCTTAAACTTTCAGGAATTTTGCAAGCCTATTGATGACTTTGAAACTGGCCTTGAGAGGAATATCTCCAACATGGCAATTGGCAAATGCTGCACATTGGTACCTGCCCCCTTCCCTAACCTAGTCGTTTCCTTATCTATAAAATAGGAGTAACAATAGTGCAAACCTCCTGGAAAATTCTGGGGGAGCTAAGTTAAATATGCTTACTAAATGCTAAATGCTCAGTAATTGTGACCTGCTCTTGGTGTTTCTCCCATTTTACATGCTCCAAAGTCTTTCTGCTTTGTGTGCCCCTTTCTGCCATGACTTTAAACACCAGATCAGTCAGATCCAACACATACATTGGTAATACAATTTTTAAAAATCACTTAGATTAATTAGGGCCTTAAAACAACTAGCTCATAATTGATAGGAAATGTGTGATCTGATGTTGTTTATGAGGCAGACAGAGATGACACATATATTATAAAATTAGAATGCTTCTAAATTTAGCCCCGATTACTTTTGCTATACACATTTCATTTGGCTAGATGTTAGAAAGAATTTCTTTTCTGGAATAGCTATTCTTTGTCTCCCAATTAAGGCAAAGACTGTAAAGATAGTTTATTACAGCGTTTGGTAATTCAGTAAACAAACATGTCCTAAAAATTTAAATAGCTGTGTTGAAGTAAAACGTGCTGAAAATTCACATGAACGATATGCAGTTTAAAGACTTTCATGAGGGCCGCCTGGGTGGCTCAGCTGGGTAAGTGCCCGACTCTTGATTTCAAGTCAGGTCATGATCTCACGGTTTGTGGGACTGAGCCCCTTGTCGGGCTCTGTGCTGACAGCATGGGATACTCTCTCCCTCTCTCACTGCCCCTCCCTGATTTTCTCTCTCTCCCTCTCTCAAAATAAATAAACATTTAAAAAAACTACTCATGCCCTCCTAGATGATTTTTTTAACGTCTTATTTATTTTTGAGAGACAGAGAGAGCATGAGTGGGGGAGGGGCAGAGAGAGAGGCACAGAGCCTGATGTGGGGCTCGAACCCACAAACCATGAGATCATGACCTGAGCTGAAGTTGGATGCTCAGCTGACTGAGCCACCCAGGCGCCCTGCCCTCCTAGATATCTCCAAGATAATTCTTAAAAAAATAAAGACTTTGGTGAACAAATATAAACTCTTGGTAATATATTGCTGTTACCTGAGTACTAAAAATATAATATATAGAGATTCTGGGTAGAAGGAAGGCCCTAAGCTTACCTCATCTCACAGATACAACTAGATAACACCCACATTAGTGTATGTACAGTATGACACCATATACCTAGAATGTGGGGGGAGAGAAGTAAAGAATGGGTTTAAACTTGAGCCACCATCAACTTCATACAGACTGCTATATGTGTAAGATATTATATACAGATCTAATGGTAAACACAAATCAAAAACCAGTAACAGATATATGAAAAATATAGAGCAAGGAATCCAAGTCTATCACTAAAGAAAACTTGCAAATCATGAGAGAAGAAAGCAAGAGAAGAAAGGAAAGAGTTCCAAAACAACCATAAAGCAACAAAATGGCGATAAATACATACCTATCAATGATTACTTTGAATGTAAGTAGACTAAGCACTCCAATCAAAAGACATAGCAGTGATAAAATAGATAAAAAAGCAAGACACAGGGGCGCCTAGGTGACTCAACTAGTTGAGCACTGAACTCCTGATTTCCGCTCAGGTCATGACCTCACAGTTCATGAGATCGAGCCCCACATCATGCTCCACACTGAGAGTGGAGCCTGCTCGGGATTCTCTCTTTCTTCCTCTGCCCATCCCCTACTTGCATGAGCCTGCACATATGCACACGCTCTCTCTCAAAATAAATAAGAAAAACATTAAAAAAAAAAAAAAGGGAAGACCCACCTACATGCTGCCTCTAAGAGACAACATTTCAGACCTGAAGACATGCAGATTGAAAGTGAAGGGATGGAAAAGCATCTATCATGCAAATGGAAGTGAAAAGAAAGCCAGGGTAGCAATACTTATAGAGGACAGAATAGACTTTAAAACAAAGACCGTAACAAGAGACAAAGAAAGACACCGTATAATCATAAAGGGAACAATCCAACAAGCAGATATAACAATTGTTAATATTTATGTGCCCAACATGAGAGCACCCAAATACACAAAACAATTAATAATAATCATAAAGAAACTTATCGATAATAATACAACAAAAATAGGGGACTGTAACAACCCACTTACATCAATGGGCAGATGATCTAAACAGAAAATCAACAAGGCAACAGTAGCTTTGAATGACACATTAGACCAGATGGATCTCACAGATATATTCAGAACATTCCATCCTGAAACAGCAGAATACATTCTTTTCGAGTGCCCACAGCACATTCTCCAGAATGGATCACATATTAGGCCCCACTACTGGATATTTACCCAAAGAACACAAAACACTAATTTGAAAAGATATATGCACTCCTATGCATTATTTACAATAGCCAAATTATGGAAGCAGCCCACGTGTCCATTGATAGATGAATGGATAAGAAAGATGTGGTATATATAATTACAGTGGAATGTTAGCCATAAAAATAATGAAATCTTGCCATTTGTAACAACATGGATGAATCTAGAGAGTATAATATAAGTGAAATAAGTCAACTGGAGAAAGACAAATACCATATGATTTCACTCATATGTGGAATTTAAGAAACAAAACAAACGAACAAAGAAGAGACAAACCAAAAAACACACTCTTAACAATGGAGAACAAACAGATGGTCACCAGAGGGGAGGTGGGTGGGGAGGATGAGGGTGGGGAGGATGAGGGGAAAAGGTGATGGGATTAAGGAGCACATTTATCATGAGGAGCACCGGGGTGATGCCGAAGGGCTGAATCACCACATTGTTCACTTGAAACTAATATAGCACCGTACGTTAACTATAATGGGACTTAAAAAATTATTTAAATAGAAAATTATACTCAAACACTCACCAGTTAAGATACAAATGTCATATTGAAAAATCACTCGTACTTTTCATATTAATTACTTTAAAAAACCTATATTGTTTAAAATGTATTTTAGCTGTATAGTATGATTAAGTGGAACAATGTGACAAATTAGACATTTCAGACACAAATAATATTTAATGGAGAGGTTTTATTTTTCATTTAAAAAGATACTAATCAATTGTCAAAGACCTTGCTGGATAATTTTAAAAATATTATATATATATCTGACTCACTTTGATCATTAATGAATTAATTGTTTATGTGAATTTAAATATAAATGTTATGCTGGTAAAGCTTAAACTCAATGTTTTCTTTCTTTTTTTTAATTAAAAAATTTTTAATATTTATTTATTTTTGAGAGACAGAGAGACAGAGCATGAGCAGGGGAAGGGCAGAGAGAGAGGGAGACGCAGAATCCAAAGCAGGCTCCAGGCTCTGAGCTGTCAGTGCAGAGCCCGATGCGGGGTTCGAACCCTAAACTCAATGTCTTCTTAAATGAGTCCCTCATTTATCCCCAGTAGGTTTGGGGGGAGGGGCTTATTTTCTACCAGTCTTCATGATTAATGGAATATGTATATGTATCTTAATCTAACTCTATGAGCATTTACAATTCTAGGAGGGAAAATGTTGCTACATAGGTGATCATAACAAAACCATGACATCCTGCACCCAGGACAACTCTTCAGTCAAGATACTTAGAGGTTCATCCCTTCAAACGACTGTCCTCTTCAGAAAACAAAACAAAACAAAATAACCTGCTTGTATGATATTCAAAAAATGGCAGATGATGGGGCGCCTGGGTGGCTCAGTTGGTGAAGCCTCTGACTCTTGACTTCGGCTCAGGCCAGGATCTCATGGTTCATGGGTTCAAGCCCCGCCGTCGGGCTCTATGTTGGAAGTGGGGAGGCTGCTTGGGATTCTCTCTCTGTCTTTGTCTCTCTGCCCCTCCTCTGCTCACTCTCTCTCTCAAAAATGAACATTAAAAAAATATTTTTAAAAACTGGCCGATGCCAACATGCAAGAAGACAAGGAACATTAAGCTGGAACTCTACGCCATTGAAGCTCCTTCTCTTTCAAGATGCTCTGATATCAACGAATACTTTGCATCTGGGAAACCTGCCCCTTGCAGCTGAGAACCTTTTGCAGCCTTTCGCCATTAGTGAGACTGAACTCAGCATCAGGGACAAGTGTCAGGAAAATGAATACGAACAGTTACCGCCTCCTCAGGTAGGAAAGGACATTCCCAGAAGATACTGGGGCTGCCCCAGGAAGTTTTCTCCCACTCTTCCCTGCTCCTGCTTCTTCCAGCTCCCAGAGTGCGTTTCCCGAGTCCCACACCATCAGTTGCAATCCGTGCTCACGTCCCCTTGGCCCCATCTGAGGCATTTTGTCCCCACTCTTCCTGAGGAGGCTGACTCGGAAAGTGGTACCCATAACCCGGCTCAGACTATGATGCTCTGACCGCTGCCCGCTTCCGGCTCTGCTCACGAGGCTTCTGCCCTGGAGTCTCCAGGCTTGAGTTCTCCTGCCTATTGTGTGTCCCAGTTTGCAGGATTAGGGGTCTATGATTGCCTCTGCCCCAATTCTTTATTGGCAAATTCTAGTTCTCCAGACAGTCCGTGGCTTCAGATCTTGCTCTAGCCAGGTCCGTCACTACTGGGGCTTGGCCCTGGGACCCTGTCCTGTGGCTTTGTTCTGGCTATGAAGGTTGGCACGTTCCTCATCCCCATGTCCCTGTCCCCCATGATGACTGACCACCCACTGGGGTTCTTCAGCATCACCTGCCAAGCGCCCCCCACATGCCTTTGGTTCCCTGTTTAGTGGCCCACTATTTTCACTGGAACCTTGAGTATCGACTATTTCCCACGTGCCCCAGGGGCGGCAGAGCACAGTGGTTAAGAGCACGCACTCTGACATTAGACTTCCCGGTTTCCAGGTGTGCCTGTTCCTATCCAGTGACTTTGGCAAGCCACTTGATATCTTTGTGCCTCATTCTGCCACCTCTACAATGGTTTTAATCCTAGTCACAGGTTCAGAGGGTCTGTAAAAGTGATACCTGCACAGTGCTTAGGAAGTGGGTTGCCATAGCAAAGTACCACAGACTGGGTGGCTTAACCAACGGACATTTATTTTCTCCCACGTCTGTAGGATAGCAATCCAAGATCAAGGTGTCAGCGGGTTTGGCTCCTTCTGAGGCTGCTCTCTTGACTGGCAGATGGCCACCTTCTCCCTGTGTCTTCCCAGGGTCGTCCCCTCTGTGTGTCTATGTCCTAATCTCCTCTTAGAAGGACACCAGTCATGTTGGATTAGGTCCCTTTTAAATACCTCATTTTGGGGCGCCTGGGTGGCTCAGTCAGTTGAGCATGCGACTTCGGCTCAGGTTATGATCTCACAGTTCGTGGGTTCGAGCCTCACGTCAGGCTTTGTGCTGACAGCTAGTTCAGAGCTTGGAGCCTGTCTTTGGATTCTGTGTCTCCAACCCTCCCCTGTTCACGCTGTCTCTCTCTCTCTCAAAAATAAAAAAAAAATTTTTTTAATTAAAAAAAAGACCTCATTTTAATTTAATTACCTCTATAAAGACCCTATCTCTAAATACAGTCACATTCTGAGGTCCTGGAGGTTAGCCCTTCCACATATGACTTTCTGGAGGACACAATTCAGCCTATAACAACGATTAAATAATTTGTGCCCGGACACCGCCAAGTTCCCTAACAGCCACCCGTTCCCCGCCATCAGGCCGGGGCAGCAGGCGGTCACTCCGGGCTAGCCTAGGTCGAGCCACAACTCCCATTCTTCAGCTCCCTGATGACCTGGCGTCACCAAGTATGGGGCCAGTCTTTGGGGTCTTAGTCCAGTGTGCGTTCATTCAAAATTGTCTGAGGAAGATAATAGATGGAGAAAAACAGCTCACCGCAAAAAGACAGCACTACTTAGTACTAGTTACGGAGTGAAGTTCCAGAGAGCCCTCAATGGCTCGCTTCCTCGGGTGAACGCTGTGAGTTCTGAGACTCTCCATGTTTTAGCAGACAAATGCTATGACCTCCTTCAAATGAATGTTGGTATCACCCTTTCAAACAGCAATCTTGAAGTCCGTAAACTTACACCAACAGACTTGACGACCTGCCCCATCGCTGGTTATCATGAGGGCCTGCCTTCCTTGCATGTCATGAGGTCTCTGCCCCGTAAGGCAGTTCCTGGAATGTGCTGGTCCTCGGTTATTTCATGTATAAAATAGCCTATAGGGGTGTCCAGGTGGCTCAGCTGGTTAAGCTTCCGACTCTTGATCTTGGCTCAGGCCGGGATCTCACGGTTCGTGAGTCCAAGCCCCATATCTAACTCTGTGCTGACAGCACGGAGCCTGCTTGGGATTCTCTTTCTCCCTCTTTCTCTGCCCCTCCCCTGGTCACTCATGCTCTCTCTCTCTTTCTCTCTCTCAAAATAAATAAATAAACTTAAAAAAAAATAAACTCAGCCATGGGCACTTGGGTGGCTCAGTCGGTGAAGTGTCCAACTTCTGATTTTGGCTCAGGTCATGGGATTGAGTCCCACATCGGGCTCTGCGCTAACAGCATGGAGCCTGCTTGGGATTCTCTCTCTCTCTGCCCCACCCTCCTCGTGCTCTCTCTCTCTCTCTCTCTCTCTCTCTCAAAATAAATAAATAAACTTAAAAAGAAACAGCCTATAATTTTGATGTGTTAAGGTTTGGAATGTAATGAGTGCCCAGTTACAGGCTGATAAGTTTTTACCTTCTCTTTCTTTCAAAGCATTCTTGTAAATGACAGTCTTATTGCAAATTCCGAGTCTCTGTCTGGTCTTGTTTCCGCAATAATTGTGAACAGGGCAAGTAGAGTTTAGTCCCTATTTGTTGAGCATGCATTCCATTCCAGACAATGCTAAATAGTCATGCTACCTCACCGAACGAACGCTCCCGAGTGTGGTTATCTCCGTTTCACTAGAGGGAGCGAGAGCTCAGAGCAGCAGCAGGGCTAGGAAGGGACAGAGCCAGGACTTGAACCCGAGTCCCTCTGGCTCCAAAGTCAGGTTCCTCAGCACTCTGTTTTTGTTTTGTTTTGTTTTTCTTTTTTTAATCTCCTAAAATAACTCCTGACTTGATCATTACTTGTCTACCAAGTGAGGCCCCTCGTTTCTTCTTGCGTTGCCTTGTTCCTATGTCATTGTAACTAAAGCAAGATGTGCGGGGTGGATCTGTCCTTCCAGTGTCAGAGACCAGTAAGGGCTCAGATGAATCAAGTTACTTGATCAGAAAACAGGTATTGTAAGAGCAGCATCAACTGCAAAGCACTGACATTATCAGGGACGATGGTTTCTTTTATTCTGCCCTAAGAATTGGCTTATTCTTGAGTTGAATGAAGTCTAATTTAAAAGCGAAAAAGAAAGTATAATAAAAAATGTACAAGCTCCAAGTAAACGATAAGAATTTTACCAAATAACTTGGGAAGAAAAGTCAGACAATGAATACTTGTACACACACCTGGCCATGGTTAATAATAGGTTGCTTTTCTCACTGAACAACTTAAATACCCCCTACTCCAAACAATGGGTATTAGGAGTGAACTAAAGTGACCAATGTGACCTTCGTGGTTCATGAGATGATGTTTCCTTCCTCTTCAAGCTGTTCTCCCTTTGCCGACCCAGCAGCAGCCCTATCCTGACCTTAATGCCACAGCTGAACCCGCTTCAGCTGTGCCGGGTGAGGGTGCCTTTTCAGCACGCAGGTGCTGTATGGTTTTTAAACAGCCAGAAAGTGTGACTATTCCATAAAGTCAAGAGTATGCTTCACGGCTTTTATTTTTTATTTTGAGAGACACAGAGCGCAAGTAGGGAAGGGGCAGAGAGAGAGAGAGGGAGAGAGAGAATCCCAAGCAGGCTCCGCACTGTCGGCATGGAGCCCGATGTGGGGCTCAAACTCACAAAACCGTGAGATCGTGACCTGAGCTGAAACCACGAGTCGGACGCTTAACAGGCTGAAGCATCTAGGCGCCCCAAGCTTTGATTTATTTATTTTTTAACGTGGGGTGGAGGAGATGAGAGACTTGTCTCTGAGGCTCTTGGTTTGACTCCAAGCAGAAGTTAAGTCAGGGGCACTGATTGGGATCAAATTCAGTCCCTTAGAACTTGTCTGACTTTGGGCAAGTTCCTTTATTTGAACTAAACTTCCTCAAATACATATGAGGGATATGCATGTGCAGAATAAAGGCAAAAATCTTACAACACCGTGGTTGCGAGGATTACAAAGTGAACTCCTTGGCTGGGTGCCTGGCAGATGTAAACACTCAGCAAATAATGGTTTCCCTCCCTCCTTTCCTTGGGTTCTATTTCACACGGTCTTCTGAGGGCTCATTCAGGGGTTAGCAGCTTCTGGAGAACCGTGAAAAGAGAAGCATTCGGTGTCGAGAAACGACTAGCAATTTATGTGCATGCATTTATGCGAATAATGCTTAGGAGTGGCTCTCGTGTGTCGGCTGATACAGCAGGTGCTGGGACTACCTGTGAATAAACGCCCTGTCCTTGTGGAGTTTACAGTGTAGCTGGGGAAACAGATGGGCAGAGTGACCACCTACACAAATGTGCAAAAAAAAAAAAAAAGTGCTGTACAGAGAACTTCGCAGCATAGTAAGAACGTACAAACACCATTGACTTGGTCGGAGGGTCAGGAAGGCATGAACCCTCACTGATGTCCAAGCTGAGATCTAAAAAGTAAGTAGACCTGGCAAAGGGAGGAGTGAAGGGGGGGGACTAGGCAGCGTTAGCAGCAGGTGCAAAGACCCTGTGGCAGCAGGGATCAGGGCTGGTGAGGTAGGCTTGAATAATGGCCAGGGTGGCTGAGCACAGGGTTGGAGGGGGAGTGACATGTGAAAGCAATTCTGGGGAATAAGTGGAGGCCAGGGCAGGCGGGGCTCACAGAGGCCACTCTGTCAAAGGCGAATCCTTGAGGGTAAGCGGTCAGAATAACACCGGTGCGTGGTTAATTACCATGCACGGGCTTGAAAATTTTACAAGTTAGTACTAGTGACTTAACAGCTGAAACAGAATCAGGCGTAGGGGTTTTATCAGAACCCGGATGCGATGTCGGTTCTGAGTTTACTGTCTACTACCGGCTGTACAGCCTGGGGAGGGCCGAGCGGCGCGGCCCCCAGGGCACGAAGCTCCCGGGCCGGGGTAGGGGGCCTCGTTCTGGTCCTCCCCAAAAGATACCCGTGATCTGGCTTCTTCTCAACGTCCTGAAGAGCTGATGGAAATGGAAGCGTGAATAAATAGTCTGAACTAACTCCACGGTCCCTATTCTTTCTACGGCAAAGTGTTAGTGGTAACCATTATTATTATTATTAGTTTAATCTCGGAATCCGAAGAGTCCCCAGAACAAACTTCCTTCGACCTTTGGTCTGTGCCCCGTTGAAAAGTCCACGTTTGTCTCTGCGTGTCTATGGGCTGGGCGGCCAGGGGACCAGGGCCACGTTCAGAAGATGCATCACCGTGGGGCCAGCCGGTGCCTTGGCTGCCGTTCCGTCCTACAGAGGCGGTGTTTGAGAATAGGGTTTTGCGGCCACCACCCCACCCCCTCCAGCCCCGGCATTCACTCCTGATGGTCAGGAGGCAGGAGGGGCCGAGAGGGAGGTCACCTGCCTCATTTACGGAGAGGCAGATCCAAGTGGGAATTCTCAGCGGGATTCCTCGCTGTTTTCCCCAAAGACACAGATTGTGCCGCATGGCGCTCGCAGATCTGAGAACCATCTGCATTCTGCCAAGAGATGGTCCTCTGGCCAGATAGCTATGCGTTGTGTTTCACATTTCAAAATGTTGTCAAATACACTCTTAAATGCTCCACTGATGATGTTCTACCTAAAGAGGAGTAAAAAGTTGAGCGAAAGAAAAAAGAAACCCAGTAGGACTGATTGCGAGCCACGAAAACTTTTTATTGAAGTGTAACATAGATACAGAAAAGCACACAATCAGAAGCGTACACCTCGAGGACTTTTCACACACTGGACACACCCAGGTCACCAGCAACCAGATCAAGAGACAGAACATCCCAGAAGCTCCCCTTATGCTCCTTCTGGTTCCCATCCCCTAAAGAGTAACTAATAGTCCCCTACTTGCAACACATAGATTAGCTTTGCTGGGCTTTGCCCTTGACTTAAACGGGATCGCAGAGTATGTACTTGCCTTACGTCGTGAGCCCCACACCGTGCTGTGTGGATCTGTCATTCCCATTCCCACTGCCGCACAGGATTTCAGTGCGTGAACACACCGTACTCCCTTTAAACGTTCGGCACGGGCATTTGTGTGCCTTCCGGTTTGGGGTTACTGTGAATAATGCTTCTATGCACATTCTAGTACTTTCCTTTTGGTGGATACATATACACGTTTCTGTAAAATACACACTCAGGAATGGAGTTTTTAGACAATAGGATAGGTTTACTGAACCCAGGCTATTTCAGGGAAGAATGAGAAATCTAGTGGATGGAGCTTGCAGGCTCAAAGAATTGACAGAAAGCTAGAAAGGAAGACCTAGAAGGATGGGGGGGGGGCACGAGACAGCTCAGTGGGACCAAGGAATGGGGCGGGAATGGTCTGCTCAGGGCTCTGCCATCCCTGGACACTGGGAGCAGGGGGCACAGAACCCCTGCAGCCCCCCGGTCTTGGAGCCTCCCTGCTGGACCACCACCACAGATCCCTTAGAACGAACCTCAGCATCTTTTCATTTCTGTGCCATTTACTCTGAGCTTATAGGTCCAGGCAAAGGAGCCCAAGCAGCTCACATCAGGTCCCTGGCCCCTCCCTGGCCGGTCTGGTGCTGGAAAGGGGGTGCCTCTGAGAGACAGGGAAGACTTCCCCCGCTCAGCATCCACAGTGAACGGGGGTTCTACTGCATCCCACCAAGTTTATATGTAGGGGGTGATCTCCCCCTATAGGAAAGGGGGTCAGATGCCGGCCAGACTGCGATCACAAAGTGACAACTGTCCCCTGCAGAGGCACCCCCTTTTGTTCACCTGCCAGTGACTGCTAGCGGGGCTCGGGGCTCGGTCACATGTTTGTGTATCTCACAGCCCATGTGCACGACCTTGCCTTTAGGAAGGTGGCACTGAGCTCAGGGAGGAACTGAGCCAAACCACAGTGCCATAGGTTTGGGAGGAAACGGTGTGAGTACAAAGACAAAGCAGCATCTCGCGGAGGAAGGTAAGGAAGAGAGGAGGAAAAGGACAAAGAGGGGGAGAAAGGAGAGGGCAGTAAAAGTGAAAAACAAAGGAGAGAAAGTTCAGAAGAAGCCTAGCACAGTTTCTTCCTGACCTGATTTAGCCGGCCTCCGCGCTGCCCCACTTGCTCCGCGTCTCTGATGTGCTTTTATGAATGGTGCTTTGCTTTATCGGGTTAATGATGTTGACACGGGCCACGGAATAAAGAGATCCTGGTCACAAACTGAGACAGACGGGTCTGAAGTCTTATTATCACACACAGCATACAACTCCGCTGCAGTCTGAGCACATGGCTTCCTGACCTCGCTGGTCGTATCAATGAGCTTTAGTGCCATGAAGAAGGGCTTTAAGCCAAAGAAGCAAAGACTGAACATGTACTAAAGCCATTTGCGAGGCGGCAAGTGAGGAATTGATCTGGAATTATATTTGGCTCCTTGTGGGCCGTCTGACATTACTTCTCCAGGCGAACCGTGGTCTCTTTGAAGTCCTGCACTCCTGCTACTTAAATTACATTAGTAATTTATTTGTTTTAAATGATAATCAGGGCGTCTGTCTCTGGAGCACCTCTCCGTGCCCTCCCAGATAGAAAGGCTGGAGGAGTGATTACCATTACCCCCGATGTGCAGGTTAGAACATTCCAGGCACACAGCGGCTTGCCCCGGACCACACAGCCAGCTGCGGTCAGAGCCAGGGAGCAAGGCAGTTCCTATACGAGAGGAATCGCACAAACTCGGACCCGGAGCTCTCTGTCCCCCATGGTTTGTTCTCTTTTGCCATTTTTGTTTCGGGCGGGGTCTGCAAGTTTGTCTCAGAAAAGCCAAGAGCTGTCTGGCCTGCCACTGGGGCATCCACGTATCTATCTGTCTATCTATCATCTTCCGTAAGTTATTGGCACCCACATTCCTCCTCCCGGCAAAGACGGCAGAGTGGACGCAGCGGAGGCGCCTCACGGCGTGGGGCACAGGCTGCCTGCAGGCCTGCTGGCAAGAGGGCAGAGCCGAAAGGCAGAGTGCCTCAGGGGTTCTGGGAGGACTCTGGGGCCAGGCTCAAGCCCCAGTTCTCCTGCTTACAACGATCACCTTGGGGAAACCACTGTCGGTGCCTCAGTCTTCCTCTCTGTAAAAGGGACATACTCTTGTGGCATTGTACTCATTGCTGGAGGATTGAATAATGAATACATGTCAATGCTCAGATCGGCGGACGGCGCGTTAGTGAGCTGCCGTCCCTGTGGCTCACTGCGCTGGGCCACCCTGGTGACAGCCCGTGGGGCCCGGGCGGCCCATGTTAGAACTACCGAGGAGGAGGAGCCAGAAGAGGGCAGCGGGAAGGGGTGGCCTGTGGAGGGGGAGCCGGTGCCCCTGGCTGGCCCAGCTGGAGCGCATGTACAGTTACACTTGCTGCGATATTCACCCAACATCTATGTTTGTCAGAGGCCCACCTCCTAAGGGGTCCATGATAATCGGGGGGGAAACAGGGACCTGTGTCCTCAGCGGGGTCTGGGCCGCACGGCCCCAGTGAGACACGTATTAGGAAAACTGTCTGATGCTGTGGGTCATTTCCTTTCTAACAGGAGGACGGGAAAGCAGTGAACATAGAACTTCCTGATGAAAAGAGATGAACCCTTTACCCATGTGTTCCAGTTGGGTCGAAATGCTCTAATTTGATAGTGAATTATTTGTGAACGGGGGACTGCCAAGGATGGTTTTTCTTTTCTTTTTCTTTAAATTTTTAAATGTTTGTTTATTTTTGAGAGTAAGAGCACGAGCAGGGGAGGGGCAGAGAGAGAGGGAGACACAGAATCCCAAGCAGGCTCCAGGCTCTGAGCCGTCAGCACAGAGTCCAACGCGGGGCTTGAACTTGCAAACCGTGAGATGATGACCTGAGCTGAAGTCGGATGCTTAACCGACTGAGCCACCCAGGAGCCCCCAGTTTTTCTTTTCAATAAATTATCCACTGGGATGTATTACCTCGATGTATTTAGGTGGGGGAATTGATGTTTAAAAAAAAACTGAAACCCTTAAACCCATACTTATTTGGACTTGGCACATTTGTTATTTGTTACCAAACTGTCTACTTTCTTTGCCGGTAATGCAAATAACACGAAAATGACAGGAAGCAGTGAAATTGAACGCAGAGAAGAAAACCGATGGAGAGAGGCCGGCCCCGGGTGGGTGGGGACGGGAGTGGGGACGGGGGTGGTTGGAAGCCCTAATTCGAAGGACATGCGGGCTCTACCAGGGAGTTTCCAGATGGAAAAGGAGACGCTTCACAACGATGGGGGTCAGAGGATGGTACAAAAGAACTTCTTCTCTCGGAAGGGGTTTTCTGACGCAGGCACTGGGATGATGAGAGGGTCCTCGCGCACGTGGGCTTCGCAGTAGGCCAGGAGGTCCGCGGCCGCCTGGGACACCTGCGGGGCGACACAGCACAGGTAGGGGTTAGAGGCCAGCTCCCTGTGGGTCCAGTGCAGAGGCGGCCGCGTGGACCAGCCCAAGGACAGGCCGAGTTGCGTGCGCCACTACCGACGCAGCCATTCCCAGCCCGGAGAGACAGGGTCTACGCAAGCCCAGAGGAGACCAGGTTCCAATCATGCTTCTGACAAAAGAGATGTGGCCCGCGGGGCTGGCAGATCACCCTCCAGACAGGAATGAGAAGCCAGCGGGGAAGGTCCAGACATCCCTGTTCTGTTCCCAACTGCGTGATGAGTGGAGGCCCCAGGCCACTAGCTTCTCCTTACTCTGCTAAACCATTTCTAGATGGATAAAGCTGAGCGCTGGCCCTGGGCAGGCCAGTGGGATTGTATTTAGCATCATTACTGGGAACTGTTTGATTGCAATCCACTTTTGTGACCACATAGCACCACCTCGTGCTCAACAGAACACCTATTATTAGCATATTTTATATATCACATACATAAGCTATGTACTCTAAGCACACTTTTTTAAAATTTATTTATTTTTGAGAGAGAGAGGGAGAGCATGAGTAGAGGAGGGGCAGAGAGAGAGACAGAGAGGGAAAGAGAGCATCCCAAGCAGGCCCCGTGCTGTCAGTGCAGAACTGGATGCGGAGCTCGAACTTATGAACCGTGAGATCATGACCTGAGCCAAAATCAAGACTCAGGACGCTCATCTGACTGAGCCACCCACGGGCCCCTCTAAGCACACAGGTTAACTCACAACGGACACTCCCCTGTGTCGGGAGTTGCTGTTGACCAGAATGCTCCTTCTCCTCCGTTTTCCTTCCAGTCCTGCCTGAAGCCCTGCTGACTCGAGGCCGCTGAGCACGGAACTGTCCCCCTCGTTCAAGCCCAGGAGTTTTAGAGGACAGGAGGAGTGGGAGGTGGCACAGGGCGGAGACACACTGGCTAACAGGAAGATGACGTCCCCAGCTCATCGCACCCACGGTCCGGGTCGTGCGCTGGGCAGATGAATGGCCTGTGCATTAATGCCTCCTGCCAATTACGCTGTTCGGCCTGCAAGTGCTTATTACGGGCTACAGGCGGGGTAAGAATACAGCAGGCAAATGAGATCCTTTCCGTACATTCAAGGTCTTAATCTTCCCTAGTATGTTAAAAACATTCCGCAAACGAATGAAAAAATGTTTTAGAGCCTCCAGGGTGTACAAGCCACACACATTCCCTCTAGGTTTTTAAAACTGACCTAGCTTCCAAATTTTTTCAGAAATTCTTCTTTTGTAAAAACTGTTTATTTATTTTGAGAGAGACAGTGCAAGCAGGGGAGGGGGCAGAGAGATAGGGAAAGGATCCCAAGCAGGTTCCGCACTGTCAGCGCAGAGCCCGGTGTGGGGCTCAAACTCATGAACTGTGAGATCATGACCTGAGCCTAGATCAAAAGTCAGACGCTTAACTGACTGAGCCACCAGGTGTCCCTTAAGTAATATTCTTAAAGCCACTTCACAGATGAGAAAACTGAGGCACAAGAGTTAAAAAAACTGGCCCAAGGTCACATATCCACTAAGAGAGAAAGCCAGAATTTTTAAAAATATTTATTTTTTCAGAGAGAGAGA
>CM053561.1:5925503-5984856 GCA_028646485.1 Cryptoprocta ferox
GTGTGAATGGGGGAGGGGCAGAGAGAGAGGGAGACACAGAATCGGAAGCAGCTCCAGGCTCTGAGCTGTCAGCACAGAGCCTGACGTGGGGCTGGAACCCACGAACCGTGAGATCATGACCTGAGCTGAAAGTCAGACACTTAACCGACTGAGCCCCCCAGGTGCCCGAGAAAGCCAGAATTTGAAACCAAGCTGTCTGGCCACAGAATCTATGTGCTGTAGTAGCCCCCAATTCGTTGGTAATGAAACCGTAGCTGTCGAGTGGACTGGAATGTTCTGCTGGGCCAGCACACTCTCCTTGGAGACCAGCTCTCTGGGACCTCACACGACCAGTCAAATAACTTATGCCTCGGCATCTTCTCTGTGAAACCTTGCCCAGCTCCCGCGGGTGGAGCGCACCAGATCTGAATCGATGCACGCTCAAACAAACTCTTGAGAAAGTTTAACGTGCCTCCGTTTACCTTTTAACCGCACGATGCAGCTGGCCCGAAGCTGGCCTGCTAAGTTGTAACTACAGCTTCCTCCCCCTGGATCATACTTGTTCAGATGTTTGTTAACATCCTTCCCGGGCGGATGTGAATAGCTGAATGTCCGGGAAGCAACCGCAAGGGGGCGCCTCTCTGGGGGCCGCTGGATAGTTAACCAGTCCATCTGGCCAAGGCACTGGAGGAGGGGGCCCCCAAAATGTAACTTTGGAGGCACCAACTTCCAGTTATAAAAGAGTCACAGGGGTGAAAAGTACAGCAGAGGGAATACAAATAATATCTTAATAACGCTGTGCGGTGACAGATGCGAACACGTCTTGTGGGATTTGGTAATGCACAGGATTGTCGACTCCGTTTCACACCCGGAACTGATCTAACATTGTATGTCAGCTATGGTTCAGTTAAAAAAATGAGGCTTTGTAGGACAGCTGGGTGAAGGAGAGACGGGGCTGGGCTGTGGTCCTGTCTCCTGTGAATCTGTCGCCCATACAGCTCCGTGTCTTCATCACCCCAACGACTAAGCTGTTTCTGTCTGGCCTTGCTAGTTTTAAGCAGATCTAATGTAGGGATTTTTCTATCACCTCTAAAGGTGATATTGCACTTATTCCGCAATTTTGCTTTCAGGAAAACAGGCTGTTCTTTGATTGCCTCCTTTTGCTGTTGTTGTAGGATCACAAACACACTTATTGAGTTACTACTACACTCCTCTGGATGGCAGAGTCCTGTCTGGGCACCTGCACAACAGGAGTGAGTACGGAATGTAGCCTGTATTGGAGCCAACTAATAAGCGCCCATTTTCAGACCAAATGCATGGATCTGGGTTGGTTCCCTGCAATATTTATGTCCTAGATGCCCTCGTTTTGTTGAAACAACCCTCTAGGAGAGCCTAAGTCATCTTACAAGGAAAGAATCAAGGGAGGTTTCTACCTCAGCCATCAGCCCCCGTATTTCACACCGTGTCCAATGTTCCTTTATTCCTGTGTAAGCAAAGTATTTGGAGAACCCTTGAGTTTGTTGTTAAGGGATCTGTAAAGATAAACATAGGTAACGAGCACCTTAATGAGTCTTACACGTGAAAGGTGACATCCTGACACACAGCTTAATATCTGGGTATTAATTAACCCAAACCTGCTCATTAGGTTGAGTGGGAGGGTTTTCTTAATCAGTCCTAGGTTGATTTTTACAGCTGAAAGTTTCCTTCAACGCATATCAAGTATGGGCTGCAGCCATTGCCAAACTGCATAAAACATCTGCCATTTTGAAACAAACAAAAATAAAAACCCCAAATGATTTGCTTTCAAAGAGAAAATTTTATTTGGGTTGGAAATTTAAAACTCCCTTACTGTTTACGCTTTCTCATCAAGCCTCAAGTCTGCTTTACCTAAAGTCCTCTATTATGAAATGCCCAGAGCATCTCGGTCTCTTCTCGTTCGTACTGAACTGTTACCAGACAACAGATGTTGAAAAGAATCGGCAGCCTGGGAACAACTGTGGAATTTTACCATTGCATTTCAGAGTGAAAGAGGTGATTAAAACAGCCCAAGTTAGCACATAATCCTGTTAGTTGCACTATAATTACAAGCTTCATGATGGGAGAAAATGTTGCAATTACTATAGTCAAATACTTCGACAAGACAGATGACATAATTACTATTCTGGCTGTGACACCCACTGCATTTATCCTTTGCATCTAAAGTGGAGCGACCCACACCTAGTTCTCAGCAATTCTGGTCTATTTAACAATACTACGTGGAGGCAATTTCAAGCCTCTTTGAGGGCTCTGCCTGTTCTTTCCTCCACCCCAAGAAAACAATGCAGGATTAATTGTCGAGGGCACAGCCAGGTTGCGGCCCCCCTGCAACAGTATCTTTCACAAGGTCAGACTTGGTGCATACTCCCAATAGAGGAAATCCTGTGCCCGTTTCCCCTAGTGGAGCCCTCAGGACATTCTATACCTCACCTCCAAAGTCTGAGCAAACCCCGCAAGGTGAATCCTTGTGAATTTCGTCTTCCTTCTAATGCTGCGATGTAGTTGAGATCAACGCACCAGTTCAAGATATTTCCATATTATGATGCTGCGAATGGAATGTCTGTGCCCTCCCCCACCCTAATCCAAAGCCTAAATCTCAACGTAGTGGTGTTTAGAGGTGGGGGCTTTCGGAGGTAATTAGGTCATGAGGGCTGAACCCTTATGAATGGGATTAGTGCCCTTATAAGAAGAGATGAGAGATCGCTCTCCACCTGCCATGTAAGGTCACAGCATGGATGTGGCCATCTATAAACCAGGGAGGGAGTTCCCACCAGAACCTGACCATGCGGGCACTCTGATCTCGGACTTCTCAACTTGCAGAGCAGTGAGAAATGAATTTCTTTGTTTAAGCCACTGGATCTATGGTGCTTTGTTATAGCAGCATGAACTAAGATATTTGGCTTCTAGTGGCTTGTATTGATCCATTTCATTATAGGCAACCCTATTGCTGGGTTCTTGGCCACAGACATAGCAGCTAGTTGGGGGTGAGTAAGGTTATACATACCTGGAGGATATCAGAGGGAGTATCAGAATAATACAACAGAGAGGCCCTCTCTGAATTCTAAAGCCCAATGTTCATAATATTGAATTAGCTGCTGTTTACTGTCATCAGCATAAAGGTGTTTTTTTTTCCTCCACATGAAAAGTTGATTGCACATTGAGAGGTAAATCCAAGATGCTTGAATGAGAGTTTTATTTTATTTAAAAAGTTTTTTTTAATTAATGTGTATTCATTTTTGAGAGAGAGAGAGAGACACGGCACAAGCAGGGGAAGGGCAGAGAGAGAGGGAGAGGCACAGAATCAGAAGCAGGCTCCAGGCTCTGAGCTGTCAGCACAGAGCCCGATGCAGGGTTCAAACCCATGAACCACAATATCATGACCTGAGCTGAAGTCGGAAGCCTAACGGACTGAGCCACCCAGGCGCCCCTTGAAAGAGAGTTTTAATATCTCCAAGTTAACCTAGTAAGAGCTGATATTACACAGTCTTCATCACCGGAAGAGTGAAGCCCTCACTGAGCTTGATTAGAATGACTGACCCAAATCCACTCTCGACCTCAATTTAACCAAACCCTTTTAAGAGGTTGGTACACGTCCTGTAGGTCTGTGTAGGTCTGTGTAGAGGTAGGTCTGACCACCTCTCAGTTTCGACATACCCCAATTTTCCATAAAGGAAACCATAATTCAACCATTTTGCGAGTTGACCAAAAGAATAATTTATTTGGTGATGGAAACCAGTGAGAGTCACTAAAGAGGTTTCTGCGACTTACTTAGAGGTGAAAGACGAATGTAACAAGTAGGCTCTAGGCTCTAGGGATTCTAGAAAGCCAGTGGCATCTCTTCTAAGAAAAGCACTGGGTTGTGAGTCAACAAACGACCTCTCTGACTGAGCCGCACTGGGCGCTAAGGAGCTGTGTCATTCTGGGCAAGACTCTGGCGCTCAGTTTTCACTCCTGTAAATGGGGATAGCATTACCTGCTGGTTTGTGACTTAGTGATAGAGTGGATGCTGTTATACACACAGCATGCTTTTACATTACTCATCTGGCTACTTCCTGGGAGGGTGCTGAGAAGCAGACGTGAAGAGGTGTCTCTGAAATTACTGGGGCAATTTGATGCCCACAGTGCCCCTACCCTAAATCCTCTCCAACAGGAAGTGTCCTTTGTCTTTTTCAAAAGACACCTTTTGCCTTCTTGTTCTATTTAATGTCCTTCTCTTTGATTTAATTCAAAGATTTTCCTCCCTTGATCGGATGGCTGTTCTAGAAATGCTCATTCACATCCCCCTTTCTTTGAATTGATTTCTAAATCTGATGGTAGAAAGTTATTACCATGTGCGTCTGTCTGGGGGCGACCTGTGGACATGTCTGGTAGAGGATGAGACAGCGAAGGAAAGGCTCACAGCTGAATTGTTAAACTAGCAGAAGGTGGGGCAATGAAGGGGCGCCGCCGACCCAGGGTTCAGAGGAGGCACAGAGAAAAGGCAAAATCAGTAAGCACTGTCTGGACTTCTGGCTGGGTCATAGGGCATCACTTATATTTATTTTCTTTTAGAAATGTGATTCTTTCAACCTTCACATCATTTATCATCTTCATCCGATCCGTTCCCTTGACTTTCTCTGGACCCTGTGAATCAGCTGTCAGTGACGTATCAGAACACGACAGGCCCCCTGCTTTTGCTCTTTTTCCATTTTCCAGAGGGAACACTGTGATATTTGAGCCCCGCTCATTTTCTGTTTTAACAACGATGGGCTTTTGCTTTAGAATTTTCTCGTTTGGCTTTGGAAAACTCAGCCGTACGTGTTTTATCTCTTGGAAAAAATGGAGCCATAAAGAACATATTTTGTTCTTTTAAAGGAACTCACAAACCAGCAGCACTGTCATGACTCCTAGGCAGTTCTAGGAAAAAAATAAGGGCAAGACATGCGAAAGACTTGGGCTGCCTGGGTGGCTCAGTCAGTTAAGCGTCCGGCTTTGACTCATCATGATCTCCAGGTTTGTGTTTTTGAGCCCTGTGTCAGCTGGGCTGACACAGCCTGAGCCCTGAGCTGTCAGCACAGAGCACAGAGCCTGCTTTGGATTCTGTGTCTCCTTCTCTCTCTACCTCTCCCCCGGCTCATGCTCTGTCTCTCTCAAAAATAAACTTAAGAAAAAAAAAAAGACATGTGAAAGACTTATCTGTTAGAAGGATTATGAGCAAAAACTGTGGCTCAAATATAAATGTGAAGCAAGAGCCAAAAAGGCCGGTTGCCCAACAGAAATATCTCCGTAAACCTGGACACTTACTTACTATTCAGTTCTACTAAATAGCTCTGGGTTATCCATGCTGATGGGGGAAACCAGTAGAAAAGAACCCCGGCCTAATTTACACTTATATTTGGAACATCATTTATAATTTTTATGCGGGGTGTTTACATGAAAATATGGTCCTATTTTGCATTTGGCTATTGGTACCTAAGGGAATAAGGAGGAAGATACAGATGGTATACAAAACGAACAGTGTACATGTTTATATTATACATTTGTATAATTTAATTGACAGGAGTAAAAAGCAGCCTCCTTTTTAAGGAGGTTGATGGTGTGGTGGTGAGGTCCTACATGGAAAGAACAGAAAGGGTCTCTTTTTCCATCTACGGTACTGTGTGGTCGCCTCGCATGGCACCTCTGCCCCCTTCACATATCGTCGGACTAAACCAATGATAATAAATTCAGAGGAGGGAGTGTGGAACTGGGTCCTTGGGGTTGTGGTAGCATCTCTGTGGAAGGGGTGATTCCTATGAAGAATTTAAATTTTGAAACAGCTTTATTAGCTTTATAAGAACAACCCTTATTTGTTT
The DNA here is from genome assembly GCA_028646485.1 of Cryptoprocta ferox. Taxonomy (NCBI): domain Eukaryota; kingdom Metazoa; phylum Chordata; class Mammalia; order Carnivora; family Eupleridae; genus Cryptoprocta; species Cryptoprocta ferox. Next base: position 5,931,353 of record CM053561.1, read on the forward strand.
GTAAAATAACCCCCAAAAGTTCAAAGATGGAAGCCAAAGCCACCTGCCACTTGGTGACAGCACTCTGGTGAACATTTTTTCAGGTATCTTACTATTCAGCCTTCACATGCAATTTCAGACGCTGTTTGTCACATGTTTCAAACATGCTGTTTGTCACTCAGCACACACAGATGTCTGTGATTGTTTATACTGATAATACAGTGTAGCACTGTCTCTATGCAAACTTACTTAACCAGTCCCTACTGATGGACAGTCAAGCATCATAATTTGTTGACACCGTAATAGTGCTCTGATGAAATTCTTACTTCCCATCATTATTTGTGAGATTGTTTCTGGGTAAATTCTTAGAAGGGAGAATATTGGGTCAAGATAAATACAATAAACATCTTGATACATATTCCAAACTATCCTTCTGGAAGAGTGTATCAGTTTCCACTCGACCATCAAAAAGCCTCTCACTTCTTTGCTTCACAGCTGATGGATGACGATGGATTTCATCAAAGAGTAAAAACATCAAGTCTTACCACAGCCAAGATATGGAAGCAGACTGGGTGTCCATCAATAGACGAAGGGATAAGGAAGATGTGGTATGGACATATACAATGGCATATTACTCAGCCAAATAAAAGGATGAGATCATGCCAGTTTGCGACAACACGGATGGACCTAGCGGGCATTATGCTAAGTGAACTAAGTCAGACTAAAAAAGACAAACACCACATGATTTCACTCATATGTGGAATCTACATAAACAAAAGAATAAACAAACAAAAACAATCACACCTATAAATATAGAGAACAAACTGATGGTTACCAGAGGGGAAGGGGGGTTGGGTAAAATGGGGGAAGGCGAGTGGGGAATACAGGCTTCCAGTTATGGAATGAATAAGTCCAGGGAACAGAAGGCATAGCACAGGGAACACAGTGAATGATACTATGCCAGTAACGTGTGCTGATAAATGGTAGCTACATTGGTGTGAAATGACATAACATATAGAGAAGCTGACTCACTATTTTGAAACTAATGTAACATTGTGTGTTACTTATACTAAAAACAAAACAAAACAAGGCCACTCCGGGTCTCGGCATTTTTGTTTGTTTGTTTGTTTTTGAGTAGATCTCAGTGTTGTTTTGAGCGTAATTGTTGTATTATTTATGGAGGTAAATGTGTCTTCCTGTATTTGACCATTTATATCTCTCCGTTTTAAATTGCCCATTCGTGTTGTTGGTACAATTAAAGAGGCAGAGGATCTTTTATTTTTTTATTGACTTTTCAGAGAAATTTCAGAGAGGTTTAGAGAAATTAACCCTTTGTTACTCTGGTAGCAAATGTTTTTTCTTCTTTTGTAGATTGGGAGATTTTTACCATATCGAATTTTTAAAATGCAGTCAAAGCTTTTACTTTATGGGGCGGCTGGGTGGCTCACTTGGTTAAACATCCGACTCTTGGTTTTGGCTACGGTCATGATTTCATGGCTTCATGGGTTTGAGCCCCACAATGGGCTCTGTGCCAACAGCATAGAGCCTGCTTGGGATTCATTCTCTCTCTCTCTCTCTCTCTCTCTGTCCCTCACCCACTCACTCTTTCTCTCTCAAAAATAAATAAATAAAAATTAAAAAAAACCCCACTTTTACTTTATGAACTGTGGATTTTGTGGTATGTTTGGCCTTCCCAAAGTTTATAAAAACATTTGCTCCTATTTTCCTAGTACTTTGTTATATTTATATATATTTGTTATATTTAAATGTTTGATTTAAGGTAATAAATGAATTGTGTCTGCTGAAATTCATATTTTGAAGCCATAAACCCTAATATGACTATTTGGAGATAAGACCTTCAGGGACATAATTAAGGTTATATGAGGTCATAAGTGGGGGGGATTGGTCCCTAATCTGATAGAAGTGGGTCTGTTTGAAAGAGGAACAGACACCAGAAAGCTCTCTCTTCCCCTGAGCACAGAGGGAAGGTGCTGTCTGCAAGCCAAGGACAGAGGCCTCACCAGACATCAACCCTACTAGCACCTTGATCTTGGACTTCTAACCTCCAGAACTGTGAGAAAATAAATTTCTGTTGTTTAAGCCACACTGTCTGTGGTATTGTTATAGCAGCCTGGGCAGACAAATACAATCTATCTGAAGTTTATCTGCATAAAATTAGTGATGTACGTTTTATGTTTTTTTCCATAGTGCTAGCAATTTCCAGTGACATTTATTAATAATCTGTTCTCCACTGATTTGAGATACCATCTGTATCCTATTCCAAATTCCCAGTACATCTGTATCTATTTAAGACTTCCTATTATGTTCCATTGATCTGTCTAATCATAAATCTTTATGTACTCTGATTTTAAAATAAATTTTAATACCTGGCAGGAAAAGTCTACATATCTTCTTCCTTGAACATATATACTTAAAAAAAATTTCTGGATCCTCTCACCACTTATTCATCTAATTGAACTTTAGAATAGTTTTAAGTTTGCTTCCTTCAAAAACAGAAATAGAATTTTGATTAGATTTGTGTGGAATTTATGTATTAATTTACAGAGAATAGACTTTTCTACAATATAGACTCTGCCTATTCAAGAACACTTTCCTGTATTCAAATTGTCTTACCTTCCTGTTTTCAAGTCTTTTATGCCCTTTTATGTTTCAAGCGTTTGTTAATAAATATATGTCTTCCAGATTTACATATGGCATTCTCAAAATCAGTTTCATTGTTTAGAGACAGTTTATTTTTATTTATTTATTTTTTTAAAGTTTATTTATTTTGAGAGGGAGAGAGAAAGAGAGAATGAGCAGGGGAGGAACAGATGGCGAGGGACAGAGGATCTGAAGAGGACTCCATGCCAACGGCAGAGACCTTGATGCAAGGTTCAAACTCATGAACCGTGGGATCACAACCTGAGCCTAAATCGGACACTTAACCTACTGGGCCACCCAGGTGCCCCAAGAGATAGTCTGAAAAGGTTCCTGAGGCTGACATTTATTCTATACTATGGCCACCACTTAATTGCCCTATGGTCAAAGAATGTGGTATGAACCATTTTTACTTTTTAGAATGTAGTGGTGCTTAGAGAAAAGTGTTCTTAATGTTTTCTGGATAAAGATCTACCTTTATCCTATCATCTATCTGTCTACCTATCCATCAGATCAACGTAATTAGTTTTATTATTAATATATGCTTATCTTTCTTTGGTCTAATTGATCCACCATGGACTAGGAAAGACACGCCTATACTCTTACACAACTTGTTCATCTTTCTTGACATTTCTTCAAATTTTGCTTTGTATATTTTCTATGTGATTGGATCATATGGTAAGACTATGTTTAGCTTTGTAAGAAACTGTCTTCCAAAGTCGCTGTACTATTTTGCATTCCCATCAGCAATAAATGAGAGTTCCTATCACTCCACATCCTTGTCGGTTTGCTACTGTCAGTTTTTTTTTTTTAATTTTAGTCATTCTAATAGTTGTGTAGTGGTATCTCAATGTTATTTTAAGTTGTAATTCTCTAGTGACATATGATACAGAGCATTTTTTCATATGCCTCTTTGCCATCTGTAGGTCTTCTTTGGTGAAGTGTGTGTTCAGATCTTTGGTCTTTTTTTTTTTTTTTTCAATGGGGTGGTTTGTTTTCTCACTGTGGAGTTTTAAGAGTTCTTTGTATATTTTGGATACCAGTCCTTTCTCAGATATATGTTCCGCCAAGATTTTCTCCCAGTCTGTGGCTTGTCTTCTCATCCTCTTAACAGTGTCTTTCAAAGAGAAGTTCTTAATTTGAATGATGTCCGTCTCATCAATTCTTTTGTGGATTTTGCTTTTGGTATTATAGCTAAAAACTAATTGCCAGACCCAAGGTCATCTAGATTGTCTCCTGTGCTGTCCTCTAGAAGTTTTCTAGTTCTGGCTTTTAGTTTGGGTCTCTGATAGATTTTGAGCACATTTTTGTAAAAGGTGTAAGGTCTGTGTCTAGATTTATTATGTTCCATGGGGTTGTCTAGTTGTTCCAGTAGCATTTGTTGAAGAGACTATCCTTTCTCCACTGTATTGCTTTTGCCTTTTTATAGATCAGTTGATTATATTTATGTGAGTCTGTTTCTGGCCTATCTATTCAGTTTCATTGATCTATTTGTCTATTCTTTGTCAATATCACATTGTCTTAATCACTGCAGCTTTATAGTAGGTCTTGAAGTTGGGTAGCATCAGCCTTCCTGCTTTCTCTTCTCTTTCTTTTCTAATGTTTACTTATTTATTTTGAGCAAGAGAGAGAGAGAGAGAGAGAGAGAATGAAGCGGGGAGGGGCCAAGAAAAAGGGAGACAGAGAATCCCAAGTAGGCTCTGTGCTGACAGCGGGGCTTAGACTCACAAACCGAGAGATTATGACCTGAGCTGAAATCAAGAGTCAGATGCTTAACCAATTGAGCTGCCCAGGTGCCCCTCTTCTCTTTCAATATTGTGTTGGCTATTCCATTTTCTTCTTTTCTGTTTTCCCTTCTCCATATATACTTTATTTAAAAATAATTTTTTAAATTTATTTTTGAGAGAGCATGGGAGTAGGGGAGGGGCAGAGAGAGAGAGAGAGAGAGAGAGAGAGAGAGAGAGAGGGAAAGAGATAATCCCAAGCAAACTCCATGCTTTCAGTGCAGAGCCCAACATGTAGCTTGAACTCTTGAACCATGAGATCATGAGCTGAGCCAAAATCGAGTTGGACGCTCAACCGACTGAGCCACTCCAGATGTCCCTCCATATAAACTTTAGAATCAGTTTATCAGTATCAGAAAGCCAATTTGCTGGGATTGTGACTGGGAGTGTCTTGAATCTATAGATTAAGTTGGAAAGAACCAACATCTTAACAATATTGAGTCCTCTTATCCATGGACATGGAATATCTTCATTTATTTAGATTTTCTTTTATCTCTTTCATAGGTTTTGCAATTTTTCTCATTTAGATCTTGTACACATTGTAACCAGTGGTTACAAATGATTGACCTGAAATGGTGAAGGTGAGTGGATTAAACCTGAAGTGAGAGCTGTAGACCCTGAAATCAATTGGGTCAAAGTCGATTAGAAGAAAAGTTGTGAGCAATGTGGCTGCTGATACAGGAAAGAGGGTGGGTCCTGTTCCTGTTAGAGTTAGAGCTGTGACAGTTTCAAGCAATGCATAGCATAGTAGCTTTGGAGAACTTTGGGCCAGGAAAGTGGACTATTCAGCTGAAGCAGCTTAGTCTCAAATAACACTCATCTCAAGTGATAGTAATATAATACAATCTTGTAAACCAACCCCATTGGTAACCTGGGCTTGCAAAGATGGTTTGTTTTCTAGGTAGAACTATGTGGTCAAACTAAGACTAAGATTGTGTTAAACATTAAAATGCCCAAAGCACCAATCTAATGAAAAATACACAACAGTGTATAACCTCAAATAACCTCAAAGGCTGGGAGTAGAGAAAAGAACAACCACAATGGGCAGGTGTAAGTTCTTAATCAGATTATGCTTGTTTATAGTCAACCTATGTTAAGGTCTAACTTCTGTAATAAAAGGTAGTGCTGAAGGAAGTAGGCTCTCAGGTCATTCCTATGGAAGAAGTTCACCCTCTGCCTCACTGGTGACATTCACTCTATAAGACACCTAATATTCTTTTTGCTGCTGCTGTTGATATTTATATAGTCTATGAACTGACATAGATAGGCAGAGATCTCTTTAATCATTTGGTACCTAACAGAAGTAAAAATGTTGTCTCATGCCCAAATCTGAAGTCTATAAAGAGTAAAAATAGAAAAGAGTGACCCTATCACATTAATATCCAGCAGAATTCCAAGACTGAATATTGATCTAGAAACCATAACCTGGTAAAGACTCTGTATACCAGTGATAGATTATTATTATTTAATGTTTATTTATCTTTGAGAGAGAGAGAGAGAGAGAGAGAGAGAGAGAGAGCAAGCAAGCGAGTGAGCTGGGGAGGGGCAGAGAAAGAAAGGGACAGAGGATCCGAAGCAGACTCTGCACTGACAGCTGTTCTAAATTGATCAAGTTCATCCTTCAATGTGGCCAATGCTATAACACATGTAGTATGTGGGTTGCAAGGACAAGACACTCAGCCCCTGCCTGGATGGAGGTTTTGAGAGAAATTCCCTAGAAATTTCCGGTGAGAATTTCCCCCAGAAAATGTCTTATAGTCTTACTGTGGGTTATCATGCATAAATTAACACTAACTGTGCACATCTGGATCTCCTTTAGTGAAACCCAATGCGATAAAACGAAATAATTCTGCTAAAGAAAAGAAACACAAATGTGCTTTATATTTAACTTTCTGCCTAATCCAGAGTATTGTTTCTGTTGCCTAGGATGTAAATGACCACTTGGCTACATAAAGAGTCCTTTGCAGAATTTTAGAATTTTTACATAATCTTAGGCTGCAACGAACTGAGATGCAATGCTGTCCAGATGGACATTTCTGCCCTTTGTGGGGAGGGCCCTGCAGTTTAATAGTAAGACTTGAGGTTCTGGGTTGGTATCCCCACTTCATCACATAACTGTGGGCCAAAGTTTTCTTGCCTGTGAAGGAGGGTGAAGTAACACCAATATCTCAGGGTTGGGGTGAGGGCTCAAGCACGTAACACCCATTAAGTCATGTGTACTTGTCCTAAATGATCGCTTCCTCTGCCTGTATACTTAAACGGGCCTTTTCTATACTTTAGAGATTAAGTAACCTCAGCAGTCTATGTGTCTACGGGCTCATTATCTTCTATTACAGTCTTTCCTGGAACATGAGGAGCTGTTTGCATCTGCAGATTCAAGTCTTCCTTTATTTAATGAAACCTTTTTATATTCTACCCTTAAGAGCATTTTCTATTCCATTTGTTCTCTCTGCCAGGAACACCAGCATTCAAATCTTGGAATGTTGCTGTCAGTCTTTATTTCTATCACCCTCCCTCTAACTGCTTTGATCTGGCTGTTCATCTTTTTCTTTTGCATTATGTAGGAATTTCTTAAGCCTGTGCTCCGTGTCACTAATTTGGTGTTCTATAGACTGTGTTACACTCTTTGCCGCTTCTAATGGCATTCCCCATCCTCCATCAACTTTCTTCCTTAGTTTTTCCACCTCCTTTTCTAACTCCTTATTTTGTCTCTCCTTTGAGCTAGGGTTTCATAGATTCTATGCTTGCTTTACATTTTTTGAGACTATAAACCAGTTACCTAAAGTTTTCTTTGGTTTTCTGGAAGAAAACTTTCTCCTACATGAATACTTTATTGATCTTTTACATGCCATAGCCTAGTCCTTGATTTTTTTGGCAGTATATTTACATAGGTCGATAAAATTTGTATGGAGCTATAAAAAGACCCTGAATAGCCAAAGCAATGTTGAGGAAGAAGAACAAAGCTGGAGGTGTTTTGATAAAGGGAGGTATCACAATCCCAGATTTCAAGATATACAATAAAGCTGTAGTAATTAAAACAGTATGGTACTGGCACAAAAACAGACACACGGATCAGTAGAACAGAATAAAGAGTGCAGAAATAAATCCATGCTTGAAGTGCCTGGGGGAGTCAGTGGGTTAAATGTCCAACTCTTGATTTCCGCTCAGGTCATGATCTCATGGTTTGTGGGATCGAGCCCCGCATTGGCCTCCACACTCACAGTGCAGAGCCTGCTTGGGATTCTCTCTTTCCCTCTCTCTCTGTCCCTCCCCCTGTTCTCACTCTCTCTGTCAAAATAAATAAACTTAAAAAAAAACCCCATGCTTATATAGTCAACTAACCTATGACAAAGGAGGCAAGAACAGACAACGGAGAAAACACAGTTTCTTCAAAAAATGGTGCTGGGAAAACTGGACAACTACACACAAAAGAATGAAACTGGGACACTTTCTTAAAGCATACACAAAAATAAACTCAAAATGGATAACACACCTAAATGTGAAAACGAAGCCATAAAACACCTAGAAGAAAATATAGGCAGTAATTTCTTTGGCATCAGCCATAGAAACATTGTTCAAGATAGATCTTCCAAGCCAAGAGAAACAAAAAGCAAAATTAAACTACTGAGACTACACTAAAATAAAAAGCTTCTGCACAGCAAAGGAAACAGTAAAACAAACAAACAAACAAACAAAAAAGAAACTAAAAGGCAAGCTACCGAATGGGAGAAGATATTTGCAAATGATATATCTGATAAGGGGTTAGTATCCAAAATATATAAAGAACTTGTACAACTCAACACCAAAAAAAAAAAAAAAAAAACCAATAATCCAATTAAAAAATGGGCAGAGGACCCACATAGACATTTTTCCAAAGAAGAAAAACAGATGGCCAACAGACACATGAAAAGATGCTTAATATCACTCATCATCAGGGAACGGGAACTAAAACCACAATGAGATGTCAGTGGCTAGAATCAAACGCGCAAGAAACAACAAGTGTTGGCGAGGATGTGGAGAAAAAAGAACCCTCACGCGCTGTTGGTGGGACTGTAAATTGCCGTAGCCACTGTGGAAAATGGGATGGAGGCTCCTCAAAAAGTTAAAAATAGAACTACCATATGATCCAGTAATTCCATTACTGGGTATTTACCCCATGAAAACAAAATGCTAATTTGAAAAGATATACACACCCTTATACTTACAGCAGCATTATTTATAATAGTCAGGATATGGAAGCAGCCAAGTTGCCACTGATAAGTGGATGAAAAAGATACGGTATTTACCTACAATGGAATATTACCCAGCCATAAAACAATAGAAATTTTGCTATTTGCAACAACATCGATGGACCTAGAGGGTATAATCAATTAAAAGGTAAGTACCACAACAGAAAATGTGCTTTTAAAGTGGAGTGGACAGCCACATGTAAAAAAAATTAAACTGGACAGTTGTTTGGGGGCGCCTGGCTGGCTCAGTCTGTAGAGCGTGTGACTCTTAATCTCAGGGTTGTAATTCTGAGCCCCATGCTGGGTATAGAGATTACTTAGAAATAAAATATTTAGATCTCACGGTCTGTGAGATGAAATCCCACGTGGGTGCAAAGCCTGCTTGAGATTTGCTCTCCCTCTACCTCTGTCCCTTCCTCTCTCACTCACTCTCTCTCTCTCTCAAAATAAATAAACTTAAAAAAAAAGGAAGTAAAATTTTTAAAAAATTTACTTGAAACAGAAATTTAGGGGCGCCTGGGTGGCTCAGTTGGTTGAGCATCTGATTTCGGCTCAGGTTTTGATCTCATGGCTAATGAGTTCGAGCCCCTCCTTGGGCTCTGTGCTGACAGCTCGGAGCCTGGAGCCTGCTTCGGATTCTGTGTCTCCCTCTCTCTCTGCCCCTCCCCCACTCATGCTCTGTCTCTCTCTCCCTCTCTCAAAAATAAAATAAAATAAATAAATTATTCTCAAAATAGTGTATAAAAGCATAAATCGAGGCTATTTAAAGATTTCCCTCCCTTCCTCCACGGACTCCCTGGCTTTCTGAATGCCAGGGAGAACACAGATGAAGGAAACATGCAACCACAATCCAACTGGTCTGGCTCAAAGAATGGTGTGAGGAAGAGTCTGGGGAACAGACTCATTCATTGCTGATAAGAATTTAAACTAGTACCATGTTTCTTTTTATTTTTCAACATTTACTTATTTATTTTGAGAGAGAGAGCTCGCATGCAGGGTGGGGCAGAGAGAGAGAGACATAGAGACAGAGAGAGAGAGAGAGAGAGAGAGAGAGAGAGAGAGAGAGAATGAGTGGGAGAAGGGCAGAGGGAGATGGAGACAGAGAATCCCAAGCAGGCTCTGTGCTGTCAGCGCAGAGCCCGATGTGGGGCTCAAAGCCATGAACCATGAGATCATGACCTGGGCCAAAATCAAGAGTTGGAAACTTAACCCACTGAGCCACCCAGGTGGTACCACTTTTCACAGGGAAATCTGATACGGATTCAAACACTTTAGAATAGAACATATCGTTTGACTGAACAATTTCAGCCCATAGGAATTTATCCTAAAGAGATCATGAAACACATGCAAGTTTTATCTATTAGTGTGTTTGTTGCAGTGTTTTTTTAAAAAGAAATCCTGCAAAATTGGAAATAAGGGAAATGTCCAAGGATAGGAGACCAGTTAAATAAATTATTGAGAGAGAAAGAGACAGTAAAAATGACAATTTAGGAGAGTATTTACTGACCTGGATATATCATCACAATATACTGTTTGGTGAATAAACCAGGTTGGAAAAAGTAATAACCACAATTTTATAAAAAGAAAAATAGGCCAACAGCTAGATGGAAAAATATGGAAATGCAGTAGTTATAAATTATTTACATTTTCTTCCTTATACTTTTATTTTCCAAAATTCTCATAAGTAAATGAGTACCATTTTCATGAACAGTGAAACAGTGTTCTTTTCAAAACAGGAATTAAAGCCCCCAGAACAGGACACCTACTTTCTCACTGTTACGGAGAAGGACTGTGAGTGACTGTCATTACTTGTCACGACACTCTCTTTTCTTCCATGTCAGTCACTTCCCACACCAGTCTACTTCTGCCTCTGTCTCTCGGGCTTCAGCTTTTAGACCATTCATCAACTGCCATTCTTCTCGCTGCCCCCATTTTTCAGTCGTCTATACAGCTCAAGTTGATATAAAACCGGCAGATCTATCTGCCAGCAACCAGCATATCAAGCTTGTGTTGACAAAATTAATCTTAGCCTAACCACAGCCCCATTAGGGATTGTTAGCACATCCCACTGACGTTTAAATCACCTGCCACAGGCCACCAGGCAAATGAGACAGACAACTGAGCATAATGTCGCTCGGCAAGTCTGTCAGCTGTTTCCTGCTGGTCCCGCTGGAGAGTTAGGTTTGCTAAAGGGTGCTGTCCACCTCCAGAGCCCACCAAGTCACAGCCCAGTGCCTTTTCCCCCGGGGGCCAGGGGAATCAAACACCCTCAGTGGTGCCCAGGGGAGGAGAGGCCGCTTCCACAAGCCTGCCTGCGACCCAGCCTGCTCCACTTACACCTCTTGCGCTTTGCTCAGCTTCTATCTGCCACAGCTCTTCGACGACTTTTCACTGTTTGGTGATCAATGTCATTCATGTACCTTCCTGACAGAATTCTATGTAGCGTAAGCCTCTAACGGGCGAGAGAGAGAACAAGGCTACGGGTGTTCTTTCCCTCAGGACCACGGCCGTCCCCATGACGTCATCTGCATGTGTTCTTGTTTTCTTTTTTAGAACCCTGAGTATTATTTTCCAAGGTTTTTGCTTTTGGGGAGGCAAAAAGCTATGTTGAATCTTCTATGTTGAATCTTCTTTGCTGTTACGACACACGGCGAATATTCGTATTTTTTTAGCAGCTGATATAGATTGTCAGAGAGAGCACCCTTCTTTGTTGGGAAATGCCCTGCTGAGCTCCTCGGCTGGACAGAGAAGTCTACGGATGCCGGGAGGCAGGGGCGAGTTGGGGGAGGCACTCAATACACACTAAATGAAGAAAAGAGAGGGCGCGGAGGTGGTGGGGAGGGGGTCTCTGAGCCCAGGTGTGTGAGGGCCTGAGCTCTGGCTGTGGCCTGTGGATAAAGCCTCCCTCCTGCGTCCCCTGCACTGTTGAGGACAAAGCCAACACTGGCGCAAGTACTCTTATGCAGGTGATGTTTTTAGGGAACAAACAGGACTTCAAGACCATAGTGGGTATTTTGGCTACGTTTTCCCGCCATGACCGGAGTTCACTCTATTACTTTTTTTTACCTCTGCAACCCAAACAACTGCTTAGTGTGGTTCTTCTGTTTCTCTTCTCTCCGCCTTTAACGGACACCCCCTTTATTCTCATGAACTGCAGGCGCCTTCCTCTCCTTCCTTCCCTCCTTCCGCCTCACACACTCTCCCAAACACTCTCCCAAACTCTCCCAGAGGTGGGCTCCGCAGCCAGCTGTGTGCCTTGCCAGCCGCGTCCTTCGCTGCTTCCTGCCCGGCGCCTGCCCGAGCTCGGGGGCCGGCTCTGGGGAACCTGCAGCGGCCACGATTTCCTCCGTGGAGCCTCTAGATGTTTCCCCTCCAGCGTGTCCTCCCCTCTCCCCAGGGCCCCACGAAGGGCACCGCACACTCACCCTTTCTGCGTTCTCCCCACGCACTCAACCTGTCCATTCTTCCTTCGTGTGGACTTGGGAGTTCCCCTCGCTTTCTGCAGGAGTTCAGCAAATTCTATGAACTCCTCCTTCTCTCCTTCCCTGGGGCTTCCCTCTGTCTCTTACCATCTAGGCTCCCCATTTCCTTCCCCCCTCCTGCAGTGACCTCCCGCCCATTCTAGAAAGCCCACTTCTTCTCCCTGGTGATTCTCTTTCCTCCCGCCTCAAGGCCCTTATCAAGGTCAATTTGGAGTGTCCTTGATGGCGTCTCTTTCTCTCCAGATTGTTTTTATTGTCTGGCTAATTGATGACAATACACATCTCACTTAGCCAAGAGCTGCATTAAGTAGATTTTTCCCCAAAGCCATGCTGTGTTCGGAAGCAAGAGGGGCCTAGTGCTTAAAACCACGTGAGAAGGGGCGCCTGGGTGGCTCAGTCGGTTAAGTGTACGACTTCAGCTCTGCTCATAATCTTGGTTTGTGAGTTGGAGCCCTGTATTGGGCTCTGTGCTGACAGCTCAGAGCCTGGAGCCTGCCTCGGATTCTCTCTCTCTCTCTCTCTCTCTCTCTCTCTCTCTCTCTGCGCGAGTGTGCACACACTCTCTCTCAAAAATAAATAAACATTAAAAAATTTTAAAAAACCACGTGTGAACTTCACACCCATTAGGATGGCTATTATATTTTTTTCAAAAAAGGAAAAGAAGTACTGGCGAGGACGTGGAGAAAACGGAGCCCTTGCGCACTGCTGGGTATGTGTTGAACGGTGTGGCCACTACGGCAGCTGGCGTGGTGGTTCCTCAGACAGTTGAACACAGAATTGCTACGTGATCCAGCAATCCCACTTCTGGACACATACCCAAAAGCACTGAAATCAGGGACTCCAAACAGTTGCACACCCATGTTCAGAGCAGAACTACTCACAAAAGCCAAAAGGTGGAAACACCCCAAGACGATGAACACCATCAACAGATGAAGTATAAACAAAATGGGGTCCCTGCAGTGTAATATTCTTCAACCATAAGAAGGAATGAATTTCTGACACACCCAACAGTATGGACAAACCCAGAAGATGTATGCAAGGGAAATAAGCCACACGCAAAAGGACAGTGTGTGAGTCCTCGTACATGAATGAGGTTCCTAGGATAGTCCGATTCATAGGGACAGAAAGGAGAACAGAGGTTGCCAGGGCCTGGGGAGGATGGGACAGGGGGTAGAGCGGATCTCCGCTGGAGATCGTGAAAAGTTCTGGAGACCGACGGTGGTGGTGAACACACGATATTGTGAATGAGCTTAACGCACACTTGCAAATGGTTAAAATGGGGGACGCCTGGGTGGCTCCGACTTCGGCTCAGGTCATGATCTCACGGCTCGTGGGTTTGAGCCTTGCATCGGGCTCTGTGCCGACAGCTCAGAGCCCACTTCAGATCCTATGCCCCCCTCTCCCTCTGCCCCTCCCCTGCTTGTTCTTTCTCAAAAATAAACTTAAAAAAAAAGGTTAATATGGTACATTACATGTTTGTTATGTGTATCTTACTACTTTAAAAAAAATAAATGTTGAAGGTTTTATGAGTGAGAAAACACATGTGATTGCATAGCAGGGATGTGGTTCCTCAGGGCCACCTCTCTCCTCAGGAAGCCCTGTGTCATCTCTTCAATGACACAACTCTGCCATCTTGGAAGCAAATGTGATGTGGCTGTCAGTGGCCTCCTGCCTGGAATTACCACAGAGTCTGCAGGTGCCTCCAGGAAGCCCCTTCCTGGGATCCAGGAGCCACATTTCCATAGTGTGGCCACGCCAGGAACCAGACGACCCGCCCCTCTGAACACCATCTAACAAACTTGACTTTGAGTTGGCTGATGGTTTCTCCTCATTCAGAGACCACACATGGGCTTTCAGTGACTCCTGAAGAGCCCTTCATTGTGGGGACATGAGGTGACTGTCACAAGTGAGGGTCTGTTATTACAGAATTTGTCTTCCTTTCCAGAGTTGGACCTCCTAGCATGGCAACTGTCCTGTTGCCCAAACCAGTGCCTGTGGTCTTTCCAGTCTCTGGCCATGGAGCTCGACAGCTGGGTTGTTCCCTAGGCGCCTCCCACGCTGACTACCTGAGTTCTGCACCCATTTCTTGGTGCGGCTGCTTCTCAGACTCCACCTTGGCTCTTTGCTGCACGCTATGCCTGCTTCTGCAGCTTCTGCTGCCTCCTGCCTCATTCGCCGCTGACAGGCCAGTTCATCTCCCGGCCCAGGCTCCACACTTACCCGTCTGTGCGATCCGCACCTGTGTACCCAGCACCCCCAAGCTGCCCAGAGCGGCCTTCCCTGGCACAATCTGCAGCTCCCTGTCAAGTGCAGCTGCTCGAAATGAGCCCTGGTGAGCTCACACGAGCCTCCCCTTCTCTGATATCCCCTCAGAACCAGCTCCCAGCTCCGCAAAGCCCTCTCTGAGTGATATGACAGGGACGTCATTCCGTTCGTGTTTGCATCCCAGCACCACGCCTCGGGTGGACCACGTACTCAGGCATGTTTATCAGAAGAGGGAGTCTTGCCAACACCCACCTCCTCTCAGGAAACGTCTGTCCCTGGGGAGCACTCACTGCTGCACTCATCCTCACATCCATCTCTGTGCTCTCGGGGCTCTCCCCCTTTCACGGGGGTTTGCTTTCTCCTCCCTCCTCTAGCCTAGACTTCAAGGGGCGAGGCCTCATCTCTACTTGGTACTGGAATGGGGAAGGTGGAGACATCTGAGTAATACTGGTCCCCTTAGGCCAATTTGCGTCGCGCTGGACTCCCTCCTTGTGTCTTCTATCATTATGTCACTTCCTGAGCATGCTACTACCTCCTTGGACACTCGAACCCCAAAGTCCCAGGGGAGGGAATAACTGTCCCAGTGGAGGCAGGAGCTGGCGCTACCTGCCCATAACTGCAGCATGAGTTGGGAGGTAGGGGTCTTGGTGATGGGAACCTTGGGAAGGGACCATCCGCTCTGCCAGCAGAAGGCTTATTAGTCACCCGTTGCCCCCATGCAATCTGTCTTCTTTGAATCCCTGATGCCTGGGCGAGACCCCTGATTCCTGTGCCCAAAGACCATTGGACTTGAGCCTCCTGGTGTCAGACTCCTGGCGGGGTTTCAACTCTATCACGGTCAATGGACCTGAATGGTATTTCAGAGCGACATGCTCTGCCTGGCCTCCTGCAAATCTAAGTGACATCTGGAGACGAGGTGGTTTCATCCTGCCCCGGCTCTCCCAGCATGAACAAATCTACACTCAGCAGCGAAATGAACACGGCAGGAGGCGACTGGCACCTTCCTTCACTTCCCCAAAGGAACATGTGACAAACACGGTGCACGGTTCAATGCTCCACTCAACAGCGCCCCTGTCAAAACACCCGATGTCGTCTAACCTCGAAGTCACTGGATCAGGCAGGAGCACCCTGACTGATCTCACCGTTAAACTCTCTTGCTTATTGGCATGACAACAGAGCGAAATAGAGCTGAGACAAATATGCGTCTATTTTTGGCAGCTCCTTACGGAATTCATGCACACTGTGTATTCTGCATCATTCGGATCCTTGAGCACACTTGGAACTCGGAGGCAAACGCTCATTTGTAAATGTTACAGCTGCCAAGGCTGGCTGGCCGCTCTGCTGGGTGACGTGTTAACTCTCACGAGGAAATGGGAGGACTGCTCTGAGCTGGGTTTGGGGCAGAGGGTAAGGCTGGCTTGGGCACGCTCACCTTCACCCTGTCCATACAGGCTTCCATCTTCAGCTGCTCGACAGCCTTCCGGGCTTGGGAGATGCTAGTGGTGCTGTTATTCGACATGCCTTCTTTCAACCTCTGCCCCTGAAACAAAGCCAAAGGGTTGAAATGCTGCCTTCCCCAGAGGTGAGGCGGAGCCCTCGCTCTTCTGCCCCCTCCCACCACCCACAGCGTCTCTGTCCAAGCCAGGGAGCGTCTGTGAGTAAACCCTCCTGGGACGAGAGAAAGAAATGCTTCACGAGGGTGATGGGAGCAAGACCTTATGCTTTTGGTTGGCGAGACTTTCTCAGCCGTGGGTAGAGGGAGTGGAAGATACCAGATGGGCCCAGCGTCAATCCCTTGACTTTTGCGTAGTACTTTGTTAGTAATAAATCATTTTCCGACACATTTGTTCATTCATTCCTCTAGCAGCCCCGAAGGCTGGCAAAACATACTAAGTTTTGTTTTGTTAAGTAAGGAAAGTGCAAAACTGAGAGAAATTAAGCCAATAGCTAAAGGTCTCACAGCCAAACTTTGTGGATCCAGAACCCTAACTCAAAGCTTCGAAGCCTAGCTCAGGGTGCTTTCTACGGCTTCATACGGCCCTCCTGGCAATCTACAGCTCTGACTACAAGTTTCCCCTGAATCCAATTGCTTTATTATTAATGTTAATTTGCCCTCATTCCAAAAATTTTACAGACTTTATGCTGGGAGTTTTTATTTAAAATTTTTTTTAAATGTTTATTTTTGAGAGAGAGCACACACATGCGAGAAGGTGGGGGAGGGGCAGCGAGAGAGGGGGGATAGAGGATCTACCCTGAAAGCACAGAACCCGATGTGGAGCTCAAACTCATGAACTGTGAGATCATGACCTGAGCCAAAGTTGGACGCTTAACCGACTGAGCCACCCAGCTACCCCTGAGAGTTTGTTTTTAATCACACACACACACACACACACACACACACACACACCTTATCCAAGCATAGATCTTTATTTCTAGAGGAAGAAAGAAATTCTTCCTGATCTGACATGTAATGATGCCCCATGACTCAGCAATGAATGTGATGCGAACTGTTCACCGAGAAAGCACAGACTTCTGCACAGGTGCCGCAGGTTCCAGTTGCCCCATCTAATGGGAGACGACTTGGCAGGGGCCTAATCAGTCAGCCTCAGAGCTGCAGGGGGTCACACAGGTGACAGTGGCTTCCAAAGGCACATAGTGAGGCTCGAGGGGACCCGGCCAGTATCTTGGTGTACAGGCCACGCTCTGTGGGTTTTCCACATACGTGCTAACTCTGTGGTCTACGTGAGGTATGGCAGCAACTTCATTTGTCCACAGGCAATTTTTTGAAAAATAAAAGTTTCTTGATTTTTTATGTTTATTTATTTTGAGACACACACACAGACACACACACAAAGAGACAGACAGAGAGAGACAGAGAGAGAGAATGAGCGGGGGAGGGGCAGAGAATCCCAAGCAGGCTCCATAATGTCAGTGCAGAGCCCACTTGGGGCTCGATCTCATGAACTGTGAGATCATGACCTGACCTGAAATCAAGAGTCAGACGCTTAGCCGACTGAGCCACTCAAGTGCCCTCAAAATTTCTTATTATAAGAATAGGTCAGCCACTTAAATTATAGGTAGGTTCCTGTCTTGGTTGGGAGCTTCCACTCAACAACAAGAGAAGGAGAATAATGAACAGCTGGGGCCTGGAAACCCAGGGGAACAGCCACCTAAACCCTGCTACGTAGAGATGCGCTTGCATTGCTACATGTGTTTTCAGGTCTGTGTGTGTCCCTGGGTGTGCCCACATGCCTGTGGTGCATGCCCTGTGCCAGCCCATGTGTGTGCAGCTGTTCCTCTGTGGGTGTGGGTGTTCATGTGCATCTGCATTCCTGTGTGTCCACACAAAAGGAAAAGGAGCCACAGTCTGGTTCCCAAGCCTCCCCAGGCTGATGCAAGTAAAAAAGGACCCTAAAATCATTGCTCTCAGATCCTGATCCTCCCTTCCCATTCCAGAATTCATCCTTCTCTTTGGTCTTGGGATTTTAGAAGTTGGGGAAGTCACCAAAGCGGGGCACAGGGACGGCTGAAGAGAAGGAAGCTGAGGCCAGGATAAGCAGGAGTGAAGATGGAAGACACAGGGGAAGGGCCAACCAAGGAGGAGGAGAGGGGCTCTGCACCGAGTGTGTCTGGGTGGGTGTGGGTGTGCTTAAGTGAGAGCAGGTGTGCCTGTATAAGAACTGGTTACTAGCAGAACCGGAGCCTCGTCAGAACCCGGAGCAGCCATCTCCCTCCCGTTGGCCCCTGACTGGCTGCATTTAGAACACCCCGATCCCACCCACTATTTCCTCATTCTTCCTCTGTTTACGAAGAGGGGCACATTTTCAACTACTCCACTCTGCAACACAGAGGAGAACTCTGGCTGATTGCTTAATATTCGGAAAGATCCCAATGAGCTGTGTTTGGATTCTTGTGTCTTGGAGATAAAATCGGCTGGTGGGATGGGGGATCCAGAACCTGAGATGCATGGACTCTTAACCCTGCCTGTCCTGTCAGCCAATCCACCTCCTTGGTGGCCCCTCTCATGTCCCCTCCAGACTGTGTCTGTCCACTGTGTCACCTTCTCAACACACCCTCTGAGCCTTCCTTGCTCATCCCTTTCCTCCCTCTCAGCCTCAAAGTGCCATGTCCCTCCATGGCTGTCTCTTAGGTGACTTCCCTAGTGTCACCCAGGGCCACAGTCAGCCTAGTGGACAACCCAACTCATGGTCATGCTCTCCCAAGACTTGTCATCTTTCCTCTGTCTTTCCCGTTGTATCAATCCAACACCCTCCCCACTCCACTCACACTAAAGGGCTGCAAGGTGTTGCTGTGGAAGCCGCCCATGTGCTGGGACTGGTGCCATCACACACAGACGGCCTTAGTGGGTCCGCAAAGCTGCCCACCAGCTCACGCCCATTCCTAGTCACCCTGCATTTACCTCCCTCGTTGAGGCACAAGAGGAGAAACCCCATCTCCGGCTGTCTTGACTGGGTCTTGCCATATTGGCCACTGGGGACTGACCCTGGGCAAAATCAGGAAACACACAGGGAAACCAGCCAGAGCCCTGGGCTGGAGGTACCCTGCACAGTCTACTTTAAAAAAAAAAAATTATTTATTTTTGGGAGAGCATATGTGGGGGAGGGGCAGATAGAGGGAGACAGGATCTGAAGCAGGCTCTGCACTGACAGGCTGACAGCAAGATGCGGGGCTCCAACTCACGAACCGTGAGATCATGACCTGAGCCAAAGTCGGATGCTCAACCGACTGAGCCACCCAGGTGCCCCTCCTGGACAGTCTACTTCTACTCCGTAATACTGGGAGAGCGTATCTTCACAGTTTAGGCCACGTCTGCTGGGTCATCTGGCACTTGCGGCTGGAAGTATGACCTCATCCAAGGCTGATACTGCACGTGTGGTGGGCTCGTCCCTCCTCAAGCTCTGCCCTGTCACTCACCCCTCTTTCTCCTGTAACGCTGGTGTCTCTGGGTGCCCTCTCCTCAGCATATACAAATATATTTATGTCTTTTTCAACACATTAAAACGAATAGACAACAGAAATCCTTTGCTCTCCCCAATTTCCACTCTCACTCCAGAAAGAAGAGGAAATAACTACAGATGCCCATAAAAGGGCCCCCTCCACAACTCATAGTGGAGATGCAAAAAATATGGGCAGGACGCACTCTTCCTGGGGCACAGGATGACAAGCCTGGTCCGCCCCACCCCCTCTGCTCTCCTCGGCCCTGTCGGACCCCCTTAGAGGATGTTACTCTTATTGCCATCAGTGACTGTACTGTTTCATGTCTGTATGTTCATGCTCTCTCTCCAAGCGGCCAGTAAGCGCTCTCCCAGCACACGTACCCAGGACCTAGACTGTGACCCACCCCGGGTCTAGACACCTGCACTTCACAACCTCCTGAGGGGATTCCGGCACGGACCACAGGGGGAGAACCGTGGCTGGCTTTAAACCAACTCTGTGTTTGCCACATTACCTTGTGAGGTGTCCATGCACCTTCAGGACTCTCTAAATCAGTCCTGTGCAAAATTTAAGAGGCGTCTGGGTGGCTCAGCCAGTTAAGCATCTGACTCTTGATTTGGGATCAGGTCATGATCTCACAGTTTGTGAGTCTGAGCCCCGTGTTGGGCTCTGTGCTGCCAGCGTGGAGTCTGCTTGGGATTCTCTCTCTCTCCCTCTCTCTCTGCTCTGCCCCCCCTCCACTCATGAGCGCACACATTCTCTCTCTCTCGAAGTAAATAGACTTACAAAAAATTTAATGGGTGTATGAATCTCTGGGGATCTTGACAAAACACAGATTTTGATGGAGTGAATTTGGGTATGCTCCAATAGTCTGCATTTCTTTTTTTGGAGAGAGAGAGAAAAGGAGCATGAGGTGGGTGGCAGGGGTGGTGGTGGGGGGGCCAAGGGAGAGGGGGGAGGGAGAGAGAGAAAGAGAGAGAGAGAGAGAGAGAGAATCCCAAGCAGGCCCCATGCTCAGTGGGATCATGACCTGAGCCCAAATCAAGAGTTGGATGCTCAACAGACTGAGCCACCCAGGCGCCCCCAAGAATCTGCAATTCGAACAAGCTCCCAGTTGCTGGTGATCCGTGGACCACACTTTGAGTAGCTGGGCTCTGAACTGCTGAATGTTAATATTGGAACTTGGAGGTGCAGGTCCAATCCCCTTACTTTTCAAATGAGGACACCTATTCAGGAAGGTTCAATAACTGAATTCTGCTGAGCTCCTAGTGCAAGTGGGAGGGAGCGTCTCCCTAGTGTGGCTCCCAGCTTGTCCCCTCTCCCGGGCCTAGTAAGGCACGTGGGGCAGGAATAGGGTCTCCTTCTCATCACTGGTCTCTCCTACTCTCCCAGGCCAGACTCACCCCTCGAGTGATCCTGAACTTGGCCTAACTTAGGACTGAGATGGCAGGGGGCCTCCTCTGTGGTAGCAAGGCGACCCGGAGTGACCCAGGGAGATTAGCTGTTGCTTTTGCCAACCGGAGCTAAAGGCACCAAGGCTCTTAAAGATGACCCACAGGAAGGTTTGTGAGGCCCTCCCTTCCCAACCTGGCCCGGTGGCTCTCAGGTACCCCCTGAATAACACCTCTGTCCTGCCAAGGCTGTCCAGACACTGGACTTTCATGTGAACTGACGGTGTCTCTCCACATGCATCAGCGTGTATATACACCCCCACCTTGACCCAAAAAGGAAAGTGGGCATCGGGACAAAGTGGAGATGGAACGAAGCTGAACGTGCACATTGGCTACTGGGGGATTGTTAACTTGACTCGGCCTTTTAGAAGACGAAGCAGAAGGGACAATGAGCCAACTGCTCGGGGCATGGACTCTGTCACTGCCATGGTCAGGCAGTCCCGTCTTCTTGGGCACACAGGAACCCACTGACACACGGGCAGGTTTCACAGGGAGATGCTTACAGGCTGCGTCCTGCAGTGCATAAGTCAGTCAGGTGGGAGGGGACGGGCAGTGCAAGGTGCACGCGGTCAGGGCCACAGTCCATGGAGCTGCTCAGTCCTCCTCCCTTCCCCCCACCCCCCAAGAGGGGACTCACATGGGGTAGGATGAGAGGGGGTGGGCAATTTGTAAGGTTGGCTTCATAAGGGCCCTACATCTGCCATGGAAGGGGGCAGAGGGACAGGATGGTGGCAGGTGCTAGGAGAAAGTGACATGTGAGGATCTGGCCACACACAGAGGACCCGGACAGCCCAGCCTCACCCCAGGCCCACATGCACACTGCAGGCAAAGACAGCCGCTGTCCAGAGAGAACCTGCTCCTGGACAGGACACATCACTTCCTTACCTGCTGAGAGGCGGCAGTGACAGGCCTGGGCAGGGGACAGGCTGGTGGCGGCGGCAGCAGCAGCTGACAGCTGTCAGATGAGAGGCTGACTCGAGGCTCCTGCTTTGAGGCTCACCTGGAGGCACAACCAGAGATGGGTCAACAGGTGTGGCAGAAGCCGGCTGTCCCCAACCGCCCGGTCCCCAGTGCCCTCTGCTCCCGCGTCGCCGCTGACTCTGCAGCCTGCCGCGTCTCCTTACCGGACCACAAGGGAGACAGCGGGCTACCGACAGGAAGAGAAGGCCCGATCCCACTCAGCGGAGCGGGAGCACCTCGGGGCCACGGGCTGGCCTGGCTTTCCCTGCCCGGCCTGCCGGTCACCCCCGCCCCACGCGCCACCCCGCTCCTAGCCAACCTCTGCCAAACAGAAACAGTTCAGATGTCTTTTCTTGTTATAAAAAGCTAGGCCAGTTGTAGAAAAATGGGAAGAGAGAGAAAATTACAGCAAAGAAAATAAAAACCAGTGAATAGTGCCTTTTCCCATCCACGTTATCCCGACGCAGATTAGAAAGAACCTGATTCCAACCAAAAGACATTGGAGAGAGGACCATAGCCCAGGAGAGAGGACTCGATCGGGTGGCTTTAAAGGTTTCTTTAATGCCAGGAACTCTCTGTGGAGAGACACCAAGCTCGTTGCCGCCCTCCTCTGGAGAGGCCGACTCTGGGACAACGGGCTCGTCCCCTAGGGGTTTTGTGACCATCCCATGCTGCATCCCGGGGACCCCAGCGAACCTCAGCTAACTGCAGCGAACATAAAGCCAGGCAGGAGTGGCTGGACTTGGGGGAAGATGTGCGAAGTCGTGCCCAGTGAGTTTTCCCCGGCCCAGGGCGGAGGGTTGTGTAGCTCCCACAGTGAGTTTCCCTCACCCCGACCATCTTCCAGAGGGAGACAGACAGACAGACAAAGTCCGAGAGAGGCGGCCGGTTGTCCTGCAGGGGCAGAGTGTAAAGCTTGCCCCCTAGGCAAGTGGCTTTATAATTTTTTTCAAGTTTATTTATTTTGAAAGAGAGAGAGAAAGCGAGCAGGGGAGGGGCAGAGAGAGAGAGAGAATCCCAAGCAGGCTCTGCACCACCAGCAGAGAGCCCCACATGGGGCTTGAACTCATGAACTGTGAGATCATGACTGAGCTGAAATCAAGAGTTGGGCGCTTAACTGACTGAGCCATCCATGCACCCCTAGGCTTAAGCTGGGCTCCAGGGGTCTTCCTTACCCACCCTCTGGACAGACAGGAAACCCCGGGGATGGAGGGGGGGCGCCTGGGGAACAAGCCACCAGACCAACCCAAGTCTCCCTCCAAGTCTTGCCCTCTGCTCCAGTTATGTGATCTTTGTCTTAAAATCAGATGTGCCCAGGGCAATGCGCTCTACTCTCACTGTCTTCATCCTTAAAAGAAAAGGCAGACAGTCCTCTGAGTGGGTCCATATCCCAGGTCCCCACAAATGTCCTGCAATAAATGCTACAAATGGAACGAGGAAAGCTAGGACGGAACCAGAAAAAAATGGAGATGATGATGACATTTGCTTCATTAAGTAGATTAGATAACCTGAACACATCCTGTCATAGGGGTCTAAAGGCTTTGGGCAGCAAATTCTCTTTTCAAAAAATTTTGAAGTTTATTTGAAAGAGAGAGACAGTGCAAGTGGAGGAGGGGCAGAGAATCCACGCTGCTAGCACAGAGCCTGATGCGGGGATCGAACCCACAATAGTGTGAGATCGTGATGTGAGCTGAAACCAAGAGTTGGACAGTTAACCGACTAGACCACCCAGGCACCCCTCAATTTTTTTTACATGTTTACCTTTGAGAAAGAGAAAGAAAGTGAGAGAGAGTGGGGGGAGCAGAGAGAGAGGGGGACACAGAGGATCCAAAGTGGGCTCTGGGCTGACAGCAGACAGTCTGACACGAGGCTTGGACTCACAAAGGGCAAGATCATGACCAGAGCCAAAGTCGGACGCTTTTAACAGACTGAGCCACCCAGACTCCCCTGTGCAGCAAATTCTCTTGACTGGCTCCATGACAAAGGGTTCCCTGGTCATAGACATTTGAGAAATGGCCATTATTCCACTCCTCCCTTTGGAGGGCTAGCACACTAGCACAGTAAAGGCTCTGAGAGGTCCTGCGGTGAAGAAACCTGTTGACTGAAACCCGCCATTCCCCAAATGACTGATTTCAGGAACACCCAGGTTTTGTTTTTGTTTTGAATGGAACAATGCATCTCACACTGTTGTCGTCACACACTGGGGAGACCCAGTGAGACAGCTGGCTGCCCAGAGGGCTGAGGGGATGGGTAACGGCAGCGCACCTGCGCGCCATTCTCCACGCACCTGCTGCTCTCCAGCCCACTGTGGGCAGGTCTACCTCTACCAGCGGTGCCTAAACTGGCAGACTCCAATCACCCGGGAACCCAATACCACCAAGGCCGGGCTCTATTCCACTCCTATGACCCTGGGCCTCGGTGTTCTTCCTGGGCTCTCCAGGGGACTCTGACACCTCAAGTCCCCAAACCACTGCCCAAGTCCACTGGTTCTGAGGCGTGGCTGTGCATCTGAATCAGTGGGGCCTTTAGAGATGAGATGCCGCGGTCACACCCCGGACCACCAAGCCACACTGACTTTCCAGGACATTCCAGTGTGTAAGTCACATGCCACATCTGAAAAGACACAGCTCTAGTCTGCATCTAAGCTGGTGCTTGCCATACTCTTGTCACGTGATTCACGCAGGTCTCAGATGCTCACTGACCAATCCAGGTGGGTCTGGGAAGGGGACAGATACAGAATCTCAGGTCCCACCCAGACCTTTGGAATTAAATCCGCATTTTCACCTGAGGGATTCATGTGTAAATTGGAGTTGGAGATGTTCTATGCTAGGGCTGGGTGTTGGGGGGGGGGGGAGTGCCACTTTATGCAGGGACTCTGAGCCCAAGGCGAAGAGACTTTACTGAAGACACAGGAGTCAGTGGGGGGGGGGGGGGATGGTAGAGTCACTGTTCTCCTGACCCTCCTGTTATTCACGGTCCCATCCAGCTTTCTGGACTGCTCTTTTAGATGACTTGGTTAATTCTGGTAGTTCTTTGAGAGACTGTATGTCAGGGAAAGATTATCAATTTTTCCTTGTCCATTTGGCATTTGCAAAGCATTTTCCATACAGTGCTTGGGGCTTTCTTCAGATGCCATCACACCAAGCTGCCCTGGGCCCCAGGAAGGAGCTTTAGACACCTCCCCGTATCACTACTGCTTCTCAGAGTGAGACAAATTATTGGTGCTGACAGGACTTACCTCCTGACTGGTCTGCTTGATCTGTAAGTGAAAAACACTGCTTTTTAATGGCACTAAATATGCTACCATGATGTTTTCATTTTTATGGCTTTTTCTCCCTCTTAAACAGGAAAAACATACTCATCTGTGAACAAAATGCTGTGGTTTCATTGTGGAGGCCTAGAAAGTTCTACCATGTGGCCACCAGCTGCCTGGGAGGCCCTCAAGGGCAGAGGGCGCTTTCACTAACGTCTATGTGCCCAAGACCATCCCGGGACAGGCCTGCTGTCCATGTTCACATAATCGTGACTCATGTACACGTGGAAGAACTACCCCAAGCTTCCCAGCAATGATGTTGATCCCGCATGACTGCTGTGGTCTCCATTCTCAAATGGAGCTAATTCAGCTCCCAGTTGTGAAGTGGTGCTGGGTCTTGTGGAACAAAAATCACAGTCTCTAGTCTCACGGGGCTTATAGTCCGGTGGGGCGTGTCATGCACTGTTCAAACAATTGTACTGATGAATCCATTCTCATACGTGGAGGCACTCAGTTCTTAGGGGATGTGTAACCAAAGAACTTGACCTGACCGGAAAATGTATGTTGGTTTCTATGAGAGATTCTGAAGCCACAGGAGGAATGAGACTTGCCTGCCATCACAGCTCAGTGGCTGAGGGGGAGAAGGTGAGTAAGTAATGAACGGTCACAGTGTGATAGGTGTATGTGGGGCTGGGTCCATTCTCTCCTTTTCTCATCATAATGTAATTGTGGCTGATTCTGAGGGGAGCAGGAAGATTCTGAGCTTACCTCCTCCCATGCACACGCCAAGGCTGTAACTACATATAGAGCAACTCTCTCTGAGGATGACCTGAAGACAGACAGAACAGATCTTCCACAGCTAAAGACATCAGGAGGGATATCAAAGGCAGGAAGTCCTCCCTGAGGAGTGAGGAGCTCAAGCCCCACAGCGGGCACCCCCCACCCTGGGGATCTGTACCTCCAAGAAGACAAGTCCCCAGTACACCTGGCCTTGAAAATCAGCAGGGCTTAACTCTGGGAGCTGATGTGCTACAGGAAACCGAGCCTCTACTGTTAAATCTCTCACATTCTCAGAACCAGAACTTTGAAAAGTGCCTGGGTTATGGGTGGAGATTTTATTATTATTATTATTTTATTCAAGAGAAAGAAAGAGAGTGCGCACACAGGGGAGAAGGGCAGAAGGAGAGAGAGAGAATCCCAAGCAGGCTCCATGCTCTTAGCACAGAGCCTGATGTGGGCCTTGATCCCACGACCCTGGGATCATGACCTGAGCCGAAACCAAGAGTCAGACGCTTAACCGACTGAGCCACTCAGGTGCCCCGTGAAGATTTATTAATTAATTTTAGGGCATGTGCCGTAGGGAAAGAGCTCTGTAGGGACTTTCTCTGGGAACGGAAGTGTTGGCAGGTGGCATTTTTCTTGCCCTCCTTCAGCCTAAATGACAGCAAGAGGAAAGACAACACTTATATACCAGGGAAATCTCGTAAGGCTACCAGCTGATTTTCCAGCAGAAACTTTGCAGGCCGTCAAGCGCGGCATGATATCTTCAACGTGCTAAAGGGAAAATACCTGCAACCAAAAATATTCTACCTGGCAAGGTTATCATTCAGAACTGAAGGAGAGAGAGAGCGTTTCCCATATAAACAAAAGTTAAAAGCAATTATCACCATTAAATTGGTCTCATAATAAGCGTTAAAAGGACTTGTTTAAGCAGGAAAGGCTCTAACCAGAAGTAAAAAAATTAGCAAGGAAAAAAATAAAAAAGATGTAAAATATGGTATCAAATATATAAAACATGGAGAGGGGACTAAAACTGTAGTGCTTTTAGAATGTGTACAAACTTAAGCAACCATCAACTTAAAACAGACTGCTCTATCTCCATATGGTGTTACATATGAACCCCATGGTAACCAAAAGCCATAAACCTATAATAGATCTAGAAAAAATAAAGAGAAAGGAATCTGAGCCTAAGACTAAAGAAAGTCATCAAATCACAAGGGAAGAGAGCAAGAGAAGAAAGGAACAGGGAAGAACTACAAAAACAACCAGAAAGAATGAACAAAATGGCAATAAAAACAGAGCAATCAACAATTACTTCAAATGTAAATGGAACAAATGCTCCAATCAAAAGACGGAGCGTGACTGAATGATAAAAAACCCACGTCTCTAGATCTAGATGCTGCCTACAAGAGACTCACTTCATATCTAAAGACACATGCAGACTGAAAGTGAAGGGATATAAAAAGATATTTCGTGCATTGGAAATGAAAAAAAGCTGGAGTAGCAATATTTATAGCAAACAAAATAGACTTCAAAACAAAGACTCTAAAGGGCGCATATGTGCCTCAGTTGGTTAAGTGTCCAACTCTTGATCTCGGCTCAGATCATGATCTCATAGTTTGTGGGTTCGGGCTCCAGGCTGACAGTACACGGCCTTCTTGGGGATTCTCTCACTCTCTCTTTTTGCCCCTCCTCCTCTCTCTCTCTCTCTCAAAATTAATAAATAAACTTAAAACTAAAAAAAAAAGACTGTAACAAGAGACATAGAAGGACATTAGGTAACGATAAAGGGATCAGTCCAATAAGAGGATATAATAATTGTAAATATATATGCACCCAACATTAAAGCACCTAAATACATAAAGTAAATATTAACAGACATAAAGGCAAAAATTGACAGTAATACAATAACAGGGGAAGACTTTAACATCCACTTAAATCAATAGCTAGATCAGAGAGCAAATCAATATAAAAACCAGTGGCTTTGAATGACATTAGACCATATGAACTTAACAGATACATATGGAATGTTCCATCCCTCAAAAGTAGAATAAGCAGAATACACATTCTTTTTCAATGCACACAGAATATTCTCCAGGATAGATTACATTAGGCCACAAAACAAGTCTCAAAGAAAAATTTAAGAAGACTGAAATCATCTGAAGCATCTTTTCTGCCCACAATGCTATGAAACTGAAATGACCGGTTTCATTATGAGAAAATAAACCTGGAAAAACACAAACACGTGAACGCTGAACAACGTGCCACTAAACAACTAATGAGTCAATGGAGAAAGCAAGGGGGAAATTAAAAAGATACCGGGAGACAAATGAAAATGAAAACACAACATTCCCCAACCTTTGGGATGCAGAAAAGCTGCCCGAAGAGGGGGTTATAGAGGTATAGGCCCACATCAAGAAACAAGAAAAATCGGAAATAAACAATCTAACTTATACCTCAAGGAACCAGGGAAAAAAAACAAAGCTCAAGGTAGTAGATGGAAAGGAAATAAAGATCAGAGCAGAAATAAATGAAATAGAGACTAAAACAAACAAATACATGGAGCGCCAGGGTAGCTCAGTCAGTTGAGCATCTGACTCTTGATTTTGGCTCAGGTTGTGATCCCAGGGTCATGGGATTGAGCCCCATGTTGGGCTCCTTGTTGAGCATGGAGCCTGTTTGTTTTCTCTCTTCTCTCTCTCTCTCTCTCTCTCTCTCTCTCTCTGTCTCTCTCTCTCTTCCTCTCCCCCACTCATACTCTCTTCTCTAAAAAAGTTTAAAACAAAAACCAATAAAAAAGGTCAATGAAACTAAGATCTGGTTCTTTGAAAAGAAAAACACGATACAACTTTAGCCAGATTCATCAAGAAAAAAAAGAGAGGACTCTAATAAAATCAGAAGGAACAGTTACAACTAGCCTCTGAGAAAGAGAGGATTTGAAGAGACTATTACAAAAAATTATATGGCAACAAATTGGACAATCTAGAAGAAATGGATAAGTTCTCAGAAACATAATCTTCTGGGACTGAATCAGGAAGAAATAGAAAATCGGAATAGACCAAATGCTAGCAATGAAATTGAATTGGTAATCAAAAAACTCTTAACAAAAGTGTAGGACCCAATGGCTTCACAGATGAATTCTACTAAATGTTCAAAGAAGAGTTAGGATTTATTCTTCTCAAAGTATTCAGGAAATAGAAGAGGAAGGAAAACTTCTAGATTCATTCTATGAGGCTGGTATTAACCTGATATCAAAACCAGACAAAGACACTACAAAAAAAGAATTAAAAGCCATTATCTCTGATGAATAGATACAAATATCCACAACAAAATATTGGCAAACTAAATTCAGCAATAAATTAAAAAGATCATCCACCACGATCAAGTGTGATTTATTCCAGGGATGCAAGGATGGTTCAATATTTGCAAATCAATGTGATAAAAATCAGAAGATTATCTCAATAGGTGCAGAAAAAGCATCAGACAAAATTCAATATCCATTCATGATAAAAACTTGAAAATAGTTTCAAATCTTGACACAAAAGTAGTAATTTAAGAAATTCTATTTGGAAAACCAAATGTGAGGCATTAATTATAGCAAAGATTCCACCTTGTGAAGCCGTGTTCACTTTCTGGGCATAGACTGATGGGGTTGGCCGGCCAGATCCCACATTTCCCCAGGAAGCAGCTCACTGGAGAGAGAGCCTGACACACAGCCCTGGATCCCTAGCCACACCTTGGCCTTGAGTCACTGTTTCCAGTACTGCGTGGTACCTATCATTCAGATTTGCTCTTTGGTCCAATCCCCACAGGTTAGTAGAAATTAAGGATGTTGCTATTTTCACCCTACAAGGCTGTGAGATGCCAGGTGGCACTGCTTTGGGCATAAAAGCTGAGCACAGGTTCTCCCAGTTTTCACAAAATCATTTAGTTAAGATCCCTCTTCCTTAGCTTTAAGAAAAATTGGTTTTGAATTGCCACAAAGATTTTATATATTCAGTCAACATGTTGACGTGTCTCCCCAATAATGGAGGTCACATTAGCTTCAAAGCAAGGGATGTCAAGGGGAGAGAGATCTTTCACCTGAAAAGTCATAACCAATGTAGTAGCGATGGGCAGAATTTATGTACCACGCAGGAGCATAAAGTGGTATTTTAGCCTCCCAAGAAAAACATTGCTTCCTCCCACAGCCATTCCAGGACGGAGCTGATTCCCTGAGCAGAGAATCGGGGAACACGGTCCCTTGGTCCCCTCGATAGGGACAAGGCCACGGGCAGCCCCACCCCTGCTTGAACTTCCACTCTGCAAATTAAATACTGTGATAGTCGAGCCTGGTGCATTTTACAATCTCAATTAC
Organism: Cryptoprocta ferox; assembly: GCA_028646485.1. Lineage (NCBI taxonomy): Eukaryota > Metazoa > Chordata > Mammalia > Carnivora > Eupleridae > Cryptoprocta > Cryptoprocta ferox. The sequence goes on from CM053561.1 coordinate 5,961,507, forward strand.
TCAATTTACATCTTGATTGCCTGATAGCATCTGCCTGATCTGATAACATCTCATCACACTGATGCTGAACAAACAGAGTTAAGGAGCCTTTGGCCTGGAATGGATTGTAAGGGGCCCGAGGGGCAAGAGATTCTTAGGAGAGCACTGGGAGTCTGAAGGAGGCTGGAGCCTGCTGGTCACCAGTCACCATGTAACTGCCCTCCTTATCTGGCCCTGATTAACGTCAAGAAAATTAGAGAAGGTTGGCAGACCAGCCGCTATATTTAAGGGCATTTGACAAGTCAGCGCAGAATAAACAGAAAGAGAAACCAGGTCCATCTTCTGTGTGACCCTTAATACTTCCCAGTCTCCCTTAATGCCACCCCAGGCATCCTCTAATCATTTCTCTGGCCTTGCAGATAGAGTCCAAAAATCTTATTTGACAGGAACAAGCATTAAAAAGGCTAAGAGCAGGGCGCCTGGGTGGCTCAGTAGGTTGAGCATCTGATTTCGGCTCAGGTCATGATCTCACTGTCCATGGGTTCGAGCCCCCGTCGGGCTCTGTGCTGACAGCTCAGAGCCTGGAGCCTGCTTCAGATTCTGTGCCTCCCTCTCTCTCTGCCCCTCCCCTGCTTGTGCTCTGTCTCTCTCTGCCTCTCAAAAAAAAATAAACATTAAAAAAATTAAAAGACCAAGACCTGTTGCTTTTCTATCAGCCTTCATAGAGTACGAAGTTAATTCTTTTACTGCCTGCCGGATTACATACTCATTATTTGAACTGGACCAATGCCCTTGACTGGTGTGAATACAACAGCAAAGACCCATGTCCTGTGTGTGGTATCTTACAATATATAATGAGATGCTTTCATTTGTCTCATGGCGACTCTACTGAAATGGGGAGATCCCTGCACTGAGGAGGAAGAGGCAGTTGAGAGGTGATGTGGCTGGGCCAGTGTACGGGTTTCCTGGGTCCGCCATAACAAATTACCACAAATTTGGTGGCTTGAAACCTGGTGTTGTTTAGTCTCATAGTCCTGGAGGTTGGAAGTTTGAAATAAAGACCAAGACCATTAAGACCATGCAAGCACCAAGTTCTTTTTGAAGGCTTGAGGGGAGGATCTTTCCTCTCCTCTTTCCAGTCTGGGGCCTCCCAGTAATCCTTGGCATTCCTCACTTGTAGACATATCACTTCAATCTCCGCTCCCATCTACACGGCCCCCAATTCTCCATATTTCTGTATCCCTTGATTTTCTTACAAGGGCACCAACTGTATACTGGATATAAGGCCTTCCCTAATCCAGTTATGACCTCATCTTCACCAATTACATCTGCAATGACCCTACTTCCAGAAAAAAATCACACCTGAAGTTCCAGGTGGGTAGGAATGGGGGACGGGATTCAACCCACTATGACCATAAACCCAAGATTGTGGCCATGGGTCTATGATCATTTTTACAAGGAATCATATGTTTTGTTCTTTTTAAGACCCATAAAGAAACACTTCTCTGAGAGTAGCATGGTGTTTCATGGCTGTGTGAAAGAAACTCATCTTGGGGCGATGGGAACACGGAGAAGCAGTCTGTACAAAAGAAGTAATGACCTATACCCATCTCAGTTCTCTCACTTCACAAATGAGATGGCTGAGGTCCAGCCAGTTATTTTCCCAAAGTCATCAGACACCTAATTAGTGGAGAAAATATGAGAACTCCAAATCGATCACCCATCATTCATTGATTCAACCTTTACTGTGTCTGGCACAGGACTCAAGAAATGAGGGGGTGATTCAAACATGGTTGTTGCCCCCTATTTAGTGTGGGAGACAAGACTAACAGCAGCATATGCAATCATCGATTCAAGGAGCCACCACCAGAGTCTGGGGCAGGGAGAGGGTGGTAAAGAGAAGAGGCTTCATACTCACTCTGAGCCTGGGAAGGTGAATAGGAGGCCACCAGGAAGAGGGAACAGCATATGCACAGGCAGACCAAGTGTTAACAAGCCTGGCATGCTCTAAAAGCTGCAGACTTCTTTGTTCCTGGAGCCCAGGGTCAGATCATGGAGGGTCTCAAATGCTACTCTAAGGGGGTGAGACTTGAATCAAGGAGGCAGTTATAATCGATTGAAGGATATTTAAGCGGAGAGGTAATAACATTTTAGAAAGATCACTTCAACCTAGTATGGAGAATGTCCCAGAGGTGAATGAGATACACAAGCAGACCAGTTCGGAAGCTCCACGAGTCTTGATGACAGACGTGCACTTGAAGCTCTGGCAGGGAGATGGCGGGGCAGTGAGGGAAAGCTAGTACCGGGATGGAAGCAGGGAGAGGATGACTTTAGGATCTGAATTCTGGGGAAGGAAGGTGCCTGGCAGACTTTCAGGGAAACTCACCAGGCTCAAAAAGAGAAAGTGGGGTTTTGCAGGGGTGTGTAGTGAGTTCACGTGGGACAGGCTGCACTTAGAGTGACTTTAGGACACTGAAGAGAACGTGCCCAGCAGACAGGTGGACTGACAGGGATGCAGCTTAGAAGTGAATCGGAGCTGAAGATGGATGGAGAGTTGTAAGTCGTAGGGCCACCAGAAGTCCGCTCATGGAAGGGCTCAGGGGAAGAGGGGGCATGAGTCAGAAGGCAGGGCCAGGTGAGAGCCTTGGCTCAAACCAGCGTGCCAGGGATGGGCAGAGGAGAGACCCCATGCTCATCTCTGCTCTGTTTCTTTGCTCTTCAGTCTGTGTTTTCAGAACTGTAGAAGATTAATACTGAAACAACAACAACAAATTATTGGCTGTGGCCGATAGACCAAGATGGCCGGGAGATGCGCCACCTGCCTTGCAGATGCCTGGGTCAAGGAGCTGGTGCTGGTCGCGTCCTTTGCCATCGGGGGCCTCGCTGTAATAGTACTGCCCTCAGCCCCTTTACCAAATGCTCCACCACGATCACCCAGGCCACGCCCAGAACTACCCAGTGTCCGTCTGTGACCGTGGGAACACGCCCCACGTGCCCGGTGGCCCCCCACACCCCCAGGGGAGGCTTGGAGTGGTGAAAGAAACTGTGAATACCTGCAGTGAGAGGGCGGAGCCCCCCCCCATGGCCAAGAAAATGTGAAGCACAAAAAATACCAAAAAACCCAATACATTATGCATTATGGACCAAAAGGCACAACATTGCAAGGACTGTGTTTGAGGCTTCATAAAGTGAAATTCTGCTGGATGGAAAGGTGACAGAAGAGCTGTTGTGTCACTAGGGACACCAAACTATTATGTACTTCGTACAGAGAGCACAGTCTAAAATGTGTTGGCCACATTCGGGGCTGCTGGCCATTACCATTGGGTAGAATGTGGAACCTGCTCTTGGAGAAACATCTGCCTACAGATGTTGCCACACAGCTCGTTCTGTGAATGATCGGAACTATATTCATTCGACCCTGGAACAATCGTGGGAGTTAGGGGTGCCAACCCTCCATGCAACCAAAAATCTGCACACAACTTCTGACGCCCCCAAAACTTAACTACTAATTGCCTACTGTTGACCGGAAGCCTTATCAGTATCATAAACAGTCATTTAACTCTTATTTTCTATCTTAGTTTCTATCTTACAGGCATTACCCTTACAATAAACTAAGCTAGAGAAAAGGAAATGTTATTTAGGAAATCCTAAGGAAAATACAGTTACGGTACTGTATTTATTGAAAAAAAATCCACATATAAGTGGACCCTCACAGTTCAAATTGTGTAGTTCAAGGGTCAACTGTACGCTGCACATCACAAACTATGCAGTCAACAACGCCAGCATACATTCCGTGGGTCATGCTCTTTGCTGGGGGAGAAGCAGCTCATGCCAATTCGTCTGTTGGCCTCTCCCAGCCAGACCCTTTCCACCCCTTGGTATTTTAGCCATCCTGCTAGGGTCCAGGTGAACCTTCCAGTATCAGAGTGAAACCAGTGGCTATCGTGAGTCTGGATGCACTACCTCTCTCTCTGGGAGAGTTTCTAGAACAGCCCTCTCCCCTCACTATGGTGGTTCACTCTAACGTGGGCTTCAAATGCCACAGCCTGTGTCCTGTTGGGAAACAGCAGTCTTGGCAGACAGGCCAAGCCAGCCGGTGAAGACGAGGCAGTTCCATCCTCTGCGACAAGTTCCCGGAAACGCTGTTTCTAAAGACTCCAGCTGCCGGCAACAGCATTTTGTCTCTTCCCATTTTTTAAGACAACGTTTACAGCGAAATGCTTGAGTCTCTAAATAAATGTGCCAAGGTGAAATTCACCGGGCATAAGTAACTATTTTAAAGTGAACATTCAGTACATTCACAATGTTGCGCAACACCACCTCTCATTTCAGCGCATTTCCATCACTCCAAAATTAAAGCCCACGCTCATTAAGCAGCTCTCCCCACTGCCCCTGGCAACAAGCAACCTGCTCTCCGTCTCTATGGATTTGCCTATTTGGACATTTCGTATCAGTGGAATAATTCACTGTGCGCTCCTCTGTCTCTGGCTTATTTTACTAACGTAATGTTTTGAGGTTACATCCACGGTGCAGCAGGTATCAGTACTTTATTCCTTTCTGTGGCTGAGGAATATTCCACTGTGTGGGTATACCATGATGTTTTTGTCCTTACTTCGTTTGAGGGACATCTGAGCTCTCCCTACCTTTCGACTATTGTGATTACTGCTGCTCTGAACACACATACGCCTGTATTTGTCTGAGTACTTGTTTTGAACCATTTTATGTTCCCACCAGCAATGCGGGAGGGCTCCAATTTTTCCACATCCTCACCAACATCTGTCATTTTCCATTTTGGGGGGATTATAACGATTGCAGTAGGTGTGAAGTGGGACCTCAGTGTGGTTTTCATTTGCATTTACCCAATGACTACGATGCTGAGTGCCCTTTCATACGCTTGTTGGCATCATTTACTTTTTGCAGAGTGGTCTTAATATCAAACTTTAAAAATTTTGTAACAATCTCCAGTTTACGGAAAGGTTGCAAGTATAGCACAGAGAATTTTTTTCTCTGAACCACTTGAGCGTGAGTTGCCAACCTGACTCCCTATTACTCCTCTGTATTATGTATTTCCTGGGGCGCCTGGGTGGCTTAGTAAGTTAAGCATCTGACTCGATTTTGGCTCAGATCATGATCTCACACATTGTGAGGTCGAATCCCACTAACAGTGCAGAGCCTGCTTGGGATTCTCTCTTTCCCTCTCTCTCTGCCCTTCCCCCACTCATGCTTTCTGTCCTGCTCTCAAAATAAATAAACTTAAAAAAGTATTCTGCATTTCCTAACAACAAGGACATTCTCTTACATAACCACAATATGACCATCCAGGTCAGGAAGGTTACACTGATACATCACTCTCATCTAAGCCTCAGACTCCATTCAAGGTTCAAACAAAAAATACCAATAATGTCCTTTACAGCAAAACAAAACCAACTCTGCCAGAACTCTGGTCTTGGACTTCAGTCTCCAGAACTATGGGAAAATATATTTCTGTTGGTTGAGGCACCTACTCTCTGGTATTCTGTGTTGATAGCCAAGGAAGACTAAGATAGCTCCTCATTGGTCATAAGATGAAAGCCAACCACTTTAGCCCAGGACAATGCCAAGGATTGACCAAACTTTCAGACACTCATGATTATAACAACACAGACCAATCTATTCAGAAATCTAGGACAGAAGCCCCAGCTCGCCAGGACGACACTGTCAGCACATCTCACAAGGAGTCCTTCGGAAGTTCTTACTGTGGTTTACATGCGTTCAGGAGTTATCTTATCCCCAAGGGGTAGCACGGTGCAAAGACATGAGATCTACATTGGGAGGTGCAAAAGACCCCTGCCCACAGAAGCAGTATCTCTTCAAAATAGCTTCTAGGTCCCCACAGGGACATGCCACTTACAGAAGTCACCAAACACTTGGGAAAGCCCAAAGTATAGTGTCCACATTAGGTGTTTGAAGTTCCTTCCCAGCTGCATCCAGTCCATAAGTACCAATTAGTGGACATTTGAACCATGAGCAATGTTGCCTGACAGTGCAGTTGACATACATGGTCTTATCTGCCTCCTAGTGTATAGTAGGCAGGTAGAAGAATGGCTTCCCAAAGATGCTCATGGCTTAATCCCCAGAACCTGAGTATACGCTATGTAACATGATGAGGAGGAATTAAGATAGCAGATGGAATTAAGGTTGCTCATCAGTTGATTTAAAAAAATTTTTTTAATGTTTATTTATTTTTGAGAGAGCATGAGCAGGGGATGGGCAGAGAGAGAGGATGACACAGAATCCGAAGCAGGCTCCAGGCTCTGAGCTGTCAGCACAGAGCCCGATGTGGGGCTCGAACCCACCAACTGAGAGATCATGGCCTGAGCCGAAGTCAGATGCTTAACCGACTGAGCCACCCAGGCGCCCCATGTCCTAATCTCTTCATATAAGGATACCCGTCACACTGGATAAGGCCCCCCCCACAGGACCCCGTTAATAACCTCTTTAAAGACCTGTCTCCAAATAGGGTCACATTCTGTAACATTCTGAATTTGGTGGGGGATGCAATTCAGTCCATAATACTCCACCCTCTGGACCCCCAAAGTTGATGTCCTTCTTACATGAAAAGTAAATTCACCCCCATTACAACAGCCCCAAAGTCTTAATCTTACTCTAAAATCTCATCTGAATCAAGTTTGGATGAGGTGTGAGGTATGATTTATTCTGAGGCAAAAACTCCACCCCAGTTGTGAACCGTGAAATCAGGCAAGTTATTTCTTTCCAGAACACAATGGTGGCCTAGGAGAGACTTTTCCAGGCTGAAAGGGCGAAAGCAGAAAGAAGAAAGTGGTCATGGGTCCCAAGCAAGTCTTTTGAAGTGTAGTACTTCAGACTATGTCAAGTTCTGTCTTCATGTGACATTATTTCGACAGAAAAGCTATTTTCACAAGGCGGAAGTGTCTGACTGTCAGAGAAAAGTGACACATTTGAATTTTCCATGTGACTTTTCATTGAGGAAAAGACAAATACTGTCATATATCAGCTCCTAGCATTATTCAAGAATAATGCATTTTTCTATAAACATTCTTCAGCAAGCCACCAATCTGCACATTCCTGGACAATTCATCTTTTTAAGAAATGACATGATTTTGTCCCAAAGTATCAGGATTTTACTTTACATCTTGTGTGTTTGCAAATTTATTTCCCACCTCATTTGCTTCCTACAAGATTTTTAGTAGGAAGACAGATCAAATAAGCTTTCTCTGTCGTCCTTGGCTCCATCAGGATTTCCTCTCACTTCTAGAAACCTGTTATTTGTCTTGGTCAAGACTGCTATTTGCAAACAGGCTCCTGACCCTCAGAGAAAGACTGTTAGTAAACTGCAGCTCTTGGAAACTCTGTAACACGTTGCTGACTTTCTCCAACCTGGGGAAGAGCTGACTTCGAAAGGAGCTCCTAGGAGGACCCAGAAAAGAAGGAGCAGAAGGCAGGGGAGGCCCCCGCATGACAAAGGCATTCGGGGATCTTGGTGAAGGGAAGGGGAAGTGGTCCCTTTGGCAGGGTGGTCCTGTGACCTACACAGAGCTACAGGCATGCGGTCCCTTCCCTGGCCTCTCTCCTCTTGCTCAGGACTATACTTATCTTTCCCACCTTCCAAACCTTCTTTCGCAACCCTCTCAACCACTTTTTAAAAAAAGACTTCATTTTTCAGAACAGTTTTAGTTTTATAGCAAAACTGAGTAGAAAGTATGGAGATTTCCCGTGTCCCCCCACCCCAACACCTGCACAGCACCCCACTCTCAGCAGCCCTGACCAGCCTGGTGCATTTGTTACAATAATCAACCTGCCACATCATTAGCACCCAGAGGCCACAACTCACATTGTTGTTCATTCTTGGCGCTAAATGTTCTATGGTTTTGGACAAAGGTATAGTGACAAATGGCCGTCGTTAGAGTATCATACAGGATAGTTTCACTGCCCTGAAACTCCTCTGAGGGTTAGGGATAAGTACACCTCCCTCATGGCAGAGTTGTGAAGATTAAATGAGATAATGTGAGTGAAAGGTCTCAGTGTGTGGGGGGGGGGAGGAGGTGGCCTCGGTGAGTGGCAGTTATCAGTACGACCGAGGCCCACGCGAGCCGGCTGTGCCAGGGGGCTGGTGGTGTGGACCATCTGCTCTCCCCAGGACTCTGTCCGGAAGTGCAAGCCTTCCATGCATGTTAACCTGTCAGGGAGGAAAGCGAGGCCGCCTGGAGCGGAGTGAAGCCTGAAAGAAAACCCAAATCAAGTCCCTTCAAACACAGGGATCGCACGGCACTTAGGGATGTTGACCCACACCTCCCCAGCCATGGAGGGACGGGTGCAGTAGGTTAAACAGCAGACACGCCCGAGAGTCTTAGACTTTTGTTTCCAAAGCCTGAGCCTCAGGTGGGAAAGAATTCAGGAGATAGAGGGCAATGGCCTTCGCCAAAGCAGGGCGAAGAGTGGAGTTGCCCCAGCACCAGAGGGTGACCCTCTCCAATAGCCAGGGTGGCTGGGGCTGGGGGTGGAAGTGTAAGGTGGGGCTTGGGGGGGGGGGGTGGCAGGACCCCAGAACAAAATGGCCACCTTCTGCTCTGAAGCAGAGAGGGTCCCAGACGAGAGTGTTGTGCCCCCCGGCAGGACCCAAGACCACCAAGGGCCACTAGCCTCACAGGCCAATGGCCAGTTGACAGGTCTCATTGGCGAGGACCAAGGGAGCACCTCTCCCACACCCTGGACATCTTAAGTCTTGGGGAGACCCTGAGGCAATCCCGGGGAGGCTGGGGACACCTGGTAAAGGCAGACTAAAGTTCTTTGCCAGCCAAAAGGATGCATGCTTCAATTGAAGTTGAATTACTGGAAAATTAGAAGAATCACCTTTCTCCCCTGCACCTGAGTTTGTGGATCCAGATTCACACCGGTCCTATTCACTCTGACTCATGGCGTTGGACGGTGGCCCGTGTTAATGACGGCCCCCTGCTGCAAGCCCAGCTTCCTGTCCCGTGTGCTTCATTCAGCAGCTTCCCTCCACTTTTGTGATCCGAGTCCTCAGCCTCCTTTGATTCTGGGGCTTTATGTAAGTCCCCGGTCAAGGGCGCCTGCTCTTAACATCTCCTCCGGCGCTCTGTAGCTCACTAGTCATTTATTACCAGGCTGCCTCTTTGAAGGCTCGTTTCCTTGGAATCTTTGTGACTGAACGGCGGCAGCCAGAGCGCCCTCGTGTTAACTACTCACTGCGCCCCGCACAGAACTGAGCAGGACCAGAAGACAGCCACGCAATCCCTCCGAACCGAACTGGCATTTGCTCTACTTGGAAGTGATGAAGTTTGACACCTGCTTGATTTTTTCACGCAGGAGTTCATTAGTAAAATAGGTGAGGCTGACGTTCATATCAGGCAAGAAAATGCAGAGGCTCAGAGGCAGCTATTATTTTATTTCTGAAACCACATTGAATGTAATGGGGCATAAATTCCTCTGAAACATCAAATATGAGGCGTTTTTTAAAACTGGTACCAAACTTCCTCTGTATAATATTCAAAATTAAATACAGTAAAACCTTGGATTGCAAGTAAGTTGTTTGGCAAGTGTTCCACAAGACGAACAAACATTTCTAATAAATTGTAACTTGATAAACAAGTGATGTGAGGCCAGGAATGTCACGTGATCACAATTGAGCCAATGGTCTCTCTCTTTGTTTCGCTGTGGGACTGTAGGTGATTGTCCCCCAGGCTCGGATGCTCGGTCTCAGGCCATGGTGTTTGGCAGAAAGCAGTGATCTTTCAGAACGCTGGAAGGTGTCCACAACTGGCACTGGTGTATTTTTTTGTCACTTCAAAGCGCCTATGGACAGTCCTTTGCTTTTCCACACAAGAGTGAGCTTAGGAATGCTTTGCTTCATGCGAGGTCAGGCTGCCTGCAGATAGAGACCCTTTCCTCTGCTGCTTTACTGACAGTTACGTGAAATACAGTCTATGACAAGAGTTTATTAATACTGTACTGTAGTCAACATCTGTGCAAGTGTATACAATGGCCCCCATGCAGAAAAAGGTTGAAAAGAAAGGTGGTGAAATGAAGGAAATGATTACGACAGACGTTAAGAAGGAAATCACCGAGAAAAATGAAGAATGAAGTGGCCAGCACTGCAAGATTTTATAAGAAGTCTATGTTGACCACTTGCACGATATTAAAGAAGAAAGAATAAGGGGGCTAGATGCAGCAAAAGGAGTCATGGGACTATCAAAGCAACAGCCACGTGTTCTGGAAGATGTAGAAAAGTTGCTTCTGGTTTAGATAAATGAGAAGCAACTAGCAGGTGATACTGTGACCGAGAACTTTATCTTGGGAGAAGGCAAAGCCCTTGTACACCGATCTTGTAGGTAAACTGCCAGGTACGTCAACAGAAAAGAAAGGCTTCAAGGCAAGCAGGGAATGATTTGATAACTAAGAGGAGAAGTGGCATCCATAGTGTTGTGAGGCACGAAGTCTGCAAGTTCGGATGCCAAGGCAGCTGACGTGTTCACTACAGACTTCCGGAAGCTCATGGTTTCCATGCGTTACCTGAAGTAGCAAGTTTTTAACTGTGACAAGATGGCGTTTTGGGGGGGAAAAGATGCCAAAGAGGACCTACATTACAGAAGAGAATGCAATGCCCACTCACAAACCCATGAAAGACTGTCTCATCCTCTCGTGCTAATACAAGCAGGGAGTTGAGAGTCAAGCCCTCGATCATGTATCATTCCGAGAATCCAAGAGCCTTCAAGAAATGCAAGGTGCATGGGGTCCCTGGGTGGCTCAGTCGGTTAAGCGTCCAACTTTGGCTCAGGTCATGATCTCACAGTTCAAGGCCTGCAATGGGCTCTGTGCTGCCAGCTCAGAGCCTGGAGCCTGCTTCGGATTCTGTTTCCCTCGCTCTCTGCCCCTCCCCCGCTCATGCTCACTCACTCTCTCTCTCTGTCCTTCAAAAATAAATAAACATTTAAAAACATAAAAAAAGAAAGAAATGCAAGGTGCAGAAGAACCAGTTAAAGATTATGTGGAGGTCCAACAGCAAGGCTTGGGTCACTCATATCTTGTTTGTTGAATGGATCAATGAGGTCTTTGGTCCTACAGTGAAGAAATACCTTTTTGAAAAGAGTCTGCCACTCAAAGCCTTGCTGGTTATGGATAATGCTCCTTCTCAGCCTCCAGGCTTTGAGAAAGACTTACTGGAGGAACTCGAGTTCATTAAGGTCAAGTTCCTTCCTCCCAACACCACTCCTATCCTCCAGGCCATGGATCAGCTGGTCATTTCATAGTTTAAAAAGCTTTACACCAGAGCACTATTTCAGCAATGCTTCAAGGTGACCGAAGGAACAAACCTTGCCCTCTGAAAGTTTTGGAAAAATCATTTCTACATCGAGAACTGCCTCAAGATCATTGATAAGGCCTGGGATGGGATCACCAAGAGAACCCTCAATTCTGCTTGGAGAAAACTGTGTCCTGATTACGTTCTTGGACATGATTTACTGGGGCTTGCTCACGAATAAGAGCCGCCAGTTGCTGATGAAATTGTGTCCTTGGGGAAGACCATGGGACTGGCAGTGAGTGAGGACCACATTCAGGAGCTGGTGGGGGAACATGTCGGGAATTGACGGATCTGCATCGTGAGCGACAGCAAGAGGTCACGGGGGAGATCTTGTCTGCAGAGGAGGAGGAGGAAAAGGTGGAGGAATCCCTCACTTCAAATGAAATTAGGAAGATGTGCAAAATGTGGGAAACGGTACAAAATTTTGTAGAAAAGCACCACCCAAATAAGGCTGTAGCAGTGTGAGCGATGAATCTGTTTAACAATACAATGCTACCTCTCAGTGAAATCCTCAAAAGGAAGCAAAAGCAAGCGTCATTGGGTAAGTTCCTTGTAAAGTGTGCACGAAAAGACAAAGATCCCATTGAGCCAATAGATAGCAGTGATTCCGTTAGTGATAGTGAACGTCGTCCTACACAATCACCCTCCTCTCTGATCTCCATCGCACCAGCCGTGGAGGTTTTCAAAGGTAAGTACAGGTGAATTTGTTTATTTTTCTTTATATTTTGTATTTTTATTATTTTGTGTTATATTACAGTATTGTAAACATTTTTATGTGAATATTTTTGGGTTGTGGAATGAATCGTCTGAGTGTCCATGATTTCTTATAGGGAAATCCGCTTTGATATACAAGTGCTTTGGATGACAAGCATGTTTCTGGAATGAATTATGCTCGCAAACCAAGGTTTTACTGTCATTGCAATCCAAACCAAGAGTTGGCTGCTTGAGTTTTCTCTTTGGTGCCTGGAACGTTTCCACAGTCATCTTTTGCTTTCACTATTTTATTTATTCACTCCTCTCAACTCTTCCTGATAAAAGTTGCTTTACTTATTTTCAGGGTCTCATTCAGATGCTACCACCCTCTTAAACACAACTTTCTTGACCTGGCTTGCCAGCTCGGTCCCTGGCGCTGAGCACCACTGTCCATCACTGTGATGCTTCTAGACCTTTTACTGTCCTCACTGTCTTAGACCTTGTACTCTTGTGTTCAAATAATGGTGAACGTATATGTTCTTCCTTTCTAGACTGCCAGCTCTTTTGAGAATAGGGAACTCATTAGGCTCATTTTCATAACCTCAGGGCGGCTGGGAAAGAGACATCCAGTTAGTAGATATTTAAGAAATTGAATTGAATGCAAAAACAAACAACAAACAAACAACCCAGCATCCACTCCTTTCTCTCTCTGAGTCAATACCTTGGGAACAGAAATGCTGGCGGCCTCTTCCAGAGTCAGATGCCTTTACCTGCAAAGACTCTGGGTCTCAGTAATTCTTTTGAAGGATGTGTTTATTTCCAAATGGAATCAACCCAGTTTTCTTCCTCCCTAATTATGTGCTCATTATAAAGTATCCAAACTCTACAGGAAAATATAAAGTTAAAATCACCTGTTAAGTTAAATTATTTCAGTAAGACAGTTAAGATTTTGTTTATATTTTCTTTAATTTCATTCCTTGGGGGGGGGAACCACATCATAGTTCTAATATTAATAACTCCTCTTAAAAAGTCAGTATTCAGTGGAGGAATTTCCAAATTGCTTTGTATTATGGAACATTTTGGATATATAATGCAATCGAGAGAATAATACACCACACATCCTGGTCTCTCTACCATCCAGCTTATGAAATAAAACAAAAATATGTGGTTGAAGTGCCCTGGTATTTCTCCCCAGTAATCACTCTCCTGAAGTCAGTTTATTATTCCTACACATCTTCATACTTTTTAAAACATATGTATATATCTCTAAGCAATACATAGAATTATTTTCCATTTAAAAGTATTTGTAGGGGCATCTGGGTTGCTCATTCAGTTGAGTGTCCAACTCTTGACTTCAGCTCAGGTCATAATCTCACAGTCATGAGATTGAGCCCTGTGTCAGGCTCTGTGCGGACAGTGTGGAGCCTGCTTGGGATTCTTTCTCCCTCTATCCCTTCCCCTCTCCTGCTCATGGGCTCTCTCTCACTCTCAAAATAAATAAATAAACATTTGAAAAAAAAGAAGTATCCACAGATGGGATATCTCCTGACCTTGGAGATCCTCCTGACCTTGGGGCAGTTCACTACTACACGGTTCCACTGTTATTTATTTCCCCCTCTATTTATCTTTTGTCCCACTGATGCAGAACTGGTTATTTCCCATAGTTTGTTATTTTGTCTGATAATGTGATGAATGTATCTGTCGAGCAAGAATTTCTGTGGAGTCACACTAGGAGAAGTGGTTGGTGTCACATTATACACACTCTTCACTTTTACTCTCCCCTTCTCTTTAAACAGGATGATAGTTAAGATATTTGAGGCCCCCATCCTTTGTCATTAACTTCGCATAAATCAGGCACAAGCTCATGAAGGACGCCGCCACTCTTTATTCAAGAAATTTAAGGGGCGCCTGGGTGGCTCGGTGGGTTGGGCGTCCAACTTCGGCTGAGGTCACGATCCCGCGGATTGTGGGTTCGAGCCTCACATCGGGCTCTGTGCTGACAGCTCGGAGCCTGGAGCCTGCTTCGGATTCTGTGTCTCCCTCTCTCTCTGCCTCTCTCTCTCAAAATAAAATAAAAACATTAAAAAAAAGAAACTTAAAATTTCAAAAGGATCCTCACAGCACAGCACCTGCAAGCTGTCAGACACACACCTTCAGAGCAGGGTGAGTACTGGGCTGTGCTGTTGAGAACAGCAGCCCATGGTCAGTGGAGACAGGCAGAGCGGTGCCGTGGCTGTGTCATCACAGTAGATGCTCCGGCAAGGCAGGGCAGCCACGGGCAGGTGTCGTGTTCACCCTGGGAATTCGGGTGCGAGCACAGGGTTTGGACAGTGCTGGTCGGTGCAGCTCGAGATGCCAGTCCAAGGTCCCGGGGGGTCTGTCTGTCATAAACAAGGGCCACCCCCCAAGCGGTGTGGGCGCAGCTCAGCAGCTTAGCAGGAAGCGTGGCCCTCAGACGTGAGGGACACATCCTAAAGGGGAGGAGCTCTGAACTGCTGTCATGGCCAGTCATCCACCGCTCTGTGGCCTGGGAGCCTCTGTTAACACCTGGATTCTCAAGTGACTTCTGACTTGACCCTGTTTACACGTCCAGCAGAATTGCTTTCTTCTACTTCTTCTAAAAGTGGTGATGCAGGAGTTAACCCTCAGCTACCCAAACGATGGTACAGACTGACAGAACACTTCATTGTGGGATGACATCACGTCAGGGTTTAGAATAACCCCGAGACGACCCAGAGGGCCACAAGCAGAGGGTCAGCGGCTGTGCGTGAGGCTTGTGGTGTCTCAGCCGGACAACGGCCTTTGCTTATGGACTTTCACCTCTGTGCTAAGACTGAGCGAACCGGATCTGCCCGAGCCAAATTCAAGAATACTCCTTGAAGTCCAACAGGAGTGGTTAGAATGTTCCCATGCTCCTTCAGGAGATGAACTCTTAGGAAAAAGAATTTTTTTTTCAGACAGAAAGGGTGGATGAGAAGCCAGGAGACCGGCTTCTAATCCTATTTCTAGATTTGATTTACTTGTCTGACTTCGAGCAAGTTTCTGTCTCTGCATTTGGAGGGGTTCCCTGTGTAACAGTGTGATCCTCTTGTCACGAGAAGATTGGAGTCAACCATGATGCCTCAGGTGGGAACAAAACCAGTAAGATAACTTAGCAAATTCATAAAATATTAGACACCGTGGGGCGCCTGGGTGGCTCGGTCAGTTGAGCGCCCGACTTTGGCTCAGGTCATGTTCTTGCAGTTCGTGAGTTTGAGCCCCGAGTAGGGCTCACTGCTGTCAGCACAGGGCCTGCTTTGGATACTGTGTCCCCCTCTCTCTCTGCCCCTCCCTTGCTCATGTTCGCACACATTCTCTCTCTCAAAAATAAACATTTTTAAAATGTGAGTGGGGGGCATGAGCGGGGGGGGTGGGGGCACAGACAGAGAGGGAGACGCAGAATCCAAAGCAGACTCCAGGCTCCGAGCTGTCAGCACAGCGCCTGACGCGGGGCTCTAATTCACAGACCATGAGATCGTGACATAAGCCAAAGTCAGATGCTTAACAGGCTGAGCCACCCAGGTGTTCCTCAAAAATAAACATTTAAAAAAATATATTAAACCCTGTCACCTGACTTTCTAAGCTATAAACTTAATGTCTTGATTGTGAAGAAGAAAAAAAGAAAAGAAAAACATTTTAGTTTAGAAGAATTTATGACCAAATGGCTACTCAGACAGTTGTCTTTAAACATGAAGGAAAGGCGCGTCTGGGTGGCTCAGTCAGTTAAGTGGCCGACTTCAGCTCAGGTCGTGATCTCATGGTCATGAGTCCGAGCCCCGTTTCTGGCTCTGTGCTGACAGCTCAGAGCCTGAAGCCTGCTATGGAGTCTGTCTCCCTCTTTCTGCCCCTCCCCTGCTCGCATTCTGTCTCTCTCTCTCAAAAATAAATACACATTAAAAGAAAAAAAAGATGAAGGAAGGCTACCATTGTAGGCTGTCATTCACGAACACTGCTGATCATCTGTTATATACATTAACCGGCTTTCCCCAAGGTGTATATTCACACTTTGCAGACAGGCTGATTTGTATTGCTCAAGTGAGCTATGCATGGAGGGGGATTTTTTAGCAGTAGTGAAAACAAAACAAAACAGGACATATTAAATAAGCCTGAAAGTGATTTGGATATTTTCCAGGAAAGAAGACGCAGAGTCCAACACAAGTTTTTCTTTAACGTGTTGGCAGCTTGCTGATGACCTCCACAGAGGCGCTGTCCGTGGTGAACTGTCCCTAAGTGGTAAAGGTGGTGGTGGTGAGTAGCAGGGTGGAGGCTGGAGGTGAGCAGAGAGAAGTTCCATCTTTCCCAGGAGCCCAGGAAGCCCCAGACCACAGGATCGGTTGAGCGGATCCCACCTATGCCAGCTACGCCGCACCCCTCCATGAAACACCTGAAATGATATTACCCCTCCGGATCACACGGCTGGACCGTGGTGCGAAATTCCTGAGCAACGTCTGAGCAAGAGAGTCTGCCAGGGGGGCTGGCTCTGGCCAGTTCTCCTTTGAACCAGAAGTCAACTAGTTGTTGGGAAGAGGCACCTGAGATGGGAAAAGTCTCATCAAGACAATAAGGCTATAAGAAGCAAGAAAAATGTACATGTGGTCCAGCTCACCTACAAAGTCGCTGTTAAGATTGCAAAGACAAGCACCCAGACCTGAGAAGCAGATCAGATGAAGCTCTGGCCCAAATGCAGGAGGCAGACATCCTATCAGCCCCACAGATCACTAACTAGTCGCCACTTTGCCAGGAAGGGTGGGGGACAAACCCAGTCTCAGAATGGCCCTCTACACCTACACAGGGAAGACCCATCCTGTGGAAATTGTCCACCCAGTGCCCCGTGGCAGGAGCAAGGCTGCTTAGTGATTCTTCCTGCTCCGAACCCAGCAGCTGATATAGGAAGGCGATGCGGACAAAGGTAGAGAGCAAATAAGTGTATGGTATATTTAGAAAATGGACCACAACATCTGTTAATGAACCACAGAGTACTGAAAATGGAAAGGATTCCACAGACCAGGGCTCCAAAGGTTTTAAAGCATAAAAGTCCCTTTTTTTAAAAAATTTATTTTGAGAGAGAGAGAGAGAGAGAGAGAGAGAGAGAGAGAGAGAAGGTATGAGCAGGGGAGGGGCAGAGAGAGGAGAGAGCGAGAATTCCAAGCAGGCTCTCCACGGTGAGCTTGGAGCCCCCCGGTGTGGGGCTTGAACTCACAACTGTGATATCATGAACTGAGCTGAGCCACCCACACACCCCTAAAGGTCGCTTCTACAATAAAAAAAATGCTGTGTCCCTATGGCAGTACCTTTAATATCTATTGACCCAGAAGGCACAGAGTGATATAAAGAATTCAGTAATACACTAACATTCACTTTATCTGCCCAATCTCAAGGACGTCTATGCACACTTGCAAATCAGCAGTAGACATGCACGTGACATTCTGTATTGAGTCTACACAGGGTTCCTGGGCTGGACCTGCATTCAGGGACCTCTTGCAGTAGTTCTGGGTACCACTGGTAGACGCTAGAGGCTGGAAGAGAGGAGATAACGTGACCCCGCCTTTAACCTGCCAGCTAGTGGTCGAGAATCTGGCATCCCCCCACTCTCAGGGGCCCTCTCTCTGGGGGACCCTGTGGGTGTTTCCTCGCACGGAGTAGGTAAGCCCAGACTAGGGTAGGGAGAACCCGGCTCTCTGTGGAATGACAGAATATTCTGACGTATGGGGTCTGTGCTTTCTCTCCTCGCTCCCTTGTACCTAACCCTTCCCCAGCCAGCCAGAGGCATCCATGTTGCCTCAGGGGGAACTCGGATTAGTAAAGCAGGACTAGAAAGACAAAGCAGTATTATGCTTTTTTCTTTCAAAGTAGGTTCTGAAAGCCCTTGCTTCAGGAACAAGTTTTGGATGCCAACGCTTTTGATTTATAAGAGAAAGGCTTGCAGAAAGGGAGAGCCCCAAAGATACCTAGAAAAAAAAAAGCCAGAGCAAGGCCAGGATTGACCTGTCCCTAGGACGCCTGTGTTGGGAGAGGCGGGTGAGCGGGACAGTATAATCAGAGCCTGGGGGACCCACGTGTAAGGAGAGCAGTGAGCCCTGAGAAGCAGGCCTGCACCCTCTTTGTCTTCATCACGCTGGGAGCCCATGCTTGCTAGAAACTTGTGGCCACTCGGGGGCACGTCATGCATGCTAAGGCCATGGTCTCCAAGGGGCTCCTGCCAGCAGACAGACCTGCACATCACTGTGGGTCCTCCGCAGGACAGGATGCCTGCCTGTGCCCCGAGATACTGGGAACCTCATCCAGACCACCCTCCCAGGATGCTCTCATGTCAAAGGCCCAGGGACTCTCATGCTTTCCCTCCAGCAGGTGGAGCCCCGGACAGGTGGTAGTGTGTGGATGCCCCAGCATCTTATTTCTGTACTGGAGAGGGGCACATCTGACCCAGAATGTGGTACTCTACTTCCCTATAGGGGCTTTTGGGGCCATTTTTCCCTCTAAAAGGCAATAGAATGCAATAGAAAAAGTGTGGAAGCCCCAAGTTTGCATCCTGGCTCTGCTGTGTGCCTCAGCCAAATTATACTCGAGACGCAGTTTCTCATTCAGGAATGGGGAGAAAACTAATGCCTCCTGGCGTTATTGAAAAGATCAAATGGACAGGTCTATGAAGGCTTTTAGTGAACTACAAAATGCTAATCGAATGTTAGCTACTGCTCCTTTGAAAATCTAAGCACTGCCTGGAATATAAAAGAAGCAGACATATCTGGAATAGTAGTTTCAGGTAAGGTTTATTGTGCTTAATTTTTTTTTTAACTTGGAACACTGTCTTAAAATTCTTCTGACCGCTTATTTCAGTCAAAGACGGAGGGATAGAGATGTGTTATATTAAAGAACTCTTAATATAAAGAATGGTTTCTATGAACGAACGAGAATGAATAAAATAAGTATGAAATAGAAACAGATGTTTGGAGATAGGAGAATCTTAAATGCATAAGGATGCTGTGCTCAACCAGGGTCTCTCCTTAACTACCTGGCCAGAAAGGCACTTTAAAACTATGTGATAACGGAGAAAGGCAGGGGTTACCATCAGCACCTGCATCTGGGGGAGCAGGGACAGGGGCCCGGCTTCACTTCCGGTGGGCACTCACCGTCGTCTTGGACATGAGGCAAAGAGGCCATAGAGGCCACCCCTCCACTGGACCAAAACGGGCCTAAGATCCAGCTCCTGTCTGCCTACCTTGTCGGGGTCATCTTCTGATGCTCCTGGTCTCCCCACGATCCGTGAGGCAGGACAAGTGTAGGATCTAGAGCCACAAGGCTGACTTTTGAATCCTGGGTCTGCTCCTTGCTGGCTATGTAACTCTCGGGGCAAATTACTTACTTAGCCTCTTGCTTTCTTCAGTTGCAAAGTGGGAAGAGTAACAGTTTGTATTAGCCTCTTCTTGCTGTTGCAACAAATTACAACAAACCTACGGTTTAGACAACACAAATTTGTTATTTGAGAGCCCTGGGGTTTGAAAGCGCACACGGTCAGTAGGACTACTGGAGGCTCCGGGAGAGTCTGTTTCCTTGCTTTTTCCAGCAGCTGGTGGCTGCCTGTGTCCCTTGCTCACAGCCCCTCCTCCATCTTCAAAGCCAGCAGCCTAGCATGGTCCAATCCCTCTGATGCTCCTGTCCTTTTATAAGGCACATGTGATTACATCAGGCCACCAAATTATCCAGGATAATTTCTCCATCTCAAGGTTCTTTTCTTTTCTTTTTAAGAGAGCACGAGTGGGTTGGGGGGAGCCTGATGTGGGGCTCCATCTCCTGACTCTGAAATCATGACCTGAGCGAAAATCAAGAGTCAGACACTTACCTGACTGAGCCACCCCAGGCATCCCTGCATCTCAAGACTCTTCAGTTAATCACATCTGCAAAATCTCTTTTGCTCTGTAAGGTAACATATTCACAGGTTCCAGTATGCCATCTTGGGGGGGGGCATTATTTTCCCTACAATAACAGTTGTCAAGGAATAAATACTTAATATATGACACTTAGAGCCTGATTTGTAGTAAGCACTCAACATGTGTTAGCTGCTATTATTATCATTCGCTCAGGCAAAAACTCTCAGCCTTGAAAGTCTTCCCATCCATTAGCCGTGACCAAACTCTTTCATCTGGGCAAGTCCCGAGACCTCCTTCTGGAAGCCTCTCCTGACCCAGACTGGGTTGGGGGTCCTGCTGTATTCAGGTTCTTAATTTTGTGTTATAATCATCCATTTCCTCCACTAGCTTGTAAATTTCTCAAGACCTGGGACCTCCTCTTTACACACGTCAGCATTCCTGCCTGCTGGCACAGTAGCACTGACCAGTCTCATCAAGGATGAAGGGTCCTTCCTGAGTCCTCGGCAAGCGAGGGTGGATGCTGGTTCAGGAGCTCCCAGGGGTGCCCAGAACCACAGAGCTGCTGCGTCCTGCCAGAGGGGAGCTGGGGCGGGGGACTGTGGGAGTCTGTATTTTGGGGTCATCGTGCTCTGCACAGAGGTAGTTCTTTAGGGCAAACAGCCGGTTTCGCCATCCACGAAGTGCTCTTGTGAAACGCGGGGAAAGACCCGCCCACTCACCCTGGAAAGGAGAGCTGGGCTCCTGCAGGTGTTTCGGTCTCATGGTGTTTGTGGAAAGTCACTGTCACGCAGCTCCAAGGGGAGGCGGTGCAGGCTGGCACAGGAAACGGCCTGGGAAGGCTTAGCTAGTTTGGGTTTTCCACTACGTGGAAGGACAACCCGCAGAAATCATCTGCTTTGGTGGCTTATAAAACTCAAAACATAGGTCCTGGCCCCAGCTCAGAAGTGCTGAATAAGAACGTCCAGGGGTGAGGTGGTGTTTCTGAAAACTCCCCGAAGTCATTCTGCTATGCCACCAGGTTGGGGAACCGGTGACGGATCTGCCCCGAATTTTCCAGACAGACCGTGCTACAAATACATGGTTCCGAAAACAGGCATGTAAAAACGGAAGGCACAGCCGGTGCGGCCCATCATTACGCAAACGTGCTCTTCACCCACCAGGCCACACAGCAAGAATACCGAGCTGCGTCTTCTAACCCCCCCGAGTCCATCGTGCAGTGGACCCGGGGGTGGCCTCCTTCCTCTGGTTAAACCCCAGGTCTTCAAGAAGCGGGGGTCTTTGTTCTGGCCTCTGAGAGTGCGCTGAGGTGACTCCACTCCTTTGGATTAGGGCTCAAACTCTCCACTGCCTGCACTGGGCACCGGGTGCATCCGGAGCCCCTTGGCTCGCCAGGCCAGCTGCGGGATCGGTGGGCATCCGCAAAACTGGGAGAGCGGCGTGCTGTGCGTTGTTCTGCCACGAATCTCTTCCTCTGCCCTGAGTTATACTATCAAATGCTCCTTTTGGGAAATGCAGCTTCCTTGTAGGCTGGTGGTGGGGGAGGAGACAAGGGAGAAGACCCCTGCCCCATCAAGGAGGGTAGCTAGGCGTAAATGATGATCTGTGGGCCCATCACATTTTCACCTGCTTCCACCTTTTTTTAAAAATAGTTTATTTTTGAGACAGAGAGAGAGAGAGAGAGACAGAGCATGAGTGGGGGAGGGGCAGAGAGAGACGGAGACACAGAATCCAAAACAGGCTCCAGGCTCCAAACTGTCAGCAGAGAGCCCAACGCGGGGCTCGAACCCACAAACTGTGAGATCATGACCTGAGCCGAAGTCGGATGCTTAACCGACTAAGCCGCCCAGGCGCCCCTACCTGCTTCCACTTTCGCTGCCTCCACACACATGACACAAGTTCAGTTCATGGTCTCGATCTTGGTCTTGGTCTCGGATCCACAGTGAGTCCTTCCATAAGCAGCTTATTTAAAATCTGTAACGGCCCCTCCCTGGAGTTCTTTATCTCCCTTCCGTGTTCTCTCCCCAGCACTCAGCACATTTTAAGATGCTTACTTATTAACTTACATATACAAATCACCTTTGATTTTCTGGCTCATTATCACTGGCCTGATCCTTCTACTAGAATGTAAATCCTATAAGGGCAGGGATTTTTGTTTGTCTTCCCCTCCACTGCCCGCTGATGGTTCCCCAGCACGTGGAAAGTACAGTGAGGAAACGCCAGTCAGACAGACAGACGGAGTGAGGAACTGTGAGGAAAAACTCAGAAAACACCACCACGGGTGCATTTCGCCGAGTTTCGCCGAGGACAGAGGTCCAAGGAGAAGGCAGGGCAGGAAGAACCAGGGGGAAGCAGAGGAGAAGGAGGGCCTGGACCAATGCGTGGGTGTCCTCGGTCAGTTGCCATGGTTACTGTGAAGCGAGGCCTGGGCCCTGCCCTCCAGCCTCACTCCACCAGAGCTGGGGGGTAGGTAGAGGGTGACCAGGCTTGGGGAAAACATAAAACAAAAACTCGCCCTGGGATAGACACACTCTCACTGAAGGCTAATACACTGTAATCCCCGCCATCCACCTGCGGCGGGAGGTGGTGTGGCTGGCAGTGGATCAAATTCGTGACTGTTAGGGGGACAAAGGAATCATAAACAAGAGACAGAGCTATGCCTGAACACAGAGAGAATGAGTCATCCAGGGGAGCATGGTGGCGGCAGCGGTGGCTGGCTGTGGCCTCCCAGACACTGGCGGCCAAGCAGTGTCAGGGGCCGCTGGCCGGGCTGTCCCTTCCGAGGGACCCCAACACGTGAGAACCTGCGACAGAAAGAGTCTGCATCTCACAGCGTCATTTTTGTGTCGGTCCAAACTTCACATCTGTTCTCTGAAGCATCCCTACTGTGTCTACCGTGACTGAGACCCCCTGCACCCCGGGCTGTCTCCCCTGCCCCCTGCATGGCTACCTGCCCCCCCATGGCTACCTGCCCCCTCCACCCCTGGGCCGTCTCCTCTGCCCACCCCCCATGGCTACCTGACCCCTCCACCCCTAGGCCGTCTCCTCTGCCCCCCCATGGCTACCTGACCCCCCTCACTCCGGGCTGTCTCCTCTGCCCCCCACATGGCTACCTGACCCCCCTCACCCTGGGCTGTCTCCCCTGCCCTCCCCATGGCTACCTGATGCCCCCCTCACCCTGGGCTGTCTCCCCTGCCTCCCCATGGCTACCTGACCCCCCATCCCGGGCTGTCTCCCCTGCTCCCTGCATGGCTACCTGATCCCCCCCTCCCCTGGGCTGTCTCCCCTGGCCCCCCCCATGGCTACCTGACCCCCCTCACCCTGGGCTGTCTCCCCTGCCTCCCCATGGCTACCTGACCCCCCTCACCCCAGGCTGTCTCCCCTGCCTCCCCATGGCTACCTGACCCCCCCAAACCCCTGGGCTGTCTCCCCTGCCCCC
>CM053561.1:5985356-6233630 GCA_028646485.1 Cryptoprocta ferox
AATGGCTACTTGGCTCCCAGCCACTCTGTCCTCAGCCAGCCTCCTGCTCCACCAGGGCCGCACCTCCTCACCTGCCGGGTCCCACTCTCTCTCTCCATGTGCCCAGCCTGCTCCCTGCCTTCCACTCACTAAACCAGGCCATGTTGTCACCCTGGGACACCCAGGCACAGGCCTCTCCCTGCCCCCCACCTCTGGGCAGACAGCAGTGCCTACTGATGCGAGGGCCTGGGCACCCCGGAGCCCCCTGCAGCTGTCCGATTGCCCCACATCTCCAGCCTTGCTCCCCTGACCCGCCGCACACGGGGCCCCACTGACACCCGTCTGCTGCACAACTGCCCTGGGTGCCCACTGGTCCCAGAACAGACTCTTCCAACAGCTCACCTGAGCGTCCTCCTGACCGGGCTCAGGGCGCCTTTTCCTCGCCCCCCGCCCCTGCACACCCCAACTCAGCCTTTGCACAACTCTGCCTGGAAAGCCCGTGCTCACTTGTGTGGGCTGGAAAAGTCTCGCTCAGCTTTCCAGGCCTCAGCTGTCAGGCCCTTCCTGCAGGCGCGGCCCTCGGGCAGAATGAACGTTTCTGTTATCGCCGCTCCCACAGCGCTCACGACACGGCCGCCACGGCATTAATCCAGGCGCAGACGAGTTGTTTCCACACTTCTGTCCCTCCTAGATTACGAGCACTCTCTAGTCCTTATTCATCTTTAAGTCGTCCGTGCCTGAAATGCCTGGTCACATGTTCCCTAAATGAACATCTTAGAAATACATGGCCTACGCACCAATCTTTTAGGAACGTGTGCACTGCGCTCGGCAATCCACACGCACTGACAAGGTCCGTGGCCCGCAATGAAGATGGCTTGCAGCAGTAACGCGTAGGAAACCCGGAGAAAGGCAGACAGTCCCGGGAAGCCCGCTCACAGAGTGGGTCGGCGGAACTCTGCAAAGACAAACCCCATGACAAAGACAGTCTCTGTTGGTAAAGAAGCGTGCCTGGGTCCAGGCCACCGACTGACTTCGTTCCGATGCTACTGACGACGGCAAGTTCTAGCACAAGAACAGGGTCTGGAGAGAAGCTGGGGAGCTGGGAGGAATCTGACCCATCGGGGGGATGGTGAACTTGGGGTGTGAGGGCTGGTGCCCCCAGAGCAGGACACACAGGGCTATGTCCCACCTCCGTGTAACAGTTCTGGGAATGCGGAGCCCCAGAAAGACTGCACTGCAGTGCAGACACGGCAAGCCCAGGAAGATTGGCGGGAAAGAGCCCCAGACTCCCCAGTTCTGTAAGATCAACCAAGTCGGGGAAAACAGCAGTAGAACCCCAAACTTCTGACTGGAAGGGCAATGAGGTACAGCCACTCAAGACAGGGACAGGGTAACAGGGTGCTGGAACCAGAGTGGGGTCTACCCGGGTACCGAGGGTGAGCGGTGACCTCATCTCTGCTAGATAAAATTCAGCTGAAGAAGAGACCACGTGAGGCTGATGAAGACCAATTTATGTATCCATACCTCACCTTGTTCCAGAAAAAAAATTCAGGGGCTGACATCACTGTCCCTTTCCCTCTGTTATTTTCCTTAAGGTTCAAAGCTTTCAGCTTCTCCGCTCAGGCTCTATCATCATCCGCTCTTGGCCACACTCCATACTCACCGCTGCCCTGAAGTTCAGGAGCCTGTGTCTTTCCATCCTCATGACACCTGCTTCCCCCGTACGAACCATCAAACACACACTCATACACTTGCACCCTCTGCCCCTTTAACCAGGATGGAGCCTTCCCTCATCCACGTGGCCCCCCAGGAGTCAGGGGGTAAATAAACATCTCTAGACCACCAGAGCCCCATGGTTGTAAGTGACGTTATCTGGGGTTCACGGAAAACAGAATTTTCCCGAAATTAATGAACAGAAACTAAAACCAAATAGGGGTTCTCACGCTCGTTTAGCATGACCCAGGCTTTGGACTCCAGACTCCACCAAGGAAAGGTCCCGCTGCCAATCTTGAAGGGGGTTCAGAATATAACACCCCCAAATATGCCACTTTGGCATCAGGGCTATTTTGAGCTGAATGCAATTAAACAGGCGACGCCGGAGGAATTTTCTGGCCTCACCCTTTCTGCCTAAAAGCAAGACCATGCACTTATTTCTTTTTGTGAAGGTGTTTATCCCTTCCATCTCTCACGCTAGAAGGAAGAAAAGCACCAGTATCACCGGAGAGACAAAGTTGGCACCAAGACAGATCTGCACAAGCAAATCTTACTAAAATAACTCTTATCTCCCATAAGTTTCCTCCGTATATTTATCTTCCCACGATTTACTGCCCTGAGAACCTCAAACCCCTTTTTCTTTGTCTTGTCACTTTCCCATAACGTATCTTCCTTTGTTAAGATGGTACATTAAGCTCTTAGGCCTAATGGCTTCTTCAGGTTTTCTCTTTTTTCCTGTGAAGCTCCTGTGTGCATGTAGAACAAACTTTTTCTCCTGTCAATTTGGCTCTTTTCTCCTGTTGATCTCGCCTGCTGTCAGTTTAATTCACAGGTCCGGGTCACTAAACATAAGAGGGTAGAGGAAAAGCTTTTTTCCTTCTGGCTGTATTAAAGTGGGTTCTGCTGCTTGACCTGGAAAGCAGGCCGTGCCGTATAGGGAGTGTGCAGTGGGGTAGTCAGCAAATGCAGGCTGCCCCAGCTTACGTGCTGCCAGATCTCGGTCCCCCCGGGGCCCGACGTCCCAGGGGCCAAGGAGGAGGCAGCACCCCCCACTGTCTGCCGCCCCGGTCTCTCTCTCCAACAGTTTTCAGAACCTGAGCCACAGAGCCGGCTGGGCCATTGCTGAGACCGCCTCCGGCAACCTCCATACATCACTCTGCTTTCTACCTTCTTCCCATATTCCCTTGCTCTTTCCTTTCTGTTTCAAATTCCATTTCTCCTACTTGGACCCTCATTCTTGCACAGTGCTTTCGGTAAAGGTCTCTCAACTTTACATACTTGTGTGATAGAAGTAAATTCGGTAGATTTGGGTGGCGGGGTTATGGGGACATATACATACACCTTCCGCTGTGGTTGTAAAGATGTCCTAGTAAGAATTTTGGAAGCCAACTGAAATGTTTCCCTTTTTCCTACTGCTATCTCCCGGCCCCTCTTCCCTTTGGTGGTGACCCTGGGCAAGGGGTAGAAGAGAAGCCCCCCACAGCTGCAAATTAGACATGAAAGCCAGGAGGAAACACAGGCACTGATGAAAACTGCAGACTAGCACACTTGGGGCGGGCTGGTGGACCCGGGGCTGTTGCTCGTGTTGTGCACGCGATCACTGGCCCGGGGGAAACAACTGTGCCCCAGAGGGATGCTTACAGCATTTCTTCTACCGCTTCTTCCTCAGCCTCACAGCACACACCCCAGTCGGGAGAACCAACCCAGCCACCCAGGGTGAAATGATTTGAGAATTCCGAGACAGGAAGAAATCCGCTCTTTGGTCAAAGGAGCACATGCATCGTCCCTGAGCGCACGCGCAGTCCCTGGGCATGGGTCTCCCCGCATAACCCCATTTCTTCTCTTCCACTCGTTTCTGTTGCTCCCCCTTCGTGTTTGTATAAGCTTTTCCGTGGTCACCACCAAGTCACCGCCGCCCACCAAGCACCCGCCATAATGCTCCTGGGCAGCTTTTGTTTGTTTTGCTACAGAGAAACCTTGCAGGTAGGTGTGAGGGTTACAGGAGATCATCCATGTGACTCACGGACCTGCAGCCCGCTCCTCCCCCCTCCCCCTGCCACCCCACGGCCCCGCTAACCTGGGCTCCCACCCAGGGCCTGCCCTCTCAGGTTGGGCCACTGGTGACTTGCTTGCAGATACTTGAGCACCTCAAGGCTTCGGGGGCCAGTGGCTTCTCCACAGCCACGTATACGTCCTCACTCCTGCCGGGGCAGCAGAGCCCACTGCACAAGCACCGCTGTGGGCAACACAGCCGCACCACCCCCCCCCCCCCCCGCCGCCCCCAGCCCCCTAAGACCTGCATTTTGTCTGCTGGGTTCCGCTAGGAAAACCGATTGCACATCACCTGCTGTTTCACCTAACAAAAGCTCCTTGACAGTGAGAGCGATTTGGAATGCTCCAGCCAGCTGACGGAATTGATCCCCTAAGCACCCATTGTTTTCTCTGCACTGATTTTTTTTTTCTTTCAGCAGTAATTCTTGCCTCTACTTCCTTCCCTAAATGGAAATTTCATTTGCATTTTTCACTTCTGATAACTTAAGATACTTGGTTTATTCTTCATACGGTTGTAACCAACCAGTTAAAATCTTACGGGAGTATTATGCTAATCTCTATATTATAATCGGCCTCCCTGTTTCTCTTTGTCTTGACACTCACTTGGCTTCTCTGATTTTCAGTTAAAATACCCTGGCTGGCCGCTGATAAGAGGATGTTTTTGTAGTATTCCTGGCGTATTAAAGAAGTTAAATTTCAGGCCACCAGGGTGGCTCAGTGGGTGAGTCTGACGCTTGATTTCAGCTCACGTCATGATCTCCAGGTTGGTGAGTTGAGCCTCACATCAGGCTCTGCAAAGACAGTGCACAGGCTGCTTGGGATTCTTTCTCTCTCTCCCTCTCTCTCTCTCTGCCCCTCCCCTACTCCCTCTTTCTCTCTCAAAATAAATAAATACACTTAAAAAAAAAAGAAGTCATACTTCAGTTCCTGGTTTAAGAAAACCAAACAAATAATCTCTCTAGCTATGTAATAATAAGTCTCTTTGTGCCTATCTCTATCATGTTTATTTACCACTAAAAATACCACATAAAGAAGGGGGAAGTCTGTGGGATTAGAGAATAGAATATGCTCATAAAGGTATTCTGAGAACAAACCAGGTTATATCGTAAAGACATGGTTTCAAAATCCCATGAAGAGAAAGGGCAATGTGCTGACGTGTGTTGCATCATTGGGCATTCTCCCCTTTTGACGTAGAAGAAAAATGAGTCAAGGTAAGAAAAATGGGATAGTGAGATGTGCCTATAAATAAATGAGAATGATCTGTCTTGCAGACTTCTGTCTTAGCCATTTGGCTGTCTTCCTCACTAAGCAGAAGCTGTGTAGTGGCGGCCATGGTGGGGAAGGGTGGCATTACACACAGTCAGTCCTCAAGCCCCACCCTGACCTAAGACTGCTACAGGGCACCTGCTACCCCAGGGACCAGGGGGACGACAGGGCCCGAGTGCCCACCTAATGGGCAGCTGTGGCCACCGCCACGTTAGCTTTCAGACCTGTACAGTGAGTACGGGAAAAGCTTCTTCCCGGCTTCTCCACTGTCTACTTGCATGAGAAATGTCAAAGGCAAATGCCCAGCTAATCACTGGACAACTGGGAATGAGCCTTTTGCTGTGCCTATTTCTCAGCCGGCCAGACTTCATCCACAGGTTCCCTTTGGGCAATTTTATTTTAAGGAGGCTGAGGATTGGAGCCTACGGTGGTAGAGGAGCAAAGAGGAAGTCCATTGTCCTAAATAGTTAATTCAGCTTAATAATAACCCCGTGCTGAGGCGACTCGTTAACTAGCAGCATCACAATAAACCTTGTATTTACATTAACACCTACTACTTATTAAGGGCTATATCCATCTTTTATCCAGGCTGATTCCCCAAGTCAGCTCCACACTTCAAAAAGAATTCATAGTTTACATCTTGTTTCTCGGGACTGAAAAAGGCTTTCCGTTTAACATCTCAGTTGTTCCCACAGCAAGCTTCTGGCAGGGAACAGGGCCAGATCAGATGGCGGTGTGCCTCCCCTCCCCCGCCGCATGCCAAAACCAGGAAAGAGGTTTCCCCAAGGCATCAAGGAGCCAGCCACAGAGCCCAGGTCAACTCGCTGCCGCTTTGAGGCATTTACCACTGAACTCTCCTGTCCCACTGTGGGAAGGAGGCCTCCCAGTGAGGGCTCACGACCAGATGACAGGGCTGACACGGTTTAATGGGCAACACCGGCGCAGCCCAGGAGGCCTTCTGCTGGGACTGAAACGGCGGGCGCTGTGCCAGCCTGTACAGTCCCTCGAGCTAACGGAAAGAGACGAGGGGTTGGCAGCGGTGGGGAGCCGGGAAGAGGGTGGGAGACCCGCTGTCCAGGATCCACTTTATCACTTGATCAAACTTTACCATTTTTGGATTTCCTAACACCCTAGCCCAGAATACACGAAAATAAGCAAATCCTCCCAAATGAAGTCTTCTGCAGACACACCGCTGCCCCCCGCCCCGCGTTATTATTTCTAAGGCAATTCAAACATTAAACCAAAGCTCCCCCGATGCCGTTGGGTGCGCGCGCTGCGGGCGCAGCCCGTGTCAGCACCAGCCTCGGGGGACAGACGCCATAAGGGAGGGCAAAACCAAACCCTCGTCTCGTCTACTGTCACCACCGGAACTGCCCCGGAGACAGGTGTCCCAGGGTCCTGCGAAATCCTGCGGGCTTCTCTGAGCACTCGCAGAAAACATTTCTATAAATAAACCAACCAACTAGCCACTCGAGCCCTTCCATCGCAGCCCTTCAACGGGGGGGGGGCGGCCCTGCCCGAGAATGGCAAGCGTTCGCGACCTACATATGGAAAAGGGGGTCTCCGGGAGCCTCCCCCCGCCTCAAGCCCCAGACATGGGGAGGCCCCGGGCACCCGGAGACCTCCCGTAAGCGTCCGGAGCGGCGTGTCCAAACCTGCGCTCGGGTTTGCCAACGGCCCGGCCGAGGGCCGCGGGGTCGAGGGGCGCGCTCGCCCGCCAGCGCCCCGCCGCCGACGCCCACCCGTGCGCCAGCGCGAAGGCCGGCTCGCCGGAGGAACGAGGTATTTGCTTCGCGTGCCCCCACGGACGGCAGGACCACACACGCACCAAACCGGGTCTCCAGCGGCACACACTTTCCCGCCCGAGTTGCCTTCCGGCGCCTGGCTCGCCCCGGGCTCGCTCCCCCCACACCGGGCCCGGGCCTCCCGCCGGGCGCCCACTTACCCGGAGCTGGGCGCGCGGGCCGAGGGCGCCGCTCACGCGCGGGCTTTGTCTCCGGCGCGGGGCTGGCGGGGGGCGGCCAGAGCGCGCGGCATCGCTCCTCGCCGGGCGCGGGGCTGGGCGGGCTCCGCGCCTCGGCGCTCGCGGGCTCGCGGTGGGAAGGCGCGCCCCGCGCCGCCCCCGGGGTCTCCGGGCCGCGTCAGCAGCCCCGCCCGGGCAGGGGAAGGGCGACGCGAGGCTGGGGGCGGGGGTGCAGGGGGGCGAGCCGGTGCCCCGCGCGCGAGGAAGTCACCCAGACCCAAAGTACCCCGTGCCGCTCACGCCCGCCGTGCGGGGGCCCCCGGAGCGTGTCCGGGACCCGCGGCGTGCGGAGCGCGAGACCCCCCCGACCCCGGCCGCCCTCCTTCCACGGCGGTCACGCCCACTCCGCGCCAGGGTCTCGCCCGGCGCCCGGGAGGGGCCGGGAAATCCCGCCCGCCGCCGCCGACGTCACTGGTGCGTCACCGGGGCTCCCGCGCCAGGGCTCCGCGCACTCCCCGCGCCCCCCGCGCCGCCGCGCTCGCCCCCCGCCCGCTCGCGCGCCCCCGGCCGGGCCCAGCGCTAGCGCCCGGAGCGCGCGCGTCGCCGGCGGTGGGGGCGGGGGGGCGGGGCGGTGGCCGTGGGGTCGCGGTCCTCGCGGGGTTCCGGCACCTGAGCCCCCGCGTCCGCATCGCGGCCCTAGTTCCGGGGGCGCAGCCAGGCTGGGCGCGGCCGGTTTCCATCCGCCCCCGAAGAATCCGTACGATGCCCCCCCAGGCCCCCAAAGGAGGGCAGGGCGTGGAGAAGCGCGGGCTACCTGCGAAAATTCACGCGGCATCGTCTCGGTCTCCGGGCGAAGGGAGCGCTGACGTCGCGAAGGGACGGGAAACGAAGGGACCGCCGAGCCAGCCCTCCGCTTGCGGAGTGAGCGCCAGGCGGGCAGCCCGGGTCCCGGCCGCGGGGAGCCCCTTGGCCAGCCCGTTTGAAAGCTCTTAATGACTGTAGCCCCCCCACCTTTGGGGCAATCACGGCGTAACTGCCGTCCATTTTCCGACTGCTGGTAAAATAATACCAAACGTTTGGAATAGAGGAGCAACAGAGATTCCAGGCGGCGTTAGCAAGGTCGGTGGGACAAGGGGGGGGGGCGATGTTCATTCTTTTTTTTATAGAAACTCTATAAAATCATGGCTGACAATTAGGAAGGAAGTCTCGCAAACCTGTATTCGCCGCACTCCTCCACCGTCAGCGGCCGCTGCCTGGTGTAAATGACACCAGGTCACTTGTTTCTTAGATCTCGGACCCCCACGGACTTGACATTTGCCCCAGACAAATGTGCAGCTTTGCGGACTCGGAGCGTCTGACGGAATGCGAACGCAGAGTTCAGAGGTGCCCACCTGGGGCCCGCGAACAGCTCGCATAGATTTTTTTTTTTTTCCCCACAGCTTGCAAGTGCCCGTTTGAGGCACAGGGTTGAACTATGGTAAAATGACTAAGCTTGTAAATATACCTACAGCCCTGGGTTTTTGTTTTTAAGTGAGAAAGGGATATGGGTACTGCATTTAACATTCAACAAATCGAAAATTGGACTATTTACACGCCCAAATTTATTTATCCTGTGTTTCTAGCCTCAGCAGCACGTCCTGCCACCACCCCCCCCCCCCAGGTCGTTGGCTAAGGCAGAATCCTGGTTTCCTATCCTCCCAACTGGCATCTCAGCCATCACAAGTAATCAGTGGTAAGGGAAATCAAGATCTACAGTTCGGGGTACCTCACTTCCTTATTTTATCTTTCTATTTGATTGCACTATCCCTTAAGGGAGGATTATGCCCATTTTAAAGAAAAGGAAGCGACTCAGTGGTTCCAGAGTGGATCCCAAGACCAGTAGCAACGGCATCATCTGGGAACTTATTCGAAATGCAAATTATCAGGACCTACCCCAGTCCTACTGAATTACGAACTCTGGGGTAGGGGCCTAGCAATCTGTGTTTTAAGCCCTTCAGGGGAGTCTGACTCTGTCCCTCTCTGTTTATCACCCAAGATTGCTATAATCACCGACCCTGTGTTCTAGGACCCTGGACCGCCGTCTTCCTTCCTCTTCCTCTGTCCCTGCTAATAGTCCTTGTTCTCAACTCTTTTGTCCGATACCAATATGGCGGCTGCAGATTTCTCACACTGGTGTTTGCATGGTGTTATCTCTTCCCATCCTTTGACATTTAACCTGTGTCTTCGTTTTAAAGTAGCATTCTCTCTTCTTGAAGACAACACAGAATTGGATCCTGTTATCTAATTCAGCCTGACACACTGAACCTTTTCTTTGTATTTAAATTTTTTTTAATTTTTTTTTTTTTTTGAGAGAGAGAGACACAGAGTGTGAGTGGGGGAGGAACGGGGAGGGGGAGAGAGAGAGAGAGAGAGAGAGAGAGGGAGACACAGAATCTGAAGCAGGCTCCATCCAGGCTCTGCACCTTCATCACAGAGCCCCCCATGCGGGGCTTGAACCCACCAACCGCGGGATCATGACCTGAAATCGGAGGCTTAACCTACTGAGCCCCCCAGATGCCCCCAAACTGAGTCTTTTAATTGGAGTGTTTAGATCATTTACTTCTTATGCAATTACCATACAGTTGGGTTTAAATCTACAATCTTGCTGTTTGTTTTCTGTTTTTCCTCTTGTTCTTCTTTTTTCCTGCCTCCTTCTGAATTAACTGAGTATACTGACTATTCCATTTTATCTCAAGTATAGACTTATATCCTCTCTCTCTTTTTCATTGTTCTAAGGTTTATAATAAGCATCTTAAACTTACAACAGTCTATCTTCAAATAACATTATACCACTTCTTATTTACTATAAGATCCTTACAATAGTAGGCTGCCATTTCTCTTCTAGCCTTTGAATTATCTTTGTCATATTTTCCTTTTATGCGTATAATAAACCCCACAACACATTTTTTGCCTTAGTTTGTCAATTTTCTCTTGAAGAAATTTTGAAATGATTTTTTAAAAAGTCTTTTCTGTTTACCATTACCATCTGATGCTCTTCATTCGTGAAGATCCAAATGTTTATACGGTATCATTTCCTTCTTTTTTTTTTTTTAATGTTTATTTTTGAGAGAGAGAGAGAGAGGTAGAACGTGAGCGGGGGAGGGGCAGAAAGAGGGAGACACAGAATCTGAAGCAGCTCCAGGCTCTGAGCTGTCAGCACAGAGCCCGATGCAGGGCTCGAACTCATAGACCACGAGATCATGACCTGAGCTGAAGTCGGATGCTCAACCGACTGAGCCACCCAGGTGCCCCGGTATCATTTCCTTCTATCCAAAGAACATGTTTTAACCTCTCTTGTAGATCTGTTGATGATGAAATATCCCAGCTTTTGCTTGTCTGAATGTCTTCATACTGCCTTCATTTTTGAGGGATCTTTTTTCTAGTTTGACAATTTGAAGCAGTTTAAAGATGTCAAGCAATGTGCTTTCATAGTTTCTCATAAGAGATCTGTAGTGTTGTTATCCTGTTTCTTGGGATGTAATATATCCTTTTCTATCTGATTATATGATTTTGTCTTTCTCATTGGTTTCCCCAGGATGATTTTGAGGTGGCTTGGTGTGGTCTTCTTTGTGTTTATCCTGCCTGGTAGTCATTGGATTTCTTGGCTCTGTATATTTATAATTTTTATCAAATTTGGAAAATTTCCACCCATTGTTGATTTCAACATTTTTCTGGCCCCCTTCTTGCTCCTCTCCTTCTAGAACTCCAGTCACATATACTGACAGAGCCCCTTTGATATTGTGCCACAGGTTACTGAGGCTGTTTATTTAAAACATTCTTTATTCTCTGTCTTAGCTTGGGCGGCTTCTGCTGCTCTGTCATCAAATTCATGGTCCTCTCCCCTCAAGTGTCAAGCCAAATTTTCATTTCATAAGTCAGAGAGAAGGACAAGTACCGTATGATCTCACTTACATGGAGAATCTAAAAAACCCCACAAACTTAGAGATAAAGAGATCACATCTGTGGCTACAGAGACAGGCAGTGGCGGCCGGGGGAATTGGAAGAAGGGAGTCAAAAGGTACAAACTTCCAGTTTTAAGATAAAGAAATTACTAGGGATGCAATATATAATATGACTATAGTTAACACTTGTGTGATATAGAGAGAAGTTATTAGAGTAAATCCTAAGAGTTCTCATCACAAGGACAATTTTTTCCCTTTTTTTTTGCTTTTTCTTTTTATTATGTGTGTGAGATGATGGGTGCTAAGTAAACACACTGTGCCAATCATTTCACGAAATGTCAGGCAATTATGCTGTAGACCTGCAACTGATACCATGGGATGTGTCAATTACATCTCCATGAAACTGGGGAAAATTTAAAACCGTAAAATGTAAAACAAATTTCATTTCAGATATTGTATGGATCAACTGATAGAGTGATAATTAAAAAGTGCAGTGTTTGTCTCATATGGAGAACATATAAGGATTACTGGATTGAAAGACTGCTTGCTGCTGGCACAATCCATCCCTGAGTGATAACCAAATTTTTGGTCTCAAAGAGGCATCTAAATAAACTCTTTTTGGAGGCTCTGTAAGGACCTATTGAAATCCCTGAATGCCCCTGTGTATACAACTCTGTCATTCTTATCCTATTTGTATAAGAATTATCCTGAGACAAACCTAGAAGAACTGTAATGTACTAAAACCGAGGACAAGAAAGAAGGTTAGACACTCTTTAGGGGACGTCAAATAAGTTCACTCCAAGGCAAAGAGCTTCTTAGCAAAGAAGAAACTTGAGGAAAGTGTGAAAGTGAAGAGAACCCAAGTGTGGGCTTCATATTCTATGGAAGACATTATCCAAAGATAAGGAAAGGCAGCCTAGAGGTTGGTAGTTTGAGTTGGGAAGTTTTCTTAAAAACAAGCATAGATACAAACAAATGTGACATACTGTCTGTCTGTCCACCTACCCATCCCCTTGGTCATCCACCTCCCCCCGACCTCCCATTCCATCCATCCATCCATCCATCCATCCATCCATCCATCTTTTCCAATCTGCACCTACTCTACCCTATTTCAATGATACTGTAAATTGCCCAAAACATTTAAAAATTCCTCTTTTGGAATTACCTGCAGAATCGTAATGTGTGTGTGCGTGTGCGTGTGTGTGTGTGTGTGTTACCCTGTAATTGTACTTTGTTTTCAACTAAGGCAGTTATCAAATATTTTATTAGATTCAGCTCTGGATGACTTTTGGTTGTTTTTTTTTAAATGTTTATTTATTTTGAGAGAGAGGGAGACAGCGAGAGTGCATGCATGTGCATGAGCAGGGGAGGGACAGAGGAAGAGGGAGAGAGACAATACCAAGCAGGCTCTACACAGGGCTTGATCTCATGACGACGAGATCATGACCTGAGCTGACATCAAGAGTCGGATGCTCAACCAACTGAGCCACCCAGGTGTCCCTGGTTATTTTCAAAACTTATGTATATTCATAGGAGAAGGATTTCCCAACATTGAGTATATTCTGAATAGTCGACTGTAATAACTGAAAGAGATCATTCCCAGTAGGAAGCAAAGCAGTGGGGAGGAGGGTGGCTCACATGATAAGCAGCAGAATCAGTGAGGCAGAACTGCTGCAAATATGCTGACTCTGAGGGCCAAGGACCCTGGGTGTGTGCAAATACGCACATGATAGAAAGGGCCGTGGAATGCACCTGTTCTTTCCATCTCACTATAGGCTATGAGACATCAGACCTCACAACTCTGTTCTCCAGACCATCCTGGGAAATAAAATAGATGTCTAAATAAAATAGATGTAACCAGGAGCACACATGAGTAGCTTTTACTTTTATTTATAATAAAATATTATCTATAGAAAGTTTGTAATGATATTAGCTAATTAACCATTTGTGTTTAAGTCATATCAACAAGTCTGAAAACTAGAGCTTGGTTTTTCCTAAAATCTCATAAAACATCGTTTTTATTATTTTTTAATGTTTATTTCTTTTGAGGGGCGGGGGAGAGAGAGAGAGAGAGAGAGAGAGAGAGAGAGAGAGACCGACCAATGGAGGGGCAGAGAGAGAGGGAGAGAATCCAGGCAGGCTCTGTGCAGTGCAGAGCCTGACACGGGGCTTGATCCCACAAACTGTGAGATCATGTCCTGAGCCAAAATCAAGAGTTGGATGTTCAACTGACTGAGCCACCCAGGTGCCCCAAGATTTTTTTTTTATTCTTGATGCTTGAACCTGGGATTCCAAGGATTTTTAAAGCTCTTTTAACTAAATTAAAATCTGGGAATGAAAAAAATGGTTTATTGTTATCAGCCCTCAAAAGTTTTGGCAAGACAAGTTTAATTCACTTGGGAAAGGAGTCCAACTTTGCCACAAAGCAATCTTTTCCAAACTCATCTCTCATTAACTTTGTTTATGAGAAGAGAAACAAGCTCTCAGCACTTGAGCGAGAATATTAAAGCCCAGCCTCAAATAATCATCTAGTCATTTTGACCTCAAAGGACACGTTGCATTATTTAATTTCTCTCAAACAGCTGAGCTGCAAGCCAGTGTCCCCAAAGTGGCAGGATATATTTTTCCGCTCAGGTCATATAACACACATTAAAATTAGTAGCACCTCCTTCCCAACTCATTGGACATTCAAGTGTATATATTTTATGTTGGCAGATATAGCTGCTTTTTTTTTTTTTTTTTTGTATCATGGAGCTTAAATTGGACATCACCTGGGGGAAGTATCAGAGAAATATTGCACAATACTCCATGTGATACTCCAAAATGCCAGTTTGTGCTGAATCTAAAACTTCTTTTGCTTGCCTTTGACCTTAATCTTGTTATTTCAAATGGCTATCTACTCTCCTCTCTCCAACTGTTGATGCTTTTTGGGTGGTTTTCCTAGTTAAAGGGTTTAAGCCTGTAAAGTTTTGAAGTGCTTTAGCTTCATAGTATATGGAGTGTTATTTATCCTGAGAAGGGGAGGATATTGAAAAATAATGCAGCTGTCCAGGAATTAGGACATATTTGGAACAAATGGGGACATATTGCCCCCAATTTGGGACAAATTGAAAATAGCTGAAGGGTAATCAGCAAAGTAAAGGTAATGTGACTAATCCAAGAATCCAATAACTCCGTAATAGTTTCAGTCTCCAAATGCTAGGCAATTGAATTTCATTCCTCTTTACTCACTTTTGTAAACATTGACTTTGTAACTCTTTAATTTTTGACCCTTTAATTATAGTGTGTCTTGGTGTGGATCTCTTTGGATTCATCTAATTTGGGACTCCTTAGGCTTTCTGGATTTTGATGTCTGTTTCCTTCCCTAGATTAGGGAAGTTTTCAGCCATTATTTCTTCAAGTATTCTGCCCCACCCCCTCTTCTGGGACCCCTAAAATGTGAACATTGGTCCATTTGACGTTCTCCTATGTGCCACTTAACCTATCTTTACTTTTTGTTTTTCTGCTCTGATTGGGTGAGTTTCCCTGCCCTATCTTTGAGTTCACTAATCCTTTCATTCACTGATCCTTTCTTTCTCTTCATCAAGTCAGCTCTTGAAGCCTTTTATTGTATTTTTCAGTTCAGTTCAGCTCTGTGATTTCTGTTTGGTACTTTCTTACATTTTCCTTCTCTTTGTAAAAATTCTCACTTGGTTCATGCCTTGTTCTCTTGACCTTGGTGAGCCTCTTTATGGCCATTTTTTCTTTTTGAACTCTTTTAGCAGGTAAACCACTTATCTCTGTTCCATTAAGATATTTTTCTAAGATTTCATCTTGTCCTTTCATTTGGAACATATTCCTATGTTTCTTCATTGTCTTAGACTTTCTATATTGGTTTCTATGAATTAAATAAAACAGCCACCTCTCTCAGTCTTGAAGGGGTGGCCTTCTGTAGGAGTTGACCCTTACTGTTCAACCGCCCCCCCACCCCAGCTCTTGGTTGTCTTTGAAAACGTTGTGATTATCTAAGCAAATTACTTGTTCTTAGTGTCCTCCAATAGTTGAGGGTATCCCAAAGGGAGGGTCTCAGTCAGCATCTACATTCAAGCTCATTGGAAGCCAGACCTTCAGGCAGCAGCTTTTACGGTTCCCAAATATACTTCTTTAATGGGAAGACTGAGAGATGGACATTTCTGTCTCCTCCCTCTGCATTGAGCCCTGGCGATGTTAGCCAGTTAAGAGCTGTTGCTTTGTTTGCTCCTGCCCCATTGAACCCAAGAGCACGAGCCTCACTGGCCGCCAGAGCCAGCCTCTCAAAGGATATGTCCTCTGGGCAGCAGCCACAAGAACCAGGATGCCAGATTCCTACGGAAGCTCTTTTCTTGGAGACACCAGCACCCGGGGGCAGGGCAGAGGGAGAGCATGAAGATGGTGCCTGCTGCTCTCCCTGACCTCTGGGGAGGATTGCAGTCTACCCCTCGATGTGTTTAATTAGAAGTCTTCCCCCCCAATCCATCCCCCAGCTATGAAGATAGCTCTTCACAGCCCTTCTCCTCTTTCAGGGGACGACTAGGGTTTACGACCACGACCTCCGTGCTGTGCGTCGGTTAAGAACTATTGTTCCACTTGTAACAGCCCTGTGAGAGCAATGAACATAAGCCCCACTGGCCACCAGAGCCTGGTGACCAGGGGGTGTCCCCTGGGCGCTGGCTGCAAAAACTGGGGCCCCAGACATGTGCACAACAACCTCCTTTCTGGGAGATAACCTGGAGTGAGGGAGAGCCAGCGAGCCTATAGCGATGGTACTTGCCGGCTTCCGCAGTCTTTGAAAAGTAATCCGGTGGCCTCGAGCCTCTAGATGTGTGCTGTGTTAGATGTCTGCCCCTCAGGCTGAATCTTTTAAGATAAACCACAGGCCGCTTTCGCAGAAAGACTGGTTGCATTTCAGTTGCTGCCTCTGCGTTGGGCCCCAGGGGTTTGGTCACAGTGAGTCCAGAGACGCCTTTAAATTTGCTGTAACCTTGGGGTCCTGTGGATGCAAACCCCATTGTCTTCCAGAGCTAGATGCTTTGGGGACTCGTCTCTCAGGTGCAGGCCTTAAAAGTTAGGGGTGGCAGGTGTGGGGTTCAAGCGCTTTGCTTCTCAAGGGCAAGCTTAGGGCTGTGAGTTCTCTCCTATATGCAGGCGCCTCGCCGAGAGTGTGGTTTATGGTGACATTGTGTCTGAGCCTCTCACCCATTTTGATGTCTCTCTC
Source organism: Cryptoprocta ferox (assembly GCA_028646485.1). Lineage (NCBI taxonomy): Eukaryota > Metazoa > Chordata > Mammalia > Carnivora > Eupleridae > Cryptoprocta > Cryptoprocta ferox. The sequence goes on from CM053561.1 coordinate 6,001,504, forward strand.
TGCCACCCCCCCCCCCCAAGATGTAAGAGTTGCTCAGCTCGTTTTTGGATTTCTTTCACAGGGAATTTTTCTGTAAGTTGCTGTAGATTCAGTGCATCTGTGCGAGGAGGTGAGTTCGGGATCCTCCTATGTCACCACCCAGAACAGGAAAGCCCTGAAGCTCTTTCTTTGAAAACATGAACAATTCATCCACAATAATGAGAAGCAGATACCAGGTGTGAGCTTGGAAGGGCTGGCATCTCCCTCCTCTTCCACCCGACCCCACCCTGGCCTTGGCCTTGTGCATAACAGGCATTGACTGAACAGCTGGGAGGACGAGGGGTCTGAGATTTGCAGGGAGGGAGGGGACATTGAGGCTGGCAGGCTTACGCTGTCAGATGCCCCTCCTGAGTTCTTCTGGGGACGGACACCTAGAAACAAGGATGCCCGACTGCCCAGAACCCTGGAACACCTCAGAGGCAAGGCAGCCTGGGAGAGTAACTCTGGGTCCGTGCGACGCCGGCCGCGGAACTCACACACCGCTTTGCACGGCCCACCGACGGGGCAGAGGGGCGTCTGGGACGCTCTTGCCTTCCCTGGGCCTTTGTTGGTCGCGTTCCTGCCTCGGGCACTCACTTGGAACCCTGCCGCGAGGACCGTATCACCGGTCAAATTTCGATTCGTCCATTAGTTCGCAGCAAAACTTTCACTTTGTCAAGAGGCCTTCCTAGATCCTCGCCATCTAAATGGAGTGCTTCCCGGTGTAAGTCTCTCAGAGGACCCTGCACTCTCCCTGGACGGCACGTCCCGGATCTTGTAACCAACCACGTACGTGTACGTCGTATGTAACCTCGGGAAGTGCCCGGAACAGCTGTAACCCCAGCACTGGGCAGAGTGATGTCTGCAGGAGAGCCCGTGATAGACGGGCTGTTGGGGGTGGGAGGGGCAGACGTATTTCCTTCAAAGGTAGTAAAGGCTGAAATAAAATTTCTCATAAAAAAAGGAATGACGACACGAAAGTTGTCTTTGCTGAGTGACATCGGTGGACAGGGGACCTAAAGAGAGAACATACGTGAGATGTGGTCACAGTATTTAAATTGTATAAAGAATAGGTCTTTGCATCTATTTTTATGAAATTTATTCCCAATCTGAAGTGGCAGTGTATACAAAGATAACAGAGCTTGTGATATTTTACAGAAATGTTTGCTACAACATGCACATTATGAAGTGTTTTCAAACATATACATCTTAAGTTTCATGCTGAATAAATAATCCCCCCAAATTAATTCTTATTTTTACATAAAAATATAATATTGCACTCTTAACAAGACCAGTTATTTTGCATATTTTCTTTTTAAATAGATGATGGAATTCAGCCTTTAAAAAAAAAAAGAAGACTGAGTAGCAACCCTATTCTAATAGGGGACTAAGTTAAAGTTCTCGGTAGAAAAAACGAAAGCCAGACAATAGCTGCAATTTTTTTTTTTTTTTTTTTTTTAACAAAGCAAGATCACTTCAACGTGACTAGGAAGGGTGTCGTCTCTGCACGCGTCTGGACCTCGGGGTGCAGCCCCGGTCCGTGCGAGCGCGCTCGGCGCGGCCTGGGGCCACGCGGGAAGTCGCAGCACACGGGGCCGCTTACGTCCGGCGTCCGTGTTGACAGCAGAGACGGCCGAACTGTATTTTATACAGTTTCTAAGCAGAATGGTTTAGAAAGTCTGGAAGTTACAAAAGCAGTTCTGTAAACACCACACGAATTAGATTCCCGTGACAAACACGCAGGTGATTGAGGCCGGAGTACGGATTTCTAGCCCGTGGTGACATATTGCTGAGCTGCGTTTCCAGTGTTTGCAAAGCCAGTAAAGCAGCCCCCCGGGTGGAACCGGAGCCGCCCTATCAGGTGGGGCTCGACCACCCCGAGCTTCGCGGCGGTTCTGGCTTAGGTGCGCCAGGGCTGTGCGGCGAGCGCCTCCGCCCCGGGGTTCCCGGGGAGCGTCGGTCCGTAGCAAGGGCAGCAAGGGCGCAAAGTGCCTCCTAGAAGAAAGGCTCTGCGTCCCGCTGGAAACAAAGCAGGCCGTCGTCTCCTCCTCTGAGGTGCCCTTCTGCGGGAGAAAGCACCCCCCGCCCCCGGAATGCCTGATCTAGAGCGTACTGCCGACACCTGTGCCATCGTTTCGCCTCGTGGAGGCCTTCCTCTGTGAATTGGCAGGTGTTCAGTGCTCTGTAGATGGCAGAGAGTAAGATCATTATCTGCGTTTGAATCTTAGTGACTCACCAGTGTCTAGTGTTCTGGATTTTAAGGAGTTTTAGGAAGAAACAGAATGGGTCTGAAAGCAAAGATACTTGTGTTCTCGTTTGTGGCCGTCAAAATCTTCGGGCCCTTCTTTGGGCTACGAAGGCAACTGGGAAAAAACTGCCTAACACTGAGATTCATTAGTGGTTTGTTTTAGTATTCGGATGTTCCACAGAATGTTCGGTGTCCTTTTTTTTTTTTTTTTTTTTTTTTTTTGGTCGGGGGGAGGGTAGATTATCTTGGCATAAAACTTTCTAAATATAATTTGTAGAGTATTTTATATAAACAATTAGGCTAGCCGATTGAAATTCTACTGGCCCTTTTGGAATAATAGGAAAAGGGGAGACCCTAATCCTTTCTTCAGATTACACTTGTGGGCAAACAACGTTAGAGGTACGATTTTCATTTATCGTGTAAGACTCACATCCTGTTGGCTGGGACATGCTGACACGGCCTTCGGGACTGTCACCAAATCAGAACAAAACTGTTCTCTTAGGACCTTGGGAGGCCGCAGGACGTTGTGCAGATGAAGGGGCTGGTCATTGCCTGGGAGGTCTGTTTGGTCACCCACTTCCTCACGTTCCACCTCCCCAAACCGGGAGGTCACCAAATCGAGTTTGGAGCTGCAGTGCTCTGGAAGAGCGAGGGTCTCTCTCCTTCACCCGGCTGCGTAGCTGCTGAGGAAGGAATAGAACATGGGCTGTTTGAGGCGCTGCTGGTCCTTCCGGCACCAGGCGATCACGGTCCCGTCGCTGTTGGCGGTGTACAGATGGTGGCCGTCACAGGAGAACGTAAGGCTGTCAGGAAGAAACCCCGTCTGTACGTTATCCCTCAGCATTGCACTCGCAGACTGGGGAGCCTACAGGAACCAGCGTGAAGAAGCTAAGGCATCTCTGCCGGAGCAGGGAGCCCGGCAAAATGCCGGCTTACAACCCACTGGTTTCCAGTGTGATCCTAATACAGCTTAAGTGCCCTGCTGACAACTTTGTGAAGCTCACTGTGACGAGGTGACACAGAAGAAAGTCAGGACTAAAGACAGCGGCACATGCTGTTCCTTCTGTGCACATTTTCTCTTACTGCCTTGTTTACACTTTCTTACTTAACAACTCCTCGAGTACAGGAACGTTGAGGAAAGATTAGAGTGCCACATCTTCTCTTTCTAGAAACAAGTGGGAATTATTTTAGGGAGATATTGTATTTCCCTGAAAAAGGAAAAGGTAAATGTAGTGCCCTGAAAATAAATTAATGTATTAAAGTAGACTTTGAATGAGTGACTTCCAGTTGATTTTTAAAGTCAAATTTGTTAGTAGAACAGTTCTAATACAACAGTATTACCAAGCGCCCTCCTGCAGCTATCAGTCACCCTTCTGGTATTTTCAGTAAGAGAGGAAAAGGATATAGTTTCTACAATTCAAGAGCTTCCCTGGGCCCTCTCCCAGCACGTCTTTCGTTAGACTCGAGCTCCCAACTCAGATTTTAAACTCGACAAAGATGTGGACTGTGTCTCCTCTTGCAAAAGGTCCTGATCAACCTGGTGTTTGATAAATGCTCAGCTGTTCATGACTGTCACCACATACTTCACAGTCTGTGCTTTAACAGCTCCCCAGCACAAATACAGTCACAAAGTACATTATGAAGAATGGGGGGGGGGCAGTTACCTCACAATCGGCTTATTTGATTTCGGAAATGCGATTTCTCGCACAGGCTTTAGGTCCCATGTGCTCCATAACCTAGAGAGGGAAAAGGTCATCATCTAATTATGCAAACCAAAATTTCCTTCACTAAAAAAATCCTAGATATTTGTTTATTTGTTAAAAATCATCTGGAAGGAAACGCAACAAACAATTAACTGTAGTTCCTTCTGGGAAGTTTCCAGAGGGTGGATGTAGGAGCAAGAAAACTTGGTAAACTTTCATATTGTTAACAGACAATACACAATTTCAAAACTACATTACTGCTAAGTTTCTTATTTAAAAACAAAACAGGAACATGGGGCTCAGTCAGTTGAGTGTCCGACTTCGGCTCAGGTCATGATCTCATCTCACAGTTTGTGATTTCAAGCCCTGCGTTAGGCTCTGTGCTGACAGCTCTGAGCCTGGAGCCTCCTTCAGATTGTCTCCCTCTCTCTCTGCCCCTCCCCTGTTCACACTCTGTCTCTCTCTCTTTTAATGTTTAATAAACATTAAAACAATTTTTTTAAAACCTAATTTTTGAAACTGCTGCATTCTTATGAACACCAGCAAACAAAGAGAACCAAAATTCCTCTTACCTTACGATTCCATTTTCTAATCCCCCAGCAATCACGTTGATAGATACTCCCTCTGGCTGGTTCGAGAAAGCAACAGAACAAATGATCTCTCTGCAGTGGACATGTCCAACAAGGTCCCCATTCACTGTCCAGAGTCTGAGGTCACTACCTCCACCAGCTGGAACGCCAAAATTGTTCCACAGGTCACCAGACTGTGGGTGTTTCAGGGCCTCGCACCCTGCGTCCCAGAGCACTGACCTGTGTCCCCCCCCCCCCAACTCTGCACCAAGCTTGTTTGTTTCAGTGATAAAATTTATAGGGAAGTCATGACTTAAGTCTGTATAAATAGAATTACTACGTTATAAGTCACACAGAGCTCTGTGTATTTACCTAGTGACAATGACCAGTGGGAAAATAAAAATAAAAAAATTAATTTCCAATAGAGAGCAACAGGTAAATTAATCATGTCTGTGTAATCATATTTTAGTATATGAACCGCCAAGGCTCAACTTGAAAGTACCTAGAGAGTTAAGCAATCTCCAAAACAAATGAAAATATTCTGTGAAACCATCTACAAGAAGTGACTTGTGTGACTTTTGAAGAAAAAAAAAGTTACAATAAAACTTAGCTGAGTCAAACACTACTTCTCAGAGGAAAAAAAAGAAATCTAATTCTCAGAATGAATCTTGTAAATCAGTGACTTATTAAACTAATTGTTCCCTTCTCAAAGACCATGAGTAACAAAACTCTCTGTAGTTTTCCAGGGGGTGGAGGCGGCGATCATTGCTTGCCGTCCTCGATAAAACGGGGCTGCGCGTTTGGGGCCTCATGATGGTGTGCCCAGCCTTCTTGGGAGAAATATTCTCAAGCTGATCACGACAGAGGTTAAGAGGCCTGATAAAGTTTGGATGCCACAGTGTTACTACACTTCATTTTCTCTCTCCATTGGAACACAAAAAAGTACAGAATTCAACTTTCTCCTTTATTAAGGCAATGAAAAGATTTCACAGACTTCATATTTTATAGCAAAGAACAAACTGTGCAAATACTTTCTTGTGTAAAGATCTGCTGAAGACCTTCAAATACCACAAACCCAAAAGCCTTCTGTGCTGCGGCACTATTTGTGGTCGCCGGACAGTGGCCACAGCCCAACGCCCGGGCACAGGTGAACGGATTCACCAAATGTGGTAGGTGCACCCGCTGCGATGACTTAGCCATAAAAAGTAATGAGGTTCTGATACACATTACAACATGATGAACCTTAACATCAGGCTAAGTGAAATAAAAGGACATAAACAAGACATAAAAGGACCAATGGTGTATGGTTCCATCGACGGAGTATCTAGAATGGACAAATTCCCAGTGATAGAAAGAAGAGTGGCCACCAGAAGCTGTGGGGCAAGGAGGCAGTTGTGGTTACAGAGTTTCTGTTTGGGGTGACGAAAAGGTTTTTGAAGTAGACAATGGTGACGGTTGCACAACACTGTAGATGTGACAATGCCACCGAATTAGATATTTTAAAATGGTTTAAAAAGCAGCTATCATGTTAAATGTACTTATCACATATGTAGAGAAAAAAGAACAAACGGCCAGGGTTTTACGTAAGACTTGCCATCGATTAGGGGAGATTACAGATTCATCATACCAAAGAAATACAACTGTAGACGATAAACTCATCTTTTCCTTGAGGAGACATTTATTTCACTTTTTCTTTTGAATTTAATATTTGATAGAAGATTTGAAGAATAAAACAACCAGATGTCTACTAGGAAGGTTAGAAGACTTACTGAAGATACTGATGATCATTACATGTAATCCACGGCTTCTGCACGGCTTAGTCCTTCAGAACAAAAAATCTAAATGTGGTTCTGGACTCTCTGAAATATGGCACAGGACTTAATAGGCAAAGACTCACCCTAGCGGACTACCCGGCACATTGGGCTCCCAAAAAACCAAGTAACTACTCATCTGCCTAAGATTGTACATAGCCAAACTGAGGCCTTTACCCACTACCAGGTGCTCTCACATATAATTTAGCACGTCAACTATGAGAAAGTTGGGCATTCCTGAGAAAAAAATTTATTCCTCCTTATACATCTTCACTGAGATTAAAATAAATGGGAGAGTCACTGCGTACCCCGAATTTCATAATATTAACTCCGTAACACCACTGGCAACACACGACCAGGCTATGAACCCCAGTTAAAAGGCATATATTTTGATCTGGTGGCAGAATGATTTTAAAAAATGCAGAAACCACCTGTTACAATATTTATATAGTTTAACAAACTTCGTATCTCATCACTATAAAAACCGCATCCCATAAGAAGGACTGGGGAATTATGATCAAAGAGTAAAGAGCTTGCCAGGGTAACTTCAGCCCCGATATGGACATTTTATATACGTACGTGTAATGTGTACATACACAGACATACACACACATATGTAACATATATACATACAAATACGTATATATTTATTAAAAGTTTGATTTTTAAAGTTACTTGGATGGTCCTCACTAAAGGGTGAAGATTTTTGGTAGGCTACATCTGATAACTTTCTTCCCTTCTTGGACTATAAGAATAGAAGGATGAAGTCTAGTTTGGGTCATTATTAAACATAAATTTGGCCTCTCTTTAAAAATCATTATTTTTATTGTGTTCTCTTTATAGCAAATTCTTGTTATGACTGCTCTTATATATGTACCAAGAGGCTTTAAAAAAGTAGAGGAGGCCTTTTTGTTCAAAGCGGAAAAAAAAAAGTTCTTGCCATTACTCTGTTAGGCTGGGCACCACCTAGGGACACCTGAATAGCCTATGAGTGAGTTAGTAATTGCAGCAAAAGTAATTTTGTTTCTTGTTCCCATATGACTAGCTGATATAATATCACAGATATAAATCACTACTGGCAGCCGGAAAGTAATTAACTTTACAAAACTCAGCTCCCTAAGGATCAGTCCTAACTTCCAAATGTTGCCAAAACAAGAAAGTAGAGAACTCTACATAAATAATCATTATATCATTCCCCCAGATTCCTTCTTGATATGACATACTAAAAGCTGCTAATGTACATATCAAGGAAGAACGATTAGCAAAGTCATCAATCATCTGCCCACACTTGGATTATCAAAGTCAACTGCTTAAAATCTTCCCCCTTAGTTATGATGATTAGGAAATAAAAATGTTTCCATGACATTATTTTATAACTGGATGCTAACATTGGCGAATACTTTAAACTGATACCTTTAACGCATGACTAAGGGTATTTCTTTTCTTGACTATAAGAATTAATGAATATTTTGTAAAATCAACAATAAAACTCCAAGAGATATCTGTAGCATAATAAAAAAATATTTGGTCATGGTTCCAGGTCCCTGGCTCAGAGCTCCTGAAACCCTCCTAGTTTTACCATCTTTTGTATGCTAAGGAGCTGACTCCTAGGGGGCAGGCCCTAGACAGCCTCGGGAAGGGGGCTGGTCACCACAAAAACCAACGGTGGAGTTAAGAGGTTAGAATTTATAGTACTTCTCCACCTCCAGGGCAGGGAGAGAGGCTAAAGCTCAATTCCCCACCAAGAGCCAGTGATTCACTCAACCATCCCACATAACAAAACCTCAGAAAAACCCTCAACAACAGGGTTAGGAGAGTTCCTGAGCTGGGGAGCACTTCCTGTGCCAGCGGGTGTGGGGGGAGGGTGCACTCTGACTCCACAGGGACAGAGCCTCTGGCTCTCACCCTATATCCTTCATCTGGCTCTTCATTTCTATCCTTTATAATAAACTATAGCAGTTAAGTATAGGGTTTTACTAAGTTCTGTAAGTTGTTTTAGATATTTATTGAACCTGGTGGGTGGTCTTGGGAATTCCCAAATTTGCTAACTTCAAGGTTGTGTCAGGACTCAATTGCACTGGTGGGCACCCAGGTGGTGTCACAGCATTGGAGAGGTGTTTGGTGTCAGAAAAAAACAAACAGGGGCGCCTACGTGGCTCAGTCAGTTAAGCATCTGACTCTTGATTTTGTCCCAGGTTATGATCTTACAGTTCCTGGGATGGAGCCCTGCATTGGACTCCACACTGACAGCGCAGAGCCTGCTTGGGATTCTCTCTCTCTGCCCCTCCTCCGCTCACACACACACTCTCTCAAGATAAGTAAAATAAACTTAAAGAGAAAAACACCAAACAATATAAAACATGCAAGCAAAGGATAGAGGATCACCCACTACGATGATGTCAAAGATGCTCCACAATGAGTGGGCAGAAAAAGACAGTTTTTCAAAGGATCCTTTCAATGTTAAGATCCTTAAGAATAGAAATGCAAACAAAATTTATGAAATTTCCAACTGTTCTTTCCTCAAGTTTTAAAACATGTATACTTGAAAAAACAAACACTAAAAATAAGACCTTTGATTCGGAGATCTAACTTTGTCATGCAAATTTTAAGGCAAATTATACCTCCATTTGGTATTCTATGATATTGCTCTCACTCAGGGTCTGGAAGACATACATTCAAAGCTGCTCACTGGCTGATGCTTTGCACTTAGGAGGAAGGTACTGAAGTTATTCGTACTTAAAAAGCAGAAGCCCAAAAAGGACAGAAAAACAAAACCCAAGAAAATTCAGATTAATTTACATAATAATGATTTGCTTAACTTAACACGGTGCTCAAACACAATCTTACATCTATCAGAAACAGAGTTAAACTATGATAATACTAACTTTTGCAAAACTTGGTGCCTAAATTGATGAACTCGCTCTTGGACCTCACTGTATTTTAATACACCAATACGCTATTAGCAAAGTATTTGGATCTGGCAGGGACCTGAGAGATGTAACCCAGCGGTTTCACCTACGATGGAAGGAACTAGCTAAATGCTGTTAGCACAACGACCTGGGCTCTGGTTTCAGGGCGTACTCACCTGAGTCACATACAGTGGCAATGTCACCCGTGGTTTCACTGGCAGAGACGGCTGTGACAGGGCTTTTGTGTCCTGCCAGGCTTTGTACATAGCACAGTCTGAAAGACAAAGACGTAAATTTATGTATGATCATTAATCATATTCTCTCACTTGTGTAACTCCTGTCCTCAGTATAAGGACCTATTCTTCAGAAGGCATTCCCAACCACATTCTTAACTGATCATTCGATTTCAGTTAGATTACAACGTAAAGGTTGCATTTCGTGTTTAAAATTATTATAATGTAAAGGTATTACTAAAAACATTATTTTGAGTTTATTTATTTTTGAAAGACAGAGACAGAGCACAAGCAGGGGAGGGGCAGAGAGAGAGGGAGACACAGAGTCCAAAGCAGGCTCCAGGCTCCTGAGCTGTCAGCACAGAGCCCGATGCAGGGCTCGAGCTCACAAACTGTGAGATCATGACCTGAGCCAAAGTTGGAAGCTTAACCGACTGAGCCCCCCAGGCGCCCCTGTAAAGATATTATTACGGTGCATCTGTTTCACACAGTAAGAACTAAAACATTAACAACAGCTGTGTTGGAGTTAGAGCCCTCCTTCTGTACCTGTTTAAATCCCATATGATGCAGGTTCCGTCTCTGCTCACACTTATCATTATACTGTAGGGCTTGCAAACAAATAAGCTGGTTATCTCTTCTGTGTGTCCATAGAGATGTATCTGGGACTCCATTTCTATCTCTGAAGGCTGAAATTTTAAAAACTCAGTAAAGTAGAAGATAAAAACCATGACAAAAATGAAAAAACTGAAGTGACTGAAACATTCTCAAGCATATCATTTTTCTTTTTTTCTTTAATGTTTATTTTGAGAGAGAGACAGAGAGAGAGAACACACAGGGGAGGAGCAGAGAGAGAGAGAGAGAGAGAGAGAGAGAGAGAGAGAGAGATCGGGAATCCCAAGCAGTCTCTGCACTGTCAGCACAGAGCCTGATGCAGGGCTCCATCTCATCATGAAGCGTGAGATCATGACCTGAGCAGATATTGAGAGCCAGACGCTTACCCTACTGAGCCACCCAGGCCCTGCTCAAGCATATCACTTTTCAGTCCATTTCAGTTCAACTTTGTCCTAAAGCGTAAAACTAATTAAACTTTAAAAAAGTTTAATTGCCCATAATTCCCTGAATATGCTTTTCATTTTTTGTCTTCTTGTCTGGTCTTTGCCCAAATACGCATGTATTTTTGTAGTTACGATTATTGCTGCACAAATAATTTTATATTTTGCATTTTAAACATTCTCCTGTAAGCATTTTCCATTTTTGATTATCTTCAAAATGACTTTTAATGGTTTTATAATATTCTATATAGTTAGAATGCCTTAATTTACTTGAGCATTTTTAGTTCTTGACAGCGTACTTTCCAAAGGCACTGTACCGATTCCCGGTGTCACCAGCGGTGGTGCACTCCCGGTCCACCTCTACTTGTCCACAGTTACAGCCTGGCATTCTACATGGGAGACTGAAAACTGATGTTCCAAGGCCCATGTTGGCTCACAGATGCCAGATGTCTGTGCTGGGTTTGATTCTTGCTTCCGTTAGACTAAGCTGTTTATTGTCATAAAGTATTTCAATATTTCCACTTCAAAGGATTTGGAAAAGTAGAAAGAATAATAGAAAGCTATATAAAGACCACTCAGGTAAACTAACCTTAATATATTATATGATCAGTTTATTTTTTAAACAGGGAAAAAAATGAAACATTAGTCTGTATACTGTTCTATCCTATGTCTTCTCTCGTCAGAAGTCACTACCATCCTGAATTTCGTATTGATCTTTCCCACGTTTCCCATATGTTCTACTATATGTTACCGTAGCCATGAACAGCATGTTGCTCAGTTTCATGTTGACAAACTCTATGTAGGTGGTACTGGTCTTCAGGGATCTTTTGCATCTTGCCTTTTTGATCACCATTGTTTTTGAAACATATCGGTGTTGATTTATTAGCTGCTGCTCATCTCTTTTAAGCGCTATATGGTCCAGTGTTTTACGCACATAACATACATATCTTACACTTAAAGAATCAAGTGACCAGGCAATACCAGGCCCACATTCTTTCGTGGAACAACCTGCTTCAGTTGTGTGGCAGGGGCTTCTGCTCAGCTGGGACACGTGACCCTCAACCGAACACTGTCACGAAGACAAGATGTGCTTTCCGCAAGGGCCAGAGTCCTGAGTCCCCGCTGTCTCTCTCTGTCTGACCGGGACCCTCCCCACAGGGCCAGGAATCTGCAGGGCCAACGGGATGTTCCCAGAGCCCTTCCAGACCATGCTTCAGGCTAGCTGGGCCCGAGGGACCCCTGTCCAGAAAGGCCCGGGCCCCTTCTTGTTCTGCTTGAACTCTGCAGCACGGTCTGTGACTCACCGCGCATTCCAGGTCTCTGAACGTTTCCCGACCTTTCCGGCAATCAAGGTGGCTCTGAATAGCATTTCTCTTACTATAATCAAGTTTAACTTTTTCACATATTCATTTTCTTACTCGTAAATTTGTGTGCCTGGTTTTATGTATCTGTGAATACGTTTTAAAAAATCATTTGGAGTTCCTCTACTTGTGGGAGAGAACGGGTGACCTGGACCACCCTACCAGTCTACAGACACCTTAGCCAAAGTCAAGTCTTGAGATCTGGACCCCCCAGGGAATTCTGACCCAGACTGTAATGCCACGTGAGAGATGGTCCCATGGGACTCATCCTCACTTTCAGGGGGCAGCCCTTCAGGGACCAGCCTTTCCCTGGGACGCCCCAGCCCCCGGGTGTTGTTATTGATTCCTCTCACAAGAGCTGTCCAGCATCAGTGTCAATACTCCAGGACTGACAGTGCCCTTGAGGCTGAGTCCCCCCTTCTCCCCCCACCACCTGCTTATTTACTTCTCTGGTATGGGGGTTTTATACTAGCATGTTAGCTCTTTGATGCTTTCATTACATACGTGTGTGTGTGTGTGTGTGTGTGTGTGTGGTTTTACCCTATGATCATGAATAATATTTATGGGATAAACACAGCACAGGACCCCTATAGTGGTTGTTGATAATTTTATAGATTTTACACTTTAAATTGATTGCAAGAGTTAGTGTTACTGGATGATTCCCTGACAGGTCAGAAAATAATTTCTGTGTGCAGAACAGAAATCATGGCCTACTTCATTTAAAAACTGCTCTTGAATGACATCATATATCTCGGATAAACCTCATATTTATTCTCTTGCCACCACTGATTTAGAGAACAGAAATACAGGTGTTCACTTGCATGACGATGATATGCCAGTACTAGTTTATAAATGAAAAAAAAAAACTCAAGAGCAATTATTTTAAAATCAGTGATCACTTTTAGAAGACATTCTTCTCTAACCTATAAGCAGCTTATAAAGAATTCCTTCTAACAAATCAACTTATCCGTCCTTAGGTGGAGTACATTTCAGGCTACTTTGGGAGAATCAACAGAAACTTACAAGGCTCAGAGAGAGAGATGCTTCCCTAGGTAAGGACCGCATTTCTTAAGACCCCCGTGAAGATATTTTCTAGCGACAACTGTTCTGGTCATGCCTGCGTGGCCCGCGGGTAGCCTGTCTTTCTGTCCGTGTCAGAGCGACCACCCATGACAACATGCGTGCTTGTAGGACATGTGGGACATTCAGGGGGCTGGGAGAACGGAATCTGGTGACAGGAGGTGCCTCCTGCTACCCTCACGGGCGCCTGGTCACGAGGCAGCTTTTGAGGGAGCCAAAGGGTGAGGGGATCCCTGAGAAAAAGCAGCAACAGCATCTACAAAACCCCACGTTCCCTCCCCTCAAAGCAAACAGCGCTATAACCACAGAGCTAAGATGCGTTTTGGGACATGGTGTAAATCAGTAACTGTTAATCTCATGACTGGATTACCTAATACTAGTATACTTGGGAGAAAAAGAAAACCCTTATGAATAAAGCTGACAAATCTACTTTTAGGTAAATCTATGACCGTGGAAGGGAGCAATGTAAGATTTCACAAGCTTACAGGAACTTGCAAAGAAAAGAAGCACGTGCTACTGAATTCGCACGGTAACAGCTCGGCCTCCCGTCCGCTACGTTCCCAGCTGTGCTGTGCACAACTGCTCCTAGAGCGACAACCGCATCTTTTTTTTAACCTGCGCTACACACTGTTAGTGTACAGTTAAAATTTTAAATGATAGTCAGAATGGAAGTGAGGAAGAAGCAAGCACAAGGCTATGCCGAGTGTTGGCGAAAGCGAAAGCTGGCCCGAAGAGGAAGCTGGTGCTCAAGCAGCAGGCGCGGCGGGGCGCCGTTATCGGAGGGCGCCAGCGCGCAGCTGCTCTAGCGGCCGGATCCGGGTTTGTTTGGGGGAGAAGGGCCCGAAGGGTGAGCTTCGAAGACGGAAGTGCTGTCAGCGGCCGGTATCAGAGACGATATAAATTAACACCCTCTGTCGGCCTTCGGCAGTGAACAGGAGACGTTCCCAGAGCTCAGAGGCTTCCCTGCTTGCTTCCTCAGCCCCGTTTCTGTTCCGGCCCAGAAGAACGAGCCCCGCCCGCTTCTCCTGCCCGGCTCCGACCTCTCCTCCCGGACTTCCAGACCCTACACTACACGTGCAAGTATCTGCCGTCCCCCAGGTTACCACTGCTTTCTTGCCATGTTGCTGGGTTCCTGTGCCTGAAATCCCCTTTCCTCCTTTCCCTACTTAGTAAACCGATCCTTTCCGACCCGGCTCCAGTGGAACCTGTCAGGTTTTCTGACCTCTGCCCCCTCCGGTGTTCCAGGCTGGTTCTCAGGGCACATGTTCACTCTCGGCGATAACCGCACTCGCCCGTCTCTGTGAAGAGCCGTCCCCGTGGCCCGCCTGCACCACCTCGGCCGCCTTCCGGCCTGGCACCCCCGCCTGAGGCTCATGCCCCCAAGTGTTGTTCCTGGCAGGTGCACAGTGGGCTTCCTAAAATGCTGGTTGGGTCAAATTACACCTGCTTCGGACATTTTAATGGTTCCTTAGGCTAAAAGATGGTTACGCTACTATGGTCATATTTATACCCCAAGGATCACGGCAAAGAACCTTGACAGGAGTTTAAAAGGGAATAAACTTGTACAGAAAAGTAAGAGGAACCTAGCATCACCCCATGCTAGCAAGACCAGGTTACCCAGTAAAACATATTTAATAATCTAAGGGAGAAAACTGTAATAGGGGAGGAGGTGGGGCAGAAAGCACAAGAAAGTTCTAGAATAAAAAAATCACTGAGTTATTACCCTAACCTTGCTACTTATCCTCAACAGCACCACAGAGAGTTGATTCAAGAAAGGAACAACAGTAAATTAAAAAGAAATATTGCATAAGATGTCTTCTTCACTTGACTGGTTTATAATTTAATTTTCAAATCCTGGAGATTCAGCAAATGGCTAAAATGAATTTCTTCCAGGAAGGGGTGTGGGCTATTTGGATTTTGTTGCAGTCCACTGACCGTGGGAAGGTTAAATATTAGAGGTTCTGGGGCGCCTGGGGGCTCGGTCGGTTGAGCGTCCCACTTCAGCTCAGGTCATGATTTCACGGCTTGTGAGTTCGAGCCCCGCATCAGGCTCTGTGCCGACAGCTCAGAGCTTGGTGCTGCTTCGGATTCTGTGTCTCCCTCTCTCTCTGCCCCTCCCCTGCTCATGCTCTGTCTCTCTCTCTCTCCTTCAAAACTAAACAAAAAAGTAATTAAAAATATATTAGAGGTTCCAGGCTTCCGAATTCTGCAGAATCCTGTGGCATACTCCTAGGCATTCAGGTCGACACTGAGAACACAGGCAAACGAGCATCACAATGTCATGAAGAAGTATAATCCCAAAAGAGATCATGACTCAAAATGCCATCTGTCTGTGACACCAAAAATACAATCTTTATAATCACTTTCAGAAATTTTCATGGTCCTAATAAACCTAAAATTAACGAGTCAGATATATGACCTTTTATATTTTTAAGAGCTCATGTGAAGAAGAGATTAAAGAACAAAAGATTCGAGTACCAACATTTTCAGTCAATCTACAAATGACTTAAACTCCATAAACATTTTTTCCCCTCACGAACATGAAAATCCCAGACTCCCCGCGAACTGCACCCCGGGCCTACCGTGCTGCTGGTGACCCTGTTTGCGTAGGCTGTGATGACGCCGCATTTGCTCCCAGTAAACAGCTGGCAGCTGTCAGGTACCCAGGCACAACTAGTCACCTTGGAGAGAGGACAAACCAAAGATTGCCGTGTTTAAAAAGCAGGAGAAATGTTTCTACTTCTCTGACAATTATTTAAAAAAATATATATACATACATATATATATATAACTGCAAAATTTAATAAACATTTTACTCAAAGTGATTAAAAAAGGGCAAAATACACTAACGGAGTATTCTGTAACTTTAAGCCACATGTCTAAAGGCTGTTTCCAAGTTAAAATGTATTACAGTATATCATCGTCTATGATTTTACATTTTTCTGCACACACGGCCATTTGTTCCTCAGAAATTTAAACAAAATGAGCCAGGGCCCGCTAGATCCAAGGCTGCGTGTGTGTGTGATGTGTGCATGTTGTGTGGTTTTACACATTTACCTTTTACTTTTTTTTTTCTTTTTCTGCTTCTAGTGGGGAAATGGGGTACGTTCAAGTGGAGGTATTGCTTCTAACAGTTCCCAAGACTGTTCAATAGGAGGAGAAGGAAAGATAAAGGTGGAGACGAAAATCTCGGCTTACTCCTCTGGGACTGTAAACCCTTCAGTCCTAACCAGGGAGGCCCTGTTCAAGGCCACTCAACTCTCTGCCTACTGAGTCCTCCTCTGGCTCCAGGCACCAGCTGAACCCCCCGTCCCCAGAGGCTCTGCTCCTCTGCGCCCCTTCTCCAGTCCCACCTGCCCCGCAGCCCGCGACCCCTCCCGCTGCACTGTGCTGAGAAGACAGAGGGCATCAGCCACAGATCTCATCCTCTCCCCTCCTTCATGCCTCGAGCGTCTCGGGGCTTCTCCTGATTTAGAGGAGGAAGCCCCTCGCCCTTTTAAAGCCAGTCGCACCCCACACCCAGTGTTCCGCAGACCCTCTGTCCGCACTCTCTCAGAATTTCAATCTCAACTTCTTCCCCTGGACCTGCAAACGTGCTCAAGTGTCCACACCCTTCTGTCACGCTGGCTCTCCTTAACTCTCCATTCGTCATCAGAGTCCACTGGCTCCAATTATAGTTTTTAATTTCTTTCTTGAATAGTTCTAACTATTTGTAAGGGTTAGCAATTTCATGACTTTTATTCTTTCTTAGAGGTCTTCCATAAGAACAAAGAGAAAATGTAATTATTTTTTTTAATATATAGAATAAAACTCACTGTCTTGTAATTACCATATGGGTCTGCTGAACTCTTTTATAAACCTGAGTTACAATTACAGGGTTTAAGTAATTTCGTCTTCCCTCTAGCTCGAAACACTTTGCTGTTTCATCACTGCGGGGATCATTTCATCCATTACTCCCAACTATGCTAACACAAAACAAACAAGAACATCAAGAATGATGGACCTCCTGGAAGGATAAATGTCGTATGTGAAATGAATTGTCATCCTTTGGTTTTCTTACTGCATTGTCCAGAGTGTTGTCATCTTCCAAGAAAATACAAAGGAAGGCTGGAGACACCTTCTGTCTCCGTGCTCTGCTTTTAGCTTTCACTGAACGCAGTTGGGAATTCAGAATTTTTTATGTTCTACTGATAACAGAAAAGAGAAGAAAACTGACAGAGGACTATGTTTCGCGATTATGAGATCAGTCAGAAGGTGAAGGCAAGGGGACAGAGGGACTCTCCTCTCTGATGATGAGGACGCTGATCGTGGAAGTGAGATCGGAGTGTGAGTCCTCAGACGCATTTTCTCAAGCGAAGGAACTACTGAGGGAACGATACATTTCTAAAGAGGAAGAGGAAATACGGTGCTTTCACCCAGGTAGCCGTTTGACCATCACACAGTGTTTTTCTAAAAGAATCTGGACCATCCTGTTTTGCCAGAAGGATTTATGACAGTATTCTTTTTTCTCTAACGATATGCTTGTGTGCCAAGCTTTACGTGACAGAGATTACTTTTGCGATGCTCAAATTCTTACTAAAATGTCTAATAAGCTTGTTTTTCACTGTCCTCTTGCTTACTTTTGTCTTACTTTATTGGGAGTCAGATAACAGAAGGTGAAGACCTTTTCTTCAGGGATACTGACGGTTATGCGAAGGAGTCATTGCTCTCCTTTCTTCAGTGACAAAAACACCCCCACAAATAGCTTACTCCATTTCTCACACGCTCAGGGAATGAGAAAATGTTAGGACACATGAATCGGCATCAGGTGTTATGTAGATAATGGAAGTCAGGAAATGGTAAAGGCATTTTCCATGGAAAGAAAGTCAAAGAAAGAGGGTTTAACATACAATTTACTATGGGAAACAGTCGTGGCAGTATTGTGTGCGTGCGTGTGTGTGTGTGTCTACATATTCAGTATACAATATGTACACAATCGAAGACATTTTTCCAACAGCTTTATGAGAGAGTAGTGGGGAGTCCCATTACCGCAGTTTCAAGGAGGCGGAAAGACGTCAAGTTGGAAAGGTGAAGGTCCCTGCCGAGGGCTACCCAGCAAACAGGCACACGCTGGGACACTAACACGGAGCAGGGCTCTCACTGGGCCCAGTGCCCCTTCTACCCCATCGTGATGCCTCAGCACCCGGCCTGTTTCGCAGAAACCAGGTAGAGAAGATGACACTCTGGTTCCAGAAAATGACTCAGTGACCAAAGACAAGTGGACACGGAGAAGGAGGCAATGCTGATTTTGTTCCAACGCCGTGCCCACGGCTGCGGCTGACTCGGTGACAGTAACCAGGCCTCAGTGAGGTACCGGCCTGCGGACGCGGACAGAACAGCAGCAGTCGGGAGGCCTGAGCACTGTGAGCAAGGCCACGTTCTGGACTGGATTAACTGCGGAACATTAAAGACCAGCTGCTGCCGGTCTGACTCCTTCTTAAAGCATTATCTTTAATTAGTATTATAAAGTACTTCATAAAAATGTTTACCTGATACTGTTGAGAACTTTGTATAAAGTTTATCGGAGGCTCGCTTTGTTTACTCTTCAACCTTAAAATGTTATCGGCGTATCCCCAGCTCAGGATGGCTGACCACTGAATGTCGGTACTGTTCATGCTTCTCACACCTCAGAAGGAGAAATACTCGTATCAGATTCCCGCTGCTCAACTGTTACTGACAGCCCCCCCAGAACGGCGGGTTAAAAGCTGAAGTTTACGTAGCAGAACACAGTATCTTTCCAGTGCAAATCATCTTCATATTCCTAAGATGGACCGATTTAAATTAGTTTTATTCCTTTAATGCTAATGGGATTCTAAGAGTGGAACTGTATTCCTTTTCACTTGTGATCCTTTGGCTGGGATTTGATTTAGTACTAAAATGTCTGTTAAAGAATTTTTATAAAAGAAAATGACAGTCAAGCTTACTCTATTCATGTTCTATGACCCTTTTACTTTTAAAAATAAATATAAACTAGGGACGCCTGGGTGGCCCAGTCGGTTAAGTGGCTGACTTTGGCTCAGGTTATGATCTCACAGTTGTGAATTCGAGCCCTGCATCAGGCTCTGTGCTGACAGCTCGGAGCCTGGAGCCTGCTTCAGATTCTGTGTCTCCCTCTCTCTCTGCCCCTCCCCTGCTCATACTCTGTCTCCGTCTGTCTCAAAAATTAATAAGCATTAAAAAAAAAAAACCTTAAAAATAAACATAAACTAGATACTACTTAAACAACTTCGTAGACACAGCTTGTGGAAGAATCAGTGTGGACAACCATCAATACTAGAAAGAGAACAGCGAGACCCTAGAAACCTGTCCTGGGAAGGGATCATTCCATCCCTGCCAGGACTTTGCACAGCAGACTTTGATTTAACGAGGGTCTGCTCTTTTTCTCTTTTTTACAACATAGTTTTATGTCTTTTGTGGATAAAGATTTGGACATTCTGACATCCCTTTTCAGTACTAATCAAAATCTCTGCTTGTTGCTATGCTGAACATAGCTAATGCAGCATAAATGCCATACCCGGTACTGCTCCTGAAATGTGGCTTGCTTAAGTCCTTCATGGAGACACAAGGTGCTTTATTTATTGCAGCACCTAGCACCATGAGTCCACACACAGACGAGTAAAACAGATAAATATTTGTTGAAAGAATCAATAGCACAGTGAAAATGCAATTCACAGATTGGTTTTGTTTTGTTGGATATAATACCAAATGTTGACGTCAGTTTTGCAATAAAGGAACAGGAACATACTCACTTAATATAAGCTGCTCTAAATACAAGCTGGTAGGGAAAGGAACCACACTTCGGGAGTCTCGGGGCCTCTCAAATGCTACCATAATGCCTGGCATCCTGTGAGGACTCAGTAAACCAAGTGCTCGGTGAATGAGATACATAATAGCGCCGTTCCTAGTTTCTCATTCCAGCACTTACAAGGGGCATCACTTTTTTTTTTTTTTTTTAAGAAAAATAAACTTCTCCTTACAGCAGTTTGTAAGAAAATGGCCTTTTCAGCATGCATAGGCTTGGACTCACGCCCCAGAGATTGACACGGCTGGCTCAAATGGGACCCAGGCAAGTATGGTTTGAAAAAAGCATCTCAGGCAATTCTGAGACACAGTTTACAAGTAATAGGCCTGTCCTGGGTTTAGGATCATCCAAAGGATCTCACTGTATTATGCATGTGGAGGTCGGCAAAACCACACAGTGATGTGATGAAAGGGCGCAAGCCCGCGCAGCTGTGAGCACACGACCTCACTCTCATGGGCACGCTGAGCGCTCACTCCCACAAGGCCGCTGTGGGCTGTGGTGTGCCGGGCGCAGCAGTGAGCGCACACGGTCCCTGGGCCCAGGGCGTGCGCTTACAGCCTGATGGGCATTTACTAAGCACTTAGAATGAGGCAGGCACTGTGCTAATCATTCCCTGCATTATCTCATTTAATCTTTACAGCAAATTACCCTGCGAAGTAAACCCTTTTGTTATTCCCATTTTATAGATCAAAAGCCAGGATTCAGAAGGTTTGGGTAACTTTGTCAAGGTCAGACAGCTGCTAAGTAGCAGAGCGGACACGCAAACTCAAGGCGCTGTGCCTCCTGAGGCCATGGCCGGACCTGTGGTGTTCCCTGCACGCACCTAGATGCCGGCAAATCCCAAACGGGATCCACAAGGAAGCAAAGCGTAATCTGAATGCACACAGCTGTTAAGGGCACACTCACTAAGGGCTCTGGCTGTAATGGCACAAATTAGGTAGGCTGACGATCACATGTGACGTATTTTAGTTCATCATGTTAAGCGGTAACACCAGCCCTTTCTCTTCTGCTCAACAGAGACCAACTTCAATCCACTCTAATTACTTTTTTCAAGGGAAATTATTCAGACATTTTGGTACTGTAAGTATTAGTAGCAGTAAATTAATTTGTAACACACCTCACAACTAACTGTAACATACTAGTGAAAATAAACCACTGCTATTACAGCAGGTATGATGAAACAGATTTACCGTCCCCTACTAATTCACTAAACTGAGACAAAATGATACGCGGCCCCTCTTCTTACTAACAAGCATAAAGGCAATCACTGATTCTATGATACAGACGGGGTTAAGTCTAAAAGGACTGTGGTCCAGCCCGCACACTTAGTTTCTTTCAGTGACCTCTGTTCGGCACGGACGCCGCATCTCGTAACGCAGGGCTGCACCGCCGGAAGCCAGCTGCGCGGACCCCAAGGAGCACGGCATCGATCTAGTCCACACGCTGGCTTTTAGGTGAGTCCGCACACGCCTGCTACGAACAGATGGGCGCCCCAGTCATCCATTCTCGTGCCCAGGGAGAGTTCTTTCATGCTGAACGGAATGGTGGATCACAGTAACCACGAAGTAACTACAGCACTTTTCCATGCCTTGCTGTTAGCGAGTGCACGGAGGCTGAGAAAAGGATTGCTTTCCAGGCACCGCCTATTTTTAAGACCTATTTTCAAGGCTGTCATGACCTCCTTGTTTTGTTTTGTTTGAATCTCATGACTTTTCCTTCTGAGGTACTAGATTTGCTAGTCTCTTCTGGGATTCAAGGGCCTCAAAAGGTACATTTCTATAAAACTGATGTTTCCATCTTGTGAGTATAACCACAAGATGCTTGTTCTTGGCTTTGACTCCTCCTCCTATTTCAAATGGCACTGCATTTGGCCCCTGTTCTTCCCCCCATGTGGTATGTTTAATTCCTACTTTGCAATAAATAACCACACACTTGAATGATTTTCACCATGGACTCAAAACTTAGAAATAAAATAGTAGCACAGAGGAGCTGGACACAGTCAAATCTCATGAGACAGGCAGCAAGAATGTTTCCTTTTACCTTGCTCTTTGCTGTACGTCATCAGCAGACAGAAATTCTGGGACAACCCACAGACGGCTCTGGTGGGCAGAGCCTGGAGAGAACCGAATCTTTCTCCATGGGGCTGGCTGAAGCAGACCACAGGTACCGGAGCACTGGGAGAACCCACATACTCTCCCCACTTCAAGCCTTTTATCCAAGACAGAGGGCTCTAGAAGGAAAGGAAAAAGTCAGAGGTAGGAAACATAGAATGACTTCTAACTGAAATTCTGAACAAAGAGTAAGCAACCTGATTACTTCCGTAGGCAAGAATTATTTTCTACTTTTTTACTGCTCCATGCTTAGCATATAGAATCTGTGTTCCTTGTTGCTACTGGCAGGGATGACAGTACAGACGGAGCCCCAGTCCGCGTGTAGCTAGGTCCTAGCTGGGCTGAGGGGCAGACGAGAGACAGACAGACGTACGGACAATATGGCAGGTGGTGAAGCTCTAGGAAGAACAGCGGAGAAAGGGAAGCGAGCAGGGAATGAGAAAAGTTGCTGTCGTAGATATGGAATCAGGGGACTGAGGAGGGGACATCTGAGCAGAGATGGGAGAGAGGGGACATCTCAAAGAACTGGGAGAGCAAAGTGGGGCTGTTGTCGGGGAACAGGCCGTCCAGCTGGAGGGAGCGGTGGACGCGTGGGTCTGAGTGGGAATGAGGCGGTGGGTCCCGCGTTCCCGCTGTAAGTGGGTCTATGGCTCAGATCTATGTATCAGCTGCAAACAGCTGATGAGCACTGAGTACTAGTAGATGAAATCGCATTTATTACTTTTCAGGGATGTACCATTAGATTATTTTGACATGGTAAAATAATGGATTCCAGTGAAAAATAATGACCCTGGTAACGATAATTACAGTGATTTGTGAGGCTTCAGAATTTTAAGGGTTATGTTGACAAATAAACATGAAACAAAAAACACAGCTTTCAACTATGAAACACAACTCTGGTGATCTGGTTTTGGCAAAATAGTACTATCATACTGATGTTTTAAATTTGAATTTTACTGGTTGTATCACTTTTGTCTGTGTTCAACATGCACATGTGATATATGAGTAGAAAGAATTTCCATGTGTTATTTATTTTTAATGTTTATTTTTGAGAGAGAGTGAGCACAAGCAGGGGAAGGGCAGAGAGAGAGGGAGAGAGGCAGAATCTGAAGCAGGCTCCAGGCTCCGAGCTGTCAGCACAGAGTCCAACGCGGGACTTGAACTCATGAACCATGAGATCATGACCTGAGCCAAAGTCAGACACTTTATCAACTGAGCCAACCAGGCACCCCTAGAATTTCCATGTGTTCTATTTCCATTGTGTTCTACCTTTAGTATATTTAAGTAACCTTATTTTAAGAAGTGACTGTCAAAACAAGGTCTGTGAAAACCATTCTTTCAATGGGTCACACTTCACCGCAGCTGGGGACATGCTGCTTTATGTCACGTCCAAGATCCTTCACCACCTCCTTCCCTCGCCCTTTTGTTTTCTGCTGCAAACTTTTGCAGTGTTTTACAGTTCAGTCTCCCATCTATGCTGCTTTGATAATGAAGAATTTAGCTGGGGGTTAGAATCCATTTTTCCCTTAAGGCTTGCTTACTTTATTTCTGTATTTCAGAGCAAAAATGATGCCTACTTTCCACTTTCAGAGGCAACACTTCGTCATTAGAGTCTGGGGAGGCCAAAGATATACGTAAGGTTCTCCTTTGATTGTTACCCAAACATTCACACTTCTGGTCAGTGCTTCTGGTGGAAGATGATAACCAAGAGCCTGCCAGGAGTGTGTGCACTGCCACACCCAGGCTCAGACTATCCTCCAGTCCTGGACGGTCCCCCTCCTCTGGTGTGCGGGCGCCTGTGACACCCCTGCCTTGGAAGGCTTTCCCTGGGAATAGCCCTCTGGGAGCTGGCCATCTGAACGGAGCTCCCCAAAGCACTCTCTTGTATCACTAACACAGCACTCACTGCGCATGCAACATCGCTGTTAGTGGCGTGCCCCTGTGCTCAGTGGCGGGTGCACACCTGCCGGCGGGGGCCCTATTCACTGGGTGTACCCAGAGTCTGGGAGAGGGCCTGATATCTCTGGAGTTGGATCCGTTTTTGCCGAATTCTATTCAAATTCAAATGACATACCGGGTAAGTAACTTCTTTGACCTGTTCTCGGGTGTCCCTGAAAGCAAACTGCACTAACAGCCCCACAGCGGCAGGGAGCTCTCCTTCGATGTTGAGCTTGGATCCTGGTCTGCTCGCGTGGGCCGACTGGAACAACTGGCGAGGGGTCTGGCCGTACGTTTTTATCATGGTTTCCAGGGCCCGCCTCTGGACGGGGTCTTCGACGGCAGACACATCCATTCCAAAATACGTCTGAAGAGGAAAAGGGCACGGGAGGTATGTAAAAAGTGAGATTGGCAATGACACCAATGGGGAAACAACTTGTTTTATTCTCTAGGTAGTAGTTTACTCTTCTCTATTTCAATGGAAATGGTTTTTAATTGCGTTTGATCAGTTAGTGATCATGAATGGTCTCGATGAGGTAAGAAGAGAAGTAATTCAATGTTCCTGAATGGGTGAATGAAAATTATGTATCTTGATTGATGGGTGCTAACTGTGTATGTTTATAAAAATGATTTTTAATTTAAGACCAAAGAATATAAGACTTCATTTATATGCACAGCAGAGGAAATCGTCAACAAAATGAAAAGGCAGCCTACTGAATAGGAGCAAATATTTCCAAATCATATCTCTAATAAGGGATTAATATCCAAAATATACAAAGAACTCCTACAACTCAACAGCAAAAAACAAAACAAAGTAAAACCTGATTTAAAGATGGGCAGAAAATCTGAATAGATAATTTTCCAAAGAAGACGTCCAGATGGCCAACAGACACATGAAAAGATGCTCCACATCCCTCATCATGAGGGACATGCAAACCAAAACCCCAGTGAGCTATCCCCTCACACCTGGCAGAGTGGTTCGTACCAAACAGCCAGGAAACAAGCGTGGGTGAGGAGCCCCTGTATCTCGCTGGTGGGAACGTAAACTGGTGTAGCCATTATGGAAAAGAGTATGGAGGTTCCTCAAAAAAATTAAAAATGGAAGTACCATATGATCTAGAATTTCACTTCTGGGTGTTTATGTGAAGAAAACAAAAACACTAACTTGAAGAGATAACTGCACCCCCATGTTCACTGCAGCATTATTTCTAATAGCCAAGCCGTGGAAACAACCCATGCCCATCAATGGATAAGTGGATGAAGAAAATGTGATACACACACGAATATTATTCAGCCACACAAAAGAATGAAATCCTGTGACAACACGGATAGAGCTTGAGGGCATGATGCTAAGTGAAATAAGCCAGAGAAAGCGAACTACCATATGATCTCAATTATATGTGAAATCTAAACAAACAAATGAAGAAGCAAAAAACAAAAAAAAACTGAACTCAGAGATACAGAGGACTGACTGGTGGTTGTCAGAGGTGACAGGGAGGAGGTGGGGGTGAAATGAGTTAAGGGGGGGGCACAAACTTCTAATTATGAAATAAGTAAGTCCCGGGGATGTCACGCATGGCATGGTGACTGCAGTCAGTAACACTGTATTGCACATTTGAAAGCTGCTAAGAGAGTAAATCTTAAAAGTCCCCATCACAGGAAAAAAAATTCTATAACTCTGCATGGCGATGGTTGCTGATGAGACTGTGGTGCTCATTCCATATTATATATACCAAATCATTATGGTGAACATCAGAAACCAAGATAATGTTACATGTCAGTTATGCCCCAGTTAAAAAAAAAAAAAAAAGGAAAACCAAATGAGGTCTTTCTTTGGACTTGTCTTTCAGTGAAGACTCATGAAAATATAACCAAGATGCTCTTAATTAGGCTGAGCCAAAATAACAGCTTCTACAGGCAGATTAGCAAGAGGACGCATTTTTTCTGTAGCTGCCTCTCAGGTACTGGTCAGAAGACTAGAGTCAAGGGGTGAGTCAAAATCATTTCAGGAGGTCAACAAAATGGAATGAGACAATGTAACTTTCAGCTTATGGCCACACAGGGGTGGAAGGAAAGGAGAGGACCCAGTCCCGCCCCAATTTTCTCAATTTGTAGAAATGAGGACTAGAAGTTCAAAGCCATTTGTATCAGCCTGAAGTTATGTGAAATCCAATACTCTTATGTTCTCCGACATTAATATGCTCAAAGAAAGATTCTGATTCCTCTTCTCTGGAGACACAATGGCTGGTTCCACAGGATGGTTTTCTGTGGCTAACTCACGCAGAGGCCAAGGGCAGGCCGCCCCAAGATGGGCTGCTTTGGCATACCAGTTATGTTACATGAAAGTTACTTAAGAGACAAGCTGTGCAAGAAGGAGCCCCAGACCCTCCTGTGTCCCCCTGAGGACAGGAACGGTCCTCTCTGGTAGCAGAAGGAAAGAGGTGTCCTTATCACCAGAGATGGGAAATTTAGAGCAGAGAAGGCTGCATAAACAACCCTTGTTACTTTTTACTAACCTACTAGCCTGGCCCAAATTCTGTTTAGAAATCCTTACTAATTGAAGCTCCCAAAGTTAGGTTTTCTTCGTCTTGTCAATCCCTCACAGATTTATTGTCCCTTTGTCTAAAAAGTGTAAAAACTGCCTGCCTTGGTCTTAATTTCATTATTGAGCCTCTGTGTGCACATAATTAAACTTTGGGTTTTTTTTTTTTTCCTGTTAATCTGTCTCATGTAAATTTAATTCCTGCTCGAGCAGGAAGACCCTGAAGGGTAGCAAAAGAATTTTTCATTCCCTTTACTCACACATGCCATCTTGGAGATGTCTATGGATCTCGACTACTGAGGCATATTTCCTTACAAACATAGATATTAGTAAGGAGCCTGGATTTTTGAGGTCTATATCTCTCCTGTTTTCCTGGGATGAAGAATCAGGACTTTCAACACTAGTATCACTGGAACCCAAGCCAAGTCTTTCTGATTTCCATCCTGTAGGCACAAGAGCAGCACATCAATGCCTTATGCCTCCTCAGAGAGGATTAACTTAATACTGATTTCCTGCCCCTGTGTTTGCATTGGAGGTTTTCACATACACTGAAAGTGACTCGAAGTTGGTGGAGAGAAGGCTGTGCTGTCCCTTCAGCCTCCCTCCCTTGGCCATCTTGGTGAGGCTGTCAGTGGAGGCCAGAGGACAGCCTGAAGGAGGCGGAAGCTGGATAAGAAACAATGCCAAGTATCCCATTTTGACTAAAACATTGTAAAGAGGGTGGTGTCCTGATGCTGTCACCCTCCTTAGGGCATGAAGCTGGAGAGAAAGGGGGGTTAGGGCAATAATCAGACTGGAAAAGGTTTGCCACAGTCCTGTTCTTTCTCCCTCAGTGTTGGAAAAAAAAAGACTTTGTGTATAATGTTAAATTATTGAAAAAAAATCATTTGTTTAAAGTGATATAGAGGAAAAGGCAAAAATGAAGTTAAGCACGATGCTGGCAGGTAGTTCAAGTGCGGTGAAAATTCCAGGCTCTTTAATGTAAAGAACGCTACACTTTTCTCCTTCGTGTTGTCGTCCCCTGGAGCCAGATGGGGAGCAACATGCATTTCCTTCGTCATCCCTAAAGCCAGTCATCAGTAGCTGGCTACAGATCTGTCATGTTTTGTGCAGACCCACTTGCATAGCGTAGCTTTTAGCATGTAATCAGGCGTAGCCAATTTCATTACATATGTAGACATAACATTTCTATAATAAAATTTCAAAGATTCTTCAGAAGTTAAATAATCTTCAACACGATTCCCCTCACCACCACTGCCACCACAAGGGATCAAATACTTGTTACAAGTGCTTAGCTAAGCATGGTCATTATTATTATCTTAATGTTTGAGAGAGAGAGAGAGAGAGAGAGAGAGAGAGAGAGAGAAAGAGAGAAAGCAGAGAAGGGGCAGAGAGAGAGGGAGACACAGAATCCGAAGCAGACTCCAGGCTCTGAGCTGTCAGCACAGAGCCCCACGTGGGACTTGAACCCATGAACTGTGAGATCATGACCTGAGCTGAAGTCGGATGCTTAACTGACTGAGCCACCCAGGTGCATCTCAGGATTATTATTTCTAATAACAAACAAATACTAACTAAATATCCAACAATAGGGGATGGCTAAATAAATCATTGTATGGCCCTCCTATGGAATTAATAGATTGGAATTAATAGAAATGGAATGATATATTTGTAAAAAAAAAAAAAAGTCTAGAAAGTGGTTTTGATATTTATTTCTGGATGGTGATATCAAAGTTGATTTTTAAACGTCTTCCTTTTGCAGTCTGTATTTTATATGTTTTTCTAACAAGGCAGAAATGTTGTTTCTGCAGTAAGGACAGATGATGCTATTTCAAAAGAGAACGCGCTTCTAGGACAGTGTGCAGGAAAGCGCTAACGTGGCAGGCCTGCCCTGCTGTCCTTGGGAAGGCCCACTGCAAGGCTGGCCCTTGGCTGCTACATGGGAACACAGGTTTCAGGCGAGTTCCCACCATTTCCTAACTGGTAAGGGGGCTCTCTGTGCCTCACCGGTTTGCACAAACAACGTGCTTCTACGGAACACCTGCTCTCCTTCTGGGAGTCTGGACTTTTAGTACATGTGAGAGAGAGGACTTACATGGCCAGCCATCAATATAAACCCGGGGCTCTGAGTCTCTAATGAGCCTCCCTGGCAGACGACAGCACCCATGTTGCCGGAGGAAGTAAGTGTGTTCTTTGTGATCTTTTGGGAGAAAACTCTTGAAAACCTGTGCCTGGTATTCTCCGGCTTTGTCCCCATACACCTCTTCCTTCTGCTGATTTTGTTTTGTGTCCATCACTGTAATAAACCTTCCCTGACTCTGACTATATGCTGAGTCTTTAAGTCCTCATTCACCCTGGGGACGGTCCTGAGGGACCCCCAGCGGATAGACAGCCTCTTACTTGTTTCTCTTAGATATTTTTAAAGAGCTGAAATCTAAAACCTGAGGAGTCTTGGGGAACAGTTTAATGCTATTGCTAATTCTCTTTGACTTTAAAGAAACAGCCTAACAGCTATCCCTTTATTCAGGTTCTGCCTCACAGAAATGCATAATCTTCAAAGAGTCACTTACAGCAGGATGAAAAACATTGATGGCTTGCACGGAAGCCTTCCCTTTTTGCTTATACCCGAATACCAAGTCGATCCATTGACAGATGTTCTGGGACACGTAGTCAGACTCGAGAGCCTGTCGATGAATGAGGATAAAAAGGCGGGGATCGTTACGCGCCCAAGGAGGGAGGTTGACGTGATTCACCCGTTCACCGTTCTGACGCACACCGAAATCAAAACCTAGAAGAGAAGATTAGTGTCAGTGCTTATCTCCCCAAAGCATGCGTCACTTGGCCCCCTGAGCAGGGTCTTAAGAGTTCCCAGGAACACACATTATGTCCTATCACCAGGAAAAGCAGAAGCAGAGAGAACACTAACATCACTGCTCATTTACTTACTTACCTACTGGTAGAGCTACGTGGGTGAATGCTACCCTAATTATATTTCAGATCTTCCAACTTTATCCTTCCACCACTTTCTATCATGTTGAAAAAATGCAGAAAATCACTGCTCACTAATTTCAGTATTCCACTTGCCAAAACTTCTAATGTATTAAGTGCTTAAATATCTATTCAATTATAAACTTGATTAAAATCGAGGCTTTGCATAAGCATCTCTGAATTATTGGTGTTAACATTATACTAAATTTAAGACTTTATTTAGTAAATATTAGCATTCTGTAGTTTAAAAAATCCAAGTCATACAAAGTATACCCATTCCTAAATGAACTACTAACTTGATGGTGAGTCCAGAGGTCTGTCCTGACATCATTTCTACTAAGCATCCCCGTGGACCATCCAATTACGTCTGCACACTGAATAAGAGCGTTCTTCTATGATGAAGACAAGCTGTTCTCTGATTGTTGGGTAGGGAAGCAAAAGTCTCAGAAGTGTTTATTTTTAAAACTGTCCTAAAAGAAATGTTACAGAAATGTGTTTGTGCTACCTTTTAGGGACAGAAAATCTGGACACCATAACAGAGTAAAAATGAAAAAGGATCTCTTCAAAGCTGATTACGCTCCATATAAAATTAAGTTGCTGTGTGTCTCCTTCTAGATCGTGTGAAAACAGATCTAGAAGGACAGTCGCTAATTTTGGAAGTATTCTGAAATGATATGGTGTGAAATAGAAACCAAGGGCTTATATGAATTAACACGGAGTGAGGGTGGGGGCCTCCCGGAAAGCTCAGCTCATCCCACAGACAGCTGCAGAGAGACTGAAGGGAGACAAGTGGCCAGGAATGTATAGACTGTGTGAGCAGCGTCCGGAGAAGCAGCAGGGATTTACTGACTTCACAATAGCGAAGGGGGCACCTAAGGGCTGAGCTGGGGAGGGGCTGAGAGCGGGGGTCTGCATAAACCCAAATCATTCCCAACTGTCAAATGCTCTGGGGGCACATCACAAGTTGGGGACACGTCACAGAAAGCAGATGACTGGAGGTACGATGAAAGGCTTATGGGAACGCTGATAGGAAGTGACATGATGTACGTCAGAGCAAACTATATTTTCCAGAAACACCTATACCAACACTTGCTGTGTTGCATGCTTTTCCAGAATCTTGCTCCTCCTGCAGCGAGTGGCACAGTCCATCCCTGTCCCTCTGAATGTGGGCGGGCACTTGTTACTACAGTAGGAGTGCCACCACGTGTTCGCCAAGGTTAGAAGAGGCCACGCAGCTTCCGCTTGTCTCTCTCGGGACACTTGCCTTTGGAACCCTGAGTTGTCGAGTAGAATGTCCAAGGCCACCATGCCATGAGGAAGCCCAAACTAGCCCACGTGGAGAGACCACATGGAGAAGCACGGGCACTGCATGAAGAGAGATGCCCACCAGCCCCCAGCCGCTCTGATCCCCTGACTGGTCCAGCTCTGGTCAATCTGAATGCAGACCCTGAGCCAAAAGCACTAAAAGCCCTGGGCTGAGCTGTCCCTGAATTTCTGACCTCCAAAACCTGTAATGATAATAAAATTATTGTTGTTTTGAGGCACTAGGTATTGGAGTTATTTGTTATGAAGCCACAGGTGACTAAAACATACATACAAGAAACCATGGACAGAGAAGACAAGCACCCAAACTGCAGGTGCTGACAGTTCCCGGAGGCGCTTCTCATTTGGGCAACGTTATGAAACGGGCTCTAGGTCATGAGCAATGTGGGTTTATTAACGGCTCCGCAAACAGCTCCAGGGAGGCTAGCTGTGCAGAACTGTGTAGAATACAATTGCAAACAAATCTTCCTAACACTAACTTCTCATCAATTTCATACATTCCTAAAGGCCACATAAAAATATGGAATTAAGTGATGCAGGAAAATGACCCACAAACATCTCTTAAATGGTTACCTGATCTTCTATTAAAACACAGGTATGTTTGGGCAAGATTGTTGGGTCACTGACATCACGGAAAAGTCGATTTTATCCTCTATCCCTTCTGGTATGAGATGATTTTGGTTCGGGTACTTTACTTCTAACTCGGTCGCTCCTCATACACCACTGAGAGCTGGGTTAACTTACCCTGTGCTCGCGGTACATTCATAACTAAAAATTTGGTTTTATTTTTGAGAGAGAGGGGGGGGCGGGGAGACACAGAATCCGAAGCGGATCCGGGCTCTGAGCCGTCGGCACAGAGCCCGACGCGGGGCTCGAACGCAGGAACCGTGAGACCGAGGCCCGAGCTGAAGCGGGGCGTCCAGCGGACTGAGCCCCCCGGGCGCCCGGGCGGTAAATTCACAACTTTTGAAACCAACGAGCATATTATAACCTTTGCAGTCAGAAAGGAGAATAAAGCAATTCCTGTAACAAAAATACATGTTTACAAATACCCTTAATAGTTAAAAGTCACCCATTTCCCACACATATTTAGTCCCATAAAATACTTAAAATTTTCAAGCTCACTTGGAAATAAAATCCTACACTTGGTAAAATAAAGGTATTTCTCTTATTTGGGGATTCAAATAGTAGGACTTTAAAAAGCTACTTTTATTCTTAGAAAATTATAAAATAAGCATAGAAATATAAATTAGAAATGTTTTACACACCTTCACGGTTGACTAAGAATTCTGGCAGATAAAAAAACTCTGGGATAAGTTCTTTGACATCAGTCATGGACTCAAAAGATGAGAGGCGCCAAGTGGTATTTGTAGAATGAAAAGTTCTGTCTGGAATGTCAAAACTTTGATCTACAAAGAAATACAAGTAATACAATTAAGATACAAAGACCTTATTCCATTTGAAGCTTGTTATAATTAATTTACTTCTGCTACTTCCAAAAGATTAAAGTGATGTTCATTTTCTTCTTCCATAGTTCAAAAAAGGTTATTCACGTTCTTGAAAATAAATATTTCTATACATAGTTTGAGACCATATTATAGTATTTTAAATCTGTATTATTTTTTCCTAGTACATATAACTGGATGAATTTAGTTCATTTATTTGTTTAACTGATTACTATCTGTCTCCCCAAGAAGAATTAAAGTCCCATAACAGCAGGAGTCTGGGGTATCACCCACAGCTAGCGCATACTAGGTTCTTGATAATGATTTAATTATTGAATGAACGAATAATAAGGAAGGAAAATTAAAGTTCAAGTGGGTAAAATAGTTTTTTTCCCCATCAGAAAGCAAAATTATCCCTTTACCTTTAATCATTAAGAGTTCTTTTTCTTTCTTTTGTAACTTAAAGAAATTTTTATTTTTTATTTTTTTAATCTGTATTATTATTTTAAAAAAATTTTTAAATTTAATTTTGAGAGAGAGAGAGAGAGAGAGAGAGAGCGCGCGTGTGCGCAGAAGCATGGGAGGAGCAGAGAGAGAGGGAGACACAGAATCTGAAGCAGGCTTCAGGCTCCGAGGTCTCAGCACAGAGCCCGACGTGGGGCTCGAACTCACACACTGCGAGATCATGACCTGAGCCGAAGTCAGATGCTTAACCAACCGAGCCACTCAGGAGCCCCTTATTATTTTTTTAATGTTTAATTATTTTTGAGAGAGAGGGAGACCGAAGGGGAGCAGGGGAGGGGCAGAGAGAGGGAGACACAGAATCTGAAGCAGGCTCTAGGCTCCCAAGCTGTCAGCACAGAGCCTGACATAGGGCTCGAATTCACGAATTGTGAGATCATGACCTGAGCCAAAGTCATATGCTCAACTGACTGAGCCCCCCAGGTGCCCCTGGACTACTGTATTATCTTTTTGCTTTCGTGGTGCGGGGAGGTATTGCTTTTTAGATGTTCCAGCTCTAAGCTAAAGAATGAAGTACCGTTTCCTATAAATGCAAATGAAACTAAGCACAGTCACTCCTTCGTTAAGCTTTTCTGGGGGTAGACCATGAACAATCAAGAATCGAGTTTGGTTTTGCCTTGTTTCTGCCAAGTTATCAGACTTTGTAGGCACAGGGCAGGCCTAGAGCACTGAATGGCATCCAAAGGCCAGCCGCTGAAAACACCGGCTGTGTGGTGCTTCTTAGGAACCATGCTGTACCATCCAAAATGCCTTTGAAGTTGCTGAAATTTTCAACAGATCTTTTCATGTAGAGAATGTCACAAACTAATCTCAGTGTCAAGCAGGCACAATTTTAAAAAGATATGTGAAATTTCTTCCCCAAGTCTGAGCTGCCCTGCCTTGCAACATTTTCCATTACTTTTATTACTTTCTCATCTATTCTGTTGAGTCAGTTGGCTCAGGAGAAAAAGGAACCAATCTAAATGGAATCTAGAAAAATTAAAGGCAATTCTGAAAGGCTGTGGTGGAGTCACAGTATCCAGACTAGACACAGCATCTAGACGGAACCACGGGACCACAGAAGCACACTGAGGATTCTGTGCAGATTTTTACTTTCTCTGTTGTTTCTTAACTTAAAGCAACACTATGAATCCCTATAATCTCGAATGTGCACGTACTAACCTAGTGGTTCTTGACCTAGCACTTCTGTCACCGGGCTACATTTAACAATGTCTAGAGACATGCTTGGTTCTCACAACTGGGTGGGGGAATGGCACTGGCATCAAGTGTGTAGAAGCCAGGAATGATGCAAAATATCCTGTAACACAGGGCAGTCCTCACAACCAAGAATTAATTGCAGCTCAAAACAACTACAGTGCCAAGGTGAGAAACCCTGGACCAAACCAGGAGTCTAGAAATAAATTCAAAAGCCAGCATAAATCATTTGAAGCTAATCAGTAGCAGTAGCTTCTGTTGTTTTATTTTATATATAGATTTTTTAATTTATAGTTTATTGTCACGTTGGTTCCCATATAACACCCAGAGCTCTTCCCCAAAAGTGTCCTACACAATGAAGAAAACAGCATAATAGCAGTATATCTTTAAGAATTAAGAAATTGTAGGGACGCCTGGGTGGGTCAGCCAGTTAAGCGTCCGACTTCGGCTCAGGTCACGATCTCACAGTTTGTGAGTTCGAGTCCCGTGTCAGGCTGTGTGCTGACAGCTCAGAGCCTGGAGCCTGCTTCGGATTCTGTGTCTCCCTCTCTCTCTGACCCTCCCCCACTTGTGCTCTGTCTCTCTCTCTCAAAAATAAGTAAATGTTAAAAAAATTTTAAAAAAGAATTAAGAAATTGTAGTTGATTGGAAATTTTACATTAATTGATTCTTGGGCTGCATGAAAAAAAATGGAAGGAAGTAATAGTTCTCTTATACACCTCAGTGGTCCCAAACCACATCTGAATTGTTCTTTTTTGTTTTGATTGCCACTTTTTTTATAAGGGCATTCACAAATCAGAACATGTTCAGAAGGACGATCAGATAAGTAACAGGTTTGGAAACTAGAGCAAACAAGGATGGTTTCCATGTTAGTTTTTAAAACTCTTCTGTAAGTACAAAAAGTAAGTCTTATTTACTTTTTGTATTCCTTGCAGCAGCTGCGATAAGACCCTGTGGACAGGCGGCTCTCAGCCTGATGTCAAATTAACTGAGGATAATTAGCCTGGGGATAAACAGGATGGAAAGGGAGAAGGGGGACGGGGTAATAATGTTCAAATATTTGAACAGCTGTCGCGTGTGCTTACACAGGGACGAAGCATAGGAGAGCCCCTTCTATCGACCAAGTGGAGACAGTACAAAATGCTCCTCCAAGGGGTTGCATGTGAGTAAACATATCTAAAGAAGTTCAAGAAGAGTTGAGTCAATGTGTGGATGGATGCCAATCCCACAAAGGATTGCGGGTGCCATGAGGAACAACTACAGAGCTCACACCACAGTTCTCAGTAGAAACCGAGAGTATGTCCCTATTTGCACACAAGTCAGTAAATGTGCCTCTAAGTGGTCTTCCGGCCTGCAGGCCACCACTTCAAACACTGAGGTAGATTATTAACTAGAAAGTTTCTATGGTGAAGGTGGCGGTGTGCTTCTTCTCTTCACTAGTCACTTAGAATAAATTACAGTAACATAGTCCCCCGATGTGATAACTTACGTGATCTGAAATAACTCTTAAATTGAACATCTTTAAAAAGTGAATTGCCTACCCTAGAAAAGGGTCGATTTTATGGTATGCGAATTACATCCTAATTTTTAGAAAGTGAATGGCATTTTTATAAGCTTAGACATGTCTAATTTGCAGCTAAAATTTGACACACTAGCAAGGGAACTTGGCTTACGACAGATTTTTTGAAGAGAATTTTACTGAAGGAATAAATAGAATCCTTTCTCCTGTGGTTTGATTAGTCTCAATACATTCTCAGGAAGTATGTCGAGTTTTTTTATTTTTTCCTAACGACTCAACAAGATATTTTAAGTAGTTATAAAATAATCCTTATCTTAAAAATAAGACAAAAACAGAGGAAGGGGAGGGTAGGCGGGGGAGGGGGGTAAGCTAGATGGGAGATGGGCACTGAGGAGGGCACTTGTTGGGATGAGCGCTGGGTGTCGTATGTAAGTGATGAATCACTACACTCTACTCCTGAAACCAACACCACACTGTATGGTAACTGTGTTGAATTTAAATTTTGAAAAACACATTAAAAAAAAAAAAAAACTCCTTACCTTGATAGGCTAAGAACATTTTCGTGAAGGGAGGCATCCTGACCAGGAAGTGGAGCACCGTGCCACTGTTGGAGTAGTGGGAGCCATAGTGGTAGGGCTGCACGGGGGGCATGGGGTCGTCCTCCCGGGCCCCTTTGCGGTACTCCTCCTCCAGGTACTGCGGGAAACAGGGCACCGAGACCGTGGTGGTGAGAGCGCGCTCCACGCAGCGTGGGAGAAGCCTCACTGGTTTCCTTCTCCATCCTCCGCCAGCACCCCTCGGACGCCGCTCTCGGTGGCTGCCCTCCCACCTGTGTCTGGGCCTCGGCCACCTCGAGCGTGTCCTCCTCGGCGCCCACTGAGGCCTGGCCTCTCGAGAAGCATACCTCAGGCCGCACCTTTGCTCTCTTTACATCACAGGAAACCCAGCTGCTCCGCACCGTGCCTCCCAACTAATGGCTTACACTGTCTAAGTCGACCAAGCAGTCAATAAATGAGAACAACCACGGTCACTAGAAACGTCTACATTTTAATAGTGGATTTCAAGCTATAATGCTACATTCTTTAGAGAAATTCTCCAGCAGTGGAAAAGCAACAGCAGTGGAAAAATTGTATCACGTATGGAAATTCATAGATACTAATGTTTAACATTTTATGGCTGTTTTGCAATGTAGTTACACTGAGATAATAAAGAATACAGTGATTTTTCACTACTCCTATCTTCCCATCATGAAGTAGGAAGCTCAACCAAATATTTAATATCTGTCACTATTCTCATCTCCCAAAGCTTCTGTCTGGCTCTGATAACAAGTCAGGTGATAGTGAAATTTGGAGCCACTTCTCCTGGATTCCATAGCACTGCCCCATTTTCAACTGCCAAAGAATCAAGGGTGGCAGTTATAAGATGCTTGGAGAGATCTTTCTGGAAATGTGACAGAGAACAATGTGACTATTAGAAAACTGGTCCAGCTGCTGCTCTCTTGATACTGTTGTGAAGAATGCCGCCTGTGGCTAACAGGTTTTTAAAAATATTTTCCAACAGAATTCCATTAATGGTTCACAGAACTAGATAATGTGTACTTAAAAAAAAGTTTTATTTATTTTGACAGGGAGAGCATGAGCAGGGGAGGGGCAGAGAGGGAGAGACAGAATCCCAAGCAGGCTGTGTGCTGTCAGCTCAGAGCCTGACACAAGACTCTTATCCCATGAACAGTGAGATCATGACCTGAGCTGAAATCAAGAGTCGGACATTTAACTGACTGAGCTATCCTGGGGCCCCGATAATTTATCCTTTTCAACTTTAAAATCTGGTAAATTTCTGCTAATAAGCCAATGCATAATTTGCTGAATATGAATAATAAAGAATTGTACATTATAAATCGCTGATAGTTACATAAATAACACTAGGGAATACAAATAACAGGTCTCTGAAAATCTCTGTGATTAAAAATTTTTTTAATGTTTCTTTATTTTTGAGACAGAGAGAGAGGGAGAGAGGGAGAGAGAGAGAGAGAGAGAGAGAGAGAGAGAGAGAGAGAGAGAGAATGGGAGTGGGGGAGGGGCAGAGAGAGAGGGAGACACAGAATCCGAAGCAGGCTCCAGGCTGTCAACACAGAACCTGATGTGGGGCTCGAACCCACGAACCGTGAGATCATGACCTGAGCTGAAGTTAGACGCTTAACCGACTGAGCCACCCAGGCGCCCCTCTGTGATTTTTTTTTTAAAGGAATATAATTATATATGAGTATATCAATGGACTATTTATTAGCTTCCAATTTATGCCACAATGAGTGTATTTCTTTTTCTAGCAGAGTGTTTTTAGAGAACTGAGACAGATAATAATGTTTAAAATCAAACAATGATTTCTGGGTGTCTGTCAATCAAAGCACTTCAAGAAGGGAAAAATAGAAAAATCAATACTATCAATTAAAAATTAGGTAAAACACCAGTCTATAGAATAAAACTTGAGTTTTCACTTACCAAAATATGAGGAAAAACTAAACCTACCTTGTATGTGTCTACATAACGATCTTCTTTTTCTTTATATTGCACAGCTATCGGCTTAGAGAGATTTCTACAAATGAAGAGATGGTAGAAAAATATGAAGTGTTTTGATACTGTCAGGAGGAAGCTGCCTACCCATCTGCATCCCGTAAGTAAATCAGTGACCCACAAAAACTGGGCCCTTACTTTAGTGCTCACACATGTTGCTTTGCAACTAACAGTCATCTTTCAAAACCATGATTTAATCAACTGATATAAGGTGGAATTTTTCTAAACGGATCCAACCAGACTGGGGATTCCTGACTTATGAGTAACGGAGACAAGAAGAGCTGTCCCTCCTCCTCTCCCCGCTTCCTCTGCTCCTTCCACAGTCACAACTGACGCTGCCCAGAGCAGCGGATTCCTGCCCTGAAGTTCCTGTGCCCATTTTCCAGACCTACACTTGTTAGGGAGTGAAGACGAAAGGGCAGTTTGGACGGGAAATATGATCTGTTATTTGATGATTAGACCAGTTACTGAAAATTGAAGAAACGACACTTAAAAAAATATTTTTAAATTTTATTTTAAGTGGACTCCATGCCCAATGTGGGGCTTGAACTTATGACCCCGAGATGTAGAGTCACATGCTCTACTGAGCCAGCCAGGCACCCCAAAATGACACCTGTGTAAAATGATCAAGTGGAAATTCGGAGGGGGAGTCGTGAAATAAGCATTTTGCTATCTGATTCATAGCCAGGGACTGACATGACAGTTCACAGCGTAGAGCATGTCTGCACGTGTGTAGACGTACGTGTCAGTGCTGGTGTTCACGCAGCATCAGGGAGGTGGGAGCCCCCTGCGATGAATCCTCACTTTTACAAGCCACGGGGTCAAGGTGCATCCCTGCGCGGCATTTGAAAGAGCAAGAGGGAAAGGGCCAACCAGGGAGAGTGGGCTCCCTGGCCGAGGAGCCAGCTGGTCTGGCAGGGGGGCGGCCACCTGGAGTCTCCACATCGGGCTCCGTGGCCACATCAGCATCCGGATGTGCCCTGGTTTCAGGAAGTCAACCCGGGTCTGCTTAGCCGGATACTAATGCATCTATTTTGGGGGGTGATTATTTCCTAGGGATAGTGAAATTTGTGATACTAAACACTAATTTTACTTTTGAGAATTTTCTCACCCTAAAAAAATTGTTAAAAAGTAAAACAGTTTTATAGGATAGATGCAAATTCACATCACAAAATAGGAGAAATCATGTTTAAGATCCAGGTATGCAGCTTTTTCTAAATAGTGTAAATAGAGTTTTTGTTTTTGTTTTTTTGTAACACATGTAATACTGTTGTGGTTGAAAAATTAGAAATTACTGATAAGTAGACAGAATAACCCCCAAAATCAGCTATAAAGCTATTATTCACAGGTAAAACACTTTGGTATATACCTTTCCAGATGTTTTTTGGGTTATCTGTCTATGTATACTCATATTTAGAATAAAAATAACACCTTTCCCCACCTATATTATGTATTTCTAAAATACCATTTTTTAAATATTTTTTTAATGTTTTATTTATTTTTGAGAGAGAAAGAGACAGTGTGAGCAGGGGAGGGTCAGAGAGAGAGGGAGACACAGAATTCGAAGACAGGTCCAGGCTCTGAGCTAGCTGTCAGCACAGAGCCCAACGCGGGGCTCGAACCCACAAACCGCGAGATCATGACCTGAGCCGAAGTCAGATGCTTAACCGACTGTGCCACCCAGGTGCCCCTCTAAAATGCTATTTTTAATGGCAGCAACAAAAAGCAGTTGATGCAAACCTAGTGTGGGGGATTTAGGTTGTTTCTAAGTTTTGGCTACTTAAAAACAATGATGTAAGGACTATCCACATGGATAAATGTTTGCATGGAGGGCCAAGCACCATCGGCAATGAACCGGAGAGTTCTTGCCCTTGTGAAACTTACTTCCAGTGGGAATCTTTCTGGTAAAGTACACATTCTTAAGTATTCCTAAGAAAAAAGCCCCAGAAGTTAAATTGATAAAACAGAGTATGCACATTTGAAGAGTTCTTTGGCTGTATACTGTCAAATTGCCTTCCAGAAAGTTTGGATCTATTTATACCAGTAGCATATAAAATGTCTAAATGTCCTTCAGGAGCGTATAAAAATGACTGGAAAATAACAGGCTACTTGCTATTTTTTTAATTGACAAAGATATAAAACTGAATCATTTCTTGAAAACTATCTTAACTAGGACTACTTTTCAGTAGTTATAATTAAAATAATATATCAAGTAGAGTATTTGGAGTCAATTTTCCTTTAAATTACAGAAAAGAATTTTTTTTTTAAATGAAATCACCAGAATATTTCCTTATCAACAAGGGCTATTTGGTTACTCTGAAATGTAATCCATTCAGGAAAGCAGGATAAATGCTTAATTGTTTTGCTTTATTTATTTAAAATTTTTTTTGAAGTTTATTTATTTTTCTTAGTAATCTCTACCCACAATGTGAGGCTCGAACTCACAACCCCGAGATCAAGAGTCACATTCTCCTCTGACTAAGCCAACCAGATGCTCCTTAATTCTTTTGCTTTGTTTGACAAATTTTAAAAGTAAGGAATTGGTGCCTATAACTAGGCCCAATGGTGACCAGTAAACTTGTTTGGGGGGCCTTTAAAAAGTATCATTATTAACTTAAGTGCTCTTTTTGTTTAAATGTGTCTTAATTGATCGTAGTCATTATTCTCTCTGATGCTCAGATTGTTCTGTCTTTGGCAGTGAGATCCACTTATGGTTGGCTCCTGATTCCTTTATTTATTTATTTTTGATTGTGGTAAAAAACACACAATACAAAATTTACAGTCCTAACAATCCTCAAGTATATAGTTCAGTAGTGTTGATGTTTACATTGTTGTCTAACAGATGTCTAAAACTTTTTCATCTTTCAAAACTCTACACGCACTGAAAACTCCCCACTTGCCCATGCCCTGTTCATCCCTGACCCCGGCAACCACTGATCCACTATCTGCTTCTGAGTCTGTCGACCTTAGATAACTCACAGAAGTTGAATCATACAATATTTATCTTTTTGTAGCTGGCTTATTTCACTTGGGACAATGTCCCGAAGGCTCATTCCATGTTGTAGCAAGTGACAGGACCGCTTTCCTTCTTCAGGCTAAATGGCATCCACTGTGTGTGTATACTGCATTTCCCCTGTCCATCCATCCATAGACAGACACTTGGGCTGCCTCCCCTATTTGGCTGTTGTGAATAATGTTGCAATGAACTTGGGTATGCAAATATGGCTCCCAGGTCCTTCTGACAAGACTGTATTAGTTTCTTTGCTTTCTGACACAACAAATATCCCACGCTCATCTTGTATGTCTTCTTCTAAAAAATGCAGAAGAAATGAGAGAATTGGAAATCACCATTTTTTAACCCCAAGTGAAATAAATGACTCCAGAAATAATCAGCAATGACAGAAACCTGTCACTGGAATGGAATGGAAGCCTGTTCAATGGAAGTTCAATGGAAGCCTGAACTACTGGGTCAATCTGAGCATCACTCCAGTGGGATATCATGTGTCTCCTGACACAGGGCCTTGTGAAGTTCACACCACCACCTATAAAGGATTCTTGCCAAAAAAAGGTTGAACCTCAATTTAAGCAAGGCTTTGGAGCTAATGTCCAGTCACTAGGAAATACATAGGCTAAAGGAAGAAGTACTAACATGGGAATGGGGGGTATCCTACAAGATAGATGACCTGTTTTGGTTTTTTTCAACAAATCAATGTTAGGAAAAAAGAAAGAAAAATACATACGAGAAAACAAAGGCTTATTCTAGACGTAAGTCTTTAGAGACAGAGCAACCAAAGGTGATATAAACAAATCAACTACAAAAAAACATCTTCCATATATTGGGGGACATAGGAAAATGGACTGGGTATTGGATGATGCCATGAAATGACTGTTAATTTTCTTAGATCCGGTGATGGCACTATAACGTAACAAGTAAGAAAACGTTCTCTATTTTCTTAAGAGATGTGTACTGAAGAACACAGGAGTAACATGACAAGATGTCTGTGATTTGTCTTCAAAAGAAAAAAAAGAGATGATACAAGTTTGGTAAAAATCTTCGTAACTGTTGAGTTGCGGTGATGGACAGATGGAGTTCATTGTATATTCATTCTACATTGGTGCATGGTTGAAAATTCGAATAGGACTTTAATGAAATAAAGACAGCATATGACAAAGCTAAAGGTGATAATGTGTTTAGTTACCTGTACACTGACGGATCGCTGAGGTCAAGGGTCTCACTAACATAGTCAGCAAGTATGAACGGGAACACTGGATACTGCATGAGATCGTTGAAGGATCGGCCGGCATGTTTGTTTAAGTGAGTCAAATACTCAAAATTCGTAATTTGTCCAGTATACCATAAATTGGTCAGGGCGCTGATGTTGCCATATTCCAGGAGATTAGGGAGGTTATTTGTTAGTACACTGTGGTACACATCATCACGGACCTGCGAGGGGAGGAGAAAACAAGCCAGATTTTCTTTCAGGCTACTGCCACTTTTCTCCAAGGATTACGCACGTCACTCATCTCAAGTCCACCCAAAAAATACTTGTTGCCCAATTAACATCAACTGGTGGAGAACTGAGATTCAACTCTGGATCTTCCTCCAAAGGCTTGGCTCTTCACCATTATGTTTTGCTGCCGGAGAAATTAGTTAATACGAAGGTAAGAAAAAGTTTGTATAGAAAAATCACTTATATACAGATCCTGAAAAAAAAAATCAATAAAGAATAAAGAAGAACCTTCACCTAAATACATGCAACACGATGTCGTAGAAAGAGCATGGTCTTCTTTTACTTTAATGTTTATTTTTCAGAGAGAGAGAGAGAGAGAGCGCGCGCGCATGCACGATCGAGTGCACGAGTGGGGGAGGGGCAGGGAGAGAGATGGAGACACAGAATCAGAAGCAGGCTCCAGGCTCTGAGCTGTCAGCACAGAGCCCGATGAGGGGTGAACCCAAAAACCCTATGAGATCATGACCTGAGCCGAAGTCGGACGCTTAACCGAGACAGACATGGCCTGATCTCCAGCTTGAAACCTTTATGCTATAGTTACCACATCTGTAATACGGGAATAATAATATTTATCTTATGACAATGAAATAAAACATCCTATGTGAAATTGGATATTTGATTTTCACTACTGATTGAAAACTAATATATAGTTTTTCTTTTTTTAGAGATTCACAAAATTTGTCACCAAAAAAGGTAATCTGAATTTTTTTAAGGTAATGAAATGATGATTTGTAATAAATGGTAAAAAAAAAAAAAAAAGACAGACAAGCCAGGCCTTTACTAAAAACAAATCTGAAATATCCATCTTAAATGTGTATATATTTCAGGCATAGGAATGAGAGCCACAGATGTGGCTAACCAGAGACAGAATCAGAGTTAGTGAGGAGAACGAGAAAATGTAGCTACGGTTCTCGGACACAGGCAAGATGGCAGAGTGTTGAAGAATCTACACCTCAAATTGTTTCACAGCAACGTGAATGTACTGAGCACTTCAAATGGTTAACACGGTCATTTTACTTTACATATTTTTTAACAAAATAAAAAGAATAGGTTCAAGGGAAAACAAACAAAAACCCTAAACCTGTAGTTTAAATCTGAAGGCTGCCAACTTGTAAAGCTAAGGCGGACAGAGGGGAATTTATGACAGATTGCGAACCAAGCCCTGAAAGAAAAAGGACACATTCATTCATATGACAAATATTTGTCAAGCACCTACATACACGTGTGTTCAAGCTGCTGGAGTCACAGCACTTAAGAGCTCTTACATTTTTTTTCGAGAGACATGTTGGATGTTATTAAGTCCTACAGAGAAAAGCAGAGCAAAGAAAAGGAGACTTGGGGGTAGGAGTGACAGAAGGGTTACTATTTTATTAAGAGACTGGTCAGGGAAGGTCTCTCTGATAAGGAGACATTTGATCGTGGAATCTGAAAAAGTGGATTTCAAAAAGGAAAAACATTCCAGGCAGCATTCCAGGGATCAGTAGTAACTGCAAAGGCCCTGAGGCATCAGTATGCCTGGTCAAGGAAAATACAGTTACTGTGGATAGAATGATAGAAAAAGAAGGTGAGTTAGGTAACAAGATACCAGATTACTCAGCACTTCATTCAGCTATTTCAAGGACCTTGGCATTAACCAAGTGATTAACAGGAAGTGATAGGAGGGTTTTGAGCAGGGGGATGGCATGATCCCACATACCTTAGCCATTGTGTTGAGAAGAGCCTGGAAGAAGGGGGAGCATGCAAACAGGGAGGACAGTTAGAGGCCACTGTAATGATTTAGGCAAGATGATGATGGTGGCTTAGACCAGGGTGGTAGGTGGCGGCGTTAAGTGGTCAGATTCTGGACGGACTTTGAGGGGAGAGTCAGCAGGACCGATGGAGTAGGTGTGGGGCATGAAAGAATAAGAGGAGTCTAGGATAATATGAAAATCTTGGGCCTGGGCAATCAGAAAGATTAGAGTTGTCATCTATTGAAATGAGGAAAACTGCAGACAGATTTTGAGGTGCGGAGCTTAGAAATTCAGTTCTGGACACATTTAATCTGACGAGATTGGGCACGTTCAGGGTGGCGTGGCCGTGGACTGCATACGGTTCATCTGAGATGCCAGTCTGACTTCCAGGCAGAGATGCCAAGTAGGGAGCTCAAGTATTTGAGCGCGCATTCCGGGCATTCCCAGGAGATGTTCAGGGGGCGATACAAATTTGAAAGTTGTTACAATACGGGGAATATTTACAGTCACAAGAGCAGATGGGAAGAGACGAGGTCTGCGGCATGAGCCATGAGACACTCGGAAAAGCATCTGCAAGGAAGACTGAGAAGGAATGGCCTTAACCCAGAAGAAGAGCTGA
Source organism: Cryptoprocta ferox (assembly GCA_028646485.1). Taxonomy (NCBI): domain Eukaryota; kingdom Metazoa; phylum Chordata; class Mammalia; order Carnivora; family Eupleridae; genus Cryptoprocta; species Cryptoprocta ferox. The sequence goes on from CM053561.1 coordinate 6,046,341, forward strand.
GGGGAAGTGATGACCTAGAAACCTAGTGGGAAGGGTTATTTTTTTTAAGAGAGAAAACAATCATCAGTGTCAAATGCTGCATCCTGAAGCTGGGAGCCGGGAGCCGACTTTGGATGCTGGGTCTCCTTCTCTCTGCCCTTCTCCCCCTCATTCTCTCTCTCTCTCTCTCTCTCTCAAAAATAAATATTAAATTAAATTTTTTAAAAAATGCCGCTGATAGATCAAGTAAAATGAGGACTAAGAAATACAACCGTAGGGTTTAGCGACATGGAGGTCACTCGTGACCCCGACCAGAGAAGGTATAGGTGAGGTAGCGAGAAGAAAATCTGATTGGAGCATTTCAAAAGAGAACTGGAAGCAATAAGTCCACACAACTTTTTCCAGACGGTTTCTATGAAGGACAGCAGGCAACTAGCAGCTGGAGGGACGTGAGGGTTCAGAAAGCGTTTGGAAACAACAGAATCTACTCTCAGGTTTAAATTACTCTTCTCAGGCTGTTACCCATTCATTTGCTTTGTACAGATACAGTCACTTTGGAGAATGTGACTTTAATACAGTTTCGAAGGACAAAACTAATTCTAATATAGCCAAGGGTTCGCTGTAATTGGGACTAAGAAATCAGGCAATTTTTATTTGCTGTTAGAAACGGAGTCAAAGTTTAAATAAAGTAAACCTTCATAAAATCAGTATGAGTCTAGTTGCACTGGTCCCATGATAGTTTCAAAACTGAGGATCTGTTCCTAAGGCCGAATTTACCTTGGTGGTATCAAATGCTAACAGGAGGGTCCTGCCGTTTGTTAAAAAGATTTCTACAGCGTTGTCTCTCAACTGCCACCAACGCTTGTGAACTTCTTTAATCTCCTCATATGTCCAGGAAAATGATGCTGGTTCCAACTCTCCCTGAAGGCTCTGAGACAAAGGAAAGAAATGAAACTGTTTGCTTTACATGAAATATAAATGACCGTTGCAATTTTAGATTTTTAAACATCTCAAAATGAAATAAAATGTCTTCCTTTTGTGGCAAGAGGGCAGGGAAGATTCCCTGAGCCACCCCCTCCCCACCCGCCCACCACAAGACACTTCAAAATGCGGGATAAAAGTTAAGGAATTAAAAATATATGGACTTTATTTTTGTAGGGCAGTTTTGGGTTTGCAGAAAACTGAGCAGAGTGTAGAGAGCTCCCATGTATGCCCGGCCCACACTCAGAATCTCCCTGTGATTGCCATCTCCCATTAGTGTGCTTAGCCTGGTGCCTTCGTAATAACTACAAAGCCAATACTGAATACATTATTCTTAACTCAAGCCCACAGTCTGCATTAGGGTTTGGGCTTGGTGTGATGGTCCCATGGGTTTTGACTAACGTTTACTGCAATGCACCCACAGTTACAGGCTCAGAGGTCCCTTGTGCCCCCCCTACTCACCCGCTCCCCCCTCCTCAAACTCCTGGCAGTCACTGATCTCTTTCCCGTCTCAGAGTTCTCCCTTCCCAGAATGTCACATGGTTAGAATCATACACTATGTAGTCTTTTCAGACAGCCTTCTTTTAAAGCTGAGCTTGCAAGAAGTAAGGGAAAGTGAAATCCCCAGGAGCCAAAAGTAGCAAGAAATTTGAAAATCAGCAATGAGGCAGAAGTGATACTGTGGCAGGCTGGCTGTGTGTGTCCACGTGCCCACGCACGTACGCACACGCCCCAGGTTTAGAAACTGAGTGATTTAGGTTAACATCCACTTGAAGAAAGAAGATGAGGCCTTGGAGTTCTCTGGATCAGAGTACGGAAGTGGAAGTACATCAGAAATCTAAAACCATTAAGGGACATTTTCCCGATGACAGACAAACACATGTGTCCATCAAAAGAGGAATAAGCAGGAGCTTGTCTCTTTTGGCCCGGGCTCTGGGGAATAGAAAACAGGCCTCTCCCTGAAAATTCACAACTGCTCGCTGGTTACAACGAATTTATACATTTTTGGGAATTTGTCTAGGTTTATATAGGTGCAAACTTAAGCCTCTACTCACCGAACTTTCAACTGTATCAGAAGCATTATCTTCCACAAAATACATTCCACATTTACCTATAGAAAGTTAAGGGATATGAGTTTAAAACTGTATGTGCACTATTATCATTTATGCTTATAAATATGACCTCCAGAGTCAATTGGCCTGAATTAAAATCCCGGCACCCAGAAACCGTTCCTGTCACTCAATAAATTTATTTTTTTTTAATGTTTATTTATTTTTGAGAGAGAAAGACAGAGCATGAGCAGGGGCGGGGCAGAGAGGGAGACACAGAATCTGAAGCCGGCTCTAGGCTCTGAGCTGTCAGCACAGAGCCCGACGTTGGGCTCAAACCCATGAATGGTGAGATCATGACCTGAGCTAAAGTCGGATGCCTAACTGACTGAGCCACCCAGGCGACCCTCAAGGAATATTTTTTTAAAATATTTTTATTTATTTTTGAGAGACAGAGAGAGACAGATCATGAGCAGGGGAGGGGCAGAGAGACAGAGGGACACACAGAATCGGAAGCACGCTCCAGGCTCTGAGCTGCCAGCCACAGAGCCCGACGAGGGGCTCAAACCCACAAACTGTGAGATCATGACTGAAGTCGGACGCTCAACCGACTGAGCCACCCAGGCGCCCCTCAATGAGTATTTTTTAATGGTATCCATGAGATTTTGGACAAGTTGTTTAACTTCTTTGTGTCTTAATTTCCTTATTAAAAAAGGGGGTGTGGGGTGCTTGGGTGGCTCAATTAAGCGTCTGACTCTTGATTTCAGCTCAGGTCATGACCTCATAGGTAGGGAGATCGAGCCCTGTGTCAGGTTCTGTGATGATGGTGTGAAGCCTGCTTGGGATTCTTTCTCTCCCTCTTCCTCTGTCCCCTCTCTGCTTGCACTCATGCACACACGCATGCTCGCTCGCTCTCTCCAAAAAAAAAAAGAAAAAAAAAAACCCCAAAAACCAAAAAACCAAAAACAACCTAAAATAATTTTTTAAAAGAGGGGTGGAAGGAAAGGACTTTATTTCACAGGGTTAATGTGGGAATTAAATTAGAATGTATGTAAAATGCTCATAGCTAGCGTTTGGCACTCAGTGTTAAAAACATATTGGCCATTTATTATTAGTATTCTTCTTATATTACATACTTGTTTTACTTTCTCACACATTAACTGAAGTCAACTTGTAAACAAATTTTCTGGCAAAAGAGGAATCTTTAATTATTTTTATTTAAACACTCAATAGGCAGAATAGACCTTAAAAGATAGCCCCCAGTCTTCTCTGCTTTATAGGCTGCCTGTTTTTTTTGTTTTTTGTTTTTTTTTTTTTAATAGGCTGCCTGTGTTAACCTGCATCCCTACACCCTGTATCCAAATAGTAGGAATTTCTCTGGGGCTCTGCACGGTGTGCCAGTCACCCTTGAGCACCAAGCACTGTTGGCTTGGAGAAGGGAACCACTCCATCCTCGTGACCACGGGACTCAGTCCTCGCAAGCCTGCAGCTCTGTATCTTGAGCCTTGGAGGCTGTCGCTTCGGCCTACGACTGTCAATTTTGAGGGTGCATCAGAATTGCTGGAGGGCTCACCAAAACGCAGATTGCTGGAGTGCCAGAGAGTTTCTGACTCAACAGGTGTGGGCTGGGCCCCAAGAATGTGCACTTCTAAGAAGTTCCCGTGTGATGCTGATGTTACTGATGTGGATACCAGGCTTTAAGAACCGGCCTGTAGCACCCAAGTTGGTTCTTTAAGGGAACAGACACCGAGTGGTGCAACTTTATCCCTTCCTATCTTGAGGAAAGGATTTCTCACTGAATGTAATTGTACAGATATCCATGGATTGACAATCTTGGCCTTTCAGAAGTACAACAGGGAATCTAAATTATGAACTATCTCAAGGTGGATGTATTTCTTATGCACAGGTTTATCTGTTAAAACAGTAGGCATATGCGTATACCAATAATTCTTCACTTTAAAAATAAAAATTGATATATAATAAAAATAAAAAAAGTAAAAAAAACTTTAATACAAAAAATTTTTGTATTAAATACAAAAACGTATACTTATGAAAAAAGTCAACATTATAAAAATTAAAATGCTATTCATGTGCTTTTTAGAAAATAAGATTGCCATTGCCTCACATTTGTGAGTCATATAAGGTTAGGGCAAAATTACTGATGTGATGTTAGAGAGTTTATCTGATTTAATGGCATTCCGTCAAATAATGCTTCAGATTGTCTAAGAATAAAATAAGGCAGGGTGACTATGTGTGAAACTTTTCAAAATGTGACTTACCTAATAACAGTTCACCAGCTGTCTCTCTAGACGGTGCAACACTGATACATCTTCGATTCACTCTATCAAAACATATATAAAATTACTATGATTAAATGTTTTGACCAATTTTAGAGAGTATATAGTATAAGCTTTATTTATCTAATTAAAGATTTCAGCCCAGTACAATGGAGTTTCTGAAGCATGAGATGTCTTGTCTAAATCCACATGAAAATATTATCTCATATTTTAACATTCTAGTAGAGGAGAAAATGAAATTTTTAGAGAAGACTCATAATTCCTGTGCCATGTATACAGAATATAGGCATTCAGTTTTTTAGAAGAAACTTTAATATTTTATATTTTCTAGTAATTACGCAAACATTGGGTCATGCCTCTGACATTTCAAACACATGAAAGAATCCTAGTATTCTAGGAAAAATGGGATTTAGACGCAGGAAAGTTCTTCTCCTCTTTAGTCAAGGAATTCACCTTCTTTGAGTCTCAGGTTTTCATCTACTAAATGGGCAGGGTAATTATCATTATTACCATAAGGATAATCCATCGTTAACATATGCTGACCCATTTAATACTCAACAATACTCTGGTACTTCGGAGGTCATTCCCTTCCTCATGTAACAGATAGACATGGACACAGGAAGGCTAAGTAACTTGCGCAGGATCAGACAGCTAGTCAGACGAGGAACTAAAATTTGGACCTTTAGTCACTGCATTAGATTGAGTCACACTAAAACCAGCGGCAGCACTACCCATTTCACAGAGACGTTAGGATCGGTCAACTACCAAGATACACGCGTGCAGACAAGGGCCAGAGCACGGTGCCTGAAGCCCAGTGAGTCCTCGCCATCGAGAATGTCTTTTCCTTTTGGATTTTAGGCATTCGACTGTGTCCTCTCTTGAGCCATATTTAGGGTCTTTCCTAAAACCACTGCAATTATCTAAAAAAAATATCACATAAACACTACAATAAACTATTTTTTTAATTAAAAAATGTTTTATTTATTTTTGAGAGAGAGAGAGAGAGAGACACCAGAGTGTGAGTGGGGGAGGGGCAGAAGGAGAGAGGGAGACACAGAATCTGAAGCAGGCTCCAGGCTCTGAGCTGTCAGCACAGAGCCCGATGTGCGGCTCGAACCCACGAACTGTGAGATCTTGACCTGAGCCAAAGTCGGACGCTTAACTGACTGAGCCACCCAGGCGCCCCTACAATAAACTACTGGAGTCTGTTTTAACTCCTTCAACAAAAGAGGGAACATCTTATGGATTCACACTTACCTTATAGACTCACTTGCAGCTTTGTCTTTTACGGTCGAGGAGAAAGAAGAGTGAGTTTTATCTTCAAATAGGAAAGAGAGTGGTGGTTTGAGTATATCTGTTAAGGAAACAAGTAGACATTATCTTTCTTTGACGACCGCAGTTATGTGCTACATTTGTATGCTGAGTCAAGAAGTCATCAGTACCTTCTGATTTCTGTCTATCCCGAAGGAGATACTTATTTGGAATAGTTAAGTAACACCTCTGTAACCGTCTCCTCTCTCGATTTGGTCCTTCTGTCGGATCCAGTTGCCAGGAAGTTGGATAGTAGAGGGGGTCATGCCAGGCTGCCCTGCGCGGGGAAATAAAAGAGTGTTTTAAGTGGCGATCGTACTTAGAGCTTTAAATAAATTCAGTACAAAAATTAAATAATCAAAAGTGATCTATTCAGTTAAAACCCCCAACTGCTCATGTAATTAGGCTAGGGAATGCCTAAACACAGACAAGAGAATAAGATGAAAAGTAAATGTCCTTCTGTCCTGAACCCCTTCCCCGCCTGGAGGCATGCTCTGCCACCAGCTTCTCGTTCCTGATAAATTTTTAAAAAGTTATACCATGACGACTCCGAATGCTTTAGCAACATGTATGCTTCAGTAGTACATTGGCCTTAATATGGCTAAATAAGGAAAATAACCATTTCTAAGTTAAGTTTCTAGAGTTCCCATTTTGTCTACTATCTAATAAATAAGTTGGTTCTATTTTGTAGTACAAGCTGTATTTTTTAGATGTTTAAAAATAAGTTAATAGTTTATTTCAATTTTTAAAAATTGTTTATTTTGAGAGAGTGTACATGGGTGCGTATGTGACTGGGGAAGGGGCAGAAAGAGAGAGACAGACAGAGACAGAGACAGACAGCGAGAGACAGGGAGAGAGGGAATCCCAAGCAGGCTCCACACTGTCGGTGCAGAGCCCACCGTGGGGCGTGATCTCATGAACTGTGAGATCATGACCTGAGCCAAAATCAAGACGCTTAACCAACTGAGCTATCCAGTTGCCCCAAAAATTAGTTAATATTTTAAATGAAAGAATAGAGAACCTTATTGAATATATTTTTAGAAACAAATAAGAGAAAAAAATCACCCTTAATCCTACTACCCTAAACATGCCACTTAATGGTAGAAATTCTTTTCTTTCATTTTTAAAAATTGCAGTTATAATTATTACATACATACATTTCTATATCCTTTCTTCTTTCACTGGACATATTTTAATCTTTATTATCACCATTGAAAATGGGTGACTAATGCAGTGAGTGGGTGCATCATAACGGATTTAGAAATTTTACCATTATTCTATATTTAAGTTGCTTCCAGTTCATTCACTAGCATAAATAATATAGAGATAAAAACCTTTACATTTACTGCCTTTATATATTTTGAATATTTTCCTTAGTACAGAATCACCAAAATAGGAAAACTGGAGCTAGAAATAAAATGTTTATAGGATTCCTGGTACATGCTGTCAAAGCGTACAGTGCCGCGAAACCTCTGACCACGGGCTACGATACACATTTCCTCCTGTTATGGGGATTAGCACCTAAAAAAATTTATAACAGGAAAGGCAAAATATGGCTTGTACCGTATTTTACGGTAATATGGTAATATTTAAAGGTTTTAAAAAATCAAATTAGCCTCTGGCCATATGGAATATTTTCTTATCTGTTTATTAATTCTATTTGTTTTACGTAGAAAAGTGTAATCACGTTTTTTGCTCAAACTTTTTGGATCTTACATTTTACCTTTAAGTTGGCATGAATTTTTAAAACCACAAAAATATTAACTCTTTGGGGGAACCTGGGTGGCTCCCAGGGAGAGAGGGAATCCCAAGCAGTTAAGCATCTGGCTTCAGCTCAGATCATGATCTCACAGCTCGTGGGTTTCGAGTCTCACATCTCTCTCTCTGCCTCTTCTGCGTGCTCTGTCTCTTAAAATAAATAAACTTTTAAAAAAAGTTAAAAAATTAACTCTTTGATTTGCTGAAAATAAATTTTCATGTTTTGCTATTGTTATAGTTGTTAAATACAGTGGAAAAAATTAAAGCTCAAATCTATTTATTTCTTCTTGGTAGTTTCTTCTATTCTGTTTGAGCTTAAAAAGTTATCCACCTGTCAGAGTTGATAAACGCCCTGTTTTCTTCCACTTTATACACTTTATGAGTTTAATTCTTTTGTTCACCTGGAATTTCCTTTAGTGTAAAATGTGTTGTCCATTTTAGCACCCCCAAGTCATGCTAATCAGTTACCTTAACCAAATTTAGAGAATACCTTAATTTTCTTCTCATTATCTGTGATGCATCTTTTAAATTTTATTATTAAAGCCTTACCTAGAAAAAGATCTATTTCCCAACTATCCTGTTTTAGTGATTTCTCTATTCTTCTGCAAAGGTTATATTTTAAAATTAAACTCAACATATAGATTTGATTATCTGGAAGAACTAATGCCTCTCTTTCTCATTATTTCCACCCTTCCCCTTGTCCCTAAGAATTAAAAAAGAAAAAGATTCTTACAGGATTATATAGAGATTTCGTTATTTCACGATGAAATAAATCACAAGTGATTAAACAAAAAATATTTTAACTAATGAAATAATGTTATGGATCTTTATTCTGAAATGAAAATAGTGTTTAACACTAATATATAAAACAAGGTAGCTCCCACTCTGCTTACCTATCATGTGTCAGCTGTTGAATAAGCTCTTGCCAGTGTCTGCTGGCACTCAAATCTACTTTGTACATGCCTCGTATATGCTGGATCACCTTTTTTCTCTCCATTCCTTGGGAGAGAGACACTGCCTGGGTGATATCTGCAGCGATCTTAGATATATCCTTTGATTTTGAATCCAGACGCTGAAAAAGACTAAATAAACAAGCAAGACTGCTCGTAAGTGGAGCCTAAATGGGACGTTAAATAGATACAGAAGCATCGTAAATGAAAACTAAAAGTATGTGTGAAACGTAATGGATTCAGAAAGGCATGGCTTTTAGAACACGTAAAATCCTACCTTTGTTGGTTATTGTTAACTGTTTTTTGCCAGGTGGCTTTATTCACACCTTCTTCAGTTTCATATTTCTTTTGTTCCTAAAAGATTTGGATAATAATCGGTAATATAAAACTAATTGTTATCATTTATCACTGGCACAAAGGCCAACAAACTAATTTTATTTTTAATATTTTTTTAATGTTTATTTTTGAGAAAGCACAAGCGGGGAAGGGGCAGAAAAGACACACACACACACACACACACACACACACACAGAATCCAAAGCAGCCTCTGAGCTGTCAGCACAGAGTCCGATGCAGGGCTCGATCCCACTAACTGCGAGATCATGACCTGAGCTGAAGTCAGCTGCCCAACGGATTGAGCCACCCAGGCACCTCCCAACAAACTAATTTTAAAACCAAGTTAACAAAGGAAAAATACTGTCCCCAGGAGACCAGAATATTAAAATACAACAGCCACAAAAATAAGGTTATAATTTCCCTTTGTTTCTACACAATTTGGGGCATAGACATTAGGGTAGAAGAGTTAAATGGGCTGACAGACCGAATGCCCAGGTGCTTGCTTCCTTATTTTGTTTCAAGGCTGATGCTTCAACTTGCTTGTCCCTATAAAACTCTTTTCTTCAGCGAAAACTACAACTTGCTTGTCCCTATAAAACTCCTTTCTTCAGCGAAAACTACTGATAAGGGATTAGGATGACAACAGGATAAAACACTCCTTGCAACAGCCTATTTATTCTCTCATGATAAAAAAGTGATATAAAGTAAAAAAAAATTTATCATTTCAATAAAGTTCATCATCAATGATGTTTATAATAAAAAAATTTCATTCTTTAATTACATTCAATGGGCTCTCCTAAGAAAAGTGTGCCTTATGATTTCACTGACTCACCTCTTTGATCACTCTGATAAGGTCTGCTTTTGTCACGGCACTGGGAGGGGTGGACTTGTGGCCGCACAGGTTTAGAGCACTCATAAGCAATTCCGCTGTGTCTAGTTCTTCTTCAGTCAATTCATCTTGGTGATTATGTATCAACTCTGACAAATACAACATTAACTTGGCTCCATGCTTTAAGAAAAAGAAACACTTTTTTAAGTCATAAAGAATTTGTATTTCTTACATTTAAATTGTTTAATGGTGATTAAGTTAAATTGTATCACTAGATTTATTTGGTGGGATTGGGTCTGAATAAAGAAGCTGCAAGAGACATTTTGGGGACAATTGAAAAAGTTTGGTTATGCATTGGAAATATGATGCATATTTACATTAGGGTGTAAGCTAGTTTCATTAGGTACAATAATGTGGTTACGTAAGAAAATGTCTTTTGAAAAAGATTTCTGCAATTTACTTTAAAATGCTTCAAAACAGAGATAATGTCAATATGATAAAAATACTAACAACTGTTAAATCTAGGTGATGGCTATATGTTAATACTCATGATACTATTCTCTATTTTTCTTATGATATTTGAAAATTTACATTGTAAAAGGTAAAAGAAAAAAAGAAAGAAAAAGAGAAGAAGGAAAGTTAAGAAAAGAAAAATAAGCAAATAAGCTTTGGAGGAAAATTTTTGAAGAGGATTTGCTAAAGGAATATAGGATATAAGCTTGGGATAAAGGAAAATATTTCTTAGTTCTCACAGAAAAAAATGAACTGGAAGGGAAACTTCCCTTTGAACCTTCAAGTAAGAGAATTATGCTTATTTATTCTTTCTCCTTTGATTTCTGCTTGGTAGAATAGAAGTTGGTGAAACTTCCAGAACAAAACCGTTTCTGGATTAGCTTATAAGTACTCATTACTCCCTAGGGAGCACAAAAGGGAAAAACTCTAAAACTGGTCAGACCCCGGCACTCCGTGGTCTGCGCATGTCCAGAGAAGGATTGGTTTAGGCCAGTCTTTTAGGAACTGCCCTATAACCAAAATGAGAATGTTACTTAAGGTAATGACAACTGTCTTTCGTACAGTAAACCTACACCTATTTTAAGTGACCTTCCATGGTATAGATCTTACACCTAATTGTTATGTGTACACTATGTATTGTTTCAACACTAACTATGCCAACAAATGAAACATGTGGAATTTTACTTTTTACAAATTTGCACTGATACAAATACCACTACATTTGGCTTTATGACATTTTAAACTGTCAACAGAATTAAATGTCAACAAATCAATTTGAGAACTCTTACATTTTGGGTGATATTTAAATTAACACACTGAATCACATCGTGTCATTTCCCAAAAAGCATAAGATGAACATATGTGATGGTGGAAACAGCAAAGCTCATTTTAATGCAACATTTTAAATTAGTTGGGAGACAGCTGCCAACTGACCAAAAGAGAAAAAAGAACAGACACTCTGCGAGTAAAAGCCCTGAAGAGCTGGCAAATAAAGAGAAATAGTAAATGGCTAGACTATCTTCATATGTGTGTCTTAAAGGTGATGCTCTTGATGTAATCTAAACATAGTTTAGTTCGGTATTCAGTGACATTCTCAAATCACCTTGAAAAACTATAAAAAAATGTTTTTATTCATCCTGAATATCCAAAAAGCTACATAGTTTTCTTAGACACTTAAGGTATTTCTAGAATCTCATCCTAACACCTGATCAATAACTTATTGATTGTAGTTCCTGGGGCTAGAAAAGGTGTTATTAAGGATGGATGCAAAAAAAGGAAAAGTCTTGTTTTCAGCCCCCAAAAAACTGACTTAAGGAATTGAATCTATTAAACACAAATCCTTAGAAAATAATAAAATGCTAAAATGTGTGAAAATAAAATTTTCAGGGATGTGTCTAAGAAGGCAGAGCTCTGAATGGATTAAAGAAAGGGGGGAAGGTTTTGAAGGTGGGGCAGGGGAGCCGGGTGTATGGAGAAACTGACAGGCGGGTATACAGACAGACAAGGAGAGGAAGGAAGGTGCCCCGTGCTGAGTGGGCAGCACGGATCGAGCAGCACGTCAGTAAGAACACACAGGATGGGCAGAGGCTACAAGAGACAAAGACTAGCCGATCTTAAAAGAGGACAGACAGACAGAGGAATTAATCAGACTCAAGTAATAACAATAGAAGAGAGAGGCGTTGGGCTTTAAAAATCAAATTCCAAATGGAATACAGCTTTTAGGCAGCTCTGAAAGGCACAAGAAGGTCCCCACACACTGTTATGGAATGATCTCTATGAGGTACTGTTTAAAGGGCAGAAAGGTGTGCATAGTTCACTATCTTTGTGCTGAGAAGGGGGGACAGTACACACGCTGTATCTGTGTGTGTACACAGACTGGCTTATCGCTCCACAAAAATTGTAAAATATAAATCAAGATGGTCACCTCCAGGGAAAGAGAAGGAATGAGGACGAGGTAAAGAGAGAAGAGCTAGAACCTCCCTGAATGTGTCATGTTTCACTGATTTTGGAACCAGGTGGACATTTCACATAATTAAAAACAAAGTTAAACAAATAAAACCCGATGGAATCCCTAAAAATAGAAAACAACTGGAAAAAAAAAAGAACATGACTAGTTAGGTGATATCGGTGGCATAATCGAAGAGAGAAAATTATTTCAAGTGCTTTTACAATACCGTATTTTTGTGGTACACTAAGGACAAGAGAACCATGAAGAATTCTTAATCTGCATTCACCGGGCTTGTTATTAGTGATTATGTTGGGCCTCTTCTTTTGAAAATGTTACATATATAGAGCAAAAAAGATAGAGAAAATAAGTATGCTAATGGTATCAGGAATCAAGATTATCAACATTAATAAAAGAAAATACAAATATAAAATTCAAGAAAATGTGAAAATATCAATATGAACTCATGATTCATTTTTCTTTCTCAAAAGATGTGTATTTCCTAGCTTTGTCCTAGCTGAGAAGAAATGACAACTGAGTAGAAATGAAGATACCTAATCCCTGTATTTTTAATTTCTAAATTTTTTTTTAATGTTTATTTATTTTTGAGAGAAAAAGACAGATCGAGCATGAGCAGGGGAGGAGCAGAGAGAGAGGGAGACACAGAATCCAAAGCAGGCTCCAGGCTCTGAGCTGGCAGCACAGAGCCCAACGCAGGGTGCGAAGCCACGAACCGTGAGATCATGACCCAAGCCAGTCAGATGCTTATCCAACTGAGCCACCCAGGCGCCCCTATTTCACCACTAGCTTTTACTTATGAAGTACGGAAATACTTACTTGCAGAGATGGGCTAAGACAATCTCGCAGTATTTCCTGATGATTCGGTTCACGAAGTATTTCGAAAATTTGCTTTCTCTCTTGAGAAGAGTGGGCTGGTGACAAAATATGGACCAGGAGTCTGCCAAGCTGCATTCGGAAGGTTTCCTTACAAGACCATAAGATTTTCGTCCACTGCTGCTTGGAACCACTGGCTTTACTTGAACCCTTCAATCAAAACAGGAATGCATTAGGATCAGACTTCTTAAGCAATAATACACTAACCTCGCAGAGCCCTAAAGAAGACCATGAGACACGTCTTTCTGTAGATTTTTTTTAGTAGTCAAAATTAGAATGACATATACATCCCTACAAACGAGTAGTTATACTAACGTTTATAACAGCAGTGCTCAAAACAGCCAAGAGGGGGAAACAATCCAAATGTCTACTGATGGATGCATGGATAAACAAAATGTAACATATACATAGAATGGAATGTTATTCAGCCTTAAAACGGAATAAAATTCTGATATATGCTGCAACACGAATGAACTTGAAAATACCACTCTAAATGAAATAGCCACATAGAAAAGGACAAATAATGTCCGAAGTATTGTAACTTTATATGAGGTGTCTAGAAAGTTAAATTTAGAGACACAGAAAGTTGAACAGTGGTTAGCAGCGGCTGGGGGAGGGGTAATGAGGAGCTGTTGTTTAATGGGTACAGAGCAGTTTGGGATAGTAGAAAAGTTTCGGAGATGGACGGTGGTAATCACTGCACAACAACGTGAATGCACTTAACACCAATGAATTATACCTTTAAGAGTGGTTAAAATAGGAAATTGTACATCATGTACATTTTAAAAAAGAGCGAGAGGGATTAAGAAGCTAAAGTCATTTAAATTACCTAGGGCTTAGAAGTTAAAAAAAAAAAAAGAACCATCAAAAAAACAACAGATTGACTGGTTTTACAATATGAAGGGGAAAGATTCATAATGAAGAATTAATATTAAAATACTGAGTATAATGGTCACAAACTGACAACTGCATATAAGCTGATCATCAGTACCAGACAAGCTGCTTCAACTGTGGCCCGACGAAGCCTAATGTGATCCTGATCAAATCTCCTCTATCTGGTTCGAAACTGGAATGAGTACATTTCAGAATTTATTCTGAGTTTTGGAGCTGGCTCTCCAATTACCCCCCCCCCCCAGTCCTAAGGGTCCCAGATAAATCATTCGGCTCTATATAAAACCCGCAGACACCACAATCTAGTTTAGATTTAGAGACTGGCAGAACCGTGATTTATGAGTTCTGCTAGAATTAGATTGGCTTTCGGTATCTATAAAGTGTACAGACTGATTTGTCCCCAAGGATCAAGTGTATGTGACCCACAGAAGCCCAAGTGTGTCAGTGATGAACGGAGCCTGACACTTGTTAGTATTCTCTATACAATTGTGAAGGTGTCAGATAAACCAAGATCTAACCTTCCTAGTAATTAATAATAATAATAATTCAAGAGTAAGTAGACAGATAAAACACCTCCTCCTTTTGTGTGAATGAACATGTCCCATGCAATTAATTTACTTACAATAGATGTTTTGAATCCTTCTACCAGATACGTGAATATCTCCTTCTGAAATGGATTGAAAATGGAAGGCTGTTCATGATGAACATTTTCTTCAGAAATTTCATTCTGCGAAACTGAGGTCTTGCTTTGAGTTGCATTTTCTGGAGTACTCAAAATGTCAATAATGTCTGGGTTAAACTCTTTGAATAAAAGAAGAATAAAAAATTAAATCACTAGCCATTACAAATGGTAATGATGCTGGTAAAAATATTCTATGTAATTACTAATTCCGTTGCCACAAAATAAATGTACAGCGAGTGTATCAGACGTAGAAGATATGATGAGAAAGTAAATTCATCAAAAACAATGTAGAAATTTAAACCTATGTAGGTCATACAATTCTGAACTAAATATTTGTTTTACTAATGGAGATGATTTAAATTGCGAAATTATTAAAAAGCTGAGGTTCTTGTACAAACCAAACATAACAACCACATGATATTTACATTAGGTGGATGTGCAGAGTCGTTTCAGTGCATGTGCTATCCCAGTAAATCTGCGCATGTGATAAAAATGGTACAATTTCAGGGGTGCCTGGGTGGCTCAGTCGGTTAAGCGTCTGACTTCGGCTCAGGTCATGATCTCATGGTTTGTGTGTCCGAGCCCCGCATCGGGCTCTGTGCTGGCGGCTCAGAGCCTGGAGCCTGCTTCAGATTCTGTGACTCCCTCCCTCTCTCTCTGCCCCTCACCCGCTCATGCTCTCTCGCCCTCTCTCTCTCAAAAAATAAATGTTAAAAAAATTTGTTTAAATAACAATAAATGGTACAATTTCAGAGTTTAGCCTGGGATCTGGTTGCCCCAAGTACAAATTAGAAAAGTTAAAAACAAGAGCCTTATTTGTATGTATTATGCTTTTCTAGTGCTGAACAATTACTGTGTTCTTCTTTCTGTTTTCTTGGGGTTAGTTGAACATTTTTTTTGAATTCCATTTTGACTTACTATAGTGCTTTTGAGCATATCTCTGCATAGCTTTTTAACGGTTACTGTAGGTATTCCGTTTTATAAATATATAAATCAGTAGCGCCTAGAAAAATGCAAATTGAAACCACAATGTGGTATCACTACACATCGTCGGAATAACTAAAATTAAAAATAGTGACAATTCCAAATACCAGTTAAGGAGGTGAAGAAAAGTGCATCACTCATACATTGCTGGTGGGAATGTAAAATTCGACAGTCATTCTGGAAAAGCCTGGCAGCTTCTTAACAAAAACACAGCACACAAGTGCGCTTATTCCAGGAGAACAGAGACTTATCCTCACACAAGAACCTGCACGTAACTGTTTCTAGCAGCTGGCTTTATTTGTGATAACTAAAACTAGAAAGCAACCCAGATGGTCTTTCCAAACGTCAATGGCTGAGCAAACTCCAGTGTGTCCGTGCTGTGGAAAACTACTCAGCACAAACAAAGAAGCGACAAACTGCTGACACATGTAGAAGCCAGGATGACCTTCCAGGGAATTCTGCTGAGCGAACACAGCCAATCCTAAAAGGCTACATACTGTACGATTCTGTTTCCGTAAAATTCTTGAATTGATGAAAAATAAATGGAGAAGAGATTAGAGGTTGCCAGGGACTAAGGAAGGGGTAGAGGTGGGACCAAAGTGCGTGTGGCTATTAAGGCAACAGGGGCACCTGGGTGGCTCAGTTGGTTAAGTGTCGAATTCTTGGTTTCGCCTCAGGTCATGACCTTGCCGTTTGTGAGTTCCAGCTCCACATCAGGCTCTGTGCTAGCAGCGCAGAGCCTGCTTGGGATTCTCTCTCTCTCTCTCTCTCTCTCTCTGCCCCTCCCCTGCTCATGCTCTCCCTCTCTCTCTCAAAATAAATAAATAAACTTAAAAAAAAAAGGCAACAGAAGCACCTGCATGTGACAGAAATGTTCAGTTTCTTGACTGTATCGATGTCTATATCCTGGTCATGACCCTGGACTCTAATTTGGCACAACTCATTGGGGGAAACTGGGTAAAAGGGATATGGGACCTCTCTGCAATATTTCTTAACAACGGCACGTGACTCTACCATTATCTCAAAGAAAAGTTACAAAAATATATTGGAGGTGCTGTCTTGTTTTAAACTCAATGGTCACTCTAGGACTGCATTTAACACATTAAGAAATGGACTTTTATTCAAGACTATTAGGTCCAAATAAATCCTTTGAAATTTTTTTTAATGTTTATTTATTTTTGAGAGAGGGAGGGGAGGGGCAGAGAGGGAGACACAGCAGGCCCCAGGCTCTGAGCTGTCAGCAGAGAGCCCAATGTGGGGTTCGAACCCATGAACCACGAGATCATGACCTGAGCCAAAGTCAGAAGCTTAACTGACTGAGCCACCCTGGGGTCCTGCAAATAAATTCTTTTAATAGGGTAGATGTTACAGATGAAAAATCAATGCTGTGGAGAATTTTGAGACCTCATCTGTTTCTTCTTAAATTATTTTCCTTTCAATTGCATACGTGAGCAAGCACATATTCATCCTCTAGTCCCACCTTGATAAATAATCCTGTTAACTGCCAAAATGGTAAGCCTCTGCAGTCTCTGAGCAAGCTCTGTCTCAGTCGCCTGCACAGGGTTCTCGCGGCTCATTCTCCGTTGCATCATCACATGCAGTTCATCACTTGCCACTGAGCGCATTTTCATCAGGAGGGAGTCAGTCTGAGCAAGGGCAAATTTTCGAGCACCTGCAAGTATATAAATTCAAAACATCAAATGCTAGAGTTAACAGGGACCAAGGGTATTATTTTTGCTGCAACTTTTTGAGTCGTAGATCAGGAAATGAATCTTCATTAATACCAAGTCAATTTACACAAAGGAAAGAGCACGATTAAGAGACAGTGATGTTTCTCCCTCTTTGAAGAAGTGCAACAGTACTTCTGATTTCAAAGTCCAAATCAGAATACTGAATGAAGCTAGTGACATGGCTTAGTGGGATGGACATCGCTGGGCAAAATTTGAGTCTTCTGAAAAACTCAAAAGAGTTAGAAGGATATATGTAAGTAGTTCGGAATGTTCCGACAAAACATTTTCAAATACTGTTGCACTTCCTTGCATTCCAAAATAATCAATAGATTTTTAAAGCACACTGTGTTTCAGTAAGAACATTACTATTTCTGGATCATTTCCATTGTTGAATTTTATAAAGTAGTTTTGAAAAGCATATATAAGTGAGAGAGTAGAAATCAGTCCAATGAAAGTGAAGAGATCAGAGAGGTGAGTGTAATTCCAGTGATTTGCTGTTGAAATGATTTGGTGCATATGCATCATTTGGAATTCATCCTATAAAAGTGCTCCCTGAGAAACATCTCCTCAGATTGGGCAGTTAGGAATGCCATTCCTGCATCGTCACTGCACCTGCTCCGAAAGGTACCACACAGGCCGTGGATCCGGGAGGATACGGGGAGAACGAGTCTTGATTTAATGGACTGAAGGAGAAGGGCATCAGAAGTTGACCATAGGAACCAAAACGACGTCTTGGTAGGTGAGGAATAATGGAACCCTTCACTGGAATTGAACCTTTGTTTTAAATTACGAAAACATGTATCAATTTACATAAATAGCTTCTATACACATTACATTACATACATGACTAAATTATGATAGGTTTTAACGATATCCTCCTGTAAGATATTTAAATATTTTAATAGCATTTTAGATTATCCAGTATTTCAGGGAACCAGTATTCCTTATCATAAGTTAATACATTTTGGTGGGTGGAGTCAAAGCAAATAAAAATATTCATATCCAGGATGTATTCAAGAATAATACTGTCAGGGTACGTCTTCAGTTGAAGAAAATTCTTCCTGACGTCTACAGCTCTGGCAGCTTTCAGGTCGTATAAGCAGCAGATAATCCTAATTCAGAGGCAGCGCAATATACTGAGTAAGAAAATGTGAAGTCTTCACGACTACATACCTGAAAAGGAGGGAGGATATTTCAGCACTGAGCTGGGGTGGTCTCAAATATACCTCTTGCTAAGCCTTAGTTCCCTTGTATGTTAAGATGTAGATTAGAAAGTAAAATAGAGCTCACTTCACAGGTAGATATTTGTCACTGTCTGATATTTTATTAAATGTATTTGTTTACAGGCTTATTGACCATTTTCTCCAGTAAAATATAAGCTCCATGAAAGCAGATAAAACAATACCTGATATGTGGCTGATGCCCAATAAATACCTGCTGGTTGAATGAATGGATAAAGAAGGTTGTTCTACGGATTAAATAGTAAATAAAATAATGGACGTAAAACACAATGCATGTCTCATACAAAGTATCAAAAGTTGTTAGTAGCTGGTATTGTTATTGATGGTTGAAATATAAAGAAAATTCATTTGTATGTGGATCATATTTATAACATAATATATATATTTATATTTATTTCTGACAGTTCATGTATGTATGGCACTTTAAACAATACCCTAACGCTTACTTCTACCTTCATGAATTAAGGTGATGTGTAAAGCTTCTCCTAGTGATAAGCAGACAAGTGAAAAAAAAATATAAAAGACTGTACATTGCTATCTTGTTTATAATAGCAAAAAAAGACAAGTAAAAACCCTTTGGTTTATTGATAAAGATGAGGAAACGATGGCAAATCAACATGATAGATTATTATGTATTCATTAAACATAAAGAATATTTTTATTTTATGGGACGATGTCTATAAATGTATTAATTAGGAACAGAAATCAGTTTACAAACAGAAGGCAGAGTATGATACCATTTAAGCAAAGCGACATCTCTCTCTCTCATCTATACCAAAAAAAGATACAGAGGCTAAAGAATCCGAGATCTGTTAACTGGGTAGTTGGAACCATCGAGGCTGTTGAGCAGGAAAATGGCACACGAGTCAGGCTGTGAAAAGATGAAGCTGGCAGTCAAATAGTATCTGAGTCCCTTAAGAGTACGAGGAGTTAAAATCTGCATGTGACGGAATGCTGCTGAAGGAGCTTCGGTCCCAAGCCACGGAGATGCTGGCACTGATGGTCTGAGGAGACCTGTCCATGGCCAGGGCGGGTGGCGTGTGGCCGCAGCAAGCTGCCGCTGCCAGCTGTCCCCACAAGCCCTGCTGGAGGTGGGGGGCGGCCGTGGGGCTGGGGTGTCACATGTCTCAGCAGTGTTCAGTAAATGCTAAGTGAGTCTATTTAGGAAAAAACCATCTCCCTAAAACATTGATCACTAATTGAACAGCTTTAAATCTTGGGAGGAGCAGCTTATGATATCTCAATGATGGAAATGGTGGGGGCATAAATCCTTCTTAGTAACTGAGCATCATGAGCAGGGAGCCCTAAATGGCTTTTACAACCACGCTGCTCTGAAGCAGAGGAGCTCTGCTATCTTGCAGCTGTGGCACCTACAGCATACAAAGCCAATATCCTTTTGACTGAGAATGAAGAAATAAAACACAGACTTTCCCAATTACCTGTGTAAAACAGCGCGGAAGGAATTACAAAGCAACAGTGTAACACATATAAAGTGGTATTTTTAAACTGGATTCAAAGAGACAGGATTTAAATAAGGGCCGTAGTCAAACCAGGAAGAACTGGTGGGAGAAACCCACGAGAGATGGTCCTAGAGACACGGCAGGGCTGGGGTGAGCAGATGTGCCGCAGGACACAGAGGGAGGGGCGGGGGAGCGCCTGTTCCGGCAGTCTCTTATTCCAGTGCTTCTGGAAATGCAGGAACTGGTCTGGTGGACTTTTAAGGTCTTTTTTTTTTTTTTTAATCAAGCTCAAACTCTGCAGGGGCTCTATAGCCTCGTGCGGCTTACAGCAAACTGCATTTACTCAGATACAGTGACAAATGTAAGCCCAGGGTAAGAGACCAGAGGAGTCAGGACAAAAAGGAGAGTGGTTTAAAGAAAGGACGAAAAGCCCGTCATGCACTCTAACAGGACTCAAACGAACAAACAACAAACAAGGACAGACTTGGAGCTCTGCAGGGCTCTGAGGCTCAGGGTGATAAAAATGCTGGTGTCAGAAGAGAGAGAGGGACAGACTGTTGGAGAAATCAGACCGAAGAGAGACCAGCAAGAGCGCTACCGTGGCAGTCCTGGCGTGAGCTGACCACATACGAAACCAGGGGTCTGGGTATAAAAGCGCAGAAGACACCGACATGAGGATGAGAAATGTCAACAAGAAAGAAGCGGCTCCGGGCACTTGCATGTTTTCCCGTCAAAAGAGGGTGACTTGCATCTAAAGTCACTGACTAAGGAAGCCTGCAACAGAAACGTGGTTCAAAACCCATCTTCTGGCAAGTGGTCAGCTGAGCACGACGGCCAGACTTGGTAAAAGGCAGAACCCTACCCGAGGCAAGAGAGGAGGTCAGTCCAAGAGGAGAGACTGTTCAGATGTCACGTTAAGGTACAGGGGCAATAAAGTTTTATTTACGTAGCTTATATTTAGCATAATCTAAACATACTCCTGCAAAAAATGTATATTTAATAGCTTTTCTCTACAGATGAGTTTTTCACATGGTTTTAAAACTTGGGATAGCACTGAACAAAACAAAAGTGTTTAATACAGGTAGAAGAAAGATTTGGATTTAATTAAAAAACCCTTAAGATTGTAAGGATGATTAAACTTCAAACAAAGTAATTACCAGCTACTCTGTTTGGAGGTAAGTGTGTGCATGCGTGTACACACATAACTGTACATCGACCTCCGTCCATCCACACGCATGTCTGTGTGTACACGTGTGTGTGGGGAGATGTTCATACTGTCTTTCCGGATTGTGTGCATAAACGTCACAGCAGATTTTGTGGGAAAAGTAAGGAAGTCTAACGATATTGACAGTTACTTGCTGAAACGTGCTAAATCACAGCAGGTCCTGAGGCGCCACCATTCTACTCACTCCGGAGCCACCATCTTCTCCCGCCTGGACTGCGGCAGGGGGCTCCTGCCTGGACGCCCCACTCCATTTCTTACTCTCCTCTAACCATGCTTGACGCACAAGTCAGAGTGGTCTTTACAAAATGAAAACCTGCTTATGTGATAACTTCCCCGTAGGATAAAATCATTAACGTGGCCTATACGATGCTCTAGGCACTGGCCCGTGCCATCCGGTACGGCCCCGTCTGGCACTGCTCCCCTCAATCTCTCCAGAGTCTTCCACTCTGGCTAAATAACCTTCTTTCAGTTCCCTGAAGCTTCGCTCTTTCCTGCTGTGGGAGCGTTCATGCTGCCCGGAACACTCTTGCTCTGACTCCCCACCTGGCTCCTCCCTTCTCTCACCCTTTACATCTGCACTGAACTCTCACTTCCTCAGATACTGCCCTAACTCCTGATGTAAACACATTGCCTGTTAGAGTCTCTACTCCAATCCTCTACATTTGTCTACTATTCTGTCATCTCTGCAAGGGCAGGATCTGTGTCTGTTTCTAATCATCACTGTATCTTCAACATTTACACAGTGCTTGGCACATGCTAGTTGCTCAAGAGATAACTGAATGAGAACAGCACTGAAAGAAATCAGTAGAATGGTTTTCTCAGGGAGGAAACCTTTCTCAAATTTGGCAGTTTAATTTTTTAAACTAAAAGATATTTTAAAAGTGTGAATGGCATCAGAATACAGGAAAGGCATGCCACCCTCAATTTATAATTATTAAAACATTATTTCAATACTCACCAGCGATGCTCTTCCGCTGCTGAAATACTGCATGATGGGGAGGAGAGGGTAACTGGAATGTGTCTGCAAGGTTTTCAGAGTCATGATTTGCTGTGGTCCTTATAAATTCCATAGCAGCCTGGAGAACTCTAAACTGCAGTGCAACAGCCATACCTATAGACAGAAGACACTAGAATGTTTTCAAGCTATGCAGATGTTAATTTTTTAAATTGAGTTGCTTTTTATTTTCATGCAACATCTAAACTGCCAGTAATGTTTTATTAGACATAGATTTTAAAATTTTAATCAGCATGGATTCCTGAGAGTAGTGAACATTTTTGAACTGCCTTTAAAAGAAATTGTAAAGTAAATTTCCAAAAGGTCAGCATAAAAAAAAAAATTCAATGGAAAAATACTAGCTCAAAACTTTTGTTTCATTTTATATCATTGTCTTAAAGAACAGGCTTTTTAACATATAAGGCAAAATTGAACCAGAAATTCTCACATTTCATACTCGTTTAATATTTGCCGTTAAAGAAAACTAAACGGCATTTTAATTCAACATAAGCCTTTTAATTCTACTTGGTAAAAAAAATCAGAAGCTCTTTTTAATGATGTGTTGCCAACTACTGGTTATATTAACACATTGCTTGTTTAATTTTTGCCACCTAAAAAGACTTTTTTTGTTGTTTAAAAAATTTTTTAAAGTTTTTATTTATTTTTGAGAGAGAGAGAGAGAGAGAGCGTGAGCAGGGGAAGGTCAGAGAGAGAGGGAGACACAGAATCCAAAGACAGGCTCCAGGCAGTGAGCTAGCTGTGAGCACAGAGCCCAACGCAGGGCTTGAACCCACAAACCGCGAGATCATGACCTGAGCCAAAGTCGGATGCTTAACCGACTGAGCCACCCAGGCGCCCCAAAAGACTTCTTTTTAAAGCTGATAGATA
Source organism: Cryptoprocta ferox (assembly GCA_028646485.1). Classification (NCBI taxonomy): domain Eukaryota; kingdom Metazoa; phylum Chordata; class Mammalia; order Carnivora; family Eupleridae; genus Cryptoprocta; species Cryptoprocta ferox. The sequence continues at coordinate 6,069,278 of CM053561.1, forward strand.
TTATCACAAAATGAAGGATGAACCTTCAGTAAAATAGCTTCCACCAGAAAGAGATTTGGTTCAAATGATATTTTTGGCTACTCTATAATCCCAACCTTGGAAATCCATAAAAACAAAATCTTACTTTGTGTCCTCTTGTTTTTGCTATTTTGAAGATAGCCAAGCAGCACGATGAGGTCTTCGATGACTCTAAAATACTGGGGGCCCGAGGAACTGCAGGCGTGAATGGTCACCGCGATGAAAAGCTGTCGTATATCACAAGCAAGCAATTTGTATTCACTCAAAGGAACGCTGAAGAAACAGAACCGAAAATTAAGGCAAAGAGAACTGGTTTAAATTCTCATTCTTCCAGCACTCACTCACTCACTCACTCACTCACTCACTCACTCACTCAGTACTTATCAGTGCCTACTGTATGGTAGGTAGTTTGAACTGCATGCTAGAAACAGAAACGGGAAAACATGCTCTGACTCCTGTCAAAAAGTCTACTGTCTTGAAGAGGATCAGATAAATAGAGAACGATAAACAGTAAATGGTGGTCAGTGTAACAACAGGGGTTAACACACTGTACCGTGGGAGCACAAAGGTCCCTAGACCACAGGAAAGGTGAGGATTTAGGGGGTGTGGCTCCTCAGAGAAGGTGAATTTGAATACATTAATCTCTCTGATTCTCACACCAAATTACAGTTTTTTAAGGATTAAAAGAGATACTAGATTTGAACCTATGTTAATCCCTTACACATACATACTAAATATGAATTAGTTACTTCTATGCCTCAATGTTTAACCTTGATAATCCACCTCAGTGTATGATACTAGGCCTGAATACTTCTCACCATTTATTTTTTCCAAATCAAGCATGAGTTAGAAATGGTAACTGTTTTGGGCCAATTAAGAGGGTAGCATGTAAAGACATTAGGTAAGTACAACTTATTAAAACAGAGCAACAACAGACAATAACATACTATTTTTAGAAGGAGCGTGTAGGCAACTCCTCCCAAGTTCATGCATTGTATTATGTCAAGACTATATGTTTTGAGAAAATAAAACTTTGTATTCCTTTGTATTTCTCATATGCTCAGCAACGCAAATCTTGAACTTAATAGGTACCCAATAAAAACTGAACTGAACTCAGTACAAGGAGTCTCTCTTGTACTCAGCCTCCGGCCTAGAGAATTACCAAGGTTACAATCCACCTTCTCTTAAAAATTATAGGTAATATTTAATGCCTTAATGTACAGCAATGTGCTTCTGGAGATTTTAACACTATGCTAATAAACATGGTATGCTATACATCATAAATGCAGAAACAAAAGGCAGAAACTCCGAGTGGAAATATAATCTCCTCACATATTTTTTAAAGCTGTTAATCATCAATTTGGTAGGAAGCCATTTGCCAATGTACTTCTGGAAATGAGAAATTAATTTATGGTAGTAGAAAGCAGGAGAGCATCACAGTTCAAAACATAGGTGTTTGAAGTGAGACAGGCTCAGTTTTAAACCCTATGCTATTTATTAGCTGGGTGATCTTCAACAAGGCACTCTCTCTCTCTCTCCAGTCCTCAATTTCCTATTCCTTATGGGGATAATAATTTTTATAAGACCATTGTGAAAGCTTGGTAAATCTATTCAAAGACAGTTAAATTTATTCAACTTGGCTTCAGGCTCTAAATACTTAAAGTAGGTCATATAGACATCTTCCTTGTAAGTAAACTTGTTGAAAATGATGGAAAATATGCCCCCTCCAAATCCAATTTAATTAATACAATCTAATTAGTTTGGTAGGAAGGATATTCTTTGAAAATGTTTTTGAAAAATCAGATGTTTTAATATAACCTATTATTAAAGTTTTCCCTTTCTAAAGTATTTATTAGATGACACAGTTTTCTTTTTCTTTTTCTTTTTGTTTTCTCAGAGAAAGAGACTGAGTGCAAGTGGAGGAAGGGCAGAGTGAGAGGAAGAGAGAGAATCTTAAGGAGGCTCCACACCCAGTGGGGAGTCCGACACAGGGCTCTATTCCATGACCCTGGGATTATGACCCGAGCCGAAACCAAGAGTCAGATCCTTAACTGACTGAGCCACCCAGGTGCCCCTCAGATGATGCAGTTTTAAATAACGATTTAAAACTTACTTTTTTTCTAATCCATTCAGGGCTGCTACTGTATTACATAACACATACAGTAGACCATTATCCAACAGCATATCTGCCACCTTAGAACAAGAATTCAATATTTGGAGAAGAAATAGGAGAGTGCTGTGCAAGAGCATGTTGTCATATAGAGAAGTCTCTATTAGTCCCAGAATAGGAATGACAGACCACTTCTGAAAAAGTCCCATGTTTTTCACATCTTCCAGATCAAATCTGTAATAAATAACACACAGTTAAGAGCATGTTAGAAGCAATTAACCACTAAAACAGGAAAAATGATTGCAATATGGGTCGTTTCATTAACTTGATTTTGAAGCTATCAAAAATAAATGTGGAGACCAAGGAATCTCAACCTATAAGATCACTGATCTCTCCAATAAATGAAAAGTATTGCTGGAAGTTTGTCCCAAGGTAAATATATAAACATTCGAATGAAATATGATACACTTTCATGGTTTAATTTTTTTAAAGTTTATTTATTTTGAGAAAGAGAGGGAGAGAGTACACATGTGCGTTTAAGTGGGGGAAGGGCAGAGAGAGAGAAGGAGAGAGAGAATCCCAAGCAGGCTCCAAGCCTTCAGCACAGAGCCCCATGTGGGGCTTGATCCCACGAACTGTGAGATCATGACCTGAGCCGAAATCCAGAATTGGATGACCCACAATTTCATGGTTTTTAATTGACTCACTTTAATTTGTCCATAGGCCCCTTATGTGTCCAAAAGAACCCTACTTCAGGGGTCTATATAACAAGTGCACAGGAAGATGTTATTAATTATTAATAAAATAAAATTATTAACAATGCACTAATTATAATAGCATAATCATTAGCATATAACATATAATGTACATAACATAATTATATAGTACTACATTAACATATAATAATAAAGATGATGATAATAAAAGTATTCTAGAGACAGTGAACTAGTAAAAAGAGTTCTGGTGAAAGAAATGAATCTTGAGTTATTGTCCCAATACCATCTGCCTCTGTGATGGAAGGAAATTTAAGCGTTTTGTACCTTATTTTCCTTAATAGTCAAATACATGTGGTAACATCTGCCCTACTTTCTTCTCAAAGCTCTTGTGAGAACCGGAGGAAATACTGCAGAATTGCTTTGACAGAGCTAAGAGCTGTATGCAAATGAAAGTACTATTGTCATGATTGCAATTAGTAAATTCTTCCAGGTCTGAATTAATAATACTACTTAATAAGTAGAAGACAATAATGAAGAGGAGACACACATTTCTCACTACTTTAACGCAGACAGTGATAAGAGTTTCACTGTGTGGCCAAACCAGGAATTCCAGGTTAGGGATAACTCTTCTCCCAGATGACCTGGCGGCTGAGGGGTGGGGAAGCTTCCCACGGATCACTCATGTGACCTGCTGCTGGGAAAACAGGAGCTGCCTTCTCTTCTGTTACCCTTCTCATGTTAGCACTATGTGCCAAATCTTAAACCATCACCTTCTCTCCCTTGATGAAGCATTTGTTTCTAGTTTCTAACTAGTGAATGAAATATAAAGGCTGAAGTTAGAAACAATACCATATGGAAAATAATAACTCGATTCACCTGGAAATACTGTCAGAGGAGTTTTTCTAAAAAATGACCAAATAATTTTGTTAAGAGTCCGCTTTAAGACAAAGGACCCCCAATTACGGTGGAGGGAAGAACCCACTTACTCTTCATCGAGGCCAATACGTCGACCAAAGAACATTTCAATGAAGCATTCTAACAACTCCTGAGTTCCCCGATGAAGATACAACTGGTTGGCTAGCAAGGAAAAGCCACGGTTCTTGAGGAATTTATCTTTTTGTTCCTTAGATGCTCTATTAAAATATGCATCTAATAGCTATGAAAAAAAATTAATACAACTTACATAATGCATTAAAATTTTATATAATGTACACACATCAGATACTTGTAAGTTGCTATTTAATTTCATATGTACAGAACACAGAAAGCTAAATAAAAATGCCACTCCACAGCAAAACAAAGATAATTGTTTCTGACTAGCTTGGAGTGCTCTTGATGACTTTATCTTGGATTTCTTAATACTTTTGTTATGGGGGAACTAACTTTTTAGTTGAGCATTGACACCTGGTAGATTGGTAGCCTTCGTCGAGTTTAAGTACATATGTGCTTTATCCTGAAGGAAAAAAATTAGTCAACACTGTACTGTCCTCTCTCTACAAGTGTGTGTGCGTCTGTGTGTGTGTGTGTGTGTGTATGTGCATGTATGGATCTCTCCCAGACTTGTACTTCTAGACTTCTTGACGGGTTGTTTACCCTGAGCACAGGCCTCTATCTCCACCCTTCCCTGGCATCTTAAATGCAACATGTGTAAAACTGAATTAATTATTTTCTTTCCAAACTCACGTCTTTCATGGTTCCCGTGTCAGAGCACACGGCAGCACCATGCTCCTAGACTTCACAGCGAATCTTATTTTTGGCTTTTCCAGTCTGGGTTCCTTACATGTAATTATTCATTCCAGCGAATGTCTCTCAAATCTGTGTGTGCTCTGACTTGCCACTTGCCCGAACCAGGAACTCATCGTTAGCCCTGGACTATGGTGCGAGCCTGCTAAACAGAATACTCCCACCTCTCTCTCTCCTGCAATCACTCCCTTACTGGTGACAGACGGACTGTTCTTCCCCAAACACACATCTCTTTACTGCCCTACTTAAAAAGCTTTCTAAGTTTAGAGCACAAGATACACCTTTTGCACAAATCCTTCTCTGGTTCCCCCATCACAATTTGCTTTTCCTATGCTCCCACTCATCTACATTAATATTCCGTTGAAGCACTCATCACAAGAAGTCCTTATGTTTTACTTAGTTGGGTATATGTCTCTCTCCCTCACTGGACTATAAACTCTTTGAATGTGGGGGCTTATATCATTCTACCTTATATCCCACATAGCAACTAGTCCAGTGTTTTGCACATGGGATGGAAACTCAAAAAAATACTGGGTTGAATTGCAAGTGATTACAAAACATCCTACATTAAGACTAAAGAAAATGAGACCTGTTAAAAGACCCATTTCAATATTAGGTTGTTTTCTAATGGAAACCATTCATATAAAACATTTATTCATTCAACACTATGCTGAGTACCTAGTATATACTAGACACGGCTGCCCGCCCTCATGGAGCAGAGACGTCAGTGTGGGAGGCTGACGGAACAAGCACACGGGTGACATCTAAACTAAAACCTGAAGTACATGTTCAAGATTTGATGCTACACTGCAGGAAAGATTGCCAACGAACTATGTGTTCCTTAAAATTGGCAGACTTAAAAACCCATACTGATATGAATCTACATATGGAGGAGAGCTTAAAATTGCACGATAATTCATATAAAAATCTGAGAAAGAAGGAACAAACTACGGTTGACCCTTGAACAACATGAGGGTTAGAGGCGCCAACCCCCGCCCCTCCGCAGTTGAAAATCTGCACGTAACTTCTGATTCCCCCAAGACTTAACTACGAATAGCTTACTGTTGACCTGAAGCCTTACTGATAACAGAAACAGTTGAGTAACACACACTCTGTATGTTACACATATTCTATACTGTATTCTTAAAAGAAACTAAGCTAGAGCAAAGAAAGTGTTATTAAGAAAATCATAAGGAAGAAAAAATATATTTACAGTACTGTATTGTACTTATATAAAAAAATGTCTGCACATACCCATGCAGTTCAAACCTGTGTTGTTCAACGGTCAGCTATATATCAGTTAATTCTTCCTCAGAATAAAGCTTTAGGTCTACTTTAACATACACATTCAAATTTTAAATTAAACATATATTTATTTTTCTGAATTCAAACATCGCATCTAGAACTTGCCCTCACTTTAATAACTCCTTGTTGTATAGCAGGTGATGGGTGGTTCACGAGGACTAAAAGCGTGTCTGCCTGGATGAGCTTGTCCATCACGTCTTGAAGCATAACATCAGGCAGGATGAGAAGAACGCCACTCAGGAGCTCGTACAGTCCACAGCATATAGGTACCAAACAGTCTTCCGTTACACTGAAACAGAGACCCCAGAAGTCTTACAAACACAGTATCAAGAAGAAAAGTACATGATGATTACCTTAAACTGTGAAGAGTAGTAATAATTTCAACATGTGCAATAAAAGTTCATACAATTAAAAAATGTTTACCTGTGACTAACAACTTTGCCATCACTTGTCATCCTTTTATTTCTCACCGATATGTTTTAGGCCCAGAGTCCACTATTCTATTCCACAGCTATGATGTGCAAGAGGGTGGTGGTCAGCAGCCACTGGCGCAAGGTAAAGTATTTAGAATGACATAAACAATTCGGCTCTTTGGTTGCACTAGCGACAGTTCGAGGCTCAACAGGCACATGTGGCTGGTGTCCCCAGTACTGCACAGCACAGGAAAAGCATTCCCACCATCATAGAAACTCTCGCCGGGTGTTGGTACTTGCTACTATAAATCTTATAGTTTCCCTGAAGAGTTTTTCTCTAAAAAAGCCAGATGGCACTTTTTCTTTAGGAGCCATATATGGTTTACCCTTTGGTAAAACATGGAATTCAATATTATTTAGTATTAAAATAAAGAGAAAGGTATCTTTCTGTTTGTCATGAATGTATATGTTGTATATGAGAAGTGACGTAAGATGTTTCCAGAAGGGTAGACATTCTTCAAAGAATAGTAAAAGAAAAAAAGGGGGGTGGTAAGCATGCAAAAGCAGTGAGTACCTGTGAGTACTTGCAGTGCGGCTGGAGTTTGGCTCATAACGGAGAGCAAAGGCAAAGTTCTCCCAGTCATCGGGGTTCCTGTCAACGAGACTTGGCCAGCGTCCAACGGCTGCGGATCCATTCTGTGAAGGAAAGGCCAGCCCCAGGCTTGCAATAGTGCTGTGGCTTCGCTGGAATGAGGCCAGTCCCTTCAGGTGATCAGGGCGGCGTGGGCAGGACTCGTCCCCAGGACTGTCCTCTTCTGATTTGGGTTCTGCTCCCAACTCTTTGTGATCTACTTTGACCCCTGGAAATCCCAAGGTTCCTTTTGGGACACCATTGAAAGAGGCACGGGCTGAAAGGGCAGGTTCCGTTTCACACACAGTTTTTGCAGACTCACAGCTACTGATGAATGCATCCTCTTTGTCTTTCTTCAGTGTCTCGGAACTTGCCAGAGAATTGAGGGTCTCTTCTTGGGAAGCAATGTAATTATCTGCAATATTTTGTAACTCGTCAATACTACAACCCAAACTTCCAGTCAGTTTTTGTGGTTGCGACTGAGGTGAAGCAGTAGGAAATGCTGGTAGGCTTCTAGAACGCAGCATGTTGGCGGTCACCCGCTGTGGAACAATACTGGAGGAACTGTTTCCTGGTGACAGTAGACAGAAAAACACTCTTTAAAAATCCATTAAGTGGCACCACTTGTGTCCTGCACGGACGGTCAGAACCACAGCAATAACCCATTTATCTAGCAATGTTAAAGAATCCACAGAGGTTAATGTTAACTACTGCTTAGAATTCTTAACGTAACTACTGCTTAAAATTCTTTTTTAAAAAAATGTTTACTTATTTTTGAGAGAGAGAGAAAGAGTACATGCACATGAGCAGGGAAGGGGCAGAAAGAGAGGGAGATAGAGGATCCAAACCAGGCTCTGCACGGAGAGCAGAAAGCCTGACACGGGGCTTGAACTCACGCACTGTGAGATCATGACATGAGCTGAAGTCAGATGCTTAACCAACTGAGAGCCCCACCATTGCTTTAAATTCTTAAGTGCCCCAACTATTTTTTTTAAACTACTTTTTATTAAAATCTTCTGAAAACATATGTCTTTTCCTGTCTCCTTAACAAAATACAGTGTTGACTGAATGATTCAAAGTCATTAGGATTAATGGCTCTACTGCTGTGAAATTAAGTGAATTAAGTGAAACTTAATGTACCTCAGGCTAGCAGACACGAGGACGCAGTTTGATATGGTGGGTTCTGCAACAAGACAGAACTGGATTCAAGTCATGGTTCTGTGAGTCAGGTGCCCTTAAGTACATCATTTAATTATTTGGGTCTTAGTTTCCACAAATGTAAAAGGAGGGTTCAGAATATCTACTCTGCAAGGTTGCTTTAAGGATTGAGATCATATTTGTGATGATCCCAGCATAGTGTCTGGCTTATAATAGGTGCTCAGTAAAGGGCAGCAATACCCATACTTGCTGTTACTACTACTAGACTAAATGGCCCTGGACCACTTTGTCTCTCCTCCATTTCCGTAGTCACTTCTTGAGGACAAGCAAGGGGGTTTGGTCTTCCTGTTACAGCTGTCCAGTTTGCAGCTTCTAGTTACTCCACGTAGGGGGACACCGGAGAGATCACCGCCATTCTCAGTGCACGGTGATAAAGCGAGTGCTGTTCGAGGTGTGGTTTGCGGGCCAGCAGCGTGGGGATCGGCACCACCTGTGCGACTGTTAGAGACGCACACTCTCAGGCCCCACCCTAGACCGACTGAATCAGAGTGTATGAAGGAGACCCAAAGATTTGTGTTTTGACTTCTCCAGGTCAGTTTTTTCATGCTAAAACTTGAGAAGCACTGATATAGAGTAAACAGGCACTGGGTGAACTGTTTTAGGGCACAGGCTTTTTGGCAATAATAGCTCTATAGCTTAGAGGTTTTTTCTAGTTATTTCTGCATTTTGGCTAGAGGGCTAAGGCTGCCAAAAGATTCTGTTCAAAAGACGTGGAACAAATGGGGGCATGATTATATTTGAAATTGTACATTTCCTATAAAATTCCAAATAAAACTAATTAAAACACAGCCTTAAAATACTATAATAAAAGGGCATAAAATGTGCTAGCCGATAACTGAAACATTTTGGGAGACAAACAAAACTGGAAATTAATAGCCATATATATATCCCATCCTATCTATCCTTATCTCTACCTAACTTGCACTACTGATTAATTTATACTAGAGCCAAAGATAAGACTAGGTTGGGCAGACAATAAGGACAATGTCTCAGGCCAGAAGAGAACAGCCGTCAGAAAAGGAAAAGACTTAAGCTTAAAGACTTGAAGAGACTTACTATGGAAAGTGAAGAGGGAATTGATTTTGAACTTACTGAAAAACCACAGGGCAGCATTAAAAGGCCAGCTACAGTTGGAGACCCTGGTAAAGACAGGGATTCTCTCCAGCAGCTTTCAGCAGTGAGGATGGTCAGATGGAGGCAACGTTGGGATTTTTTAGGTCAAGAATGCCAAAAGGCCAAGGGGACAAGGGAGCTGAAGACCGTGTCAAGAAAATGACTGGCTAATGGGATGCAGGCTGGAGAGGGAAAACGGGCAGAAGGGGATGTGGGATGGTGATAAATAAACCAGAAAGACAGGAGGTTGTTGTCAGAGACTGGGGTACTGGACTTGCAGAGGTAGGAAGTGCTCCTGCTGAAGTCCAGGACAGGGGCACACATACTGGTGGGTAAAGGAGAAGGAAAGGTCCCCGGGGTCAAGGGATGAGAGGCTGGAGCACTGGGTGGCCATTACGTGGCAAGTGGAATTGTCTAGAATGATGTTTAGGTAGAAAGGAAAGGGTAAGCCAAAGTTTCTGAAGAAAGTGGGAAAATAAACCAGAAGCTTAATGAAAGACAAATGACTATGATAAAGGGAACAGAGAATTCCAGAACAAGACAGCACAAGCCTCATCTGTTTACTAAGTTTTCTGTAGTATCTCTTGTTATATTGAGTGTGAGAGTAAGCTCTGATCCCAGAAAGTACTGAACTGGACTCCTTAACATATATTCTCCAATTTTTGAGTCTAACCTTTCATTTATTCAGTCTGAATATCAGTATATCATACTGCTAACACATGTATAATTTATTTATCTCCTAATATTCAGAGCTAAATCAGGAAGGATTACACTTTCACTACTGTTATATTTACCTTCAGAGGGTGAAGCAGTAAAATCAGATGGGCTTATAACCATAAACCCAGGACTAGTAACAGACCTTCCTCCACTGCTAGAATGTCTCAGGTACATAATCGACTGTACTTTCTCCTGAAAGATCTTGCCATCTAGAATCAAAAAAAATTTTGAGACAGTAAAATTTTTTTGAAGGATAAAACAAAAATACAGCTTTAAAAGCAAATTATTAAATATACATTTTTACAAGATGTTCAAAGTGAAAAATATGGCATATCTTACACTAACACACATTTGATACATAAGTACACATTACAATTCTTATTATATGTAGATTTTTTTTACTATTATTTGCCACATTAACTTTTATTTTCTTTGAATTTCAACTACACCTACAGGTATTTTTGTATTTTAAAAGCTAACGGTTCACTTTACTCCTTGAGGAAAGGGCTGTGTCCTATAGTTTTAAAATCCCCTTCAATGTCCAACATGACTCCAAAATTGATACCTCCAGCTTAGTCTTCCTTTCTGAGCTTCATACTTACAAATTCAACTGCTTGATTTCTTAAATGCACCACAAATGGAACAAATCTAAATCTGAGTCCTCTTTCTGTCCTGAATTCAGTCCTCCTCTTGTTCTGTTCTCTGGTTCATTTGGCAGAAGCACCCAATTCTCAGGTCTAAGCCTGGAGCCCCCGCTTGACCACAACCTATTCTTTATCCACATCAATTCAGTCTCCAGGTTCTACTTGACTGTGATTCTTGAACTCTCCTCGTCCGGAGCATAGTGCTATGATGCAGGCACTTAAGCCCCTCACCTGGAGCCCTGTTGCACACTTCTACATGGTATCCGTGATTGACATCTGGTCACCCTCGAATCCTCATAGCAATCAGAATTCCATCACACATCAACTCCTGCTTAGAACCTTCCAGTGGCTCTCTGCTGCCTCCTTACCGCTCTAGATAAAGTCCAAGCTTCTCGTCTTCGGGGATCTCTGCAATCTGCCTCCAGACCCCTGACTCCAGAGCCCCACCCCCCCCCCCGCCCGCCTTCTTTCTTCCATTACACTTTGGCAGCACCCATTTCTCACAGCTCCCAATCAAGCTGTTTGCTTCATCTGGAAGTCCCTTCGCTTCAACTCCTACGCAACCGTTAAGACTCAGAGCAGACATCAGCTCCTCCAGGAAGCATGTCCTCACTATGCCCTACGCTACCAGAAAACAGAATATTTCCATCACTTTCTACACAATGTAATTAATTACCTCTTTATGGCTCTTTCCCCTCAACTAGCCTGAAAGGTTCATATGGGACTGGACCATATCTCACTCATCTTTGCAACTACCCTGTTTCCAGAATCTTGACCGTAGTTCATTCACTAAATGTGTGCTAAACCTAACACAAAGTCATGTCGCCTAATTTCATTTGGATTTTTCCTGCTGTTAATTTTATTCATTTATTACATTTCTAAATCCCTGTTTTACCACCAGTTTCCTCCCTAAATGTCTTAATCTAGTTTTCTTATAGGTACGTTCTTGCTTGCTTTCTTGCTGCCTTACATTTTCCTGGTTCTCTTAAAGCTCTGATTCTTCCATCTTTCTCTTCTACTAATTAATTACTCTTTCTTGTGGTTCTATCCTTAGCTTCCTTCTTCCTTTTCTCTGTCTACACTTTCATTCAGTCGTCTCATCTATTCTCAGAGCTTCCACTCACTTCTATGTGGGTAGTTTATCTTTCCTGGATCTTATTGTAGTAATTTACTTACATCATATTTCTTTGCTAAAAACAAATAAACACAATAAAACAAAACCCTTCAGTCACCAATAGAATATAAGGTCAAATTCTCTGGCATCTCATTCAAGGACCCTTTTAATATGACCTTACAGGGCAAAATAAATAAATGATGGTCCCAAACTATATATATGTTTATTTATTTTTGAAAGAGACAGAGTGCAAGTGGGGGAGGGGCAGAGAGTACTAGACACAGAATCTGAAGCAGGCTCCAGGCTCTGAGCTGTCAGCACAGAGCCCGATGTGGGGCTCGAACCCACGAACCACAAGATCATGACCTAAGCCGAAGTCAGATGCTTAACTGACTGAGCCCCCCAGGCGCCCCACCCCCCTTTTTTCCCCAAACCATATTTATGGTATTATTTCTCACTAATCCTTTATAGATCCCACATATTTAGGTAAAATTCATTATTCTTTATTTTCTCCAATTTTTCTCCCTTCAAGTCATTCTCTTCATCTGGAATGCTCATTCTCCAATATATCTATCAAATTGTACCTGAATTCTTCAATGTCCATGTCAGATATAGAATCTATTAAATCTTCTCTCTCCACAGCTGTCTGATGAAACCCTCACTCCTTTAAAATCGAGTTAGTCCTGGGGCACCTGGGTGGCTCAGTCAGTTGACTGTCTGACTTCAGCTTGGGTCATGATCTCATAAATAGTGAATTCGAGCCCTGCATGGGGCTCTGTGCTGACAGCTCAGAGCCTGGAGCCTGCTTCAGATTCTGTGTCTCCCTCTCTCTCTCCCTCTTCCCTGCTAATGCTCTGTCTCTCAAAAATAAATAAACATTAAAAAATTTTTTAAATTGAATTAGTCCTTCTTTTGTATCTATTAAGTACTTACCAGATAATGTTTCTTACTATAGTTATTTGAGTTATCTGTCTCCTCTCTCCTCTTGGCATTGAAACTCTCTGAAGGCAGAGACCATGTCTGGTTCATTCCATAGCCTATGCCCTGTCCCAATCCCAGTGTGTAATTAGGGCAGTTTCTAGCACATAGAAGCCATCCAATGAATATCAAACAAACGTGGATTGAGTGGGAATTAAAAAAACAAAAATGGAGATAGCCAAAATCTAATAAAAATGATTATACCTACCTATGTGCAAAGAAAAGTAGAAGTTTGTGGGGTTGTGACAAACGTAAGTATTAGTAGGAGGGTGAACTGCTAAAAGGAAATTGAAGATTATTGTCAATAATTCCAAATCTGGAGGAGATCCAAGGACTTCTGCTATAATTTTCACAAATGATCTACAAACCTCTCGGGGCATGGATGTAAGCTGCCCCTCTTTGTGTTCCTGAAAAAACAAAATCAAACTCTCTTTAGATTTGAGGAGAACTGTTAACCAATATTTTTCATTTAAGCAAGAGCCTCCTTTTAAGACAGAATTGTGTTGTTTACTGCTCTAGTCTGACCGTATGTACCATTAAACTCATTAAACTGAGTTGCTACTTCCCAATTCAAACAATCCTGCCACTAAAAATTCATTAAAATTGATGGCAACTTAATCCTAGCCCATCTATCTTAATTAACAAGGCAAAGTTGCATCATGGCTCTCACGAGCGTGGCTCAGGAGTCAAACCTCCTAGCTTTGCACTCTGGCTTCTCCACTCACTAGCTATGTGATTTGGGGCATATTTAATATCTCCATGTCCCAGTTTCTTTTTCTATACTATGGGAAGGATTGTGTAACTTCATAGGGTTGTCATTAGGACTAAATGACACAAACTCCTGAAGAGTGCCTCACATATAGTAAGCCCACACTAACATCCTGTTAGTGCTATGATCACAACCACTAGCATGCCTTCCGTACTCCCACGATGGGATCGGACGGGGACGTTCGTGACAGACAAAACTGATTGCATTACCGCAGTGTGGGCCAGTTTACAAAGCTCCTTCTCACAACAGCTCTGAGAGGTTGTATCCTTCCTTTCTAGAATGTGAAGCTCAAAGTAATTACAGGACTAACTTTGACCACCCAGAAAACCTGTAAGTCATGCAGCTACAACTCACACCCAGACCTCTGAGCCCTCTCTCCTCCATTATTGACCGCCTGGTAGGAGACCTGGTAGGGTACCAGGTAATTACTAAACATAAAGACGGGTATAAATAAATAATTTTAATATTACCCAACCCCACCCTCCCAGGAGGGAGCAGTTGGCCTCTAGTTCAAGGCCGAGGGAGTCCAACTTCCTAATCTTCCCTCTCCCTGTACTTGTGACACATCCAAATATACAAAACACCTCCACACTCACTTTTCTTCATTTGCTCTTGTGTATTCCTGAATCAGAAAACTTAAAATCTAGATGTTCACTATGAAACCCCAGATTTAAGAAGAGAACACTGAGTCTACAGAAGAAAGCCCAATATCCCTCTGCCAAGATCTCACAAGTGCCAAGTGGCCGAGCCAAGGCAAGCCAAGCACACAGTCTCCTGACTTCCAACTAACGGCTACCTCTGCCATAGCCAAATCATCCCCCTGGTGCCTTCCGGTCACCACCTCAGCCATATGTTCCCAAGTCCATCCCAGATTGATTTTTTCAATCTTATCCTCTCCACTGACTCCTTACAAATAGTCACTGCTATCTTACATCATAAAAAAAAAATCCCATAACTTGAACTTTGGGCAACTTTTGTTATCTTTCTGTTTCTCTTTTCTTTCCCTGCTGAACTTTTTAATCATTACTTATTCTCACTGCCTCCAATGAGTCACATGCTGCTGAAAGTCCCTGAAGCCTCGTTCTTGCAAGTCATTAAGAATTTCTATCAGTGGTCCTTTATCTATCTACATTTTCTTTGAACCTTCCATATTATTGGGCTCTGGAGACCACCTTTTTCTTCCCCCCTCTGCCCACCCTAGGCTTTCACTTTGCTGTTTCCTGGTTCTTCTCTGAGCTCTTCGACTCCTCTGTCTACATCTTTCACTGGCTCCTTTGTCCTGTTTCACAGCGGGAAATGGATAATTCTGGAGGTGACAGTCACAGTCCTCGATGATCCTTTCACTACACTGTTTATTTTGAAGTGCTCAGCTGTCCGTCTCCGTCACTTCGCTGTGACATCCATGCAGGCAATTCCCCATCTGTCCTTCTCATCCCCCTCCCCAGTTCCAGTCTTGCACATCTAAGTGCCCAGTGGTCATAGCCACTGAACGTCCAACCATAATCTCAAATGCAGAATGCATAA
Organism: Cryptoprocta ferox; assembly: GCA_028646485.1. Lineage (NCBI taxonomy): Eukaryota > Metazoa > Chordata > Mammalia > Carnivora > Eupleridae > Cryptoprocta > Cryptoprocta ferox. Next base: position 6,084,291 of record CM053561.1, read on the forward strand.
GCTATAGAACTTGCGTGTTCGATTCCTTCTTTGATGATGCTATCATCCTTCCAGACTCCCAGCTTGAAATTGTGCATTATATATTTCACTTCTCCTGCAGCTATTTAGACAGAATCAAGCCCTATTAGTTCTCTTTACAATCTCCTTCACATGTGCTCCCTACTTTTACACTCCTGTTTTCATCACCTGAGTTCAAGTTCTTTGCACTGGACTCATGAACTAATGAAATTGCCCTACATCCAATAAACTACCAATTTATCAATCTTCCTTAAATACTCTGAGATATGTTAAAGGCCACAATTAAGTTCATTTCTTTATATACTTCCCACAAAACCTAACATAAAACCATTCTTAATAACTATTAATTGGATAATCGGCTCTTTGAATGAAGAAGGGTGAATAAGTATACTTTTCAGGAAATAGAACTGGTACCTAAATTTTTCTAGCATTTTTATAAATATATGAAAATGAGAATATATATAGAAATTTCCAAGTTTACAAGTGTTACTTTTCTGACATGGAAACACTGAGTAAGATCTTCACACTGTCTTGTGTGCTCTTTGAAAATCAGTCAGCAAGTTTCAGGGTGGATATACAAAGAAACCGATTTAGAGAAAAACCGCTGTGTAAATGTTACATAAAATATTCAGCAAGCAAGGGGCCTCAGAGATCACTGTATTATATTCCTGAAGACAACAGTCTAATTTACCACAGGGCCCAAGAAAGGCAATAAAATGTTGCCTTTTTAGAGGCATTTAAAATGTTTAAAATGTTTAAAAATGTTTGTTTTTTAGAAGTCATTCATTCAACTAATATTTATTGGGTGCCCATACATGCCAAGTACTGGGGTTACAGTGAGATCAAGAAAAAACATCATCCCTGTCCCCAGCAGGGTTACAGAGGGAAACGAACCATAGTTTCATAAATGACAACGTGACACTAACAAATGCATGTGCGCGGAGAGCAAGTGGAGGGAGGGGAAAGGGTTACACTAGACAGGAAGAGACGGGAGGGCTTCTCACAGGGAGGGCTTCTCACAGGACATAAATTTAAAGTGGAGGTGTGAAGGGTAAGCAGGAGGCGGCCAGATGGAAAGAATGGGATCAAAAGCTTCTCAACCAGAAAAACTATGTGCCCTGAGTAGGGGAAAAGGTTCAGGAACCTTTTAAGGAAGGTTTTAAGGAGAAAAAAAAGTTGGGGTGGGGGGGATGGTGTTGGCTGCCCAGGCATGAGATGAGGCTGGAGTGGTCGCCGGAGCACACAGGCTTTCTTTAGATATTGCCATAGATTCCGGATTGCATCCCAAGTACAAGGGGAAGCCACTGGTGTTGCCAAAGCAAAGGCATTAAACACATAATATTACTGCTCCCAGGGAACATCTGTACTTATCTGACCGGATCAAGTTCTACTAGATGCCTCAACTGGAAAAACAAATGAACTTGAAAAATATTCTCATACATTAACCAAACTGATTAAAGGACAGCTGTGAAAGCAGAGCAAAAAAAATTAAACTAGAAGCCAGGCCACCGCACAGACACTACTGGTGAGGTTAGTGCCACTTTTTAATATAGTATTTTGGATATATTTTCAATAGGCAAATTCTAGTCCATGTAAGAGATCTTCGGCAAACTCATACTTAGTCAAACAAAACATTCTTGCATTTGTTATTTAAGGAGTGTGGCGTGAGTTTCAGTTACCAACAATCCTGCCTCAGATAGACCTCATGGGCTACCATACGGCCACTGAGCAAAGCTCACAACAAGTAAACATTTTGCTATGGTTGATACTCAAGAGATTACAAAATTATTATGTCCCAGAATAAAGAAACACCGCAGAAATACAGGAGCTGTTCTTCTGTAATTGAGTTGGGGTGAACCCCAGTGAAGATGGAGCAGTGGGAGGTGGGGATTGAGAAAGTCCTACGCCATTTGTTGAAAGGAGGGATCCAGGAGATCAGGGAAGGTGGAGGAGAGAAAAAAATTCCATTGAAAGTCCCACAAAAATTTGAATTCACAATCCTGAGCGATTAACCAAATATGCAGAAAACCTCCCCCAAAGTAGAGTTACATGGAAAGTACCTGCAAAACCTGACAGGTCAGGAGAAAGTGATGGACCACTCGAGCCTTCAGTAACTGCTTTATATTGAAGACCTGCTGCTGGTGGTCCGCTCTGATGAGGACCTCCAGAGCCGCCAGCAGGGCTTCCCAAGCTCCTTGCTGAGAAAAGAAGCACACACCAGTCAGCACGTGGTCACTGAGACACATGCCACACGCTTTTTAGAAGACACATAACAGATGAGTCTACTTTTGTGTACGTATTCAGGGTCAAAGATTAAATGTGTCTGAAAAACCAAATCTTAACATTTACTCCAGATTATTATTATTAGTATTTATCATTGTTATTATTATTATATTATGATTATTATCTTGTCAGTAGGTCATTTCTAAATACTTACATTGAATTCAATATTGCATTAGGTGTTTTAGTACGTTAACCCTTCTGTGATGTTATATAATATATAGTATTTTCAAAAGATGAATTATCTTGAGGGATTTATTCGATACGGAAAAATCACACATGATCAATATAATTGTTTGCAAATAATTCATTTTCAAAGAGCATTATTGAAAATGCATAAACTTCAATGCTTCTTTGTGTATACAGCATTTAATTAAACAATTTTAGAACAGCAGTACCCATGGCTACTCAAAACCTTGCACAGGAAATAATCTCCACACTTCCATTTATAATTAATATTACACTGAAGTGCTAAGTTTGTTCTGTTCTTTAGAAGAATGATTAGATGAATATTTAATTTAAAAAATAAAAGCAATTAAAAAAATTTTTTTGAGAGAGAATCCACACATGAGTGGGAGAGGGGCAGAGGGAGAGGGAGAAAGAATCCTGAGCAGGTTCCACACTCAGTGTGAAGCCCAACGTGGGGCTCGATCCCATGACCCTGGGATCACGACCTGAGCCAAAATCAAGAGTTGGACGCTTAACCAACAGAGCCACCCAGGTGCCCCAAGAGACACGTACTTTTAAATATTCAATTTAGGGGTGGCTGGGTGGCTCAGTTGGTTATGCATCCGACTCTTGGTTTCAGCTGAGGTCATGATCCCAGAGTCTTGGGATTGAGCTCTGTATCAGGCTCTTTGCTGAGAGCGTGGAGCCTGTTTGGTATTCTCTCTCCCTCTTTCTCTGCCCCTCTCCCGCTTGTGCGTGCATGCACTCTCTGTCTCAAAATAAATAAATAAACATTTTTTAAAAAGTACACATCTCTCTGTGCACAAAGGAAACAATCAATAGAGTGGGAAAAAAACCCTGTAAAGAATGAAAGAAAATATCTGCAAACCATATATCAGATGCAGGATTCATATGTAGAGTATATAGAGAACTCTCACACCTCAATACCAAAAAAGTCAAATAATCTATTTGAAAAACAGGCAAAGAACTTGAAAAGACATTTCTCCAAAGAAAATATACAAATGGCTAACAAGTATATGAAAAGTTGCTCATCATCACTAAATGTCAGGGAGATGCAAATCAAAACCACAAGAAAATATCACCTCATACCCAATAGGATGGGCACTATAAAAACAAAACAGAAGATAACAATTGTTGGCAAAGATGTGGAGAAACTGCAACCCTTGTACCTTGGTGATGGGATTGTAAAATGGTGCAGTTCTTATGGAAAACAGTGCAGGGGATCCTTAAAAAATTAAAAATAGAGGGGCACCGGGGTGGCTCAGTTGGTTAAGCATGGCACTCTTGATCTTGGTTCAGGTCATGATCGCACAGTTTGTGGGACCAAGCCCTGCATCAGGCTCTGTGCTGTGAGCGCAGAGCCTGCTTGGGGTTCTCTCTCTCCGCCCTCTCTCTCCCTCCCTCTTTAAAGAAATAATTAAAAATAGCATTTCTCTATGATTCAGTGATCCCACTTCTGGGTATATATCCAAAAGAATTGAAAACAGGATCTCAAAAAAACATTCACACATCCAAGTCCACAGCAACATTATTCACAAAACCCAATATATGGAAGCAACCTAAATGTCTATTAATAGAAGAATGCATAAAGGAAATGTGGCAGATACATACAATGGGATATTATCCAGTCTTACAAAAGAAAGGAATCTTGTCATATGCTACAACACAGATGAACCTTAAAGACATATCCTAAGTAAAATAAGCCAATCACAAAAAGACAAATACTGAATGATTCCACTTCTACGACATATCTAAAGTAATGAAACTCTTAGAAACAGGAAGTAGTATGGTGGTCGCCAGGGACTGGGACAGCGGGCAGGAGAAATAGGGGGAGTTGTGGGACGGGTACAGTTTCAGAAAAGCAAGATGAAAATGTCTTAGATATCTGCTGTACAACAGAGTGAATATGGTTAATACTGTATTGTATGCTTAAAAATTGTTAAGAGGGTAAATTTATGTCATATTTTTTTTTACCATTAAAAATAAAAGCACGTGCCTTGGCTTTATTCCATATCTTCCAGTCAAGCAGCAGCTCCTCTAGCAGTTTAACATCTTGGATTATAGCATTAGACTCTACATCCAACTTAAACTCTCCATTCTCGCTGACATGAATAATATCTTCACCACAGCAACCTTCAAGAAGGGTCTATGGAAATCAGCATTAGTACAAGATGCATTAATAACATTAATCCAAAAATTCAACAGAAACATTAAGCTTCCAATCTTAGCGGTCATAACATTAAATTCAAAGGAAGACTAGTGAATAATTCACCCTTTCACAGAGTGTCTTTAATTTGGTTAGCAAAACAATTCAAATAATTAGAAAAACACAATCTTTGACATATTTGTAAATGATTATTCAGTTTCAAAAATGGGTAAAATAAATATTCCATTTTATTTATTTATTTATTTCCTTATTTATTGTTCTATTTTTAATTTTTAAATTCAATGAATCTGTTAGGCTTTAAAACCTTTTCCAAAAAGTACTAAGGATTCATGCCATAAATGTATGGGTCTTGAGGGCACGGGTAAAAGCACAGTCTCTTGCCTTACTACTAGACCCTCAGATAAATATTTTCACAATATTACCATATGCTTTTAGCTAGAAAGGTATTTCAATAACTGATGATAGCTGGATCAAAATAAAACCGAATATAACCTCAGAAAACAAACTCTCTAGCAGCACTGCCCACTGGAAATGGCACAGTACTAGTTGTCCAGAGAACTGGGTTCTCTTCCACCACTGGGAGCTGAAGCAAACAGTGTCTGCTCTGTGGGCCTTAATTTCATCATTCTACAGAATCCAGGGCCAGCCCTAAGGGACAGCTCCAGTTCATCCAGGTCTAAAATTCTAGGAGTTAATTTTTTTCTCTCACTCTTCCGAAATGCTTTAAAGAAGATAAAAATGTAATTATGTCAATGATGAAGAAAACCAGAAGAGCATCTGAGTTTGATTAAATATACACTGTTGAGTTTCCTTCATTTTCTTCAGGAATAACCGAAACACAAAACTCTATTATTGGAAGACTATATATAATGTAGAGAAGTATTGTTGCACATGAAACTATGAGAATAAATTTTATGAGGACATACCTTCAAAACATGAAAGCCAACAATGCATTTTTGTCTAATCAACACCTGATGAATCATGGAAAGTCCATTACAGTTTTCTAATTCATGTATTCTCTGTTGGTTGTATTTAATTAATGAGAGTATAACTCTCAGTGCTAATGCTTGAGTTTCTTCACAGCAACTGAGTTCCACAACCTAAAAAATATTTTATTGAGAGAAAAATTTAACATGTGTGATTATTATATAACATCAATCCATCAGTTTGATTTGAAAGCTATTTTTTTGCTCACACTTTGTCATCATTTAAGAATTATAAACAAAACTGAAAGACATAAATCCCATAATTTTAGTCTCTTGAATATACTCTAAATGAACTAAAATAACACAACTGTATAAATCAGGAGCATTTTATTAGTGATTTGAAATGTCATTTCAGTGAATGAACAAATAGGCTCTGCGTTATGCGCTGTGGGTGATAACAGAGAAGTAAAGGCATGATACTTGCCCCCAGTGGGACCTACTTTCTAGTCAAAAGACAAGATGTATGTATAAAAACCAGAGACTTGCCTTGTTCTTTAATTAAACCACTGCTTTCTGACAACTACTATATGTAAGAAAGACACACCTTACTATCACGACTAAAGACAAAGAAGAATGAGATCGTGTGAGTGTCCCAAGGACACAGAAACTATTCCTGACTCTACTCTGCTTGGGTTTGGGAAGTCTAAATGGAGAGAAGATGGCCCGGAAACACAGTAAAATCCTGGAAAGTAGGAATAGCAGGTGGCTGGGAGCGAGAGGCAGGAGGCAGGTAAAGATCTAAAACTGGAAGCCCCTCGGCACAGCAAGGAGGCTGCGGTTTGCCTATTTGGCTGGATGGCAGAGGTCTGGTTCAAAAGGCAGGCTATGCCTGGAAGGTTTTTTTTTTTTTTTTTAAATATTTATTTATTTTTGAGGGAGAGAGAGAGAGAGGCAGCGAGAGAGGGGGGCACATAATCCCAAGCAGGCTCCATGCTGACAGCAGAGAACCTAGAACTCACAAACTGAGATCGTGACCTGCGCTGAAGTCAGACACTTAACTGACTGAGCCCCCCAGGTGCCCCAATGCATGTAAAGCTTTTAAGGAGACTGAATTTTATTTTTGTAGCAAAGGAGGAAAAATACTAAAGAAAGTTTTCTAAGTTTTAAGTGTGACAACATACTTTAGAAGTCTTATTGGCAAGATCCTGTATGTGTGTAAAATAAAAGATTAACCATTTTCTCTAGGAGCTAGTCATGTGACAGTAATCATAACAAAATTATGTTCAATAACTTGATGAAAGAGCAAAGAGCAAGGATATACATTTTGAAACTGTAAGCTATAAAAGTTGATCACAGAATGTTGATGAGGAGTTAAAGAGATTTTCATTTTAAAACACTAAGGAAAAATCTATTCAACTAGATACTGGATGCAAAAAAAAAAGTTTGAAAAAAGATGAAGAAAAAAACAGGTTAGAGTATGATGAATCAATGCTGACAAAATATTTATAAGAATGGAAATGACAATTAACACATACGGATATGCCTGCTACTGAAAAATTGATCAAACATGGTCCCATTGAAGAAAGCAAGCCAGTTAGGGAGACTGGAAATTTGCAAATGTTGCAGAAGTTATGCTTAGGAATAAAATTCTGAGGATGAAAGAAGATCAAAGCTGCCTGATTTAAACAAGGATATGGGCCTTGAGGAAGGAGACGCTTAGTACCATTTGCACTCCCTATTTTGGATTTAAGCAATCCCTGTAAACAGTGACTATATACTTATTGACGGTCTACTCTACGTCAGGAATGATATTGTCCCTGCCCTAAGATGACTAAGTAGAACAGATAATTAAACAATTTATTCTAATATAATACTCATCACACGAGTCAAACTTTTCACATTTCTCCTTCTCTTTAAGAAAACTAAACAAACTCAAATTATTTTTTTTGGACTTACTTGCTGACCTTTGTTTTTTTTCCCCCATGCGTCTGGAAGCTTGGGAAAAATCAGGCTTCACAAACCTCATTTTAAAGAATATATTCCTTATCATACAGCCATGCCACCTTGAACGCACCCAATCATGTCCAAAGAACATCTTTCTTCTTTTTGTTACTATAACATGTATTTCTTCTCTCATTGACAATTTAAATCTTGTTTATTTATTTACTTATTTTCTTAATGTAATCTCTATATAGGCCCGATGTGGAGCTCAAACTCATGATCCCAGCAGAGATCAGGAGTCGCATGCTCTACCGACTGACCCAGCCAAATGCCCCATTAAATCTTGTATATTTCACATGTAATTGTGTTAATAACATTTCTGGATAATAGAAAACTTCTAAAATCTCCATAAGTTAAAAGAAATTTTCACCACATGGGGCAGAAAGCTTAATGACATCCTAAACAACATGTGATTTATCTTAAAAGTTTAATATAGTTGATGTGTAACTGTTTTTGTAATTAAAAAAACACTGAAATTTAACAGTATTAAAGAAGTAGTTTGTCTGCTGATAAAATTGTAATCAGTGATTCTTACCCTAGCAAAGAGAAAAACAAATATACCAGTTCCACCGATCTCGTGCAGGACGCCTTGAATAGTTTTACATTCAGTAGGCCGGAGAGTCTTTAGATAATGAGGTTCTAACAAGATGCTCTGAACTTCTTTTGAGCTGAAGGGCCTTTGAGAGAGTTGGGTTTTCATCTGACCTTTAAGTCTAATAACTGGCTCATAGATGGTATACTGAGCAGGACAGTTCGTTGTATAAACAACTGAAAGACTTTCCTGAAATACAAATATTTTCCTTCAGCAACGAGACAAAATGGACAAAAGTAAGTTATCAACCAGCAAACAAGTATTTCAAAGTGAAAAGGTACCCAACAAGTTGTTCTCTTTGACAGATGCTACACGCAACAAAGATGAACTCGGGAGTCAAGATGGCTTCTCACAAAGGAGAAGATCAGTTTCAAGAGCAGTGATCACTTGTATAAACCTTGTCCAGGCTGAGCAAGATCCCAGGTGGAACCATTTTAGGATAAACATGAAATTACACTATTACTACTAAGAACAGCTGAGTCTTATACACCACACTCATTACATACCAGGCACTGTTCTTTGCACTTACAAATATTAACCGATCTTGACAACCTTATGAGATGGGAACTCTGGGTCAACGTATTCAAAATTTTTGCTTTGAATGTGTTCACAGGCTAGCTACTCATTTACAAGTGACTCTAAGATCTTTCTTTCTACCAGAATAAAATTCCAAACTATCAGCATTCCTACTACAACTTAGAATTTTCAGTATTTCCCCCACACAGAGGGCAGTTTCAGTCAGGCTCTGACTCCGGTGGGGTGCTCAGGCTTAGAGAAATCAGGTGCCCTGGCTCAGTGTTTTCTCACAGAGGCTGTGGGGGCCTTAGGCTGTAATCATTTTCAATCATGGCCATTTAAATAGTTTCATCCAGACATCATCTAGCATATTTGCACACCAACTAAAGTGACTACACGGTCTATTGTAAATGACTGTGCTGGGTAAAACAGTATCTTAAACCTGCAGTAGTTTTCAAAAGAAAGCTGACAAAATGCTCATCTTCGTGAAACAAGTCCCAGCTGGCACCACGCCTTGCCAGGCTTTGCTCATGACCTCATAATCCCCAAATTATTGAAGCAGGCTTAAAAAATTGATTTCTAAAAAGAGTTGTCGCATCAAACCCTTGGGATTTTCATCTGTGATAATTTATGTTAAATTTTATGACTTCTATATATTCCTTTCAAGCAAAATAAGAGGATTAAGGAAATCTGTGTGTGTGTGAAAACAAACTAGAGACTTAAAATTATTATTTGAACAAACACTAGTTGTGAAAACTCCTTGGTCTCCCTAAAGCATAGATTCTCAGTGTGTGGTCCTGAACCAGCAGCAGCAGCATCTGGGATTTGCTAAAAATGCAAATTCCTTGGGCCACACTTCAGACCTCTGAATCCAAAACTCTGGCCCAGCAATTTATGTTTTAACAAACCCTCTGGGCGACTCTGAGGTACACTTAGGTTTGAGAAACATTTCCCTAAAGCATGTTTTCTTAATGGTGACACATTTGGGGTGGCATAATTCTTTTCTCTATAACACTGCCTTTGCACTGTAGAACATTTAGCATCCCTGGTCACCACTCAATCATAGTGGACAGCCCCAAATGCTCCCAACCCCCATTTTAAAATACTCCTTAGGGAGAAAACTATTGTATGCACAATATCAGATCATAAAGTCAAATTCTGTAGGTATCTACTCTCTATCCACTTTACCACAGATATATATTTAACACCACTGAAGACTTAACATATACTTTACAAAATTTCTATACTAGAACTTCTCCTTTCCTTTAGTCAAATGTTACAGCTTTAAAATATATTTTGATTATGAAATATACATCTCATTAGCAACAAAAACAAAATACATTCCAAACTAGTAGTCTCCTTCAAGTAAAAACTATCTCTGACCTATAACTGTACCTCTCATAAGAAGCAAGAGAAGGAACCCAGCTTGATGGCCAGATCTACCAGTTTTTAGTAGATCTTCTAGGACTATGAAGACTCAGCTGTCTAGTTGCTATCATAAAAAATATCTACCACAAGCTCCTAAACTACATACTTGAACAAAAAATTACAATAATATATAAAAAAGAACCTGAGAGTCTCTTATAAGTAGAGTTAGCAATATTTTGAAAGCAAAATTTCTGATTGTTACTGATATTAAAAAATATTTTAAAATCTGAATATATATAAATAAAACTAATACTATAAATAAAAATTACCATTTATTTACAAGTACGGAAATGAAATGTAACGAGCAATATTTTTTAGGCTAACATATGCTATATTTTCACTATATCATAAATATTTTTCTTGACTGATTAGTATGTATAAACTAAACTAACACTTCATATAGAAATATAGTCCTAAGGAAAAGGGGATAAACATTTGAAACCGAAAAACAAATTCTGAGTATTTCAGGTTTAAGAAAGAAATATGTTCTTAAGGAAAGAAAATGTTGAATAAGAAAAAAGAGAAACTTTAGAAATCTAATTCATAGTTAATTACACATTTTATAAACATGAGATTATCAGTTACTAAAAAGTTTAAACTTATAAAATGAAAACTTGACTTACAATTAAGAGACCAATATCCACTTCTTTCTTGGTCATAAAAAGTTCTCTTATTTGTTCACATCGCAAAATGTCCTTATTAATATATTTGGAGAAGTCATTCACGGGTTTGCCATATTTACACGGCATTATAGACGTATGGTTGGGTCCACAAGCATATAGATAAAAGGCCTCTTGTGAATCAATCTTGGCTCCTGAACAACAGGAAAGTAAAGTTACTTATTCACCACACTCCAACCAGAATTTTTCATAAAAAGCAAGAAATCAAGAGTTAACTAGTTTTGCCAGATTCTTTTATCTCTATAAAATTGATAAAGCCTCATATTCCAAGTTGGTGTCATGAGCAAATAACCTATGCCAAGTATGAACGGGAAATGAATTTTTATGTATGTAAAAAATGTATGTATGTATGTATGTACATGTATGTATGTATGTATGTATGTAAATTAATGTACATAAAGTTAACTGCAAAGCTTGTGATAAAATAAAATAATAATTTTAATATTTATTTACTAATTTGTTCCTTAAGATAGAAAACAGTTATTTTGGTTTTGTTTTGCCTTTTTCAAATAAATGGAAACCATGCTTCAGTAAATTTCTTTTTAAAATAAATGTGAATTGATATCTCTATTCTTTCTATCCATCTAGCTATTCAATAAACACTGCCTGAATGCTATTATGTGCCAGGTTTGGTGATACATAATTTTTATTTTTATTTTTAAATTTTTTAGTGGTATATATTTTTAAAATCATATATTTCTTTTTTTTTCCCCTAGAATTTGATATTCTTATAGAATATACTAAAATTGGGATGGCTGGGTGGCTCAGTTGGTTAGGCATCTGCCTTTGGCTCGGGTCATGATCTCACGGTTCATGGGTTCAAGCCCCACATAGGGCTCTGTGCTGACAGCTCGGAGCCTGGAGCCTGCTTCAGATTCTGTCTCCCTCTCTCTCTGCCCCTCCCCCACTCGTGCTCTGTCTGTCTCTTAAAAACAAACATTTTAAAAAATCTTAAAAAAAGAATATACTAAAATTGTAAGTAAGAGAGACAATCATTCTAAGTTTACTTGTCATAATACTGTATTTTCCTGGATTATAAAATAAAGTTGATTTAATATGTGCTTCACTTTTGGGGGAGAGGGGTTAGGGGTACGCCATATACCCCTGCATTAAACATATGTATCAATTGTAAGAAACAGCCATATTATAAAAATGTTAAAATATTTTAAAAGTGCATCTTAGTATCTAGGAAATGTAATACTTACTAAGTATAAATGAAGGAATTATAGGGATAGGGATTAATATCTTATCTGGGATAATTTACTAGTTTAATACTTGTTAACTGAAAGAAAAAATTGGAAATGCTTTGAAGGAGGAAAGTATACCGTTGAAGAGGAGTAAATTTCCCAGGTCCCATTTCCCAGCCAATTGCAAAAACTCTTCTTGGGATGACGAACAGTGGCCAATCATGCAAAATGTTTTATTGCTATCAGATGACAAGCTTGTTCTTCTCGGAAGCATGAAGTCCAAAGTAACATCAGGTTTCCTGCGTTAAAAACAAAGTTAAATCAATTACTTCAGTGAGGACTTGAGTATTTTAAAAGTATAAATGCTTGAACAATTTTCTTGGCTCGCTGTCAAACAGTGGGTGACGAGGAGAAAGAGAACGGGTTCTGCTGTATCCCGGTCCCGGCTGCTGGCAGTACACCAATTCCAGAAAGAGGGGAGCAGAGGAGAGATGCCCGACGGCCCTGCAGCAGGCCATGGGAAGTGGGACTGGACACCTGACGCAAGTTTCCTTGGCCACTGGGCCTCTGCACATGCGCCTTCCTGGTTTACAAATACAAACCAACCACCTCCCGCTGATTTTACCAAGAAGTCTCTCACCTTGGTAAACCACTTCTAAAATATCATCTTCTTTTTTTTTTTTTTTTTTTTTTTTGAGACAGAGAGAGAGAGAGAGCTGAGTGAGGGAGAGGCAGAGAGAGAGGGAGACACAGAATCTGAAACAGGCTCCAGGCTCTCAACTGTCAGCACAGAGCCCGACGCGGGGCTCGAACCCACAGACCGCGAGATCATGACCTGAGTCAAAGTCGGAAACTTAGCCGACTGGGCCACCCAGGCGCTCCTAAAGTATCATCTTCTACTCAGGAAAAGAATATCACTTCTCAAGGTCCGGTTCTGACTAGCCACTGAAATGCCAATGCTTTTCTGCATTTTCTATTTTTTTTTCCAAAGCTCATAGAGCTTTTATTAGTGTATTGTATTTACAGGAATCCTTACAAAAGACAGAGCAGGAAAAAGTAAACTCTCTTCTCAAAGAGACACACACATGACAAGAGGACTTCATCATCTAGGTGGAAGTCCAGAGTGCCAAGTTCTACCCTTTTTGAGGTAATGTTTTAAGCTCCATATCAAGATAACGAAGGTAGCTAATAAAGGCAAAGTTTGTGAATAAGATAAAGACTTAGAATATGCAAATGTAGTTAGCTCTTAATGAGAAATTCTACGTTGGTATGTCAATTTATTTAAATTTAAAAACTTTTCCCTGAGGCTTTGTTTTATATTTAACATACAAATTTAACTATTTTAATAGAAATATTTCCTGATAAAGATGTGAGATAACTGTTTTTATTGAGGTATAGCAGGCATACGATACAGTGAGATCATTTCTAGTGCCTACAGCTTTCTTGAACCAAATATGGGCCGTAACTGAAACACTACTGCCACCTATTGGCAGTATGACTTAATACAGTTTTTAAGGATAAAGAACACTTTGCAAGATGAATTCAACAAATATTAAGTATCTACTATGTCATATATTCCTACCACATGCGTGTGCTGTTCAATAAATAACAACATAAACTATTAATAATATGTTTTCAGTATTATTGTGTACTATTAAAAATGTTCTCCTGAGGGGCGCCTGGGTGGCTCAGTCAGTTAAGCGGCCAACTTCGGCTCAGGTCACGATCTCACAGTCCGTGGGTTCGAGCCCCACGTCGGGCTCTGTGCTGACAGCTCAGAGCCTGGAGCCTGCTTCAGATTCTGTGTCTCCCTCTCTCTCTGCCCCTCCCCCACTCACTCTCTGTCTCTCTCTGTCTCTCTCTCTCTCAAAATAAAATAAAGACATAAAAAAATTTTTTTAAATGCTCTCCTGAAATATATTATTTATAGAAATTATTCTATTAATTCAGAAAGTGATAAAGGTAGTGCCAAATTTAAATCAACAGAATAATGTCTTTGTCCTTGGTCACTTTCTTGTTACTCTCTTAACAGATGAAATCATTACTTTGTACCGAATGGCAAAAAAATTCCTTCCAAGTAATGTAGAAATATGTGAATTGACTATGCTCACCAACTGTCTACAATGAACATCTAAACCCTCATTCTGAGCATGTCTAATAATTAGTTTATGATTCCTACACCTGTCAGGTGGTCTGGTTCAAATTAAGGCTGTAGGGGTGGCAAAACACAGTTCCAAAGCATGGGCTGTATCTGGGTTCAAGTTTCAGCCATACCCCATACTCAGGGCATGACTTTACCTGTTCTGGGTCTCAACTGCCTCATACGTACCATAGAAGAAAACAGTATGCCTTCTTCCTAGTGTTGTTGAGAGGACCAAATGAGGTCATCTGTGTCAGTGTTTCATACAGTGCCTGGCACATGTTGAGAGCTCGGGAAATGAGGAGAGGGTCCAGGACAAAGAGGCTCATTATGCACAGCCCTAACCCCAACACCAACTGAACTAACTCAAAGTTCGGAAAAAAAAAAATTACTAATTGGTTGAAGACTAAGAACTTCCCAGAATATATTTTATTTAGAATATGGAAGCTTCGATGGCATATTTTCATGGATTTTTTTAAATGAATAAACAAAAACTGAAGCCTTGATTTTGTTCCCAAAGCCTGTTTCCTGTGGCATACCCTGGGGACAGATTCCCCTAAAGCCACTCACAAGCCCCCTGTCCTCCGCCTTTCTCTGGTATTTCGGCTGGACAGCTCCCAGCAGTCAGCTCGACAGCCTCCCTTTCAGCAGTGACCCTGCACACAGCTTTCCCTTGGTTTCCACAGGCCCTTTCCTCTGCCTGGAAGGCTCTTCCTCTCCCTGCTCGCAGCATGCCCCATCTCCCCTCCATGTCTCAGCTTAAATAATCCTTTCCCAAAGAGGCTTTCCCGGACCCAACTCCTAAGTAGCAAACCTCATATTTTCTGCTGGGGGCCTGTTTGTTACCTCCACAGTATTTGTCATAATTGGTATATATTCATTTCATTGTGTTTGCTTCTCATCTGCTTCCCCATTAGACTGTGAGTTCCAAGAATGTATGGAGCCTGAGTCTTGTTTCCCATTGCCCTCAGGCCTAATGCAAACATGCTGGGCACACGGCAATTCCTCAATAAATATTTAATGGGTGAACAAATGAATGAATAAGCATAGGTTCATTTATGCTAAAGGCATATGTTATTTCTGTGATCTAATCTACTTCGAGGGATTTTTGAGAGAATTGGGAGGTAACGCACGTAAGGCACCTAGCAAAAGGTCTGCAACATAACAGGTCTGAAATATTTTACCACCCATGAGATTAAATCTAGACTCCTCATCTTGACATGCAAAACTTGCCTGTCAGGTAGCATTACCACACCCATTGGTTTTCTTTCTCATTATTCAACTCAGACTCTTCCTTCTGGCCAGCTTGATCCTGTCCCATACCGCACCACTTTCCAATTCTGTATCCCCTTTTATGTTATTTCATTCATGAAGTACCTCCCAACTCTGACAAATCCAAGATACTGTATAGCTCTCTCTGGGTTAAATTTTACATTAAGATATTCCAGAAAACACTTCTTAGTAACTTGACCTACAATTCTCCTGGTCGGTAAAAGTCACATAGTACCATACCTGAATCTGTCACTTCGTATACACTATGTCCTAGGATCCTATTTTACTCTTATCACCTGATATACACTAGCTTGTATTTTCCTCTTGTCATTCTGATTTCTTTTGAAGCCCTGACTTAATTTAGGTATTAGCCTTATTAGCCATTTAATTGAAATAATTCCTTGTGGATTCATTTTATAAATTTATCGGCATGAAGGACCAAATTATAGGTTCTGTTCCTTGATCTAACATATATTCTACATAAGCATCTAAATGTCCCGCTTTCTGCGTGTTCCCTCAAACCCAAATATTAACTTGCATGGGAAATTAATTTTGTATTAAAGTGATGAATAGGAAAAAATATCCAATTCTGACACAGACTCCTGCATTAACATAGAGCACACTGTGTATATAGTTTCCAGTGATCTGCTTCCGAAGCTATGACAAACTAAACTTAAAATTATAACTGAAGTTAGTAAGTATTTGCTAAAAATGTTTCCTACCTCTGCCCGGAGACCCACATGGAGATTTTCCCATGGTTATTCTTCTTCCCTTGGGGCTGCTGTAGGTAGGTGAGCACCAGGTGTTGCCATCTGCTTGGGACGAAAATATTCTCCTGCGACTCAACCTGTGCCAGTAAAATAGCTTTCATGTCATCATTGGGATCCATGCACATACTACAAAAAAGAGAAAAAGTATCGGCTGAAAACATGAAGTTTCTAATCTCAACATTTAATAAATGTATAATAGCTGTAATTCCAGGTATTTGAATTAGATTAAAAATCAGTTCTATTTTTTCTAAAGTTTATTTATTTTGAGAGAAAGAGCACACAGAGAGAAGACGCAGAAAGAGAAGGAGAATCCCAAGTAGACCCCGCACTAACGGTGCAGAGCCCAACGCGAGCTCGGTCTCACAAACCATGAGATGATGACCTGAGCCTAGATCAAGAGTCAGATGCTTATCCGACTGAGCCAGCCAGGTGCCCACAAAATTATCTTTATTAGTAGGTTTCACATCACCATCTCATCTAAATTACTTAAACACATGATCTATTCGCAGGAAGTTGAGGATGAGCAATACCGGAAGATCAAAGTGCCACTGTGGGGATCAGCCCACACTTGCATCATCAGAGCTTTGGATCCCAAGGAAATCATATGAATACATCCTTCTTCTATGAGCCTGTCGCCAGGATTTATGTACTCGGCACCTTCCGGTCTGTTGTTCTCTATGATAAAAAGACGTTAGAATAATCAGTTAAAGCAGTTGATAAAATGAGTGGAAAAGTGAGTTTAAAAGAATGCAAAGCATGGTTGTTCATTTGCAGTAAATTATTTACTTGGCTGTTCCAAACAATGTTCTCAAACTTGAGACATTAACTCCAAAAAGGCACCAGGAGCGAAAACAGTAACTGGGTATATTAAGAGTCATTAAGGCCTTCAAACGATGTGATAACTGAGGGCCAACTGTGAGTGGACAGGTCGTTGTGACGTCACTGCAGCGACCTATTACAAGCCGTGCCACTTTTCTTTTATTGCTTGGATTCGGTCACTCTGACATTACAGACCCTGGCCCACAGAGCACACATCATTGTCACCTGCACCACCCAAAATCATTCTATAATTATTACAAGAGCATGATTTTAAAAAACTGATTTTGGAAAAATTGTGCCGTTTGAATATATTCTTTGTTCAGACTCCCTGATAAGTCATCTTTGCATGTAATTGCTAAGTGGTTCTTAAACTTGAAAATGTTATTCTAAGGCACGCTAAGGTAGTGCCATATGCTCGGGCTCTCTGGTTATGCATCCTGACTTGCATCCGTGGTGGTTTCTCGCCACGCTAAATCTAGCACTACCTAAATATGTATGATGAGCTGAACCCTCAAGCCATCTACGCTACCCGTTACTACGCTGCCTGACCTCGCAGAGAGCTGTGTGAAGATGTACCAAAATACAAAATGCACATCCAAGGGCTCAGACTTTCTGAGAAAATCAACACTACCAGCTATTAGACTGCTTATATATTTGTTGCCATTTTTCAACAGGTATAAATACCACCAATTTTTAAGAATACTCCCCCTAAATTCATTGATTATTTTGAGGACTATTGCCCAAGATATGAGATGTATAGAGAATTCATATCTGATGTGATACTAATGTTTCCATATCAAATCTGACTTTTGCACAAATAAAAGACTAGAACCAAATCCAGTGTGTACCCAGGTTCTGTAAAGTAGAAATATAACAAATACTTAATTTAATGCTCACAACAATCTTCTGATGTAAATTTTATTGTCCCCATTTAGAGGGTGACAGAATTGAGGTGCTGAGAGGTTAAATAACTTGCTCAATGTCACAAAGGTCGTTTGGGGCAAAGGATGTGTCATCACTATAATATTTTCTTCAGCTCTCCCTTCAAGACCTTGGTATATATACTATTTTTAAATGTTCTTTTTTAATGTTTATGCAGAATTGTCATTCTAAAATATATGTATGCTAATATATTTCTACCATAAAAATTTTTTTTAATTGCCCAATACTCAACTTTTTCTCAGGTCATCGTGTATACTATTTTCATTTTATAAGAGACTGTTTACATTGTGACTGCCCCCACTTAAATCTGAGAAAGAGATCTACACAGTTTACAGTGTAGTGGTGGCATTTAAGCTCTGGATACATACAGGTGGGTCTAAATCCCTTCCCATCACTTACCAGCTATATAAATTGCTCATGCTGTCTCACTGCATCTGTAAATATGGACAGTGCGAGCACTTACCTTACTGAATTGTCGTGAAGGTTAGATTAAAAACGTAGGTAGAAAGCTGGGCAAAGTGACGCCCATACAGAGAGCATTCAATGTGCACAAGACAGAATCATCATCGGTAAGGTCACATGTATGTTGCTTCAGAGTTATCAATTCTTAGTGGAAAAGTTCAATTCAAAAGAAAATGCTAGCGCTACTTGATTCTTTTTTTAAGTTTGGCTTCCTGGGCTAACCCACCGAAGTACGTGAGTGCGCTGTGCTAATACCATGGAGGTGTGTCTGGAGAAGTGGGTTCAGAGCTCCAGGTGACACTCGTCTCCCTTCAGTCCTGTCAGTGTCGTTAAGGGTTTCCTTTCTGTCTGTGTCAGTGGAGGAGGACCTTCCCCGAAGGCCCCGTGTTCTGAAGCAGGGAGCCAGTGGGGTGCCAGCTCTATGCGCGAAGAGCCCGAGGCCAGGACCCCTGTGTAAGCCGAACCTCCTGTCTCACCCAGTCATGTCATCCATCCCGTGGACCCTAACAATTAGCCGGCCTGCTTGGCTTCCCACCACCGTAAACTGCTTCATAATGAACAGGTTCTTCCTGCCCCCATCATATGAGGAATGAGACAGTGTCATGGCGGCAGAACGGTGATTGGACGGGTTATAGAAAGCACTGGAATGGAAACGATTCTAACTGTGGAGAAAGGCTGACTCGCTCAAACGTGGTATGAGAGGAAGTAGGAGGGGCGCCGTGGAACGATGGAGAACGATGGAGAACGAGCAGGAGAGCTGAGCTCACAGAGAGAAAGGACAGGAGGTGGGGGTTCCCGGGGCCTGGGGAGAAGGGGACAGAAGGACAGAGGAGTGACTCTCTGGCTACTTCCTCTCCTTTTCTCATACCAGGAAACACCCTAATCCAGTAGCGGGACCAGGGAAGAGGCAGGAAATGGGGCTGGTGACCCCCCTGAGCAGTTGTACATGGGGGGGTCCCTCCGCTGCAGCCCCCACCTCCAGCCCCAAGGCCAAAGTACAAAACAGGCCATCTGACAAGCCAGGCTTTGGGGAGGCAGGGCCTGCCATCATGAAGGCACTTAGCGCGAAGCACATGTTCACGGCCAGTGAGAACATCCCCACGTCCTTACAGCTCCACCCAGATGCCGTGTGAAAAAGCTCAGCGAAGCAGACAACGGAGAGTGGGAACGCCTTACCTGTGCCATCCAAACCACCGCCCCCTAACGTTAAGGATTTGCTTCTTTTCTTTATCTTCTTTCCTTTCTCCACGGCACTCTCAGCTTCGGGGATGCACTCCACACTGAACCACAGTGAGACGCTGAACCCTTCCGACAGGTGAGGCCAGCAGTTCTGCCCCAGCAAAGGCAGGTGGACCGGGGCCACGTGCCAGGAGGAGAGCAGCTGCTGCGGGAAACCTTCAGGGCCGGCCTCCTTCCCGCTCCGGGAGCTCTGCGCGCGCCGTAATAATCCCAGCGCCTTACTGTTTAGAATCCCGGGACTCTTTTGCGACGAAACGCCATTGCTTAAATTTGGAGTATGCAGTAAAGGGAAGGTTAGATACTGTGAAGGGCTCATAGTAATGTCGCTTTCAATAATTTTCAGAATACCCGAAAGAAGAACTTCCTAGAGAAAAAGCAAAACAGAACATTATGATCATGTTAAGGTACATAATAATTTTGAAATTCAGGTTATAAATGAAAGTACGAGCATACCCACACACATATCAGCGTTGCTAGTTAAGTACCTTCCTGTCTACCGTATCATTAAACTTTGCATAAAACACAAAACAAAGATTTTATTCTTAAAATTTGTAATCTCTTACAGTTAATTTTAGATTTACATGCTTTCATGGTACAAGCCTGAAAGTTATGAGTTGGTTTTAAGTATTAGAAATTAACTACAGGGGCACCTGGGTGGCTCAGTTGGTTAAGCAGCCTACTCTTGGTTTCAGCTCAGGTCATGATCTCACAGTTCACGGGATCAAGCCCAGAGTCAGGCTCTGGGATTCTCTTTCTCCCTCTCTCTCTCTCTCTCAAAAAAATAAACTAAAAAAACTTTTTAAATAAAAAATTAAAAAAACGAAATTAACAATAATTGTATCTGAATCATTTCTACCAAAGAAAGATGTTTATTTCCAAGTAGACTATGGTTGCTTCTCTCAATTTTACTTTATTTTATTTTTTTCATTTATTTTTTTGGAGAGAGAGACAGCATGGGTAGGGGAGAGGGGCAGAGGGAGAGCAAGAGAGAATCCCAAGAAGTCTCCATACTCAGCGCAGAGCCTGATGCAGGGCTTGATCTCATGTTCCTGGATCATGATCCAAGCCAAAATCAAAAGTCGGACACTCCACTGACTGAGCCACCGAGGCACCCCTCTCTCAATTATTTTTAAGTGAAGGACAGAACCAGACACCTTACAAATTCTCCAGATTTCTGAATGATACTTATAACATGACTGACTTCATAAAATTGAGTGGTTCAATTACTTGCCAACTTATTTTACATGTCTTTTCCCTAATCAAATTAATCTTCTTTCATCTGTTTTTGGTAAAACAAAATAAGTGTTTTTAGTTTTCTTTAAAAATTATAAATTTTTGGTTAAACTGAAATGTAGAACTATAGAAGAGACAAGAGAGGAAACGAGCATCTGATTAAAGAGAAAAGTAATGACTAAGGAGACAAGTAAAGAAGTAGAAAAGAGTAACTTAGTACAATGCCCTACCAATTATATGCCATGTGCATAAAATAACAGCTAATATTGATGATGACAATGAGAAATGCCCTCAGGGAAAGTAATAGAAACATTTCGGGGTGCCTGGGTGGCTCAGTGGGGTAAGTGTGATTTTGGCTCAGGTCATGATCTCAAGGTTTCTGGATTCAAGCCCTGCGTCAGGCTCTGTTGCGGACAGTTTGGAGCCTGGAGCCTGCTTTGGATTCTGTGTCTCCCTCTCTCTCTGCCCTTCCCTCACTTATGCTCTGTCTCTCTGTCTCTCTCTCAAAAGTGAATAAACATTAAAATTTTTAAAGAAACGCTCCAAAAATACAGTCAGTTACCAACTGTCTATATCAGTGGTTTTCAACCTTGTGTTCCATGGAGTCCTCTCAGGGTCCACAGGCTGGCGTAAGGTGGGAAATGGGCAGGGCTCAGTGACATTTAATCCTGCTTCACAGAAAGTAGCTCCAAGGTTTTGTTTTATTTGCATATGCTTCTGGTCAAGGTTTCATTATAAAAATTAGTTTCTCAGCAAAGAACAGTCTAAAAGTCACTAAGTTACACCAATGGAAAGAAGTGATAGAAGCTACCTGAAGAGGAGATAACAATTTTCAAAAAAAAAAAAAAAAAAGGATAATCCTTAAAATGGTAACAACTGCTCATAACTAAGTTCTCTTTAGTAATTATATATAACTATTTAGCATTTCTTAAGCACAACCACTGGGGGTGGGATGAGGTAATGGGACTATGACCCCAATGATAAGGCTGGTTAGCTAAAAGAGAAGTGAAACAGTTAAAATATGTGCAAATAATAAAATGATTGAGAATTTCACACATAATAACATGGAGCTGACTGTATAATAATTACAACAAAAGAGAGAGCTTAGTGATTTCCAAATAATTTTTAAAATATCCTATTAGGTATCAGTGAAAAAAATTTTAAATTATAGCATATTTACTGTACAAGGAGATTTCTCCAGAAATATTCTCAAAAGAAGGGTTAGCTCTTCTGAACATGTTCTTGAGCTCATCAAAGATACCAAAAGATCCACCAATACTCTCTGGCATGCTAAATTAAAGAAAGATAGGGGAAAAAATTAAAGCCAATACAAAATTAAAGACACACAACAATTTCACTGAAAGCGATCAAATACTACTGTCACATCTTCAGTGGATTATAAACAATCTAATAATCCAAAAATGTGCTGAAAAAATAGCAATACGATTAAATGCAAACCAACCAACTCACTGACAAAAAAGAAAACCCCACTTTTCTTAAAGATTGGCTAGTTCCCAGTAAATGTATTATTTAAAGAAGCATAAATTAATACAGTATTTGTTAAATAAGTTGACACTGTTAAATACCTTAAAATAGTCTGCAACCTGCAACCTTCTCATCTTGAGGCTGTTTAAATTATAACTTACTTTCTAATGAGATGACATAAATAAAAGTGTAAATAGTAAAGATTATGAAGATAATTAAATATCACAAACTATTTTGAACACCTTCTTTATTCCATCATGGGGTTTAGAATAAAATATAATAGGTCGTACACAAATTCACAGAAATTTTTAGAATAAAGTACTTAATTTTTGTAGCATACATTATAGTATTCAAAGTATATTTACATGCATTATCTCAGCTAATCCTCACCAAAAAATTCCTACAAATGAAACATTATCTCCATTTTAGACATGCCAGAAATAATCCTGATGTGCAGCCTGAGAAGAGAAGCCATGTGTGAGCACCACGTTTTGTAGAAGCAGTGAATTGACGCGACAAGACTAAAATAGCATGGACTTTATCCTGTAAAGTAACACAAATCCATGAAAGGTTGTAGAGGAAGAACTATGAAAACTAGTAAACAAAGGAAAACAATTGTTTCTCCTGCCTTTCTTTTATGAACTCTACCTTAGGGTAACCAAATAGTTGATGAGAGCAAGTTTCCTTTAAGTATTCCCATTTATCAAAGAAGACGGAATGACAGCATGTTACCATTTTGCAGTCCCTGGGCTATGAGCACCCCTGGCTCCCAGCATCCCCCAAAGAGAGACAACCAGACATTATATGCCTCCTGCCTGTAAAATATTCCGGTCAAAATATGGAACCTAATCTGATTAGGTTTCTAGGTCTTACTACCAATTAAAGGAAATATAATGGAGAGAGGACTGTGTTAAACAATCTCCCAGGGACATAATCACCAAAATGCAGAATGGAGGAGACACTTCATGATAAATGACCTGGCTTCTTTAACAACGACAGCAACAAAATTTAAGGACTGGGAGTAGACATCTACAGAATAAAAGAGTTGAGACATATCTGCATAATGTAACATATGAACCTAACTCAGATTTTGATTTTTAAAAAACACTATCAAAAAAAGTGTTAGATAACCCCAGGGCGGGGGGGAGGCGGGGGGAGGGAAAAAGTAATATGATCAAAGTAAAGTATATATATGTGCTTAGCCTTTTTTGTTTTTAGTTCAAAATGGACAGGTTCCAGTTCAAAATGAGGAATGAAGATATATATTTATATTTCTTTGTCTACTACTGAAAACTTGCTGAACTAAAAGTACAGAATTACAAAAAGAAAAGAAATCCGTAACAGCAAAAAAAGTGGGGGAGTCAGTGGGCCTTGGGGGCACATCAGACTTAAAAATATTTCTTGAAGATGGAAAAGCAGATAGATAAGAGACAGCTGCAGCCTAGAATCTCTGCATTACAAAGGGGCTCAAAGGAGCAAAGAACCAATCTGTCTGTCTACATTCTGGACAGGAAGTAAGAATGGGGCTACAAATGCAGGGATTAATACAAGGTTTGTCTGGCAACAACTACCTCGCTCCTTGATTCTGAACATAGGGCACAGATAGCTCAGCTTTTACTTTCATGTCCACAACTTGATAACTCTTTAAAGAAACTCAATGGATTGCCAGGCAAAAGCTGAGATGGATAGTGGGACATTAGCATCAAGGCTACCAGTCTTAGAGGTCCAGGCTGCAGACAGGCCAAGTTGCTTAACCAAGGGAAAAACCAGGGACTAAAAACCGGAATGCTGTTCACCAAGCCATGCATCCTGGCATTGGGCTGTGTTGCTTGGATGAAGAGATGACTTTTTCTTACTACACAGACGCTATTCACAAGCCCTGTGTGTGGAGGACATACTTGTCTAATGTACACAGAATGTCTTATGGGGTAATAGTGGCCCTAATGGCCCTCCAAAGTAAAGCTTTCCTTATTACAGTATTTGGGGGAACTTATATTATCCACTGGCACGTGCACACATGGATCGTCAACAGATTGCCCATTCAGGGAAGATGCCAAATAGGAAAGTAAATTTACTTTTACATCATTAGCTCCAACAGGTTTCCTAAATAGAAATGGGTAATAAAAGGTTCACAAAATATTTGAGAATCAGCAACATAAAAGAGAAAAACAAGATATAAAAGACAAATAAACTAATAAACTGACCCCAGAAAGAACATAAATAATTTACGGTAGGGAAGATATCTTTCTAAAATGTTAACTACTAGATCCAGATATATATCCAGATATGTGGTTGTTCAACCAACTGAGCCACCCAGGTGGCCCTAGATCCAGATATATTTAAGAAGATATTTTATCCTTATATGAAAATGGAATAACCAGAAATCAAAAAGAGGCTCTTAAATATTAAAAGACAATTGCCAAAATTAAAAAGTGAACAAAAGGTTGGAATAGAATTGAAGAAATCTCCCAAAACACAGCACAAAAAGAGAGAAGCAATAATGTGAGAGGAAAGCTAAGACAATGTGAAATCAATCCAAGAAGGCCTAAGATTACAATCAGGATGTAAAAAAGAAGAGAGCATAAAACACGGAGAGGAGAAAATTATTTTTAAAAATACTAAGT
Organism: Cryptoprocta ferox; assembly: GCA_028646485.1. NCBI lineage: Eukaryota > Metazoa > Chordata > Mammalia > Carnivora > Eupleridae > Cryptoprocta > Cryptoprocta ferox. The sequence goes on from CM053561.1 coordinate 6,109,261, forward strand.
GTTAGGGTGCCTTGATTTTGGCTCAGTGTGTGGGATTGAGTCCCACATTGGGCTCTGTGCTGAGCGTGGTGCCTGCTTAGAATTCTCTCTCTCTCTCTCTCTCTCTCTCTCTCTCTCTCTCTCGTCCCCTCTGCCCCACTCCCAACCCATGTGCTCTTGCTCTCTAATAAAAATTTAAAATTTTTTGAAAATTAAAAAAAAATACTAAGTCTCTGTGATTGTAAGTTAGACCTTCCTAGATATGACACCAAAAGCATTGTGACAAAAGCAAAAATAGATAAACTGAACCTCATCAAAATAAAAAATTTGTGTTTCAAAGTATACCATGAAGAACATGAAAAGATAAACCAAACACTGGGAGAAAATATGTGCAAATCATACTTCTGATAAGGGGGTTTTACCTAGAATATATGAAAAGCTCCTACAACTCAATGATTAAAACCACAAATTACCCAAAATAAAAATGGGTAAAGGACTGAATAGAAATCTCTCCAAAGAAATCTAAGGAAGATACAGAGATGGCCAGTAAACACAAAAAAAATATGCCTAACAACATTAGCCATCAGGAAAATGCAAATCAAAACCACAGTGAAATATCATGTCACATCCACTAGGATGGATTAACCAAAAACACAGGTAATGACAAGTGTTGGCAAGGGTGTGAAGGGACTAGAGTCCTCATATTCCACTAGTGGGAATGTAAAATACGTCAGCCACTTTGGAAAACAGTCTGGCTGTTCCTCATCTAGTCATACATAGAGTTACCACTGGACCCAAAAGAAATGAAAACATATGTCCATGTGAAAACTAGTACATGAGTGTTCATAGCATTATTCAGAATAGCAAAAAAGTGGTGATGGTTGCATAACTGTGAATATACTAAAAAAACATTGAACTGCATATTTTAAATGGGTGAACTGTGTAGTATATGAATTATATCTCAATAAAAGTGTTATTCAAAGGTAATATAATAGAATTTCTCAGATCTAAGCTAGAAATAAGTCTTCAGATCAAAAGGATCCACTGTCTACCACAATAAATATAAACATACCTATACACTAAATAAGTAAATGGAAGAGGAGGAAAAGCTTTTCTTTATAGTACAAGCCCAATTAATAAATATAGAAGTAACAATGGGAATAGAAAATCACTATTTGGCAAATACCACAGTATTAACAAGAATCAAGAATCATCAGTGGATGTTAAAATTAGCGGGTTAAAGTATGATAAAAAGAAAATATTTACACAGCCTCAAGTTTATCTCCCCACAAGGTACAAATTATAAAGAGAAAACAGTAACTTTACAAGGGAGAAACCCACCAAGATACCACTTTAACCAAGTGATCAAAGTCAACATCACAGTAGTAAGATACAGATATCACGAACCACAATAACGGTGCAGGGCAAAAGCACATAACTTATGAGGTCTGTTCGCCAAAAATGCGTAACTTAAATTTAATCATGAGGACACATCTGACAAACCTGAATTAATGTTTCATGTATGTTAGACTTCTCCAACCAAAATTTAGATTTCTCCAACTCAAAGCTAGGTTTCTATCTATTATATATAAGATAACCATTTCATATACTCACTATGAATTCCTCAAACGTCTGTGGAGAGTGGCACTCAGCATCAGACAAAGCAGCAACACAGTGTTTAGACTGAGGTACAGTTGTTGCAATGCCACTTGTATGTATATGACCCTGAACCACTCACTCAGTCCCTTGGAGTCCAGATTCTGCTCTCTATAAAACCAAGATACTTAACACCACGTCTATTACACTGGGTGGTTCTGAGGAACATACGGGATGATGCACATAAAACTACTTTTGAAACCACAGAGCACTATGCCAGCGAAAGCCATTATTATCAACTCTTCATTTCACATAACACAATAATTTTAAAGCTATTGTGTAAAACTAACAGTTTCAACGCACCTTGAAAATCAGAATCAGCCTGTGTTAAAATACTCAAGAACCCTCCTAAAAGATTTTTCACAGTTCCCTGAAGATTAAAAAAAACAAAACAAAACATAAGAAATTAAATTTCTTACCCCATGAAAGCATGAAGTAACTGTAATGTCATAATAAATTGATAGTTTACTGTATATACACATATAAATACTTTAAAATAACTGGAAAGAATGCTATGTGTGTAATTACGTACTTTTCATTTTCGTTTTTTTTTTTTTTGGTGGTGTATACATTTATTTTTTTTCATACTGTTTTTGTTTTCTGATTTTTCAAAAACAATGACCATATATTAAAATTAAATGTAATTTTAAAACTATTACCCATTCTCGGAAATATACTAGGATTAGCCAGCCAGTGACATTAATTTATGCTGCTTTAGAGGACTATGGAATTAGAATATTTTTAGATTTTACCACTCGTAGGTAAAAACATACCTGAGGTATTATAAAAGATTAAGTAGTCATCTCAAGTAATTTTCAGGCAGGTTGGGTTCAAAATAAGGAGATGAGTAACTGGGGCATGTGCATGATAAATGCTGATCACATTTAACTAAATGCATCTTTTACCTGTTGCATGAGTAGAAATATATTCTTTTCTTTCTGTCTGATGATTTTCAAAAAACTCTCAAATACATGGGCAAGTACATCAAGTCTGGCTTTACCAGTAGAAAGCAAATTTAATTCCAGCATAAAAATCTCAGGATATATTATTTCCCCGTCACTGAGGTTTTCAAGTAGGTCCTTTGGATTGCCTGATGCACTGAAAACTTCTGCTTCAGGCTTTAAGTCAACACCTGAAAGAGGAAAAGACAAGATTGTTTTTATCCCCTAAACAAGGAATAAATATTTCAAATCTCATTTAACATTTAGGAGATCCCTTTCCTACAAGGTGACTTTTGATTACAGTAAGTATCTTGAATAATCAAGTCTTGTGGATGTTCTGAAGATAAATGAGTGGCTTAAAAGTAATGTTGGTCTTCAACAGAATTACAAATATCAACAGCAACTTTTATAGATATGTGATACATTTAACACATTCCTCTGACACAAGTGGAAAAAACCACTATCCTAAACTTTCTGATGCCAAATACCTAAATCACGGGGTGGCTCATTTGCCTGCCCATATCTCTGTGAAAATAATAGACATGGCTATTGGCTAGATGAATTCTATACTTTGTCTTCTTCATAAGTGAGAAAGATGCTGTCATCAAATACTACATTTTGGAAAATTTAACTGATGTGCTCTTAAAAGTGACTGCTGTGATCTTTAAAAAATATGTTCATGTAGTTAAGAAATTTATAAATGTCTACGTGGACCAGAGTTCTTTAAATAAAGAGCTAGTTGACAAACCTATAAAAAGGAGGAAGTCTGTCATTATAAAATGTTAGTACTCTGATAAAGCCAACATCATTAAAGCACTATGTTTTCAAAAGCACTGGCTCAGAAGGTGCGGGGGTGTGGTGGGAAATGGAGAAAGACAGTCAAAAGGTACAAACTTGCAGTTATACGTAAGTACTAGGGATGTAATGGACAACATGATGGCTCATGTATAGTCAACACTGCTGTATGATACAACATTTTTCTTTAATGTTTATTTATTTTTGAGAGACGGAGCGTGAGTGGGGGAGGGACAGAGAGAGAGGGAGACAGAATCTGAAGCAGGGTCCAGGCTCTGAGCTGTCAGCACAGAGCCTGACGTGGGGCTCGAACCCACGAACCATGAGATTATGAGCCGAAGTCGGGTGCTTAACAGACTGAGCCCCCATGCACCCCTACACTGGTATATATATAGAAGAAAGTTGTCAGCATAATAGAACCTAAGAGTTCTCATCACAAGGAGAATTTCTTTCTTCTTTCTGATTTTCTTTTGATTGTACCTGTATAAGATGATGGCTGTTAACTGATACTATTGTGATAATCATTTCACAATAGATGTAAATGGAAACATCATGCTGCACACCTTAAACTTACACAGTTATTTCTTAATAGAACTGGAAACAAACAAGAATAGTTTAATAAATCAAGTAAGCTATATGAACATGTGTGTGTGTGTATACATATACACATATGTATATTCTTTCGATCTGTGGCTGTGCTTTTGTTGTTTTCACTCTCTTCACGGTAAACGAACGAATGAACAAATATGTGCTATGTGTCCATCAAGCCCTTTCAGGAGGACATCAGTGATCATTCCTTCCCTCACTGGGAAGACACTACAGAGGACAAGCTGCTGTAAACTTAGTGAAGACTAGCAGTACTGGGACAGTCATAAGATCAACTTTAGAAAGATGGAGACTTCCCAGAAATCTCTTGGCTCCAATCAACCCGTTGTTTGTTTGTTTGTTTGTTTTGTTGTTGTTGTTCTACCCAGGTTTTAAGCCCAGGGACAAAGGATCGTGTGCAATGTAGTTCCATCCTAAGGACAAGCTGGGTTGTGATGGTCTAAGAAGAAATTGATGCTGCAGCATCTTCAGATGTCACAAAAAGATGTCTGTATCCCATGTATTTAATCTTTATAACAAATTGCTTGAAATGCGCTTCCTGTCAATGTCTGTCTGGATAGGTTTTTTTTTTATTTACGCCTCAATATAAACCTAATATCTTCAGCGAGGCCCTCTCTGACCACCCCATCACTACCATATCACCCTGTTTTATTTCTTGATACTGTTCATTTCTGGCACCTATTGTTTGTTTTTTCTCCTGGAATATAAATGAAAGCAGGCACTTTCTTTACCCTGTATTCTCAGGCATTCAGTTAATGTTTATAATAAAAAAATATATCTGTTTTAAGCTGCATATACAAATGCCAGAATTTATTGTTGAGATCAAATAAAATGAAGCAATGCATCTTTTAAATTGCAAGGCAATACAAAATTTCAAGGTGATATGATTATAACCATTCTGCTAAGTAATAATCTGACTTGAAAATCCGGTCACAAATACTTCAGTGATATTTTACCATCATCTCGGGTTTCACTGTCCTCAGGGTTGCTTTCACTATCTGCTTCATAACCTTCTTCTTCCACCAAAAGTTTAAGACTACAACACTGAGAATCCTCAGCTTCTTCTGAAAAATCACCAGGTTGGGATGACAATTCTTCTTCAGACTGAAGACTCTATAAGATTAGTGCAAACAGAAGGCAAAAGCTGTAATATTTGCTCATTTTTAGTAATAAAATATTTATTACTCAGAAATAATTTTGAGGATAGCTTCAGTGTTTTCTTTACAAAAAAAAAGTCTTAGGAATCAATATTAAACACTATAAATTATGAATTGCATGCAGCAAGATTTTCAAGAATCTCTTGACTTTATTAACACCTCCAAAATGAGGGGTCTGTAACAGATTAAGCTATAGGTCATTTCAGTTTTACTGAAGAAGAAGTCTATGAAATTTTACTCGAGTTGTAAAATAGCAAATGACTAAAAACCACAATGAGTTAGAATTATCCTTCTTACAACTTTATGCTAGTAAATAAATATTATTTTTGCACATTTGTTCATGGAAAAATATTTTTCCATAGGATTTTTATAAATAAAATGTTTCATAAATTAGATAACCAGAGTAGACATGAAAATTGTTCAAAGGGATTAATTTTAAGATTTCAGAATGCAATTGTCTATATACAAGCATCTCAGAAATCAAGAATCCAGGATTAACTTCCTGTGTAGTATCTTGCAGCCTGAAATCTTTTCTTATAAAAACGCTACTAATATATTCACTTTAGAGAACATTTTCACTTAGAGAATCTCAGAGTACTTTATCACTGCAACGTTAATAAAAGGTGGAATACAGGAGGTATTTTAACATTTTCCAGGTAACCAACTGACCCAGTAATATGATGAAGGCATTAGTAGCTACCTCAGTAAGTTTTTAAAGTTCTAACGAAGAGCAAGATAAAATATTACTGCAGAAGATTATAAAATGTCATATACATGGCTAGACTGACAAATTAAAAGAGAAGTTACATAAGGGACAAGTGACAATTAATAAAAGGTAAAAGGAACAGAAAAGGAGGGGGAAGTAAACTAAATAGGCATCACAGTTTCAGGAAAAATATTAAAACAGTTCGTTTAAAAAAAAATCTTAACATTAAAGACTGGAAAACTATGCTTGCTAATTTCTATGCAAGTACTAGTCATTTTTATGTTGAGTGATTTAAAATTAAAGTGAACAGAGAGTTCTAGAAATCTTAACTGTACCAATATAGGATCAGAAAAGATAGCTGAGTCATCACCACCTCTGTAATATCATTTAATAAACCATCGGTTATATGCAATACTTATCAAATCAAATAATTCATCTCTGTCTCACTGACAGCAATTCTCAGTAAACGGCCAGATTAGATGGAAACAAGCATGTCACATTGCTCTCCTGCTTTTATGAGATACTGTCCATCCCACAGGATGGAGATATGACTTACAGAAGGAGATACGACCAAATCCTGGCCCGTGTGTTCTAACCACAGTCCTCGGTGGCTGGTCCATCCCACGCCCATCTGCCTGTGCTAGTCATATCCAAGCAACACAGCTGTATGTAATCCATACCTTCTCAGTCACAGCATCATGGTGGTCAAAATCTACTGAATGATTCCCCAGTGCGACTCGAAGCAGGGCATCAAATAAAGGCTTTGCTAATTCTGTTTCAATCACCTCTGACTGAGAGAGATGGTCCCTCATTTCAAACAGTATGTTTTCCACAGACAAATTCTAAGATAAAATAAAGGATACTAAGAATATTAATAACATGCTTAAAAAATTAAACAATGGCAAAATAAATAATATTTGCTTAAGAAGTAGAAAGCTAGTACATTTATTTGCAGCAGATATGAAAGCAAAATGAGTATAAATATTTAGCTCTTATACGAATATCCTATTACAATTAACATTTCTGTTTATCAAATGCTTTACTCATCTTCATTCTGAATTTCAATGTGTCATAAATTAACTGTATCACATACAAAAAAATTAGTTGAAACTTGAGAGTTTTGACGAACCATCGCTACATTTTACAAAAGCCTTATTCTTAGAGAGTCCATAAGAGTCCAAGAAGCACTTATTTTCTAATCCCTCCCTCCCTCTCCCTTCTTTACTCCCTCCCTTCTGTCTTTGAGGAAACTCTTGCTGCTCACCCATGTACCTATATTAGGCAATGAGACCATAAAGATGGATATGAAACTGACTTGTCCCTTAAGGAATTGCCTCAGTCCAGCATAAGAAAAAGATACATATTGACAAGCTATCACGATGATCATACTGGAGCCATAAACAAAGTTCTCTGAGAGACAAAAAGAGAGAAGCTGCCTACGAGACCTGTCAAAAGTGTCCCAGGAAAGGGGTTGTGTGAGACGAACAATAAAGAAAAGAGGACGCATACAAACGGAGGGAAAGAGTATGCTAGGCAGAAAAACAGGAACGGAAGTACAGAAGTACCAACAAAGAGTGGCATCTTGAGAAGCTCCCGGCTAGCTCAGGATGGCTGATGGCAGCATGGTGAAGGATGGCAGGAAATGAAGCCAGGCAAGGAAGTGGAAACAAGACACTGAAGGGCTCCGTATCCTATCCTAAGGAGTTTGGATGTTAACTGTGAGCAGTGGAGGCATCACGATTTTTTAGACAGCAGGAAATGGGAGACAGGAACTGCAGCAGGGAGAGCCTGCTGGCTGACAGAACAGTTAGGGATGAGTTATGAACAGGCCATCTGCCATATCTGAAGTTTCCTTAGAAGCAGGGCCTGAAACTGAGGACTCCTTTTTCAGCTGAGAAGTGCTCCCAGGAGAAATCTGTAAGGTCATGAGGGAAGCAAGATATGTTGTGGGGAAAATCCAGGCAAAAAGGTCGTTTCGGAATAAATGCTGAGCCCCAGCCCAATTCCATCGGAAGCCCTGGAGCCTGAACTGCACCGCAAAGACTGTCCCCACTCTGCACAGCTACACCCATCCATCACTGGCTATGGGCAGTGCCTTCCCGGGCATCTCCCATGAGCCAAGAGCAGTCCTTGGGAGATGAGTGCAGGTGTGAGCCCTTGTAGCAGATGGCAGATGGGAGGTAAAGGGGTAAAGGGGATCTGAGCAGGGCACCAGACAGCATCACACTGAGATTGCCAAGTCTGAACTTTGGAACACAAAGTCCACTTATCACTCATCTGACATTTAATGCGTATCTAATGCCTTTCAGGGTTGGTAACTTGGACATATGCGGATTTTGCATTCCAAACTAAACCGTAAGCTTCTTGAGGGCAAGAACTGGGTCATGTACTCCTCTGTCCTCTCCAGTACCTATTACTGGGCTAACCATACAGGAGCTTCTCAAAACAGAATCTTTGGAAAGACAAAATGACAATAGTATTATGTTAGAACTTAAACTTATAGTGTATATATATATATATATATATATATTATATTTTATATATTACACAATAGCTGAACAAAGCACCAAGTTATTACCTGATTAGGTAACTCTAATTCCATCTTTTGCGGACTAGCTCTGGTGCTATGAAGACAAATGGCCAGAAGGGCTTCCAGAAGTCGTATGCTCTGAAGTGAGGTCTCACTTTCTTGACTCGTAAATATCTTTGCTTCCTCAGGAGCAGCTTCTGTAGGTGAAACATGGCCTGCATTTTTGGAAGAGATATGCCGTGCCTCTAATTTACCTAAACTGTCAGCAGTCTGTTTTGGACTACCCAGTCCTGATGGCGTGGGGTCTCTTTTTATAGTCAAAGATGACAGATCTTCCTTCATCGTGATCTCGGACTGAGAAGTTCTATTTAAATCTTGGTTTTCACATACACTTAGGTCCTCTTCCTTTCTTCCTTGCTCTTCTTCATGACTTCTGAACAGTTTCTGTATGATCATAAATATTAATTTATGGCACGCTTGGAAACCACCAAGCCTATGAAACTGTTTCTGGAAAACTGGACTTAACATGTAGATCCAACGACACATGGACCAAATGTCTGCTGCTCGGTGCATATGCTTGGGAGAAGGCAAGACAAGGCTCTCAGGAGACAGACATGGCGGCATATGATGTAAAGGCTCACTAGCTGTACTGTCATAGCCAGAAGTATCTTCGGAATCATTGGCTGACTCTCTATCAGATTCTGCTTCTTTACTTACACACAAGAATGCCACACAGAGGAACAGGTTTATCATGTTGATATGAACATCCTGGTTAACAGACTTCCGTTTCTTTGGGTAAGCTTCTTTGAGGCTGGCATAAAATTTCCTAAGACTCTGAGGAGAATCTGAATAAGCTTGCTGGTTTTGAAAGGAAGTACCTGCATTTAAAGATGGAAATTCCTTCTGTTCGCCGTCTATCCCATCAATACCTGGAATTGAGGAATCTTTTTGTTGTTCCCCTAGGCTGATTATCAGAGTTTCAAATGCTTTTAGGGAATGACTTCGAATATCATCTAAGTAATTTAATTCAATTATTTGATTTACTCCATTACGACTTAAAAACAAATCTCTTATTACCCTGTGAGGGAAAAAAATACACAAGATTTTACAAATAGCAACATCATTTATACACAGGCACATATACTACTGAAATATGTCATTGTTGCATGTGGTATATACTAAACACTAGTCCAGTTCATCAATTATCTGGCCAATGTTCTTCATTATATGAGGATCTCCAATTACTTTCTAATTACTTTCACATCCTTCTTTAAACACTGCAATATGACTCAAGCATCATTTAGAAAGAATGGATCACATGCATCCCAAGTTAAATGAAACAATTTAGGGAAAAATACTTTTCCCCAAATGGCAGATTCTGTACAAATTCTAAATGCCACAACCACCTCCACACTTCAGATGGACAAACGCTATAAGCAGGCAGGCATTTGTGGGTCCATTTGTCCGTCTGCCTAATGGTCTATTCAAGACTTTTTGTTTTACACCAGTCCCTCATAAAAGGAAGGAACCAAACTACAGAGCTGAAGATTTTCAGCCCTGTCTCAGGTTGAGATTCTCGGGTCTAGATCACTGGAATCCTAGTAATAACTAATATAAATCATTTCAGCAAAGATCCAGGTTGTCCACAAATACACCAAAGAGTTACAAAACTTTCAAATCAACGTCAGTTTTACTTATACAATGTCAGACTGTCAGAAATAATAAAAAAAGATTGTAAAGATGATGATAGGTTATATTTTATTATGTTTTTAAAATGATATATGCATTAATTTGAAAGGCCAGACTATCAGAAGCTAGCTTTATTTATAAAATTATTTTTTAAGTACTCGACAATCACAAAATCTAAAAAACCCCCTGGTAGAATTCCAAGCAATTTTAGTTTTCTTCTTTTTGCTTATCTGTATTTTCTACATTTTTCTATATGCATTGTGTACATAATAAATGTGGCTGTGGTATTTAAGAAATAATAATTCCTTTAAATCTACTGCCTTGACAAATAATTATCATTTTAGGTATGTACCTATTTTACAAAGTTGTAAATAAATGGGTGATATTTTTAATTTTGTATGTTTTGATAAAATATTATAAGCTCTTTGTAAACATTCTTTTTAATGACTAATAATATTCTATCAAGTAAATATAAATTAATTAATCTAACCTTGCCCCTGCTGTTGGATATCTATGTCCATTTTCCCCCCCTCAGGAATATATTTAAAACTTCACCTTTTTCCCCACTGAGAAATTAAAATCAATGTCTCTATGCTCTCCCCTATAACCACTCCAGTAAAATGAAATAAATAAATAGATCAATCAATCGATCGAGGTAAAAAAATAATCTGACCTGAGGTGGGAACATTCTTTGTTGCTAAACTAAACTTAAACCCTAGGAAAGAATAAAGGGTAAAGACATTCAAGAGCACACAATAAGAAAAAAATATCTGCCCCCACGCGCGTATACAAACCTTGATTTAAGCAGAGCAGGCAGAGTTTTTAAGTAAATCTGCAGCACTTCTGGGGGCAGACACTGGTTATGATGGCTGCACACATGAGCCTGAGCTGAAGTAATGCTCAGGTGTTGACAATGACGTGCTAACTCGACACCTCTTTGGAGCACAGGATTAAATACGCAATTATACAGTTTCCACTGAACGACTACATTGCCCTTCTGGATTAAACTGCAAATGTGGTTTGCAATCTGCACACTACAGAACCTGTCTTCTTCAAAAACAAAACTCTGATAAGCCTCTAAGGCGCCCCATCTCCACAACAAGTCTTCGGATCCACTGCTGGGCAGGATCCCTTGAGATCTGTGGGCAGGACTGGACGGGTGTGGGCAAGGCCCAGCCTCCCACGGGCTCCCCTGCAGTGCTTCCTCGAATTTGCCTAGTTGGTCAGGGTCGATGGTACAAATGTTGCAGGCTGCTTTTTTCATTTTTTGTGGGATCTCGGCTCCCCCTAACTGATCCAAAATGAGTTTGTTAAGGATAGTCAATATATGCTGCTGAAAATTCTTCAGCGCTGGTGATTTGAATGCATGGAGCAAAGGAATGATTACGGATTTGGGGTCCATACAACAGCATATCCCGACGCTGTGCACACCCGACAGAATCTGGACGCAGGTGCTGCTCAGGGAAGCGTGCTGCAGTAAGCGCAGGCACTGGTGAGCACACACCGCGATACAGCAGCACCGCTCGGGGTAGTAAACATCTCCATCTGCAGTCTCTTCAAACGGGTTTTTGGAAACCTGGTTTTTAAAAGCCGAGACCAGGAGACCTGAGAGATCCCTGTGGTGGTGCATAAAGTGAGAGTACTCGCACCGTCTGTGCCTCTTTCTTGCGCACACTGAGTGATGAAGTTGCTCTGATTTCACTTTTTTGACAGTGCTCATTATTTTCATCACGCTATTTATCAGGGCCTTCAAATGTCCTGCGGCCTCAGCAGGAACTCCGTCTCTTAAAGCCAGCCATTCCATTTGAAGAACTGCTGTTTCAAATAAATTGAATCCATGGTGCTGGATGAATTCTTGAACCAAATCCATGGCTTGACTGAAGAAGAAGGGATTTGAAGCTGCGCTCTGAAGACAACAGATCAGGATCTGCAGGACCCCTTCCAGAAGCTCAGGTAAGAGGAGGGCCCTGTGACGATACTTTGAAAACACGAAGCCTTCTCGAACCTCCTGTAGTGTTCTCTTTTGTCTTGGTGCAAAAGGGTCAGGCTGCTTTTCTAGGCAAGTTCTAATTTTTAAAGCCGCTCTAAGCAATTCGGTCAAGTTCTTTCTCAGATTCTCTGGCATCGCTTCTGCAGTACTAATATCCACTGACATAAGATGCAACACTGTTCGAAAGAGCATCCGCTGAACCAAAGCCACCGGTTCCTCCGTCCAGCCTGCCGAAACCATCTGACTCTCCAAACTGTCCCTTAGGTTACAGCAGTCCCCGAAGCCTGCTAGGAATTCAGTCAGCGTGGGCACTACAGTGGCTGCAAGAGCAGAATTATGATTCAAGGTCATGTCAAACTTACAGACTTTCTCTAATAAAGATAACAAAACATGACATAAGTCAAATGGGGAATTGTTCATGTGACTGAGAATCGACAAGGCAGCCGGCTCACTCAAAATGTCAGTGTTTGACTCCTGTCTGGGAAGGACCTCCTTGGAATTTTCCAAAGCCATGGTACCAGGAGGAGTCTGCTCTTTGGTTGCTAAGTGGTCAAGTTTAGCTGTAAGGTGGTCTTCTTTAGGAGACGGTGTTACGAAATGCTGTAGCAGACGGGGCCTTCTATGCTTACTCACTGCCATGCCCTTGTCATCTGAATTGGCTTCTGAATCTGATGTGGAGAGCTGTGTCTTTCTTGCATCTCTTATAGAATAGCGGTGGGTAATTTTACGCGGTCGTCTGCTTTTTCGAAAAACATTCACTTTTGCAGGAACCTGACCAGATGGGGCACTTCCTTCTAAATATAATTTTTCCTGAGTAGATCTTTGTGAACTTGAGTTCTTTTCTTTGGTCAGGATTATATCAGCTGAGAATGGTAGATTAAAATCTAATAAAAGAAAGAAAATTTAGAATACCTTTATGTTTTCAAACTCAATTTATGTAGGTGATTACTCTCTTATTTATCTTCCACTTTAGGAGCTTTTCCTCAGATAATTTCTACTGGGGCTGATTTCCTTAGTGATGTGCTGTCTCTGGATCACTTCCCCGTATACTTATTTTTCTCATGCTATTTAAAATATAGCTACCGTCCCAGGTAGCACGGTTCAAGGGATGCAAATTGATTTGGAAAACAACAAAGGAGAACAAAATTCGGAGGGTAAATCCGATTTAAAAACCATACTTTGCATTCTGACACCGACAGAAGAGACTCGAGATGACCTGAGCTTTAGCACAACTGTTCTTACCATATTACAGATCTCCTCCAACGATCCCATTAAGAAACGAGGGCATATTATATTCTCACAAACAGTATTTAGCCTGTTTAGTCATTGATATAACTTAAGAACTTTAAGATTTCCCCAAATTATTTTAAATGCATATAATAGATACCAGCTATTCACTAAGATCAAGGTTAAAAAAGAGTTCTTCAGAATATTTACTGAATGTGCCACACAGTGAACTAGCAACAGGCAGCCTCGAACCGAGGCTCTGACACATGACCCATGCCCAATACCTCCTTCTTGGGGAAATGCATAAATCCTCCTTACTAGTTAGAAAGTTCAGAAAATCAGTCTTTCCCTTTGCACTACTATGTAAAAAGAGCTATGTGAAAAATATAGTTGCAATTTAGAATGAATAAATAACAATCTCCACATAAAAGATCTGTGCCTTAATTAAGAGAGGAAGGGGAGAAATTAAAAGGAGTCAGACAAATTCTACCGATACAAGAGATGCAGGCAAGGAAGACAGCTTTCCCGAAGGAATACCAGGTATCTTAAGTGACAATTTGTGAATTCTACCAAATCAGAAGTAAATAAGAGCAGAGAGTTAGTGAATCAACCAATAAGGGGACAGCAATAGTACAAGACCTTAGACAATCCCCTAGAGAGCGCTCCATATCAGAAATTAAAACGCAAATGTGGCATTAAAATACAACATAGAAAGATTTATTTTTATCCTGAGAGATCACTTAAACACCTCACAATTCATATATCTCAGCAATGGTCAAGGGGAAAACTCTTCATTCTTCCACGGAAACATTTAAACCAAGTTTCGTCCACTTAATGTGATCTCTGTGTATTTAATTTTTTTTTCAAAATCAGAAACTAACAATATATACTGACCTTACGTGTAAGAATTCTACCCAGCCTTGAAACAAAGTTTTGCTTCAAATTAACCCCTTCAAAGGAACGTTAAAAAAACAAACAAACCTGAAACTAAACAGCAAAAGTCACTGGTAGAGCACTGGTCATAGACAGCAGTCTTTAAAATAAGCAAAGGAACTTTAATTTCTTTCTTCGAACATTTCACTACCCACTTCGCAGACAGGGTTGCATATCTACATTTACTCCTTCTGCTAAGTGATCTGCTTCCTTGTATGTTTTCTAATTGTCATTACATGGGAGTGATCCCTGAGGAAGCAGCATGGGTTTTGTAGTATTAACAGAAATAAAAATGCGTTTGCATAAAGAACTTCTCATGTCAACTCTTGCACTAGTAGACGCTGTTCTGAATTTTAACTGTATCAACTATTAAGACAAAAGGAGTTTTCAGTGGAACTTGTCTCCCCGGTGGAATTTCGATAACACAAGGGATATGATAAAAGAAACATACCTGCTGCCTTCTCTTCCTGAACAGGTATCTTCCATACCAGTGGAAGGAGTGACAGGAGTAGAGTAAGGAGTTCTTCTCTGCACGTCAATGCCTGCGTTAGAAACAAAACAACCCTTCATGCTCTGAGGTCGTGAGACACATAATTCCTAGTACTTTGTCGTAGATGAAACCAAAAGTTCCTTTTTTCTTAAAAGGCTGCATTTGAGAAGCTAAGAATCAAATTAGCTGATCTCAAATCCAATTAATGCTGTGATACTTTTCAATTTATACACCTTTCCTATGACAGAAGAATGTAGGAGTACTGGACGGTATTTAGCACATTCTTGCTGATTTCTCCCCAAATAGCTGTTATTACCACCATGCACATTGCAAGAATTCCTCATCTATGAAAAAGAAAACAAATTTGCTAGGTGAAAATGAAAAGTTAAGCCCTATGAATTAGCAAACCACTAACATGAAGTTACTAGAGAAACAGAAAGTCTTCATGCAGTTAAGTGTAAAACTCGGAGAACACAATTTTAAAAGGAGAAACTGACATTATTAATGAATAATATCTACAAAGAGAGAAAGACTTATCAGTGAAGGTAATCTAATAAACATGTATCAACTGCACACTATGTCCACGGCACTGACTGTCCTACCCTTTCTGGAGCATACGGTCCAAGCCCTGGAGAAGGTCCCCTCATTTGGTCCGTAAAATACATACACGCAAACAGTTAAAGAACAACAGAAGGCATGTAGTATAAGGAAGTACCCGGGTGTGGTATAGGTATTTGGTGTAGGAGATCAGAAAAAGGAGCAATCATTACCAGTGAGAAGTATGGAAATGAGACGGGAGGCAGAGAGCTAGTCTGGACACCAAGGACATGGGCAGTAAAGGAATTGACAAATGAAGTTTAAATTCCTCACGTTAGTCGGTGGGCAGGGAGTCACAGCAGTATAATCAGATTTGATTGTTAGACCACTCTAGCCACACTGTATAGAGGACAGAATTGGGGCGGGGAGGGACAGGGGTTGATCAGTGTTTAGAAGCCAGGAAAACAATAATCTGGATGAGAGAGAATGATAAATGGAAGTGCTCGGACAGTAAAATAAAACTGAAAAGGAGACATGTTTGAGAAATTGCAAGGAAAAACTGAAATGACTTGCAGCTGATTACGAAGTGGAAAGGGGGAAAAAAGAAAGATCTGAAAGAACTTGGGAGAATTCTGGTTTAGGCAACAAGATGACTGGATAGATAGATCTGGAGCTTAAGAAAAAGATGTGAAGTGCATAACAAGACTTGGGAGTCCCTGCGGCAGAAGTCAAGGGCACAGGAGATTTCCTAAGGAAAGCATGCCGAATGACAAGAGTGGATGGATGGCTATGGAACTCTCAGCCTTTCAAGAATGAAGAAGGTGCTGGAGAGAAAGAAGTCTGTAAAGGAGACTGAGAAGTAGTGCCCTCAAAGAAATGTAGAAGAGAAATCAAGGGGAGAGAGCAGTTCAGGAGAGAAGAAAGTAAACCAGGTCAAGAGCTCTTGCTCTTTAGCTGTATAAAATGATGGCAGAAAAGCATTTATCAGGTAGAGGGTCACCGGCAACCTGAGCAAAAGCAGCATTAATGTAGTGATAAGGATACGAGTCAGATCGCAACAGGCTGAGAGTTGAAAGGAATGAGAAAAGCAGAGACACAGCATTCAGACTATTCCTTCCAGGGCCCTGGTTATGGAAAGGCTCAAAAGTACTTCAAAAGTAAAATTTGAACTTCTTTTCGGGCTTAGAAGACCCTTCATGACACGACTCCTACTGACTTGTCCAGTGTCCGCTCCCACCACCACCTGACCCAACCCCACACGTCCAGGGTTTCCTGAACACTACTGGTCTGTACTCCCCAATATGTCTGCCTCACATGCATTGCTCTTATAGTTGTCCACTACCATTCTCCCATTGGCCAAATGCCAACTCATTCTTCAGGCAAGTCTTTAGTCCCTCTGGGAGAGCCTTCTCTAATCCCCTCCTCAGGAAAGCTACATTTCATGTTCCAGCAATCAACTTGCTGAACTGTTCATGTCTGAATGCCGGTCTTCCTCTATTATTCAATCAGCAAAAATGTAATGAGCCCCTACCATGGCCCAGATGCTTTGGATGGAGTGGTGAAGATAATATTCACCTTCTCACAAAGCTGATGCTCTTGCAGGGGAGATGGAAATAATGGGTACAAATAAGAAAATTCCAGACAGAATACAGTGCTATGAAGAAAATTAACAGGACAGGGATTGTAGAGCGATGGGCCACTTGAGTAGATACTTAAATGAAGAGAAGAAGGAATCCACGCAAAGATTTGGAGGAAAAGGGCTACTGGAACTATCTAAAGGGTCAGGAATGAACTCGGCTACTTCATAGAATAGCAAGCAGGCCACTATGGCTGGAGCACAGCAAGCCCGGGAGCCCTAGGAGATGAGGCTGGAGGGTGTAGGTTGGCAAGGTGGAGAGTGCCAGATCTAATGTGGCCTGTGGGCCCTGTGAAGGAGTGTGGAGTTATCTATGTATAATATGGTCTTTAAAAAAATGTAAACCAATTTTGGGCACATCGTTCCTGTAGAGTCCTCCTAATCTGAATCTTTATCCTTAGCAGATGAACTAGTAGCATTCTAATAGAGCTTGCGGAAACCTTAGGAGTGTGTGAAGTGCCACAGCCCTTGCCCCACGACAGTACACTGGCGAGTCCTCATCACTATGTGAACAGGCACTCCTGCCTCCCGGCCTTGGCATGACACATGGTCTGGAATTACTCTCACTCCTTCCCACTTAGCTGAGCCCTTTTCCTCACTACCTTCAAGGCCCAGCCCCAGCGAAGCCTCTTTTCATCCTGCACCAACCCAAGTTTACTGTTCCCCCTCCGGACTTCATGCTTGTGCCCCCACTTCACCAAGCAGATTCGTTCTTGGAAACCATGGCCCCTCAAAAGATTGAGGTGGAAGCAAGTGCGGGTTTTTGGTTTTTGCCACTTCTGCTGGAAGTGCATTCCTGAGGAGGGCACCCCTCACCTCCCCGCAGCCAACAGTTCAGAACAGTGACTGAACAATTCTTGACTTCATTCAGTCACAATAATTTCTAACACGATTCATCACCGGGGAAGCTCTTGGGAATCCTCTGGACCTCTTACTTTTCTAGCTTTGCTTATTTCCAGATTTACTTATCCCTTCGAGTTCCAAAGAAACCACACATATAATTCCATCCTTTTGCAAGTCATAAAATCATCTTCTCTTATTTGCAGGCATCCTGGCAAACTAGAGTATGCAGCCCTCTATTTCAAACCAAGCTCTGGTTTTCTCTCCCAAGGTCCTAATTAGTCACAGTGTCCAGAGGAATGGGGTGTTACCTAACATCACCCAAGTGGAGAGTTCTCAACATGTCCTATTAGGTAATACATGCTATGAACAGATCCATTTCCTGGCTATTCCTGGACTGTCCAATCTACATAAATCACACCCCTCCTCATTTAATACTTACATTTTTATGTTTCTCCTCCTGCAGGGAAAATGACTATAAGATGTCTTTTTAAATTCCCCATAGTAATAAGCAGGAAAACCACTCTCAGACAGGTGCTACATTTTTAGTTCAATTTAAGAAACATATTTTAAATACCTTCCAGGTGTCAGGCACTGTTCCTTTTACAATCCAAGTGTTTAGACTGGAATATTAATGGCCTATCCTAGTCATCCAGAAGTAATGGTGGCAGGATGGGAGAGAAAGGGGGAGGAGTCGGGAAAGGCTGAGATGGCAAGCCAGACGGATGTCCAGCAAGCCGCAAAGGACAGTGGGTACCAGATAAGTGGGGTTTGAGGACCTCAGGATGACAGGCTAAGCTTAGAGCTTGGATTGTATTCAGAATGTGGCGGAAGACTACTGGAGTTATTTTAATTGGTATTAATGGTATTACTTTAAATCAGCACTTTGACACGCTAATTAAATTTAATATTCCAGACATAAGCAGAAATATATGTGAAGTCCTTTATTTCTTCTGCCAGAGTGTTATAATTATTTCTAATATATATGTGTACACACACATATATAAGAACATGTCTTTATTAGTACTGTAAACAGAATCTTTTTTCTTTTCTTTTCTAGCTGTATAGCAGTAGCTAAAGGAAACAATGATCTTTTGGATTTTTCTGTACGTATCACTTTTAAGAATGACAATTTTGGGGCACCTGGGGGGCTCAGTCAGTTAAGCGTCTGACTTTGGCTCAGGTCATGATCTCATGGTTCGGGGGTTCGAGCCCTGCATCAGGCTCGGTGCTGACAGCTCAGAGCCTGGAGCCTGCCTTCCGATTCTGTGTCTCTCTCTCTCTGACCTCCCCTGTTCACGCTGTCTCTCTCTCTCTCAAAAATAAATAAAACATTAACAAAATTTTAAAAAAAGAATGACATTTTTATTCCTCCATCTTTCTCACGTTTAGTTGTCATTACTTTCATATTCTACTTCACTATTGCATGTTTTTAAAACATGGTATCAAACAGAAATAACCATAAAGAGTTATTCTTCTACTGATTCTACTGTGGAGCTTTTTCCTAAAAATATTATTCGTTTTTCTACTCTTAGCATATGACACCCTCTATGCTATTTTTTGAGTTTTTGTTAAGAATGGATTAATTTTGGCATGTTTTTGATGCCTCAGGATAGCTAAACATACTGCTTTTTCCCTTTGACGTCAAACATTACACTCATAGTTTTTCTTGAATTATAACAGGGGTTGCAATCTTTTGTTTTGTTTTGTTTTGTTTTGTTTTGTTTTAAAGGACCACGTGGTAAACATCTTAGGCTTTTTGAGTCATGTATGGTCTCTACTGCATATTCTTCTGTTTCTTTTAACAACTCTTTAAAAACGCAAAAACTATCCTTAGCCCGTGGGCTGCCCCAAAACAGATCACCTAGTAAAGCTTATCAGGTAGACAAAAGTCCCACTCAGAATCTTGCGAGGATTATTCCATACAAGCTTTACGTGCCCGAAGTAGAGGGGTCTGTCTCAAAAACAGCTATAGATGTGGCTTTTGGGAGATGCAGTGAACACCATTAAAATTCAGAGGAGACCCATTACATTTTTCAAGAAAGCTCTATTATTAAAAAACACCAACAGCTTGGACTAAAAGGAAGAGAAACAGTTCAAAATGAAGACAGCTCACTGGGCCCCCACTTTTCTCCAGGAGCAAAGCAGGGTGAGAAAGCTGCACATTATGAGCTACATCTTACGGAAAAGAGAAGACACCTCAGAGGATGGAGCCAAGAGTTCTGGAGAACCATGAGATAGGGAAGAGCCATTCTTTGCCCCAAGAATAGGGGGCACTGGCAACACATGCCTGACAGGAGTTCAGGGGATCCGTGACTGCTACGTGCCTCTGGTCACTCTCCTTTTCAAATGCAAGCATCTAGCGTGGTTAACTTGTCCCTCTTCATCATTGTAGATGGCTGAGTGTGGCCCTTATGTTCTCAGGTAACTACAGTATGGCACCTGGTAGCCTCATCTACATCCAGAACTGACCCATATCATGAGATCACGAACTTCAAGCCTGATGCTATGATGGGACGATACTCTGAGAGTCCTGCGAGGGACAGAATATGGGAGGAATGCTAATAATTGTGGCCAGAGAGGAGACTATGGTAGATACAGTGTGGCCGCAGATGATCTTCTCCTGAAATGATGGAGTCTATGTTCCCATCCCTTAATTCTGGGATGGCCCTGGGACTTGCTTTGACCAACAGAATGTGGCAGAAGTGATGTTATGTGACGTCCTGCAGCTTCTCTTCTCACCCTCTTGGAATGCTGCCACAAACATGTCAAGAAGCCAAGTCTTGCCTACCGAAACATGAGAGGCAGTGTGGATGAGAACTGAGGCAGCCGGGCCAGCAGCCCCATCCAACAGCCAACAGTCTTCCGCCAACAGACCGCACATTCAGAGGTGAGCCCAGCGGACATCATGACAAGCAGAGGTGGCGGTCCCAGCTGAGCCTACCTGAACTCCCAATTCACAGAAACATGAGCAAATGAATCATTGGTGTTTTATGCCACTAAGTTTTTGGAATGTGGTTTGTTACATAGCAATCAATTGATACAGCCATTGCTCCTATCGATTAGCCTGGGTGTAAAGGGAGATCTCGCCATGGATTATCTACTCTCTGTGGCTAGCTCCACTGTCTAGTGGCTAAGCTGATACTCTCACTACTCCAAGAAGTAAGCATACCAGCACCCCCCTACGCCCTCATTCCTGCCGAACTAATCATGCACAGATAAATTTTGACATGTGTATAAACAGAATCTGTAGACCTAGAGGTAGCAAACTAAAGTTGACTTACTATTATTACCTTTACTAACTTTAAAAGTTTGCCTTATTTTCTTACTGAAATAACTCTTGCTAATAAATATTACCAAAGACTTACTTGTCAAACCTGAAGAATAATTTTCATTGCCTCTTTTCTTGCTGAAATCCCTCCCCAGTGTTTTCAGAATAAACTTAAGTCTCCTTGAAGTGGTAGACAAGTTGCCGTCACGTGGCCCCTGCCTTCCAGTCTCTTCAGTCGCCAACACCACACACGGAGCCTTTGTTCTAACTCCTCTAAACTACTGCTAGGGCACTGAATGTGTCTTTCTCCTCTAGCCACCAGGGTCTACATTCGCAGTTTCTCTGGACTAATGCTTCCTCCTTTAATATACAGTATTACATATACTATCTATCTATCATTGGAAAATATAAAATAAGTATAAGAGAGAAACATCAGACCTTTAGAAGTATGGCTACACAGTTTGTTCGCTGGTTTACTCAGCAGCCCATTAACTACCTACTAAATGCCAGCACCTCTGCTAGGTGCCAATCTCTAAATTGCCAATCTCTACTTCGAGATACCAATTCTTCTCTAAGAAGCATTTCCTCATGGCCCGCTCCTCTGCACTCCCCAAATACTTCCACACTGTTTTGTCATCATTGCTTTTTTTTTCAATCTGTCCATCTCTTCAAAAGCTAAGAGGTCTTGGTAAAGACAGTCTCTCTCTTTTTTTTTAATCTCTACATCTAGCAGAGGTGCTGGCATTTAGTAGGTAGTTAATGGTCTGCTGAATAAACCAGCGAACAAACTGTGTAGCCATACTTCTAAAGGTCTGATGTTTCTCTCTTATACTTATTTTATATTTTCCAATGATAGATAGATAGTATATGTAGTACTATATATTAAAGTGATAATACTACAAAAATTTAGAAAGAAAAAAGTATTCTCTTACATAGAAAACAGCTGAAAATTAAAGACACCTATTATATATTATTTATTTTGAGAAAGAGAGTGCATGTGCACAAGCTGAAGAGAGGCAGAGAGAGAGAGAGAGAGAGAGAGAGAGAGAGAGAATCCCAAGAAGGCTCTGCCCTGTCAGCACAGAGCCCCACATGGGGCTTGATCTCATGAACTGTGAGATCATGACCTGAGCCAAAACCAAAAGTCGGACGCTTAACCGACTGAGCCACCCAGGCACTCCAAACCTCTTATAATTTTTAAATAGTGTTTTGTTCATAAATTTTATCTAGCAAAATAAGTAAAAACTTTATAAAACATTCATAAAGTGTGGACAGGTATGAAAATGTATATATTGAAGTTACAAAAGTAGTATTTATATACTTGTGTTGGTAATAAGTCATTGTAATTTTCTGTTCATTACATCAGAATTAAGCTATTTGTATTTATAACCAGGGAATAGAAGAAGTCAGAAACCATTATTATCAAATGTTATATGAAAACAAATAGCAATTTATATTGGCAGAGATTTTTTAAGTCATCCAACTAGATGTATTTATGTTACTGATAAGGCTATGGAGATCTGAAGAAGTCACCCATCTCATTAACCCTGGTGCCAAGATTAAAATCTAGGATAACTCTTCCTTTCAGGGCTGGACAAATTTTCTTTAAAAAAACTTGTAAATGTCTGCATACAAACTTCAACTAGGCTATCTTTAACCATTGAAAAGAATATATTTTTGCTACTTAAGCAGACTATATTTTTCCCAAAGAATAAACAGATTGATGTGTCTGTGTATAACAGATCATGACCAAATGGGGTTTATCCCAAGAATGCAAATGATGCTGAAGTTTCAACATTTAGAAATCATCAGTCTGATTCACCCACATTAACAGAATTAAAAAAAATATATATGATAGTCTCAATAGATTCAGAAAAGGTATTGACAAAACCCAATATCCATTCAGGATAAAAACTCTAACAGACTAGAACTCCCCCCTTCTGATAAAAGGCATCTAAGAAGAACCTAGAGCTAACATCATGTTTCATGAAAATACTGAATGTTTTCTCTCTAAGGTCAGACATATGGCAGGATGTCCACTCTCACCACTTTCGCCTGCCTCTGTACTAGAAGCCAGTGCAAAAGGCAAGAAATGAGATAAAAGGTAAACAAATTAGAAAATAAGTGAAATTACTATTATTTACAGATGATATGATTGTGGACATAAAAAACCCTAGGGAATCTACAGGAAATTTTCAAAATAAATACAAATAAGTGAATTTAGCAAAGGCACAGGGTGCAAGGTCAATGTACAAAAATCGATTATATTTCTATGAGCAACAAATGACAGAAAATAAAAATTTTTAATGCAACCTACAATAACATGAAAAAATAATACTCAGAATAAATTTACCGAAAAATATGCAAGACTTCTCCAGCGAAAACCAAGAAATATTGCAGGGCAATTAGAGAAGACTCAAATAAATAGATATTTACACCATGCTGATGGACTGAGAAACTCAACATTGTTGTCAATTCTCTCCAAACTGGTTTCCTGATTCAATGCAATCACAGCTAAAACTCTACCAAGCATTTCTATAGAATAAGCTACTTCTAAAATGTATATGGAAATGCAAAGGACCTAGAATAGTCAAACATTCTTGAAAATGAAGACCACATTGAAGAACTTATACAAACTAATTTCTAGACATACTATAAAGGCCACAGAAACCCAAACAGTATGGTATCAATGAAAGAACAGATGACAGATAAGTGGAACAGAAGAGTCTAGAAATAAACCCCACATAAATGATCAACTGATTTTCCACATAGGTGCCAAGGTCACTGACTGGAGGAAAGAGCAGACTCTTAAGAAGAAATGTTGCTGGAAAACTGGGTAACTACACAGGGAGGAGGGGGAGGAAGGAACCCTAGCTCCTGCCTCACACCATACACTAACATTAATTCAGCATGGATCACAGACCTCAAAATAAAAGTACTAATTAAAAATCTTCCAGAAAAAAAAAAACAGAGTATCTTTTCGACTTTGGGATGCAAGATAAGGATTTCTTAGGATACAAAACACACTATTCACACAAAAACCCCTGCTGTTCTAAAGGCATTGTTAAGCAACGAAAAGGCAAGCCACAAAGAACACATTTGTAATCCAACAAAGACTTGTATCCAGAATACACTAAAAAAGAAAAACAACAACAAAAAACCCTGCAACTGGACACTAAACAAATAAATGGGCACAAAACTTAAACATTCAACAGAAGACATACAAATGGCCAGTGAACACATAAAATAGCGCTCAGGATCATTAGTTTTCAGGGAAATGCAAATTAAAATCACAGTGAGATACTAGTTCATGTTCATGTAGGACGGCTAGTATTAAGCAGACTGGCAATGCCAAATATCAGAGATGCGGGACAACTAGAATTCGCGTACCTTGCTGGTGAGAATGAAAAGCGGTATAACCACTTTGAAAAAAGTGTTTCGCACTTTCTTACGAAGTTAAACACCTACCCTTCGACACAGCAATTGTATGCCTAGATATTTACCCTGGCAAAATGAAAATATATTCACACTAAGGCTTCTTTAAGGATGTTCACAGCAGCTTTATTTATAATAGCCAAATGGAAACGAAAGCCGAATAAACAACAGGCAAAAGGTCAAACTGTGGTATATCCACACAACAGAGTATCGATGAGAAACAACACATAATGAACTAATGATTCACGCATAATGGGTGAAGCTCGCTGACACAAGAGCACATGCATATGAAGTTCTAGAACAGCAAAATTACACTTAGATGTTAGAAATCACAACCATGGTTATGTTGGAATGAAGAAGGGTAGGGGTTGCCTGAAAAAGGGTGTTGAAAGCTTTTTCTAGAGTGGTGGAAATGTTCTAGACTTTGATCTAGGCCATGCTGCAAAGGTATTTGTTTTTGCCAAAACTCACCCAACTATATACACTTTACATCTGTATGTTCTCGACATGTAAATTATATGGCAATAAAAAGTCTGCTTAATTCTTTATACTAAATATCTATTAATAAAGTACTTGCACAAAAGTGGAAGGGTAGGGGCTTAAATCGTCTCCTCCCCAGAGTACCCAGGAAGTGCTCCTTCATGAGAAGCACACACAGAAAAGCTGAAGTTCCTCTTGAAATGCACAGCTTTGAATCTAGTGTTTTGATTCCACCTGAAATGATTAAACTTGTACAATTAAATTCCCCTTAAAGAGCCAAGTGATCATTCTCCGTTTCCTGGTTTAAATAATTAAATGTTGATAAGCCGTATTTTTTTAATTTATTTTTATCTTTAAAAATTAAAAAAAAAATTTTTTACTGTTTATTTATTTTTGAGAGACAGAGCACAAGTGGGGGAGGGGCAGAGAGAGGGAGACACAGACTCTGAAACAGACTTCAAGCTCTGAGCCGTCAGCACAGAGCCCGACATAGGGCTCGACCCACAGACTGTGAGATCATGACCTGAGCTAAAGTAAGATGCTTAACCGACTGAGCCCCCCAGGAGCCTGGGTAAGCCCTATTTTGTAAGGGCTATTTATTTGCTCCCTACTTCTACTTCTACCGTTCCCACTGCCATTGCTATAGATATTCCAAAAGTGAATAACTCGGGACAAGGGAACACAAGATACTACCCTAGGAAAAAATATTGTTGGAATTACGACTTGAATGATTTAAGTCATTTAATAATACATTAAAAGGTATTTCATGACTTAAAAGTGAAAGCATATAATCTATAGAAATAGAAAGTAGATTGGTGTTTGCTTAGGTCTAAGGGGGACGGGAAGGATAGGGGAGTGACAGCTAAAAGGAACCAGGTCCCTATTGGAGGTGATGAAATGTTCTAAAATTGACTATGGTGACGGTTGCGCCTATCTGTGATTACACTAGAAACCAGTGAGTTATACACATGAAATGGATGAATTCTAGGATATGTGGATTATATCTTAATACAGCTTTCATTAAAAACCTACTGAGATTTTGATTAAGATTATGTTGGAATCTATACATCAGTTTGGAGACAAAACGTATCCTTACACTACTGACTTTTCCAATACGTGAAAATTACGAAGTCCTACATTTATTTGAGTCTTCTTTAGTTTCTCTCAATAATGTTTTATAGAATTCTGTGTAGAAATCCGTACATATTTCATCATCAGATCTATTCCTGGGTATTTGATATTTCTGATACTATTTATATATCTTTAAAAAAAAAAGAGAAAGCACTGAATTGTTCTAATGTGGGGTAAGAAAATGAACAGCATGATATGCTTATTATATCATCCAAATTTTGAAATAAAAATCATTACACATGATCTAACAAATAATTTTTTCTAATTTTAAAATCTATTTATGAAAAAATCATACAAAACACAAAAATTAAATTATATGTAGTCATACATTTAATAAACTTCATGGGAGGGAATAAAAATACATAAACCTAAAAATATTCTGGAAAATTTCATGACAGGCAGACACCACAGTGAACAAACACTCCCTGATATACATCTGTTAGGCTCCTTTGCTTCTTGTGAGCAGAGGCATTGCACTGTTTAATTTTAGTCTCTGTATTTACCCAATATACATATTTATTAGCAAAGTGCCTTTATAGCAACTTTAACAATGGTTAAGTTTATATCTAAAGCCAGTAACATTTCAGTGTTTAAAACTGTCTGTCCTATTGGTGCTATAGGGACCTTATTATCTTTTCAAGTTAATTGAAATATTATCTAACTACACTAAGTAGTCCCCTGAAAGCAGAAAGTGAAATTTTTCTTTCATAAAATACATATTTGTTTTCTACTAAAACAAAGCAAAGATATTAATCACATTTGGGCTTCAAGTTAACCCTGTCTGAGTTACTTAATGTTTCTGCACTTAAGTTTTTCATCTCTAAAAGAAGACTAGGGGCGCCTGGGGGGCTCAGCCGGTTAAGTGTCCAACTTTGGCTCGGGTCATGATCTCAGGGTTCATGGGTTCGAGCCCCACGTCAGGCTCTGTGCTGACAGCTCAGAGCCTGGAGCCTGCTTCGGATTCTGTGTCTCCCTCTCTCCTGCCCCTCCCCCCCCCACCCTCTGACTCTCGCTGTCTCTGAAAAATGAATAAACCTTAAAAAAAATTTTTTTTAAAGATTGGATGACATCTCCATCTCCCAACTAGCTTTAAAGTTCTGTTAATTCTATGATAAGGAAACAGCAAAATGCTGTATGTTCAGACCACACTTTAAGCAAACACAATAAGGTACAAAAAACTAGATGTATACAAGCTAAAGGACCCAATAATTAACGGTTTACACAAAGCATTCTCTAATTTCACCCCAGAATTAGTGAGTTCCTTAAATATAATTTACACTAAACTTTTCAAAAAATATATCTGGCATTTATTGAAAGTGCAAATTCAAAATGTTTCTGAGTCATAATCTTATATCTCTAGTAATAAGCATAGTTATCTCACACTGATATTAGGACAAAAAGCATAATATGGATGAGGCCATCTTGGAATCCTAAGGCCATTTATAACCTAAGACATTTCAGACATTCTGAAAAGTATCCAAATAAACAGTATGTTCGTAAATGAGGCTGCTTTTCTTTGTCGGGAGTGATGTGAGGGACAGGACTTTATCTCAAAGAGACTCTCAGAAACTATGTAACTCAGAAATCATGTATCTGTAATGAACTATAATATACTGAGGAAAAAATTATTTGATATGAAAATGCTACCTGATCGATGATAGAATTTAGCTTGGTGAGTAACAGAAATCCTCGGCCATGGACAAGGTAATGTCCAAGCGTTGCCATGTGGGCCTCCTCTTCCTCTTCCTCCCTGGCCTCCACCCTCTGCACCACAGCATTGCAAAGCCGGTTGACATCCGTCAGAAATTCACGTGCCAGTGAGTTACTGTCGGTGCTCATGACCGAGCTATAAGATAAATATTACAAAAAGAAAAGATTAGAGATACAAAAATTTACGTTTAAAACTAGGTGTTTTTAAGATTGTTTTTAACTAACACCTGACTTTAAATTGTTGGGCATTGGTACTTAACCCTGTGATATTTTCAGACACAGTTCCGATCTAGTCAAGGGCCCTTAAATATTCTTGCACGGCAGAAATTAGTCCCGGGTGTGGAAACGGCTGAGCGTAACCAAGAAGGGGAAGTGAAGGCACCACAGAAGATACACTAGTGAGTGGTGGCAGTTCAGGTAGACCCCCACCTTCCTAAATAGCCTCATCATAGAATAAAAATACACTCATTACCCATAAAACATTCTTGTTTTACATGGTTTAAAAGTATGAATGGACCTTTTAAAACTATAAACTATTTTTCACATGATGGAACCGACAATCAGTGATGCCCCCCCCCCACCCCCAGTTCCAAGCACCAGACAGAGTTCAGTTAATGGAGGGAAAAGATTTACCACCAGGTAAATAAAAATTCAAGAATTCTAGCAGCTGAAGTTATGCCACTTCAATTCTTACTACACATTTAAGTCAAATAAAGGGCAATATGACATTTTAAGATGAAGAAAACCAATAAGGCAAAAAGCAGACAAAAGAGAGGAGAAACACCAATATAAAGGGAAAAAAATGTGTAACTCTTTAGAAAGGAAAAATCATGCACAATAAAATCTCCAGAGAATTTCAGAACAGTTTCATCTTAGGGCTAAAGGTACTTTTGAGACATCCAGTAACCTTTAAAAACTTTTTAACCTGAAGAGGTTAAATGAAAGAAGATGCGTATTGCTGGCCACTAGCCGCCTCAGAGCCCCTGCTGAGGAGGCAGCTGACCATGGGACCTCGCCCATTGCCAAGGGGCAAGGCGGCCTCTGAGCTCCCCTCAACCGAAGCCACCTGATTCAGGAGCAGCTAACATGCATCTGGCTGCAAGACGTGACTTGTACAGACACAGCTTGCAAAGAGGCAGTGAGCTAATCACGCTCGCTTTCTTTCTCATGCGAATTTGAATTAAGAGACATAGTTGATGTGCTGGAAAGTCACATAAATATGGGCACGTGGCGGTCATTAGGAGGTAGTTGAGGTCTGAGGTAGCTCAGAAGAAGCCAACTGGGTGAAAATGAACCACCAGGACACAAAGAGAAGCTGATAAACATGAAAGGGAGAGACCTAAGCAATTCCTAATACTACTTTGGTTCCTGTTCATTCTTGGGCCTGACTGATTTAATTCCTGGATCCCCATCAGAATTCTAGGTATTATTACAATAACAATCCCTTCTTTAGCATAACAAAGATCATTGGTTTTAATGTTATTGATCACTAGGAAAAAGGATAAAAAAATGTACATTACTTATTTACCCAAAATTGCAACAATAACCTCTCTTATATAAATATTGGTGCTCTATAAGCTTTCATAAGGTAAAATTATTCATTAAGTCAAATAATTTATAATTTATAATAATACATATTAATTATATATCGTAGTATGTACATAATAATATAAACGAGCTTATATTTAGTTCATAGTTATCTATTTTTATTTTACCTAATCTGTCACTGACTTTTACATAATTATTTACATAAGGTAAATAGTATTAGTGTCCCACTAAAACAGAAATAACACTGCTAATTAAAGCAGAACACAATGCCTTCTCATCACTTAGAATTTTCCATACAGTATGGCCCAGAAGGGGCCATCAAGACCGTCCCCCTGCACCATCTCCTACGAGTGCTACCCCACTGCTCCTGGGGTTTTCTCCCGGAGACACTGACATCATTCTGTAAGTTCTGCTGCAGGCGTTTTCTTGATCTTACCAGATGGGATCAGCAAAAAGTTTCCGGAAACAACCCAGAAACATTTAAAACTCATCAGATATTGTACTGACGGTGCATGTAACTCAACTGAAGGGCTGGTATGAATAGCCGTGACCAAGTTCACTCGTGAGCAGGCAAGGACACCCCCTTCGAGAGGGCAGCCTGCCGACAGGGCTCCCTGGGCACCACTGAGTGCAAGGCAGGCTGCAACTTGAGCAATATTAAAAATGTGACAGACTTGGGGCGCCTGGGTGGCTCAGTCGGTTAAGCGGCCGACTTTGGCTCAGGTCATGATCTCACAGTCTGTGGGTTCGAGCCCCGCGTCGGGCTCTGTGCTGACAGCTCAGAGCCTGGAGCCTGCTTCGATTCTGTGTCTCCCCCTCTTTCTGCCCCTCCCCCGCTCACTCTCTGTCTCTCTCTCTCTCTCAAAAGAAAATAAAGACGTAAAAACAATTTAAAAAAATGTGACAGACTTAAACATTGTGGTAATCATTAGGGTCTATTTTCTAGAAATTAAGATAATTAACATGAATATTTAGGTAGGACAATTAGTGAAGAAGTGATTTCAATCCCACTTCCTAAAAGCACAAGATGCCAGGTCAGCCAAAACCATTATAATCCATGCGGAAAGGTAGGTTATTCTTGATTTTTAAATGTCCATAAAATGCACACACGGTTACATAAATGGGGTCTTATATATAAATGATCTATTATCTGTTTTGGTTCACGTAGATATTGTGGACATCTTTTCACCTGTGCTCTCTCTCACTCTTCCTTACTGCCCGGAATCCGGCTGGAGGTGTGCGTGACAATGAATTTCATTATACAGATGTACTATTCACTATGCAGCCAGTCTCTTATTGAAGATTTAGGTTATTCCTAGTTTTTATGATCATAAACAGAGCTGCAATGAACATCGATACACTACTTGCACATTTATCCTCTATGTCTTTGTGATGGAAATTGCTGTGACCTCATGTATTAGGTTTTACACGTTTCTTGTTAGGTCTGCTCGTGGGTGTTTTGTAGCTTTCGCTGTTTTTCTAAATAGGATTTTGTTCCATCATACATTCTAAGTAGGATAGCAACTGGTTTATGGGAGGCAAACAGGAAGTAGATTTGTTTTGATATAGTAATCATATATCCAAACTTCTTACTAACTCTTACTTTTTTTTTTTTTTTGGAAATTTCCAGATATAAAACCCTCTCGTTTACAAATAACAAAAATTCTGAATCCTACTATCCAACATTCACATGCTTTCCACTCTTCCATCTAACAGCACTAGTAAGCACTAGCAGAACAACATTGGTAGGGGTGACAGGGGACATTTTGGCTCTGCACATTAAAAAATATTCATTTCTTCTGACTCATCTAATAGGAATGTTGAATTTCACTGAATGCCTTTCAGCCATTCTGAATGCCAACTGAAAAGATGACTGCATGGCACTTAAAAAGATTTTTTAAAATATTTTGAATACCCAGTAAAGTACAAAGAATGAATAACATGAGGTTATAGCAAATATTAAACATTATGCTGTGTTCAGATCAGTTCATGTGTGTGTGTGTGTGTGTGTGTGTGTGCATATGTGCAAAGAAATCAAAACTTACAGTACAGGAAAGCCACACCCCACCCAACTTCTTCCTCTCTTTAGTTGGTGTTTATTATTTCTATACATGTTCTTATAGCCAGAAAAATATTCAATTTTGTTTTAACTATTTTTAAAATGTATATAAGTAGTATACTATATGTATCCTTTAATAACTTTGCTTTTCCCTCTTAACATTATGTTTGTCCTTTAAACCATTGTGCAATATGCCATTGTATGAATACACCATAATTTATATACCCATCTCTACTACAGGAAAAGAAAGTTTAGTTGTTTGTACTTTGGGGTTTAATTAATATCACATAACTATGTAGTTTCAAAGGGTTAGACTGAAACAAGTATTCTGACTGTTAATATCTATTACATTAAATACTTACCAATCTCTCAACACTTCTGTAACATTTAGAGTCTTTATAATTTGAGCTCATGAACCAGATGCAACAAATATTCTTTCTTAGTAAAGCTTCACCTATTAAAAAAAAAGACAAACACATTAACGGTAATAGTAAAACACAAATCATTTTTTAAAGCTCTGACACAAAAATCAATAGCCAATCTTCTTATTTGATGTAAAAGAAGCCAACAAATTTTTTGAACCTCAAGAACACACTAAAAAATTTCCAAGAACGGAATCATGAGACAGGGAGTGTAGGAACGTGATCTGAACGAGGCAACTTGATCACAACTCCTTACTCCTCCTCTGCCCCCAACTCCTTACAACCTCAGAGAAATCACCAGTCAACTACAAAGGAAGGAGAAGCAGACCAGTGTCAGTCTTCTTAACACTGGAATCAGGAGGCAGTGGAACACCATCTACATGCCATGGGGAACCAGGTTACTACTTTCCTGTGACAGTGAAAGGCATTTGAGGATCTATGAAAACTCGGAAAAATACTAAAACCAAACAACGAATAAATAAACTACCACTAAATTTCATCTCCTTGTTGAATGTTTAAAAATGAATTAATCTTTTGTGTACAATACAATGAAAGCTATTTCTAGAAAACTCAAGGATAAATTCCTACTCCTGGTGCAGCAGCAAGATGCTTCTGTTTAGTTACCAGTTTTCCACTCCTCTAAAATTCTGACTAGACAGAGGCATAAAAGATATTTCCTTAATACAGTTACAAGGCAACCATGAACGTTTATTCTGAACCACAAGTTTTAAAATCATAATGATCTTTAATTCTTTTAAGATGCTCAAAGCTAGAGAACTTTCTTGAATTCCCATGGCCGTCAGACGGGGAAGCTCACAGACACCGGGACCGTCGGTTTCTCCCTGTCAGCAGGGAGCACTTCCCGGCCACGCTGGGGGTCTTCTCTAACACTCGAAGCTGGGATGGCTTCTTTATCTATATTTTGCGCAGCCCTGCTTGGATATCCATGGAGCTTCCGTCTGTCCAAGACTGTAACTCTATCAGCCAGCAGAGCCAGCCGTGCCCCACCCACCCCCACCACCACATCACACCCCCAGCTGCCTCTGACCTTTATCAGCCTGTATTATACTGGAGGGCCATAAAGTCTGCCAGTAGAGCTCTGGAAACTAGACTGAAGATATCCTTAGGGCATTATATGTATTTGCCTGTTTCCAAACTACATAAACAGCCTGTAGTTACTTACGACTGTCTTACCCTCTAGGTCATGAATTCTTTAAGACCAGGGCCCCTGTCTTATTACTTTTTGTACTTTATAGCTAAAATACCAAATTTAAAAATCGTTATTACTATCATATTCAACTTATTTTTTTTTTAATTTTTTAACGTTTATTATTTTTGAGAGAGAGAGAGAGAGAGAGACGGAGAGCAAGCAGGGGAGGGACAGAGAGAGAGGGAGACACAGAATTGGAAACAGGCTCTGAGCTGTCAGCACAGAGCCTGATGCGGGGCTCAAACTCACAGACTGCAGATCATGACCTGAGCTGAAGTCAGCCACTTAACTGACTGAGCTACCCAGGCAACCCTCAACTTATTTTTTTAAACTTTAAGTTTATTTATTTATTTTGAGAGACGGAGAACGAGCGAGCGACCAAGCAGGGGTGGGGCAGAGAGAGAGGAAGGAGAATTCCAAGCAGGCTCTGTGCTGGCAGATGTGGACCTCAAACTCATGAACCATGAGATCATGACCTGTGCTGAAATCAAAAGTTGCATGCTCAGCTGACTGAGCCACCCAGGCACCCTATCATATATTCAACTTCTAATGCAACTATTATTATAATGCCATAAATAAATAAAACTTTCTCTTAACAATATTATCAGAATTTTTATATTCTTAAATGGAAAGCATAACACAATACCTGTAATCATATAAATGACCTCAGGAAAATAATGTTTCACTTTTTCTTTTTAAAAAAATTTTTTAATGTTTATTTTTGAGGGGGAAAGAGGGCAGAGAGAGAGGGACACAGAGGATCCAAAGTGAGCTCTGAGCTGACAGCAGAGAGCCTGATGTGGGGCTTAAACTCACGAACCATAAGATCATGACCTGAGCCGAAGTCGGACTCTTAACCAACTGAGCCACCCAGGCGCCCATAAGTTTCACTTTTTCTAATACAGTGCCTGGTAAAGTATAAAACATGAATGGCCAATACAAAAAGCAAAACCCTGACAATGTATTAGCTATACCTCCTAGTTTTATTTCATCAGAAATGTCATTAATATGGCATTTAATTCAACAATATTTATGGAACATTTACAATCTGCCGGCTCCTATTTTTGGCACTGGGAACAGAGCAAAAACAAATTCCCTACCCTCATGGATTCCAGTGAGATACAGACAGATGGCAAACAAACATATTGTAATGTCAGGCAGTGCTAAGTGTTATAAAAAAAAAAAAAGAGTAAGGGTACAGAGCGACAGGAATGCTACTGTCATAGCAATTCCACAGCAATAGGGTGACAAAGAATGTCTAAAGAGGTAATGTCTGAGCTGAAGCCTGAATGAAGGAAGAAAATGGGTCATGTGGCCATCTGGGAAAAGCATTCCAGGGCTGTGAGATTAGTTTATGTTTGACGCATTGGATACTGAGTGCAAGAGAAGAAGTTAAAAATTATTACAAAGAGTGAGAAAAGTTACTCATTGCCACTTGCCAGGGACTGAAGTAAGGTGTGGAAAGATGAGAAAGAACTGTTCCCCTAGAATTGTTTCTCCCTAAGAATGGAAGTCTTCTTCCCATCTGCCCCCCACCCCAAAAAGTCCACAAGGTTTTAAAGGCTGTGTGAAGAACAGCACGGTTTAGTGATTGACAAGACAAACAGGAGAGCAGGATGGAAGGGAAAATAAGGTTCTATTTTAGCTATGTTAAGTCTGATAGGTGGCTTGGACTGGAGTTCAGGTGGGGAGGCTGGAACTGGTGCATCAATTTGGGAGTTGTCAGCCTACGGGAGGATTTTAACAGGACTAGACCCAGAGCAGTGCTGTCCAACAGAACTTTCTGCAAAGACAGGACTGTGGCTAGTGGCCACAGTATTGATCAGCGGGGAACTAGAAAATGAGTATAAATGAAGCAGAGAAGAGATTCTAAGGCTCAGCCCTGGGGTAGCATCCCCAAGTCAGGAAGAGGAGCAGGATGCAGCACGCTGAGGAGCAGCAGGTAGGGCAGGAGAAAAACCAGGAGAGTGGTGCCTCCCAGAAACCAGGGAAAGAAAGCTTGAAACAGCAAAGACTGATCAACTGTGTCAAATATTGCTGGCAGTTGAGTAAGATGAAGATGGGAAATGACCACAGGATTTAGCAACGTGGAAGTTACTGACAACCTTGTCGAAGAGTAGTCTCAGTGGAGTGGCAGAAAGTGGTGAGGAAATGGAGGCAAGGAGTTTAAGACGGCTGTTTTGGGAAGTTCTGCCACTGGGGGGGCAAGGAGATGGCGGGCAGCTTGAAGGGAACACGGGGTGGGGAAGCTTTTTTATTTTTAAATGAATGACATTATGGCATGTTTGTAAGCTGAGATGTTATCATAGCATGTTTGTATAGCATGTTTCTCCAACAGAGGAAGGAAAATAGATGAAAAGCTAGAATGAGAGGAGGTAACTGCCGGAGCAGTGAGTAGGCAACATGAAGAGTACTCAGCGCACGAGTGTGCTAGGAACACGGCCGGCTCACGCGACGGAACAAGGATGACACAGTACACGAGTACACGCAGGAAGATGAGCAGCTCTGGCAGTGAACGGACCAAGCGTGATCTGGGCGCTTCTCGTTTCTTGCTGAAAGGAACTGCAAGGTTGCCGGCGGAGAACGAGGAGGAGGAGGAGGCCTTAACCGATGAGTGGAACAGGGTCAAAAACAGCAACCCAGAAGAGATCTCCCCCTAGGCTGCCATTAGGAACTACGATTGAGTTCGGGCGTTGGATCCCTGGCCCTGTACCACAGTGCAATTCCCCATGTTCCCGTGTGCGGAATGACAGAATGGATGATGTCAGACACCGTAAGGGAGTCTAGCTATATCACAGCCTCAGCTTCTCCTAACCTGTGCATGTGGCGTCCCCGCCAAAAGCAGGAACTGGGCTACCTGCAATGAATTATTCTTAGAAAATCCCTGTAACCCTGACTGCTTATCTTTTCCTTCCGTAAATATTTGAGAATCTTTCAAAAGGATCTCTAGAATCTTCTGCAGAGGTGGTATCAAGCTCACTAAAATCTATGGAATCTATGTAATTTGGGAACTTTAGTCCTCCACAGCCTTCTAACAGTTTTCAAATTCCCCACGATGACTCAAAGATTACCAGTTTGTCAATGACATTAACACATTTTCTCAGAATCTGAACCTGAGATGGTAACTCATTTAGAGCAGCCAGTGGTTCTGGTACAATCTCCTCTCTACTCTTGAGCTTAAATTTTCTCCTATTATTATTCTTACATCCAGTCTTATTAGTCTGTATATAGATCATTCTTCATTATCAAAGAAGTAAGAAACACCACAGAAGCCGAGAATTTTCATTTACTCTGTATCCAACTATAGGGTCAGGGTTCTGTGTATTTTTTTTTTTTTTACCTTCTTTTAAAAAACATGGTGTGTATAGCTGACACACAATGTTACATTAGTTTCAGGCACACAACATAGTGATTCAACATCTCTATACTTTACGCTGTGCTCACCACAAGTGTAGCTACTCTCTGGGGTCAGTTTGTTTTAAAGGGAAATCTACTATTTGCTTGCTGTTTCCATCTTCTACATATAAAATGTAAAAGGTCACCCTTAACTTCTTTCAAAACGTCAGCTCATTATTCTCTTAGTGCTGTATTCCATTCACCGCCCCCCCCTTTTTTGAGAGAGAGAAAGCATGCATGTGTCCGTGAGTGGGGAAAGGGGGTGGGGGTGCGGGGTGGGGGTAGAGGGAGAGAGAGAATCTTAAGCAGACTCCATGCTCAGCAAGGAACCCAATGTAGGGCTCAATCCCATGACCCTGAAATTATGACCTGAGCTGAAATCAAGAGTCAGACGCTTAACCAACTGAGCGACCCCGACACCCCTGTATTCCTTTTTTATATGTGAGATCGGTACCTACATCTACATATTTTTGTTTCAGATCCTTCTTTCCTTCTGCACATGTTATTTTAAAATATGGTTTCATCGGGCCACTTTACCTCTCTCTTCTTCACATTAATTCCAATGGTTCAGTAAAAACTCTGCTTATGGCCACCTTATGACCACCTTCCCTTCTGGAGACCTATCTATCTTTTCTTTGAAATTTAGGAACTCTGTATTTCTAATTCTCTAAATTCCAACTTTACTCTATATTCCTCTTCCTGGTTTTTTTTTTGGTTTTTTTGTTTTTTTTTTTTATTTTACTGATTCATTTAGCTACCATTTACTAAAACACCCACTTTGTGCTAGGCATTAAGAATACAAAATGTGAAAGTAATTGCCATCTCTGCCCCTAAGAAGGTCCCCATTATGGCGGCAAAGACGAACTAATACACAGGTATTGTATACTGATAAGGGGACACTGAGCCCAACTTGAGTAGTCAGGGAAGCTTCATGAAGGACATAATCTTTCAATAAAAGTGAACGTGCAAAGGGGAGAAAGAAAAGGAGGGCAGAAAGCTATTGCAGACAGAAAGAGCAGCTCAAGTCAAGTCCCTGAGAGAATTATGGTAAATGTGGTATCACAATGCAAAACGAGAAACAGGAAAGCAAGGATAGAGAGAGTAGTGACCAAGGATGAATAAACGGACCTCCTGGTGGGCTCAGAGTTCAGCAGAGGTTGAAAACCATGAATTCTGGGTGGTGTCACTTTTCTCAGATGTCTGAGAGTCTCCCGCAGGGCTTAGCTGCTTGGATCTAATAGTAGATAACACACATTGTATCACTGACATAGAAATGAGAGTTTGGGTGGGCGAGGCAGCAGAGGTGAAAGGGAAAGGGAATCAAGAGTACAGTGAGAGAACAATCCATATGGTCAAAACTGGGATACAGACTGGGTGGGAAAGAGAAAGAGGCCAGGCAGATGCTGACATACAGGTTGAAATACAGGTAACCCATGTCTATGAGATTAAAGGACAAAAAATGAGGGAATACTAAAAAGGGGGAAAAAATGGGGGAATGAGGATATAGGAATTTTTAGATTTCTGTAGCAAGCAGTTCCAGATGACAACATCACCCAGAGTGTGACCCTGCAAGTAGGTGTCTGAAATGCAGGTTAAGGTCATTGCAGTTGAGTAACCATGAAGCTAGTTTTTTGGACAACGGACCATTGTTAGCTCTTAAAAATGAAAGCTCCTTGATGGCCGGGATTTCATCTGCTGCACTTACTGCAAAATCTACATCACCTAGTACAGTAGGTGGCACAACCTCTTGCTGAATTTGTCAAACGAATGACATGGATTTCTCCCAGGATTCCCGTTATTTTCACTTGTCTAATTTGCCCTCATTGTGGGTCAAAACTAGGCTCAGAGTTATCAGCTCCCCTGATTATTTCCTTAACCTTCTAGAGAGAAATGGTCAATGAAGTAAGTCGGTAGCAGCCCTGCTTTTACTGAGTGGGACTTCCCACAGACATTTGGATAGCTGGTTATGATACCGTAGCTCTGTTCTGCTTCTGTGATTAGTTTCCACAGCCCATTATCCAAAAGATCACAGAATTAAGCTATCACCATCAGTCTTGTGGATTTTGACAGAGTCATTTCCTTGACATACAGTATAAAACTACTACACCTCCCCCCTAAACCACATCATTACCACATATATTCTTTAGTTGGAGGCATTTTTTAATACCTTGTCCTTTCTGTTTTAATCAGTGCTACCAATAACATTACATTTACCATTGAAAATAAAATCTCAAGCTCAACAATAGGACAAGACAGGCTCTCTAGGTCACCAAGTTTCCTCCCTAAGAACTATCAAATCTATCATTCATTCATTCGTTCATAAATGCAACCAAGATTTATTTCTTATTTAATGAATATTTACTAATCTGCTTACTCATTGTATTTCCCTAGGTTCTAAATCTGTTCTGAAGAGTCAAACAGCATCGCGACAGTAGTGAAAATACAGGCAGGAGACTGGGACTCTAATAAGTACTAGCTGCCTCACAGAGCTGTGTCAAGTTTGGCTTCCTTTTCCATAAACAGTCTGTCCCACAGAGCTAGCTACCCTGTGGATCTTCGAAGATTATATAACATCAGTAAATGTTCTTGGTAAATACTAGTTCTCTTTAAGTGCTCGGTGCTCAGCGCTAGGTGAACAGCAGAGAGCGCCATCTGCAGGAAGAAAAAGACCATCACGACCTTTCCTCACAACAGTGTGTACGGAAATGTTGATGTTCTGCTCCATGACCATATAGTTTCCAAGGAAGCACTCAAAATAAAAGTAGGGAGTACCTGTACGTTTTGTCTTCTCCCTGCCTTGTGACTTTTACAGAGAAGGAGAGGAGTAAAAAGACAAGAAAAAAGTTTATAATAATGAACTTCATTATTCATTATGAAGAAAAAAAGTTCATTTTTATAAACTTTTTTCTTATAGCCTCATTAGAAATCATATATTTTTCCTTAGGAAATGGTAGTATCTGAAGGACTCAATTCCTAACTTTAACCAAATGGCAAAATCTTGGTAAATTCATTTTTAAAATAATATATTACGTACTTGCCTAAATTTCTTAATTATAATAGCATTAGAGAAATTACCATTGGAAAGAATATTTTTTTAAAATGTATTATGTACCAAGAAGGAGGAGATTGCTATCAACCACAGGATTATTGTAAGGATTGAATACAATACTACACAGAATAATATTCAGCGAATTCCTTTGAATCAGAACCTGCCACTATTTGAAGCTGACTTCTTGAAAATAAGGGCTGGTTGTTATGGACTATTAATCATGCTAACTCTCATCTTTCCAGAGTTCAATATATATTGAATTGAGACTGATTAGTGACTTTCCCAAAGTACTCATATATTCTTTGTAACAGATCACTAAATTAAAAAACCCTTAGGAGAAAAAAATTGATAACACTATACCAGTTCATAAGTGACATAAATAAAGGTATGAATATGAATAAGTTAGAATCATACATTTTCACAATGGCAGAAAACTTTAGACATCATATTCTCCAACCACATTCTACAGGCAACAAAAACTGAAGCCCACAGGTCCACAGTCCCATGGTTAGGTCCCATGACAGTTGTCTTGGGAGTTACATGATATATTTAGAGCTAATTAAGTAGAATGAAAATAACCAAGTTTATTAACCAAGACACGGCCTTTCTACTTCTGTCAGGTCAATTAAAAATTAGGCAATGGACAAAGAAGTTTCCTTAACACTAAATACTGTCTCTGAATGCTATCCAGAACTTGTACTCAAGTCTGCTAGGCTTCAATCTGCACACTTGGTAACATGCTTCAAGAACTTCTCCAGAAACTTTTGTTTGTTGCACTAAGTGCAAGTGCAAGGAGGCAGTAATCCTGCCTCTCTGTCCTATGCTGTTCCATTCCTCCAGCCAAATATCCTGCCGCCCCAAACCTCTCAAGGTATTCTATAGCTTCATGTTATCCTTTTCCCTATGTTTCCATGTTTCTCTTTTACATCAAGAAGTAAATGAACTACAAAAAAACAAACAAACAAACAAACAAAACACAAAACCCATAAATCTCTGCTCCTCCTAGAAAGAAGTATTTACATTTTAACAAGAAGTAACACCTTCAGCTCTAACTGGAATTACAAAGTAAGAGACGCATTAGAGGTAGAAGTCGGCTCTGATGTAGGTGTTCCATATTAAAAATGTAGGACTATACTAACCCTTAACCAGTAAATATGTGGGGGGGGGGGTGGAGAACAGTAGTACTGTTCCTACTTTTATTCTGTAGTTTGCATTTATGTATTTGTATTATGAAATGCAAAAATGTGCTGAAATATTTTCAATTTACGTACAATTGTTTAAGCTGATAAACTCAGTCAAATGAAAAGTGCGGTGGTTTGGGGGCAACAGGTAGAAGTCTAAGCAGTGGCCCCAGAAAAATGAATATACTATTTGTTTTCACATTTCGGGAGTCGACTGACACCACCACCTGTTCCCCTCCCCCTCTCTAAGCCCATGCAGCTTTGGTTAACACTCTGCATTGTGGCTGCCTGGACACCTGTAATTGGCCCAGAGAGTAGTCCTCATGGCCCCTCATTCGACAAAGCTGGCCCAGGCACCGTGCAGCAAGGAAGAATTTTAAAGTAAATTGAGAGGAAGTCACACTAAAATGTATCGAAGTTAAGCCCTTCGACAAGCAGTTCATTTCCCTAAAACAAACAAATTGGGCAACCAGATATCTCAGAGGAACCTGGGTCTGATCCTGAGCACCATAAGAGAATGGAAATTGAGACCCTGTAGTTACAGTGAGGCGGCAGTAAAAAGAACTTCAAAGACTCATCTAGGTAAATCGTCTCCTGCCACTTTACACCCTGCTAGGAGGAATGTGGTAGAAGCTTGACACCAAATGGCTCATACATCTTCAAATCAGATCTCTGGATTTTTACAGAACAATGAGAATGACGGTGATGATGCAGCTAACATCTAAAATGACTACCAGACAGGAGGCACTACTGTAAGCGCTTTATACTATAGCAGTTGGTTTATTCCTCAGAACAATCTCATAAGTACAATTCTATCCCTACTTGTCACACGTCAGAAACTGAAGCACTGTGAGGTTAAGCAACTCCCTCAGGTCACACAGCTATTAAGTGTCAGAGGCAGGATTCGGACTCAGGCGATCTCTCTGTATTCTGCATACAACTTTCTATTCTCCCAAGCAAACATTAACTCCTCCCTCCAACAAGCCAGCTCTCTTCCTTCCTCACTCCTGTTTTGGTCGATGGCCTCTACCCAGTTACTCAGGGAGAAACCAGAATAGCACTTCATCTGGGGCCCCGTCAGTTCTTCCATTTGACAGCTTTGCTAGTTCGCCTCTGTATCTGCTACTTCCTAACTCGATGACCCTGGCTACTTGGCTTCCTCTCTCTAAGTCTCAGTCTTATTTAAGAGCACGTAAAATTGTTGTGAATATTCATTCATTCATTCATTCAAGCTTGTGCATGCAAATGGGAGAGGGGCAGAGGGAGAGGGAGAGGGAGAATCC
Source organism: Cryptoprocta ferox (assembly GCA_028646485.1). NCBI lineage: Eukaryota > Metazoa > Chordata > Mammalia > Carnivora > Eupleridae > Cryptoprocta > Cryptoprocta ferox. The sequence goes on from CM053561.1 coordinate 6,151,148, forward strand.
CAAGCAGACTCCCACACTCAGCGCAGACCCCAAGGTGGGGCTCGAGCTCACAACTGTGAGATCATGACCTGAGCTGAAATCAGGAGTCAGACACTCAACGAACTGAGGCACCCGGCCGCCTCTGCTGTGAATATTTTTTGTTTATTTATTTAAATTCAAGTTAGTTAACACACAGTGTAGTATTAGTTCCAGGAGTATCCTGTTGTGAATATTTAAATTACATGGGATAACTCACATAAAATGCACTGCACAGGGCGGGGCAGACTGTAGGAAGATCAATAATTATTAGCGATTATCATCATTACCTTGAATGCCTGGGTACCTGAACACCCACAGGTCCTCGTCCCCTCTCTCACTTGTAATGCTGACAACCTCTTAATTGGTTACTCTGCCTGGTCTACTTTCCATCCAATCCAAATTCTACAACTGCTAAAAATGTCATTCACGTTTCCTAAAATAATAAATGACACTCCAATTCCTAGGGAATAAGTTCCCAACTCTTTATTATCATGCCGTATCATTCCCTCCACCACCTAACCTTTCTAATCTCAGCACATCTCAGAACACATTCCATCACCCCATAACTCCTCCTAAGGGTACTCACTGTCTCAACACTATTTCACTAATGTTTATTGTCATGTTGCTGCTGCTACAGAAATTCCTATTAATTCCCAGTTAATTACTTTCTACATGCCTCTTAGGACTCACCGCCTTCTGTTAACGGTATTGTATTGTTTCTTTCCAAATGAGATTATACTTCCCTTAAGAAGGAAAATCAGGTCTTGTTTGTTTTTTAAAAAAATCTTTTTTGCCTAATACACTACCACAGATAGTAAGAGCAAAACAAATAAACACCATTTCATTTAATACTAACTTTGATAAAAAGCATTTTAATATTCAAATTCCTTTAGGAAATTTTCCCACAGCTAAAACTCCGAGAAATAAATAGCCACATTTACAAAAACCTTTTTCTGTTCAATAGCAGGCACTTAAGGTACTAAGGAAAGTGCTGTAGAAACTCGTAAAAACCATTACCAAAATTTTTTTAGATTGAAAACAAAAAACTTGAGCAATAAAATCTTGGATGTTTATTCTTCCTATTTTAAGTATTATAATGCAGAGGACACAGTTTAAAAGTTCCTTAAAATCAATTTTAGAAATAATGGTTTTCTATATCTCCTAAAGAAACACTAAAAACCCAAGTTGGGATCTTATCCTAAATGTGAAATGAAAATAATAAAAATATTTTATATAGCAGCACCATAATTATCAGTTTCTAATATTTATTCTGTATAAGGTAAAAGATTCTACAAATTGTTTCAGAAATACTGAACAGAGAGACACAGAAGCTGTAAAGATACCACGTAGGTGTACATGACGATATTTTCCTCTTATTCCTTCACAATTCGTATAGACACGGTGAAAATTAGCTTCCCTTCTAAAAACAACTTAGTTGAGAGTCAACTACAGACAAATGTGCTTACTGTTATAAACCATCGCACATCAAGAAAGATTAGCAGTGAAGTCGAGGTTCAGCCGCTTACTCCGCCACTCTAACCGTCACGAAAATGGACAGAGAGACAGTAGGAGAGAAGGGCTCAGCTACTGAGAGTGATAGAGACCAGAAATAAAAAAGGAATATATATTAAGCAAATGCATTTCAACTTCAACTTACGCTTAATTTGTTTCCTGCTACATGGAGTATCGTCACAACTTAGTTTCCACCACCATGGCATACAGGTAGACACGTGTGAAGACGAGGGGTAAAGTGATAAATGAGTTACATACTAGAAACCAAACGCCATCACTTGTTTAGTATATAAGACATCGTTTGGCTAGGAGCTTACTTTCACACAGTGCATTAAAAGGTTCGAGAGGTTGGTGGTGTAGCATGAAGAACACTACACTAAAAATCAAGAGACTTTCAGTTTTCTGTTTTTGCCTCAAATACTCTTTAGAATCTTAGGCCTTTCTGATCCCCATTCATCTCATACATATTAAAACAAAAACAGGGGCATCTCAGTGGCTCAGTTGGTTAAGCGTCCGTCTCTTGATCTCGGCTCAGGTCATGATCTCACAGTTCGCGGGATCGAGCCCCACATGGGGCTCCAGGCGGACAGCGCGGAGCCTGCTTGGGACTCTCTCTCTCTCCCTCTCTCTCTCTGCCCCACCCCCGCTCATGTGCACACACACGAGCACACACGCTCTCTCAAAATAAATAAATAGTAATAAAATAAATAAGTAAAAACAAAAACAAAACTAGATGATTTCCAATTATTTTTTAGGCTGTGAACTTTCATGATAGTACAGCATTCAGAAAACAGAAATAGTAATATAGTAACAGTAAGCATCAAAGTTAATTTCTAAATGCTTCCTAAACTGTGCATAATCAAGTTTTATCAAAACTACCTTACTGGATTCTACTTTTAGAAATAAAGTGTAGCAAAAATAAATATGTTTCAGTTGTATGGAACATATGACTTCAGAAATATTCTCCAGGGGCACTTGGGTGGCTCCGTTGGTTAAGCACCTGACTCTTGACTTCAGCTCACCTCATGATCTGGCAGTTCATGAGGTCGAGCCCTGCATCAGGCTCTGTGCTGACAGCACGGGACCCGCTTGGAATTCTCTCTCTGCCCCTCCCCTACTCAAGTTCTCTCTCTCTCTCTCTCTCTCAAAATAAATAAATAAACTTAAAAAAAAGAAATATTCTCCAAAATATTTAAATAAGGCTAACAAAAAACTTAAAGAACAGTTACCAGCATTACTGCCTCTGGAGGCATTATTAAAGAGGAAATCCAGAAGACAGTGAAGGATTTTAATCTTTAATAAACTCTAAGTTACAATGCATTTAAGATCTAAAAAACTCTAGACACGTAAATATTAAACAGTAGCATAAGAGCAAGCTGACAGATAGACACAGCTTTTCTACAAATTACACCAGTAAAACCTCCTTCTACCATTGACCAGGACACACTGAACTGTTTACTGCAGTGAATCAATACCTAGACGCAATAACAATGAGTGCATTTTATGAACAGATAAATGTTTTGTTGCCCTTTCAAATAAGCCACATTAATATAATAAAAGAGGAAATCATTCTTACCATTGTTTTATTTTCACACTCATCTAAACTCAGCATAATAATTACACTGTTGAAATAATATGTATGCAATTACAATTATTATTCTTCCATCTAAGGAACTCAGACAAGTGAACCTACAGAACTAACAAAAATTCTATTGCAGCAAATCACATTTTGATCAGAGCTATCTTAAAGATGGAAGAGAAAGGAGAAAGGAAAAAAATTAATATACTATTATTGCTCTTTAAAAGTTCATAAGACTCAAATGAGCATATAGAATTGATTTCAGTTTTGCTAAATAAATTACTAAAAACAATACTCGGTCAAAAACCAAATGCTACCACAGATAATTTAAACATATTTAACTAAAATATATTTCCACTAAGCAAAGACACAGTTAACTTTGAAACAGTTAAACATAAGAACAAATTCCTAAAACAATAGCAAATCCATCCCAACAACTATTGTAGGGATGGGACATGATTAACTGAGCCAAAAAAAAAAAAAAAAAAAAAAACAGCCTTAAAAGTAGACAAAAAAAAAAAAAAAAAAAATAGAAGCACCTGGGTGGCTCAGTTGGTTAAGTGTCTGACTTTGGCTCAGGTCATGATCTTGCAGTTTGTGGATTTGAGCCCCACATCGTGCTCTGTGCTGGCAGCTCAGAGCCTGGAGCCTGCTTCAGAATCTGTGTCTCTCTTTCTCTGCCCCTCTCCCACTTGCTCTCTCTCTCTCTCTTTCTCTCTCTCAAAAATAAATAAACATTTTTAAAAAAATTTTTAAGTAGAGAAAAAATAGGGGCGCCTGGGTGACTCACTCAGTTAAGCATCCGCCTTTGGCTCAGTTCATGTTCTCATGGTTCCTGAGTTTGAGCCCTGTGCTGATAGTGCAGAGCCTGCTTGGGATCCTCTCTCCTCTCTCTCTCTGCCTCTACCCTGCTTGCACTCTCTCTCAAAATAAATAAATAAACTTAAAATTTTTTTAAAAAATAAACATTTTTAAAAAGTAGAGAAAAAATAACCAACAACCATTTTCTACAACACTAAAACAAATAATACTAAAATTTGTACAGAACCACAAAATACCCTAATATCCAAAGCAATCTATTTTTTTAGTGTTTTTTTAAAAATTTTAATTCCAGGATAGGGGTACAACAAAGGGGTACACGAATCCCTTTAACTTAGGCAAAGCAGTCTTAAGAACACAGCTGAAGGTACCACAATCTCAGATCTCAGCATATACTACAAAGCCGTAGTAATCAAAACAGTATGGTACTGGCACATAAACAGACACATGTATCAGCAGAAGAGAATAGAGAGCTCAGAATAAACCCACGCCAAATGGTCAATTAATCTATGACAAAGGAGGCAAGAAAATACAATGGGAAAAAGACAGTCTCTACTGGACGACTTTCTTATACGGTATGCAGAAATAAGTTCAAAATGGATTAAAGACCTAAATGAAACCATAAAACCTAAAACCATAAAAACCCTAGAAAAGAGCTCAGGCAGTAATGTCTCTGACACTGGTCACAGAAACATTTTTCTAGATATATCTCCTAAGTCAAGAAAAAAACAAAAGCAAAATTAAAACTACTGGGACTACACCAAAATAAAAAGCTTCTGCCCAGTGAAGGAAACCATCAACAAAACAAAAAGGCAACCAAATAAATGGCAGAGATATTTGCTATGATATATCTGAAAAGGGGTTAACATTTAAAATATATAAAGAACTTAAATAAATCAACACCAAAAAACAAGCTGATTAAAAATGGCTAGAGGGCCTGAATACACATTTTTCCAAAGAAGACACAGAAACAGCCAACAGATACATGAAAAGATGCAACATTGTTAATCATCAGAAAAATGAAATCTGGGGCACCTGCGCGGCGCTGGTAGTTAAGTGTCCAGCTCTTGGTTTCTGCTCAGGTCATGATCTTGTGGTTTCGTGAGTTCAAATCCTGCGATGGGCTCTGCACTGGCAGCGCAGAGCCTGCTTGGGATTCTCTGTCTCCCTCTCTCTGACTCTCCCCACCCATCCCCATCTCTCTCTCTCAAAATAAATAAATAAACTTAAAAAAAGAAAAATGCAAATCAAAACCACAATACGATATCATCTTACACCTGTAATCCAGATATTGAGACCTCTATTTTACTTATTTAAAAAGTTACTCTTCTACAATCTATCGAGTCAAAGAATGAAAGGAGAAGATGCCTTAGCAACAAGAAAGTAGCCTGAATAAAAATCTAGCAGGCTGTAGGAGATACAATTCTGGAATAAGAGTCAGACCGAGGCTCAGTGCCTCAATCTGGGCGCCAGCATCCCTAGATCTTTGATTCCCCATGTATAAAATGAGAAGGTGGAACTTAATTATCTCATTACTTTTCAAGCTCTAAAATGTTGTGTTGACAGTGTTTGTGAGATGTGTTAATGTTGTATTTAGCAAAAAAAAAAAAACCTTTGGTCTAAGAACTTGATAAAAATTAATCAACACAAATTATAAAAATCATCAGTGTTATGGAATCAGGAATTCTGAATAAACTTAGTTCATGTGCATGCTTCCCCTTTCCCCCCAAAAAACGTAGAGAGAAAACATAATCCTAGAGTTAGTCCACAACCTAGATGTCACTTTTCACTATTTCACCAAATTAGGAATTGTCTCTCTTCAAGAAACACTTCGGGGGCACCTGGGTGGCTCAGTTGAGTATCTGACTTCGGCTCAGGTCATGATCTCACAGTTTATGGGTTGAGCCCCGCACTGGGCTCTGTTCAGAGCCTGGAGCCTGCTTCGGATTCTGTCTCTCTCTCTCTGCCCCTTCCCCGCTCGTGCTCTGTCTCTTTCTCTGTCTCTCAAAAAATAAATAAACGTTAAATAATAATAATAATAAAAAAAAGAAACACTTCCTGCCTATTCCAGGTTCTGATAAATTGTAGTTATTACAAAGTTTGTCTTACTTGATTTAAAATGTATCTTCTTCTTACTTTTACTCTTTCCATTACAACAAAATTACTAACTAGACATTACTAGGAGGCATTGGTTGGAAATCCAGCTCTCTCCTAGTTTTCAACCCCTCATCTCCACTGGCTTCTTCATTGCCTAAAATAAATAAATATAAATATAAATTAAATATCAGGATATACATATATATCCTGTTGATACCCTTGTCTTTCAAGATTCCTATCCTGAAAGCAGTCTTCCCACCTCATCACCCCTCACCTCTCTGTGCACTGCAGTCTGACTTGTGCCCACACTTCTCTACCGAAACTACTCAGGCCAAGATCAACAATAACCTTCTAATTGCCAAATCCAATCCAATGGACACATTCCAGTCCTTATCTTATTTGGCCTCTCTGAGGAGCATGAAGCATATGAGACTATCAATCATTCATTTCTTAAATCTCTCTTCTTTCTGGATTTGTGAGACGACAAATATCTTTTGGTTTTCCTTCTACCCTTCTGACCACTCCTCCTCAGTCTCCTTAGCGGGATTCTTCTTTGCCAGCTCCTTCATGTTGGTGAGCCTCTGCATTCTGTCCTCTTCCTCGCTTCACGTTCTTTGTGTTCTCTTTTGATGATCTCATCCACTTCTAAGGTTTCTAGTTCCACCTATCTGTCAATGGACTCCAAATCTTCATATAAAGATGAATCTAGAACTCCCTTCAGATCTCCTGACTCTTTTAGAACAAGACACACCCAGAACATTTCAAGGCAGTATTATAGGGCTAGAGAGAATAATCTTAGGCTAGTAAGCTCCATTCATGTCCCTCTAATTTAGGGCTCAATTCATTGATTCTCAACATCCACAGCCCTTTTCCAAGATAATAGCTCCTCTTGTTACATATCACTGATAGGACTATCCATCTTGATTTGCCTAGGGCAGCCCTAGTTTATGCCTGCTGTCCCTGAGTAACTATTAATGACACTCTTTTCATCTGCAAAATAAAACCTATTTGGTCAACAAATTATATGATCACCCTCCCTGCCCACCCATCCTTCCTGATTTTTCATACACAACTAGATGAGTGCTTCTTCCTCCCTGGACTCTTTACTCCCTAGCTTTAGGAACCCTAGTTCTGTTGCTAAAAAATGTCCCTGTCTCCTCTACTTTTACATAAGAGGAATGTTTAATCTCCTCCTCTTAATCAATCACTATATACACCCAGATCCCAGGCCAGGAAGACAAGCCGGTATTATTCTGGTTATCGTCTGGTTCCCAAAGTGACTTGTGCATCATTATTATCCATTTTATCTACTTCTAAGACTATATTATAGCTATATTTATAGCTGTCAACTACTGACTTTCATCTCCATTTATTGAAAACTTTGTCATACAAGTCCTGTCTTCCTCTGCACACAAGATCTGTTGTTTCTGAGGGCTTCATTATCCATAAGAAAAAATAATCCCAACATACTAGGATTTAGAGCTCTTTGAGTTCCTCTTCTTCAATGACCCCTACTTTGTAGAAGGCCAGCATAGTTTAGTAAGTGGGCAAAAGGGCTTTGGGGCTAGAAAGAATCAGGTACTTCCTAGTTGTGTACCTTTGGGAAAGTTACTTTACTTCGCTGAGCACCCATTTCCTCATTTGTAAAATAGAGTCCCTAATATGTGCCTCACAAGATAGTTGTGAAAAAATAAGTATGGTAAACTACGGAAAGCATTTAGTATAGTGACTAGTACACAGCAGTACTTGATAAATAGTTTTATTAATATTACGATTGTTGTACAAGCACTATTAGTCTTGGCTACCCATCATCATTGGTCAAACTTTGGCCCTTATCATCACCTGCAACCATTCCAACTCTAGAATCTTAAAGTTAGGACCTCACATCACGTGCCTATTTTTCCCTCTCTAGTACTCCTTTACTTCCATTAATCCTACAGCTTACTCACTGAAATTCTTTGCCCTCTTTGTTCTCCACATCTATCAGCTCCATCTTGGCTTGGCTGTCTTCCTCAGTCAAGCAGGATACCTACCTATGGTTCAGCTCTTCAATTAGCAACTTCATTATCACCCTTGACTCTGTACACCCCCCTTCCCAGGTTCTACATCAGAACCCCCATTCCACTCCCCATCCAGATTCAGTCTCACTATACGTTTTCTGCACTGTTATGGAGAACTGCTGGAGAAAACTGCTTAACCATTCTGATTGGCTGCTTTCCTCATTTGTGATTTTCAAGTTTACCACTATTCACTAATTAGTGGTCTCTGGCCAAGTCCCTTTTCCAATCACAACAGTAACTTTTCCCATGAAATATACCCCAACCCGTGCTCTTCCTCCTCAATTTCAGCAGATAATCTGATTCCACAGAGACAAGATGCTATCCTGGACACATATCTATATTATATCTGTATGTACTCTCTTTTTCCTTTTTTTTTTTAATAGGAAGATGCATCACTGCTCTTCTTCAAGGTAGCCCTTTTACCTGTGCTCTTGTTCCCAACCCTTCTATTTCTGCTGCGGTTATGTCTGATTATCCTCTTTCTCTTGTGACTTCAATTTTCTTTCCGCTTCAATGAACCCTATCAGCCCACTAAAGTCCCTTGGTTCTTTCATCTTTAAAGAAAAATAAACCTTCCCCAATGCCATCTCCCAGCTCTAGCTTCCACCCGCTGTCCTCCCTTCCTTACCAAAAGTATTTGAAAGGATATGTCTACTGAATGAATGAGCTTTTTTTATTTGGGTCAGACTTCTCTTCTGAGCTTCAGACCTATATATTTTGAAATTTTTAAATTATATCTGACTCCGTTCCAACAAAGAAAACTTCTGGTCTCACCAAACTGATGTGAACTGATGAATTTCACATCTCCAAATCTGCTCCACCACCTATACTTTCAAAATTAAGATCAATTACCAGCATTACCATTCACCTGGTCAGACAATCTAGAATTCCTAAAGCCCACTTTGATTCCTCCCTTTCTTTTACTCCGTATCTAACCAAGTCCTTTCTAAAATCTCCCACATCTGTCCCCTTCATGTCTTGCCAGGGCTCCTACCGTTGAGGCCTCCTCATCTGACACTACTTCACAGGATGTTGTAAGGGTTAAATAAAATAATAAATGGGAATACAATTTGTAAGGTGTGAGGTGCTTAAAAAGATTATTTAATATTATCATATCTTCGGCAAAGTGAGCAAAAGGTTAATATGACTTGTCCTTAAAAAACTAACTCTGGGTCTTAATAATCAGTGCTGTGTTTTCTAATCACAAATTACAAAGCATCTGCTTGGCAATCTGATCTATAATTTTTCTAGGAATCATTTAGTGTCAAAATGTTCAATGTACAGTTTCTAAGCTTCACTTTCCCCTACCTCGTTTTTTAATTTGAAATATGTGATTCTTCAGGTTTTTGGCAAAAATATTCTATCCTCTTTACCTTTTAAAGATAAGTTGTATCAATATTTCTAAGTATGCAAATTACTCTCCTTATCATGCATCCATTTCTTCCACTCATTTAAAGTGGCTAGAAGTTCTCTTATTTCCTCATGCACTTTGAGTTTCAATTCCAAGGAATCACATTTGAATGGCATAATGATGAGCCTTTAGGAAAACTGATTCCTTTCTTGATTAATTAAGATGATCATACTTTAAGCGTTACTTTTTCATATTATTAAATAATAAGATTTTTCCTTTTTTTCTTCCCCACAGTTAGACCTGAAAAGCATTCAAAGTTTCCAAATGTATCAGGTCTCTCTCACATACGATAAATCAAGGCCAGAAGAATTAAGAGAAAGAAAGACAAATATTGGTGAGAAGCAATAAAAAAAGAAAGTAGTATCAGAGCATATGGTGTTCCCACTGACTGTTTATAATTAGTTATTAATCTGACAGCTTTTTACATACTTTCAGAATATATTTAGGTTGAAAATCCATTTTAAGATATTAGTTTATAGCCTGGGTTCTTTGGGGGGGTACCAAATTACTTTATTCAAAGGAATGGTACAAATGAAAGAAGTTAAGCAGATGTTTTCGTACAACTTATAGAAAAGGGAACAGTAACCCCAACATGCATGCACTTAGAGCCTGGGTCTTAATGTAAGGGGTAGACCTTAAATTCTAGAAGCCTGATATATTTTTGATACGAGTTTTACAGGCCAAATTCTATGGCTCCAAATAATGCATAATTTGATGAAAAGATCTCCATTTAACATGGAGTGATGGCCCATTTATTTCAAGCCATCTTTAATGAAACAAAAGAATTAGGATAATCCCTGCATATTACTGACTTATTAATAAAGTATTAAAAATACAGGCCATTTCCACTGTAATTTCACAAATGGCCAAGTGAAGCCACATTTGATAACAAGATTTCTGAGACTTAAAAACATTCTTGAACTTAAGCCAGGCCTCTAAACATAATTTGGGAAAGGCTTAATCATTCGAGGTGTTGTACAGAAACAGAACTAAAAAGGTACTCCAAAATTCTGGATTGTATGGCTTTCTCCACAAAGGAAACTAACAAACAAATGCTCTGAGTGCAAGCAAATAAAAGCAAAGCTACGCTTCGTGAAAAGAATGAATAAGTTGGTCCAAAAGAGCTAAAAAGAAAAGGAGCCTGAAAAAGTTGGCAGTTCACGGGTGAAATACTAAGCCCCTGTTAAAGTCAAGATAATGTGAAAAGCGTCTTCGGTACAAAGCTACCGGAATCTACTACTAATAGTCTCTACTTGGATGTCTCATTTTTCGGTCTCCAACCAACGCCTAACCCTCTCCCCACCACCGCCCATCTCATAAACCTCCTCTCAGTACACGTCTGCTCCATCGCTGCACTCGCTCAGGACACAAACTGTGGTGTCTTTAAGCCTCCTGTCGAGTCTACCCTCGATGGGTCCAGAAATCAACCACTCCACCAGCTCCACTCTGGTCCCAACGACAATCATCCTTAGCCTGAATTATGGCCAGAGTCCCTGAGGGCTGCTGCTGCCCTCTCCCTGACCCAAACAAAGTCTATTCTCCATCCAGCCGCCAGAGTGACCCTTTTAAAGGTCTCACTATATCCGTTCGTTATTCAAAGGGATGAGCCCTTTTCTCACTCGGAGTGTAAGGCCGAGCCCGTGCAAAGGCCCACGAGGCCTCGCCCAATCCGATTTCCCATTCCCACTCACCTGATTTCACCTCTACTGCTCTTACTTTGCTCACGCCGCCGCCGCCACCGCCAAATCAGCCTTTGGGCTGTCCACAAGCACGCCCAGCACACGCTTGCCTCAAAGCTTTTGCAAGTGCCCTTCCGTCTGCTTGAACACGCTTCCCCTAGAGAGGGACACACTTCCCCTAGAGAGGGGGGTGGATTACCGGCTCCTTTCTGGTCTTGGGCTCAGATGCCATGTTCTCTAGGAAGTCTTCCCTGACTACCCCCTAGTTAAAACCCTTTTCCGGTTCCTCATCCCTCCCTCTTCCTTGCCTTTTCTCTATAGTCCTTGACACCATATTTTATTATCCGAGACCCTCCACTAGCACGTAAGCTCCATGAAGGAGGGGATATTTATCTGCTCAGACGACTGTCTGGCACACAGTACGTGCTCAATGAATTCACTCAATTTATAGGTCATTTTATGGTCTACAAACTGCCTTCATGTAAATTAAAATATAAAATTACTCATTTTCTCCTAATTCTACCTTGTCTCCAAATTCTCCCATCTTTAGGCAGTAACAATAGGGACGAGAGCAAAGGGCTATTAGAAAAAAAGTTGCTGACTGCTTGTAAAGCTCTTTAAAACAGATACCCCATATTAGTAACTACGTCTGTAAAATGAAAGCTCAGAGTCAACACCTTTATTAGCATAAGGTTTCTGGGTGTGGGAGTTTAAAGTAGCAGCAGATCGGCCAAGAATCATCAGGAAGGAAAGGGCAATTCAGTGTGTCCTATCAATCTGTTAAAACAAACCCTAGGGAAAATGCGGGTGGAAATTCAGTGTTCAAGGACACGTTGGTCCCTGTTAACACCAACGTACTCAACACAAGATGCGACTCCTTTAGAATTTTCTATCTGCTTAAAACCAGCCTCATCACACCACCAAGCGCTGTCACTGGGTGTGTACGGTCCGTGGAGCGTCTGCGGAATGTTTTGTCTTGTTTAGCCCCGTAAGAATTCAGGCTGGAGGGGCGGTTCCCACAGCCTCCGATCCTCTCCCCGCCGATCCTCTCCCCTCCGCCGCTGCACACCCCGCTGCCCTCCGCGCTGGGGTGCCGGGGTCTTCCCGGGTTATTTCCCCAACAGTTTAGTCCTGCCAGAGACGAAGGGGCATCGCAGCCGAGGCTCCAAAGATGCCGGGGACAGACAGCAGATGTCTCAGAGGCTCCTCTGGAGAGTCTCTCGCCCCGGCAAAGGGTGTCACAGGCCTGAGCAAAAGCGCCAGAGCAAGGCACGCCGGGGGAGATGACAGATGGCTGAGGATCGCGGGACAGGAGCGCGAGCAGCGCCGGCAAGGGTGGTGGCGCGGAAACTGTCAACTCCCGTCCCCGACCTGCCGGTCTGGGCCCGGTCGGGGTGGAGGCAGTGCCACCGCACAGAACAATAAATACAATCCAGCTGGCAGCAAATCGCCGCCAGCCTACTCGACCTCCGCCCCTCGGTGCGCCGGGAAATAAAGTTGGTGGCGGGCGGCCGCCGGCAAGGGCCGGGAGGAGCTCCGCCCGCCGCTCAGCTGCTGTCAGAGGCTGCCCGGCGCCGTGGGGAGACATCTCGGAGACCCGGAGCCAGAGAGGACGCCTGAGGACGGGCTTGGGGCCGAGTCCCCCGCGCCCTCAGCCGGGGGGCCGCGACCCCCCGACCCCCGCGACCGCCGCCAGCCCAAACCTCCTTCCCTCCAGGCCACGGATGGGGTCCGGGACGCCAAGCCCTCTGCCGCCGTCGTCGGCGCGCAGCGGCCGCCTTTACCTGCTCTCTGGCTGCAGCCGCCGTCGCGGCGCCCTCCCGCTCACCGGGAGAATCCCGAGTCGTCGTCGCTGTCGCTGCCGCTGCCGCCGCCGGTGCCGCCGCCGCCGCCGCGAACTCCCCACCCCCGCCCCCTCAGGTAACCCAGGAAACCGGGAACACCGCCCCCTCCCTTCCCCGGTCCCGACAGAGACCCACTCGCCTGCGCGTGCGCGCTTGCCCCGCCGGGCGCGTCCCGAGCCCCGCCCCTCGCTGGCAGGGCCGCGTCGGCGTCGCAGGCGTGACGCGTGGGGCCGCCGAGCCAATGGGGAAGGGAGGGGGGCGGGCCGAGCCGTGGGGCTGGAGGGCTGAAGGGCGGGGCTTGGGGTTTCTCCCCGCGCTGGGGAGGTTTGCCTCCGGTTCTCGCCCTGTTGGTGCGTCGCCAGGCTGGCTTTGTCAGACCCAGGGGAGAGCGACCGTCGAGTGAAAAGCACCAAGCACTTGCGCAGTGTCCGCTTCCTCCATTCAACAGGGACACTCGTCCTGTCCTCGTGTGGGTCCAGAGGCTGGGGGTAGCCAGAAGACACATGGGAAGGGGTTGGGAGAGGGAGGAAAGGTTACCCACGGAGAAGCCTAGCCTTCCTTTGGGGCCTGGAAAAAGCCATTTTGCAAAGGTAAACGGTACGCTTCTTTCAAAAAACGAAGCCACTGTGGAAGTAATTCGGCGCAAATGTGTATTTTTCAATTTAGCTCTCTTCAAACACATTTGTATAGTGTGTGCGCACTGTCAACATTATAGACCTTAAAATAGCAGTACCTCCCGCAGGCGGGAACTGTAGGGTTAACACGGGATGTTTTGGCTACATCACGAAGCGCTTGGGCCAGCACATGGCTGGTAGGCTGCTGCTGCCTGCAGTCTGGCGTTTTAGAAGACACCCCTGCTCACCACCCAGTCACCGTGACAGCCTTTGTGCAGAATGTCAGAGGTACTGGGGTCGATCCTGAACCGGGTTCAAGTCTTACCTAATAATACAAATTACAAGCAAATGGGCTACAAATTGGCAGTGATTGCTTTAGGATCAACAACTCTTGTGATTTTTGCACAGGAATCAAGAAATAGAAATAATTCAGGATGACGTATCTTAGGGACGTAAATAGTTGATCAGTGATGTGGTTGGAAGCAGCTCTTGGGGGGAAATTTTGCACTTTAAAAGATCTCCCCACTGAAGTTCAGGCTTTAGCAGTTCGTACCTTGGGGCAGAGGTTGCCCGCTTCCTCTGGCAATCTTGTAGAATGCTACTACTCCAAGGATGGACGACATACAAAGTCACTAACGAGTTAGTGAAAGATATGTCTTAGGGAAATCACCACTCATTTAACAAATATATAATGAGCACCTACTATGTGCTAGGTACCATGTTAGGTGCTGGAGATACTTCGGTAAATTTCCCTGAACGAAAAGAGGAAGAGGAAGCCAAACTTGACCTGTTTCACAGTTTTACCTAACAGTGAACCCACTCTTATTTTCACATCTACTTTTACCTGCTAATCTTAAAAACACCTCTTTTTTTTTTTAATGGACAAAGAAGTCATAGAAATAATAACTAACAATCCAGTTTCTGTTTCTCTTGAATGCACGATAATAGATGATCATGATTTTATTAAAGCCAAACAGGATGAAACATACTTTGTGTTACAATGGTACACAGTTGGCCCTCAAAGTATTATTTGTAAAAGACACAAGGCAATGTCATTTGTGTCTATTCTTTTCTCTGTATATCTGTGCTAACTTTGTTCAAAAGTCCCTAAGAACCTAAGGATGCCTGGATGGCTCAGTGGGTTAAGCATCTGACTGTTGGTTTTGGCTCTGGTCATGATACCATGGTTTCGTGAGTTCAAGCCCCAGGACAGGCTGGCGCTGGCAGCATGGAGCCTGCTTGGGATTCTCTGTCTCCTCTCTCTCTGCCCCTCCCCCACTTGCCCTGTCTCTGTCTCCCTCTAAATAAGCTTAAAAATATTAAAAATAAAAAGTATCTTAGAATCTAGATATTAAGTATACATAATTAGATAAAACTTAGTTCAAAAGATTTCAAATGAGTACCAAAAACTATGTAATCAAGTACATTCATAGAAAAAAGAAAAAGTAATTAAATGTATAGAAGGAAGCCTTACTTACATATGTGTATCACATGTTGAAAAACTTTGTAAGTGGGAAGTTCTCTAGATAATTTGACTCTACAATTAGATTCTAAAATCAAGATTTTAAAAGATGCAGTTAACGTACAGTTGACCCTTGAACAACGCAGGGGTTAGGGGTGCTGACCCCTGCATAGATGAAAATCCACAAACAACTTTTGGCTTCCCCAAAACTTAACTATTAATAGCTTACTGTTGACCAAAAGCCTTACTGAAAACTTAAACAGTTAATTAACACATATATTGTAAGTTATATTTATTACGTACTGTATTCTTTTTTTTAAATGTTTATTTTGACAGAGAGAGAGAGAGAGAGCACATGCACATGTGCACACACGCACAAGCAGGGGAGGGGCAGAGAGACAGAGATAGAGAATCCCAAGCAGGCTCCATGCTGTCAGCGCAGAGCCTGACACGGGGCTGAGCCCATGAACCTTGAGATCATGACCTGAGCTGAAATCAAGAGTTGGACACTTAACTGACAACTACATGGATGTCTATACACCAGACCATGTCACACCTGTGCTCAAAACCCTGCAGTGGCTCCCCACTTCACCCACGTAAACACCAAATCCCTTACAGTGGCCGACAGAGCTCTACACCACCCAGATCCCCACATTCCCATCTCTTCCTGCTCTCCCATCCCTGAAGACCCACTGTTTATTGAACCTTCCAGACACATTCCTGCCTTGAGGTCTGTGCACAGGCTCTTCCCTCAATCTGAAATGCTTTTTTTTTTTTCCTCCAGGCAGTCACTGATACAGCTCTCTTACCTCCTATATCTTTGCTCAGACTTCACCTTCTCAGTGAAGTCTATCTCAACATTGTCCTGAAACCTTGACAAGAGGAGTCTCTGCCTTGGGTCCCTCACTCAAGTGTGCCTCATATCACAAATGCCATATGTTCTGGATGGAATTGTTCCTGTCCCCCCCCCCCAATGCATACGTTAAAGTCATAAGCCACAATATGACTCTGTTTGGAGAAAGAGCCTTCAAAGAGGTAATTAAGGTCAAATAAGGTCGCAGGGGTGGGGCCCTCATCCAATAGGACTGGTGTCCTTATAAGAGGGGAAGAGACACCAGAGCTTTGTGCGTGCGTGTACACACACACACACACACACACACACACACATGAAAGGCCATGTGAGGACACAGCAAGAAGGTAGCTATCTGCAAACCAGGGGAAGAGAGATCTCACTAGAATAATCAACCCTGCTGGCACTTTGAGCCTGGACTTCCAGCCTCCAGAATGTAAGAGAATAAATCTCTGTTGTTTAAGGCACCCAGTCTGTAGCATTTTGTATGGCAGCCCTAGCAGAATACTACACCCCTCAAAATAATTTTAATAAGAGTGTACTACGTAACTTACACATCTATTACATTTATTTTTATTGGCTCCCTCATATAGACTTCAGGAAGGCAGCACCCTTTGTTCTGTTTATGATGTGTATCCCAAGTGCCAGAATAGTACCTGGCACATCATAAGCCTTCAGCAAATATTGTTGGATGAACAATGTAACGAAGACAAGTTTGTTTACATTCAAATAAATGTCCAAATAGTTCATTGTAATTTTAGCTGAGGTTTGAAATTTTAATGGCCACTGCACTGTACTGGGGCAGAAATGAATCTGGGGCGCCTGGGTGGCTCAGTCGGTTAAGCTTCTGACTTCAGCTCAGGTCATGATCTCACAGTCCGTGAGTTCAAGCCCCACGTCAGGCTCTGTGCTGAGACCTCGGAGCCTGAAGCCCGTTTTAGATTCTGTGTGTGTCTCTCTCTCTGCCTCTTCACTGCTTGTACTCTCTCTCTCAAAAATAAATAAACATTAAAAAAAAAAAAAAAGAAATGGATTTTCCAAGAGGTGGTAGAGTGAATGCAGGGCTTTCACTTCTGTAACAGTAACATGGTCAAAATTATGCACATTTCCACATTTGACTACAGATGGAACAATGCTATATCAAAAAATTATAGATACATAAATTTAGCTTTGGAGTGCTTTATGTTATTAGGATGTACGTGAATCTTTTAAAAATGTGCTTTTTAATAGGCACCCTAAAACTTTATTGAAGAAGATTTTTTTTAAGATTTTATTTTTAAGTAATCTCTACACCCATCATGGGGCTCAAACCCACAACTCCGATATCAAAAGAGTTGCACAATCTACTGACTGAGCCAACCAGGGCCCAAAAGAAGCCAATTCTTCATTGATGTCTCTATTAAGTTGTTTAACAACATTCACTCCTTTTTTTTTTTTTGCAAAACTTATCAAATTAGGTTTTAATAACATTTTTGATGTAATTTTCTCTACTAAGTCACTGATAACATTTTTAATCTCCCAAAGTATGTGTATTTTACTTTAAAAACTTATGTCATTACATTACAAGATTTGTAAACATCAAAAATATCTTATGAGGTGCTCTTTTCAGCCAGTTAAAAGTGTTACAGCAACCCAGATCTCTCTTCTTTGTTGTGGAAACTTCATGGGAGTGTCTTAGTGTCCCACTTTCATGTGTAGGTACTTGTGGGAAGCAGTGTCATTAATTCTCATAAAAGCATTTTTTCCTTTTTAAATTCTGAACTGTCTTTCTGCTTAGAACAGAAAACATTTGCTATAGTAATAAATTCAAATGTTAGGACAAATATACAATATAGAAAATGAAAGTCTTCTGTGATCTCCTCCCAGAAATAGAAATAGTCACTAGTAAGTGATGTGTATGTACACACACACACACACACACACAGCTATAAAGTTGTCACAACCATTGAAAAAATGAGGAATTTGAGTCCATTATTGAGCATAATTCTTATCTGTGTGATTTACTCTTCATTTCTTATTTTAATTGTTGATATTTGTCTATCTTAATTCCCAATATGTTCTTGTGCTCAACAAGTTTATGATGAACTTTGAGTTGTAACCTGCATGAGCTGTTTCTCTTGGAAGAGCCCACCAAGTCTGTCCTACACAATAGACAGGCTATTAAGAAACGTTATAAGAAATGCATGTTTGCTAGCCATTCCTGTTTATAAAACCAAGGGATCATAGCAGATTTAAAATCACAAGGACCCTCTAAAACTCACGGCGTCTCATTTAGAAGACCAGAAAAACAGAGGTAGTTCAAGTTATCCTCAGGTTCACAGAGCAGAATATCACTTGACCAGTTCAAAGCCAGAGTTGGAAAGGGCTGGTCAGATTCAAGGTAAGGAACAGGTAAAGATATATATGTGTTTCACTATCTACTCAAAAAAAAAAAAAACTCAAAAGATTCTTAATATGTACACTTTCTCTATAATTCCATATACACCATGATTTTGGACCACTTCACAAAATGTCTCTAATTCTACCTAATACCATACACAGAATCCACTAGTAATATTGTTAGATTGACCCATTATCTCAGACTTTCATTCAATCACTGGGTATTTTCTGTGTACCTGCAATGGTCAAGGCTTTGGGATATAAAGGTAGAGAAAAGATCTAGACTGCTGGGGACTCCAGACAGGTAGACAAGCAATGACAGCAAGGGGTGATGATGGTTAGGACAGCGTCATGCACTGGGGTTTCTAGGGCACTGTGGTTTCTAGGGCACTGTGGAAGGACATCCAACCCCAGGTCTGGGATCAGAAAAGCCTTTTGGATTTCAGCAAGGCCAATTTTTCCTATATTTGCCTTTAGTGCCCCAGTCTAGGACCACATTTTAAAAATGAGATTAGGGTAGTGAGTGTTTTATAAGGTTAAGTTTATTCAATTCAGAAGACTGTCCTCTATCCTGAAGCTATGTCCTTCCTATTTTTGTCTAGAATTTAAAAATTTTTAATGTTTTATTTTAGATGTGTGTGTGAGAGAGAGAGAAAGAGAGAGAGAGAGAGAGAGAGAGAGAGAGCAGGGGAGGGGCAGAGAAAGACAGAGACAGAATCTGAAGCAGGCTCCAGGTTCCGAGCTGTCAGCATAGAGCCCGACATGGGGTTCAAACTCACAAGCAGTGAGATCATGACCTGAGCCAAAGGCGGATGCTTAACTGACTGAGCCACCCAGGCGCCCCGCCCGCCCTTTTTAAATTTTTTTCTGTTTTATTTTGTAACTGAGAGAGACAGAGATAGAAACAGAGTAGAATTTAAATAACCTTCCTTTAGGATTTGGCATTATTAACCTTGCATATGTTCAATGTCCTTTCTTGACAAATTGATTGGCAATAAAAAGTTGGGAAACTGGTCCCTGAAAGGTTTGTTGCTTTGTTCCTTTCACTGGTGTGGTTGCTGTTGTTGTTATTATTACTGCCGCAGTCTACGAAATCCATGTGTCCAGAAATCATGGACAGCCAGGCCAGGCCAGGCCATACTCCTTCTCAGACTGGCAGCATCAGCGCTACCTGTGAGAGATCCAGAAATCTCAGGCCACAACCCTAGACTTCTGTGTCATACTTGGCATTTGAGCAAGATCCTCAGATGATCTATATGCACATTAAAGCTTAAGAAGCACCATTCTATGAGAGGGAACAGCATGTATAAAAACTGGTGGGAGAGATCGTGGTGGCTGGAAGATCCTTTCCAAAGTGGAAAGAGTGAAGACCACATTTCACGGAGGGTGAGGGTGATGTTGTCAGCACAGGCAGGAGAGTGGGTGATGATTAACATTTTCCCTCTGCACCAACTATAGCCAGATAGATAACTGCTCCGTATTTCATCCTGGTCATTTTATTTTTTTAATTTATATTTTGTAATGTTTATTCATTTTTGGAAGACAGAGTATGAGCGGGGTTTGGGGGGAGCACAGAGAGAGGGAGACACAGAATCTAAAGCAGGCCCCAGGCTCTGAGCTTGAGCTGTCAGCACAGAGCCCCACAAAGTGTGAGATCATGACTTGAGCTGAAGTCAGATGCTTAACTGACTGAGTCACCCAGGTGCCCCTCATCCTGGTTATTTTACTTAAAGGTTTTTTTTAATGTTTCTTTCTTTTGAGAGATACATATAGAGAGAAAGCATGAGCAGAGGGGAGGGGCAGAGAGAGGGAGACACAGAATCCGAAGCAGGCTCTAGGCTCTGAGCCATCCGCACAGAGCCCCACATGGGGCTTGAACCCACAAACTATAAGATCATGACCTGAGCCAAAGTCAGACACCCAACCGACTGAACCACCCAGGCGCCCCACATCCTGGTCATTTTAAACTAAGCCATGTTCCCTATTGCTTACATTGCTTAATCACTTCTTTTTTTTTTTTTAAGATTTTTTTTAATGTTTTATTTATTTTTGAGAGAGAGAGACAGTGTGAGCGGGGGAGGATCAGAGAGAGAGGGAGACACAGAATCAGAAGACAGGCTCCAGGTTCTGAGCTAGCTGTCAGCACAGAGCCTGACGCAGGGCTCGAACCCACTACCCGTGAGATCATGACCTGAGCCAAAGTCGGACGCCCAACCGACTGAGTCACCCAGGCGCCCCTCAATCACTTCTTGCAGAACCTCAAAACATAGGTTAAACTCTTGTGAGGCAAATAAATATCTTGGGCCTATTGTGTGGCAGTTGGTGGGATGTTATCATAACTATAATAACAGGTCATGCCGACTCTCCATGGTGGCTGGTGAAGAGTCTGTTTTAATGAGGACCAGACACCTAAGGATAAAGGTTTACCCTAAACCAGAATGTCGCTACATCATGTGAGTAGAAGGAGCCATGCGCCACCCATATGCTTTGGTATCTCAATCAGTCTTTGTCCTATGCTAACATAAGGCTGTACCGAATGTACAAGAGGCGCTTCGTTTTATAAATTAAGATATAAATCAAAGTATATATTCTTTATCTTTTATCTGCCAAAAAGGGAAGTGTACCCCAAGAAAGTGTGACAGACAAACCAGGCCAATCTCAGGTAGTCTTCCTTAATTTCCCTACCTCCCCATAACTATTGTTATTTTTGTTATCTGTTTGTCTTTTCAAATACCCTTTGAGTTTATTAAGTTGTGAGGACTGCATTTTATCTTTTTGTGTTCATTTTGAGCAGATAGAAGCTGCTCAGTAAAATTTTTGAATAAATAAGGGAAAGATACAGAAGAATACAAGGAGCTGGAAGAATTTTCTATGACCTATAGTCAGTCTACATGGTCAACAGTTGTGAGAAGTTATGTGTCTTTTTAAAAAATTCTTAACGTTTATTTTTGAGAGAGAGAGAGAGAGAGAAAAAAGGGAGGGGCAGAGAGAGAGGGAGACACAGAATCTGAAGCAGCTCCAGGCTCTGAGCTGTCAGCACAGACCCCAATGCAGGGTTCTAACCCACAACCTGTGAGATCATGACCTGAGCTGAAGTCAGACTTCTAAGCAACTGAGTCACCCAGGTGCCCCAGTTATGTGTCTTTTATACCTTAGGAGATTGAATTCAAATCCTGATTTTCGTGCCTAGAATATCAGAGTATTTTATATCTGTGTGTATTCTGACGTGCACTCTTCTTTGTTAGTAACGCACTGTTTTACACAAAGAGAAATCACATTTGTAAAAATTACATGCCCATTTCCCCCGTTCACCATGTAAACCAATTTGAGAGGTGTAGCACTGTCATATATTTGGAATCAGAACTGAATATTAATGGAGTGTGGACTCACCTTAAGCCTAAACTATGTTTACCTGCGGGATTCAGACAGTGGCAGATGTAGGGGTCCCGGTGGGACCCTCCAGGAATAGATTTGCATGAGTGAGGAAGGGTATTCTGGGTGAGTTGGCACCCAAGCTCCTCTAATAACAAAACTTGCAGAAGGGAAGGGATGATTGTACGTACAGCGTGGTGTCTGGTAGCCAAATTTGTTCCTCACTGGCATCCTAGACATTTGTATAGTCCTGAACTTTCAAAGATATTTTAAAGGCATCAGCGATTAAAAATGGAAGAGCCTGTTTCTGTAGACTCCCTGGTCCCAGGCACCTGTATTAGTACCCACGCAGCCACATAGTCATACCAGAGAACACAGGGTGGCCCCACCAGCCGTGTGGTGCGGCCTCGGGGGGTCAGCCCTGGTGCAGGGAGACCGCTTCATCAGATGTTCGCCTGGAGTCTTGCAGGGAAACAAAAACCCTTCTCCCTGAGCAGCTTGTGCTGACATCAGAGTGATGCAGGAAACATAGGGCTCCATGGGAACACAGCATCCATTTCGGACACCTTAACCTGAGGCCCGCTCTTGTGTTTTTAACGCAGCTATTCCATGAGCAAAGTTCTGAGAAAGCTGTATCACTCAGCAGTATAGGTGCAGCCCATGTGTGCCATCTTAGTGAAAAGAAAATGTATGGGGGGGGGGGCGCCTGGGGGGCTCAGTCGGTTAAGCATCTGCCTTCGGCTCAGGTCATGATCCCACAGCCTGTGGGTTCAAGCCCCACATCAGGCTCTGTGCTGACAGCTCAGAGCCTGGAGCCTGCTTCGGATTCTGTGTCTCCCTCTCTCTCTGGTCCTTCTCCACTTGTGTTCTCTCTCTCTCTCTCTCAAAAATAAATAAGCATCAGAAAAAATTTAAAAAGAAGAAAAGAAAATGTATGATCTGTTTGGAAGTATAACATCTGATACAGAAGAGAGGCCCAAAACACACAATAGCACTGGGAAAAAATTGCAGACATAATGTTGGAAAATCAAGCACTGAAATAGAAAAATGAAGACAAGATATTTCTAGATTCTAGGAATCTGAGAAAACTGTTCGTCAGGTAAGACATATATTAAAGCATCTTTGTGAACTGCAAAAGACCTTAAATAAGTATTTAAAAACATCTGGGCCCATTTAATGACCTAATCTTCTGGGCTTTTATCCATAATTAAAAAGGTATCATATCACTTCACATGTGCTAGCATGGTAGAATAGTTTAGTCAGCAAACACCCAAGGCAACATCCCTGGAGCAGGAAAACTCAGCCTAAAGCTAGATGAGGATTCCTAGCCAGGAGAGGGTCTCACCCAAATGTATTGCCTCCCTGGGCAAGGGTAAGTGGCTTTATGGCAAGTGACTCTGCCCCAGTGGGTGGACTTTGCGGCCAGTGTGCAAGCTGCTACTGGACTCAGATTCTCCTGAATTCTGTGATTTCTGAAAGATTCCCCCTTTCCATCTTAGCCCCCGTCCCCGCCCCCAACATCCGACGCACTCTCTCAAAGAACCAGACACCAGCAACCTGCAATAAAAATAACGATTATAGCCCTGCTTCTGCTACTGCTGTTCATACAGCACAAGTTTCTTCTCCAGACATCAAAAGCATCCGCCAAGAATGCAAGGTCACCCAATCAGAATAATAGGTGACCAGGAAATGTAGCATAAAGAACCATCCTCGGGTGACTCATCCCTCAGGACAACCTCTCCTGACTTGCTTCCTGCCCAGCTTCTAGTCCCATTTCTGGAACTCTGCTGCTGACTGATAATTGGGTCTAATGCAGAGCAAGGATCTCCTGAAGGGATACAGACAACACCGTACTTACTGGCAGGTGTAGCTCCGCTCATGGTTGGAACCCTGGCTTTGAGCCCTGCGCTTGCTGTCTATCGTGCCCAAGTTAGCAATCTAGTGGCCTGAGTTCTTCACACACTGAGGCAGCTGCCAGGTGAGCAGCCATCCTACCTGCCATGGCAGACTCTTAACAAGGACAAAGAGAACATTTGCCACTGGGGAGAATGTGGGGAATGTATGTGGGGATTTCCTGAAATCTGATGCATTCAAGTCAGATATAATAGAGATGTCTTCGATAATAAGAAGAATCCTGGGCCGCTGGGGACTGATTTCACCAAGGAGGTGGGAAATACTTGAGTGTGGACAATATTCCCCTCAAGTGCCGCAGAAAGGCACCCTATGTGCGCCACCTCTGGTTACTGGCTCCCTAACCAGATGCCTGAGAATTAGTACAAAAGACACCATTTAAAGGGAAAGAGGACAGGAATGAAGCATTTGCCTCTAAATGGATAGTCTCTAGTTTTATTTTTTTTAAGTTTATTATTTTTGAGAGAGAGAGAGAGAGCACGGGGAGGGGCAAAGAGAGAGGGAGACAGAGGATCCAAAGTGGGCTCTATACTGATAACAGAGAGCCCGATACGGGGCTCAAACTCACAAACCACAAGATCATGAGCCAAGGCAGATGCTTAACCGACTGAGCTACCCTGGCACCCTGATGATTTCTTGTTTTGACACCACACATTGCCCTCATCTTTTCCCCTCTAATTAGAAATGCGACCTTTATGTCATACTAAACTCCCTTTATCTTCCAGGTCCTTTCTGAACTCCCTGGAATAGAGAACTACAGACCCATAAACTGAAAGCCCTGAAAATGGATATTAATTGTCAGAATGCTTCTAGAAGAACTACTGTCTCATTTTTTCCCCTTTGATGTAACTGCTATTAGTGAGCAGAAATGTGCCTTCTATCCTATATACACAAGTGACTGATCATATCACCTGAATCATCTAATTGTTCCAAACAGGTAATCTTTTTACTGGCCACTGCTTTACTTTCAGGGACTGAAGTGGGAGGGATGGAGGAAGGAGACTCCATCCCACTCAATGTTAATTTATCTGTCTACGCGGGGAAAAAAATCATAGTCTTGCTTATAGTCCCTTCCCTTCCGGAACAGTCTTTCTGAAAACACAGAAGCGAGGAATGTAGTTTGTAAGATCTGAAAGTAACTTTATTTGTCGGTTCTTTGAAAGGCAAGAACTGTGTTGATTTATGACGCAGTCAAAGTGTCATAATTTGGCACCCACATCTGAACAGTGGCTCTGAACATGTCTTTGGCAACTGCCACTACAGGCCAGAAATAGCTGTGTAAAGTAGGGTAACGTATTCTACCTGCAGGTTTTCATAAAAACTGCTGCCAGTTCTGCCCAGAAGGAACACACACACACGCTATATAGGCCTTACCATCTATTTTTACCCAGAGTATTTTTTAAAGAAGTTTTTATAATCTTGGCTCAGGGCTTTCTTACTCCGTGCCTATTTACAAAAAAAAAAAAAATTGTCTCTTCAACTGTCACATTTTCAAGTCCCACCAGTCAGGGGCGCCTGGGTGGCTCAGTCGGTTAAGTGTCCAACTTCGGCTCAGGTCATGATCTCACAGTTTGTGGGTTCGGGCCCCACATTGGGCTCTGTGCTGACGGTTAGCTCAAAGCCTGGAGACTGTCTTCGAATTCTGTATCTCCCTCTCTCTCTGACCCTCCCCTGCTCATGCTGTCTCTCTCTCTCTCTCTCAAAAATAAATAAAACGTTGAAAAGTTTTTAAAATAAAAAAAATAAAATAAAATCCTGCCAGCCACTTTCCTATCAGATACTCCTCAAACGTCCCTAGAATTCTGCTTTCTACTCAAAGATTCTTTTTTTTTTTTTATCTGAGTAGGAATGATCAAGCCTTACTGTGCTCTACGCTTTAAAGAACTCCATGTAGCTTCCTTTGAGAGATGCATATGAATCCAATTGACCATTTAGTCCTGCTAAAAATCCCCCAGGATGTATGGGGTCCCAGTCTCTATGATAATTCAGAGGACCTTTGTTGGTTGGTTGGTTGGTTTTGAGGTTACCACCATGCTTTCATTTGAATTGCTCTTTTCTCATGAATGTACAGGGAGATTTGTTATTCTACTGATGGTAAAATTAGAGCCTAAAGAGCTAGTAACTCACTGAAGGGGGTGGGGCAGGGCTGAAACTCAGGATTCTCGACTCTAAATTCTGAAGCAAGTCATAACCAAGTAATAACTAAAAATGTACCAACTGGATTTCTTGAAAGCATTTTCTTAGAAGCAGCTCGCCAGAGTCTAATTTTAGAATTCACGTGTTATTAGCACTTTCACATTTCAAGGGGTTTGTAACTTCTTTATGTAGAAAACATATTTTACTGCAGGGCAGAGTCAAATCTTCTTTCTGGGGCCTTTGCTGTGCTTTAATTATCTAACATTCCTCCAAGGGAATGTATACATGGCTACATGACCATATTGAGGTGAACACCAGCCATGCACAATTACCTTTGAGGAAAAAAGAATACATGTTCGAATTATCATAGGACCCAGAAATTCCACCTCTAGGTATATATTCCAAGAACTGAAAGCAGGGACTTGAATAGATATTTGTAACACTGATGTTCATAGCAGCTGTATCTGCAATAATTAATAAGGGCACAACCCAAGCATCCATGGATGAATGGATGGATAAGCAAAATGTAGCGTATCCACTTAATGGAATATTATTCAGCCTTCAAAAGGAGGTTCTGACACAGGCTACAACATTGATGAACCTCGAGAACATCATGCAAAGCTAAATAAGCCAGTCCTAAAGGGAAATATATTGCATAATTCCACTTCTATGAGACGCCTAGTATAGTTAAATTCACAGAGATGGAGAGAGAACTCTGCCTGCCAGAGGCTAAGGGGATAATGGATAGTCAGTGCTTCACGAGGACAGAGTTTTAGCTGGGGATGACAAAAATTTTGAGAGATGGATGGGACTGATGGTTGTACAACAATGGAATGTACTTAATGCCACAGAGCTGTACACTTAAAATGGTAAAAATGGTAAATTTGATGTTATATATCGTTTATCTCACACTCACACACATGCACACACACACACACACACACACACACACACACATACACACACATATACATACGCATACCAGGAGACAGAACAATGAACCCTGATCTGGAGGGAGAGGGATGGAAATGGCTTCTTAGAGCACATGTCTTTGTCTTGAAAGATGAGGAGAGGTACACTCGCTGGTAGGACAGAAGAACAAATGTACTCTGGGCTGAGGGAATAATGTCACAAGTAATAAGGCCATTACAAGGTCATATTCAAGGAACAGTAAATAATCCTGATGCCTGGGCACTTGCAGGTGAGTTACAGCAGATCACGCCTCAGTGGCAGTGCAGGGGCAGAATCTGAAACACTCCTGTGTGCCCTGCAAGATGTTTGGGCTTTACTCTGCAGGCAATGGGAAACCACTGGAGTCCTTTATTTAAGCTTGGAGACATGACCAAGCTTACATTTTAGAAAGATAATGGTTGGCAGTAGTGTGAGGAATGGAGTGGAGGGGAAAGAGATTAGAAGCAGGGACTCTGGTGGGGAGACTTACAATAGCCCAAGGGAGAGGTCGGAAGGGGCCAGCTGGGAGGATGTGGGAGGGGAGGGGCAGTTCGAGAGGATGTGGGAGCCATGGAGAGGTGGGGAGAGAGGAGGCTTATGGAGTGGAGGATAGCTCCCAAACTCCAGACTCATCTTCATCCATATGAAGCCAGGCTGACCCACCCACATGCACTCCATGTCCCCTGACTCAGAACAATTGCTCAAGACTCTCCCAATCATGATTGTAATGGGGGCTTGTTCCTACCTCCCAGTCTCTAAAATCCAAACTTCCACACTGTCCTCAGCCCCCTCCCAGATGGGTGGGCACTGGGGCTCCTCTTAGCTTTCCTTCGAATCTCATCCAGCCTTCACCTCCCCCACAACTCCAGCCGTGGGATTTCTTACTTGTCCCTTCATGATACCCCACTCCGGTCCCCAGTTCTGTGCTCACTCCTTCTTCCTCACAGACCAGTCTCTGGCCTCTAAGATAGGAGGGCAGGGAGGGGCTTGAAATCTCCCTAGCATAGATTAGGAATATGATAGAGGCTGAAGGTGGGAGAGGGGTGAGAGAGAGAATGGGTGCACTTGGGGCATGCTGCATTTGAGGTACCTGAAAATCCATCAGCACCCATTTCTTAAAGGAGTCCTTGTAACTACACCATGCCCCGGACAAACAGTCTCAGTTTGCTGGCATCCAAAAATCAGAGCTGCAGTCTTTCTAGTGAGGTCTTTCGCTCACTCCACTGCAGAGAAGTATCTTCACTGTCCTTCCTTTCTGCACAGTATCTAGCCACTCTCTGAGCAAGCAGCCTGTAGGAACCAGCTCCTGAGAGCACCAGTGCCGCCAGGCATCCATCTGCTAATCACCTTCCCCAGTGGCTCAAAAGTTCTCCGCCTGTCCCCGGCCAGCCCACCAAAGCAGCTCACACTCTTCTTAGTTGGCCCTGGGAAGCCTCAGAAATGTGTTAACCTACCTGCACAGTGATTACCTTCTTCGGGTGAGCAGGGAACTCTTCCCTTTGGTAGTCACACTGCAGGCTAATTAGCAACCATCTACTCTGTTAGCTGCAGTGAAACTGGTCTCCTCCATGCTGTTAGGCAAGCTGAGCCGCTTGTTTGGCGTGAACTTCTGGCTTCTGTTCAGCTGACTTAGGGGAGGACCATTCTCCTGGCATTATAAGAACACGCCACAGTTGAGTCAAACAGCCTGATAGATGGCGAAGGCAAACCCTGCGGCACTGTCTGATGTCACCAGAGGAAGATACGGGAGCAGATGGTGAAGGCAGTAACTGCATGTACCACAGAACCTCAGAACACAACCTCCCCACGGAAGAATGGATGAGCTGCCAAAACAGGCAATGCACCAAACACTTCTGGAACTATAGCTACTCTTATCAAAGCCAAATCGTCGTTGGAAATGGCTTCCTGTTTGCCCTACGCCGCTCTTGCCTTTGGTGATGGAGCTAGGCAATCTCTGAGTTGCCGGGAAAGTGAGTGGCCCTCTCCCTCTGGCTCTTTGGCAGGTGGCCATCCTTGGATCACATGGGGAATCTGGCAAATCAAGTCCAATTCCTTTGCAGTGTAGCTGCAGCAAGGATTTCCAGTTAGTGATTTCGTGGTGACTTCAATGAGTCATAGTGCCCCTGATTCTCCTGCAGAGGGGGAGGGACTAAGTTTGTCCCCGTGAAGGTCGTCATTACTCTTGGGTTCGAGAATTCTGCAGTCTTTGGAGGACATAGGACTGAGCTCAACCTGAGAATGAGAGTCCTGTGCCTAGCCACTGCCTCTAACCCTCTGGGTGCAAACATTCACCAAATTGGTAGTGTAGATTTCTGCCCTTCCTTTGGGCTGACATCTGTCTCTCTCCTTTTTAAATCTGCTATCATTTCTTGTTTAAAATTTTTGTTAAAAACTGCTGTCATTTTGGGCGCCTGGATGACTCAGTCAGTTTAAGCATCCGATTCTTGATTTTGGCTCAGGTCATGATCTCATTGTTCATGATCGACCGTATGGGACACTGTGCTGACATCTCAGAGCTTGCTTGGGATTCTCTCTCTCCCTCTTCCTCTGCCCCTCTCCTACTCATGCTCTCATGCTCTCTCTCTCTCTCTCTCTCAAAATAAATAAACATTTTTTAAATGCTGTCATCTTTTAAATCCCATATGTATTATGGATTTCTGAATTAATACTTTTATTACCAAACTCATGTGCATGTACCCATAAAAACAGTAACTCACTCCCTTTTACTGAGCATTTAAGCCAGGTCCTGGGCTAGCACTTTACAAGCATTATTGTATTTAATCTTCACAACAATTCTGCCAGATAGGTGTTCTGTTCCCGAGACTTCACAGATTAGGAACTTTCCCAACGTCACACTGCTTTTAAAGGGTGGCACCAGCATTGAATCACCAGCACTTGAATCCAGGCCTGTTTCACCTCCAATTCCATGCTTTTAACTACAGACTAGACTGCTGATGGGGTGTGTGTGTGTGTGTGCATGCGCACAATACATATATGTCTATATAGTCATCATAGTAGACATGCGTAGTAGATGTTGAGTCACTATTATATATTATATGTATTTGCTCAGAACTCTTAGGGTCATAACTGTACCTGGAAACCGATGCTTAACCATAGTATATTCTGGACACAGATGATAACTAAAGGAATTCCTATTAGAACATCATGACGGAGCCTAGAACAATGGCTATTCAAGTAGATGTTTATAATAGATATTACCACACTACTTGTGGTTGCCTGGCTGAACACCAAAACACCTGGCACAGTCTGTATAATTAGTTCCTAAAAAATAGCTATCAATGTATTCTTAAATGCTATGTGTCATGTATGTGTTAGGCCCTCAATAAATATCTTTTCAATGAGTAGTGATTGCACTGTCACCCTGTCGTGTCTATTCCTGTTGGGCCATGTGACCCTCCCAGCCGCACACCATGCAATGAGTGTAGAACTGTATTTGCCATTCTTGCATGTAGTCTAGGGTAACTCCGTAACACACACCCAATGGAGTTCTAAGCGTCAAAGGGACTGAAAGAAAGTTCTTTATCTTTCCAGCATGAAAGCTGTCTGAATGCTATAGATAATCAAGGCTCTAGGAAAGCTCTTCTTAACTTTGAAGGGTGTGTTAGCTTGTTTCATGTTTTGACACGGAGAAAAAGCCCCAAAGTATTCTGATACTTTAAAGATATTCCTCTCCAACTGTGACTTGCACTTACCGTGATGTCTGCTGCCTTATTTAATCTACCACTGTGTGATCACCTCCCACAACTAGATGAGCTGAATTCATATTTTCCTCCTGAAAGCTTTCTGAAGGAAAACATACCTGGGCCCTGTTATGAACTTAGAGACCCTTGTTAAGGATGCAAATGATTCATTTGGAAGACAGAGTACCTTTATGGGTTGCTACCATTTAGCTAAATGTTCTTCTGATGCACAGGGATACCAATGGCTTGAAAAAGTTGATGCAGAGTCCAAAATGCCTGATTTATGTTTCCAGTAGCAGCGATCCTCTCTTAGAAGTCCTGATTTTGCCAGAGAAACAGGTCAGTTAACACACAGAGAAGCTAGATTTACCCCAAGAGGCTTCTACCTCGAAAAGTCTGTGCAGTTCTACTGTTCGGTGGCAATACAGCAATTAGTGGGACTCCAGTAGTGTGAAAGAGTTAACTTCCCGAAGGTGTGGTATTAATTTCATGTATTTAGATTTTCTATCCTGCCTAATTCTGAAAGGGCACTGGATAGTTTTCAAACATAAACATGATAAAATATAGGCTAATGTAGATTGAAACTACAATAGAGGCTCTGTAAATGAGTGACTATAACCAGTTACCTGAGACAAGCTGATTGTTCTATTTGGGCTCTGAATTTGGCCCGGATTCCTGGTAACCAATGCAAAAAGGGTAATAGGATGGATATAAAAGGTCAAACCAAACCAAACCAAACAAACAAACAAAAAACACCTACAAAGGCTTTTATCTTTTATCTGATATAAATGATATTAAATGGGCATTAAATTAATTGGCATTAGATTCAAGGAGGAATAAGCCATTTATCCCTAAAGAGTTACCTGTATTGTATTCTTTAAAGAATATCAACAGGAAAACAAAACTCATTAAATCGTTATGCTACCTATAGAGTGTCTGCTATTATTATTAGAGATGAGAGAGAATGACATACTAAGAATATGTCAGAAGTTATCAGGAGGGGTGAAGTGTAGAGATAGCCTCATGTTATTATCCTTTGCAAGCCTTCAATATATGTTCACGCTACTTGAAAGGGTTAAGAGACCATTTGGGTGGAAAGCCATGGGGCACACTGCCCTGCTGTGTGGCGCGTAGCGCATGCTTTGCAGAGGTCTGAAAACCTCAATTAAACTCCTTTCTGAGGAATCCTGTTCCTTGATCTTTGGAGCTACCATCCTCATCCCCACCATCCCACCCTCTAGAATCCTTTCTTGCTGTAAAAAAAGAAGGACTCTCCTTCTCCTTTTGAGAGGCAGGTTCTCAAAAACTTAAAACTGTATGATCCAGCAGTTCTACTTCCGCGTGTATTCCCGGAAGAACTGAAAGACGGGAATCAAACAGGTATTTCTACACCCATTTTCACAGTAGCGTTATTTACAATAGCCAGAAGGTGAAAGCGGCCCGAGTGTCCACTGGTGGATAAAAGGACAAACAGAATGTGACGTATCAACACAATGCGTTATTATTCAGCTTTAAAAAGAAAAAAAATTTTGATGAATCTTGAAGACATTATGCTCAGTGAAATAAGCCAGGCACAAATCAACAAATACTATATGATTCCACTTATATGAGATATTAGAAAAGACAAATTCATACAGATAGAAAGGAGAATGGTGGTTTCTAGGAGCTGGGGTTGGGGAGAATGGGGGCATTATTATTTAATGGGTATGGAGTTCCTCTTTGGGAAGATGAGAAAGTTCTGGGGATGGATGGTGGTGGCGGCTACACAACATTCTGAATGTACCAAGTACACTTAAAATGATTAAATTAGAAAAAGAAAGAAGGGAAGCCTCCGTGTCTGAGGGTGCAAGCTGACGGCAGAAATTGGCCAACCTGGGCTCCAGTTAGCTAGTATACTGGGATTTCCAGCTCAGCCCTGGGGAAGCAAAGTCCGTCCAGGCCTCCACACT
This sequence comes from Cryptoprocta ferox, assembly GCA_028646485.1. Taxonomy (NCBI): domain Eukaryota; kingdom Metazoa; phylum Chordata; class Mammalia; order Carnivora; family Eupleridae; genus Cryptoprocta; species Cryptoprocta ferox. The sequence goes on from CM053561.1 coordinate 6,183,492, forward strand.
GCAGTACTCTCGGAACAAACTGTACAGAGCACCCTTTCTCTGCATCTGGATCCACGCATCCATGCTCCCCCGCCTTGTGCTGGGGTCTTCCACGCTGTCACAGTATTGTCCCATCACAGTATTGTTCCATCACTGCGAAACCCTTGCTCTGAAAAATGTCCGGACACATGCTGTGTTCCCTCTGGGACCCCCCAGTTCCCCATTAAAGCTGCCAGGGGAGCTAACGACTCAGCTTGCGTTCCCCACCCCACCCCCCACCTGTATTTCTTCCTTCCTTCAAACTAAAACACTGTAATCCTGGGTGTGACATGATGTGTTAGGTGGAATCTATTGTTGGAGGCACAAAAGGAATAAGTAATGATAACACAGTGTGGTATGTTTTATAACATGGGTAATAAATGTACAAAGGAGATTGTGATTTTCTGTTAAAATGGGATCCAGGGGCACCTGGGTGGCTCAGTTGCTTCAGCGTCTGACTTCAGCTCAGGTCATGATCTCATGGTTGGTGAGTTCAAGCCACGTGTTGGGCTCTGTGCTGACAGCTCAGAGCCTGGAGCCTGCTTCAGATTCTATGTCCCCCTCTCTCTCTGCCCCACCCCCCTCTCAAAAATAAATATACATTAAAAAATTAAAAACATAAAATAAAATGGGATCCAGAGATGCCCAAGGGAGCTTTTTTTAAAAACAAATTATTGTGAAATATTATAGATATAAGTAATAATAATAGCTAATATTTATTGAGTACTATTCCAGTTGCTTTACATGAATTAATACACTTAAGCCTCAGAGTAATCTTAAGATGTTGGTACTGTGATTACCCCTATCTTTCTAGATGAGGAACTTTAGTCACAGGGAGATTAAGAAACTACCTAGTAACACCACTGAAGTGTGCTTGAGCCAGAATTTGAAGCTGGGCAGTCTGTTTCCAGAGCGTCCTTCATAACTGCCACATTATACTTTCTCTCCTGTATTAGCCAGAAAGTAAGATAATGAACTTTCTGTCCTTACCAGTAAGCTTAATGAAATGTTAATATTTCCCATAGTTTCAGGGCGCCTGGGTGGCTCAGTCGGTTAAGTGTCCGACTTCGGCTCAGGTCATGATCTCATGGTTCGTGGGTTCCAGCCCCGCGTCAGGCTCTGTGCTGACAGCTCAGAGCCGGAGCCTGCTTCGGATTCTGTGTCTCCCTTTCCCTCTGCCCCTCCCTCACTCAGCTCTGTCTCCCTCTCTCTCAAAAATAAATAAACATTAAAAAATTTCAAAAAAATTTTGCCATAGTTGCTGCAGACTTCTGAAAGATAAAAAAATGTACGGCTGTGTTAAATGCAGTGTGGTGTCCCCGACTGGACCCTTGGACAAAAACAGCAACAACATTAGTGGAAAAACTGATGAAATCAGAATGAACTGTAATGTTTGGTTGTACCGATGTTAATTTCTCAGTGTTGATAAATGTACCCTCGTTAGATATGACGTTAACATTAAGAGAAACTGGGTGAAGCATGTATGGGAACTCTCTGGACTATCTTTGCAATTTTTCTGTAAATCCAAAATTATTCCAAAACAAAACAGTTACTAAAACAACAACCACGTTTTGGACATGAAATCTCATTGACACCTTTCTCCTGTGGCCCCTCCACAGAGGTAATCATTATCTGGGTTACGGCGCCTATCATTCAAACAGCCTAAAGCAACGGTTAGTATAACTAACGTGTTGGCCCAAAAAACACCTTTTTTTTTTTTTAAATGTAACGTTTTAACTTTATTTTGTTTAAGTGTAATTAACATTCAGGGTTATTTTGGTTTCAGGTGGACAATACAGTGATCCAGTCATTCTGTGCATTTCTCAGTGCTCATCAAGATAGTCCCTTTCATCTGTTTTACCCATCCCCCCAAACACCTCCCTTTGGTAACCACTAGTTTGTTCTCTGCATCTAAGAGTCTGGTTGTTTTGTTTCTTTTTTTTCTTTATTTGTTCATTTGTTTTGTTTCTTAATTTCCGCATATAAATTAAATCATATGGTATTTATCTTTTTATGACTGACCGATTTTCCCTAGCATTGTATACCCTCTAGGTCCGTCCATGTTGTTGCAAATGGCAAGATTTAATTCTTTTTTATGGTTGAGTAACATTTCAGTGTGTGCGTGTGTGCCCACATCCCATCTTTATCCATTTATCTCTCGGTGGATACTTGGGTTGCTTCCATATCTTGGCTATTGTACATGATGCTGTGACAAACATAGGGGTGCATATATCTTTTTAAATTAACGTTTTCATTTCCTCTGGGTCAATACCCGGTAGTAGAAAAGTTGGATCATAGAGTAGTTCTATTTTTAATTTTTTGAGGCACCTCCATACTGTTTTCCACAGTGGCTGCACCAATTTGCATCCCCGCCAACAGTGCATGAGGGTTCCTTTCTCTCTTCACCCTTGCCAACATTTGTTATTTCTTGTCCTTTTGATTTTAGTAATTCTGACAGGTGTAAAGTGGTGTCTCCTTGTGGTTTTAATTTGCATTTCCCTGATGATTAACGGTGTTGAGCATCTTTTCATGTGTCTGTTGGCCATCTGGATGTCTTCTTTGGAAAAATGTTCATTCGGATCCTTTGCTCGTTTTTTAAGGGGATTATTTGGGGGATTTTGGTGTTAAGTTGTATAAGTTCTTTATATATTTCGGATATTAACCCTTATCAGATATATCATTTGCAAATATCTTCTCCCATTCAGGAGGCTGCCTTTTTGTTTTGTTAATGGTTTCCTTCACTGTACAGAAGCTCTTTATTTTGGTATACTCCCAATAGTTTAATTTTGCTTCTGTTTCCCTTGCCAGAAGAGATATCGCTAGAAAAATGCTCCTATGGCCAATGTCAAATAAATTACTGCATATGTTTTATTCTAGAATTTTTGTGGTGTCAGGTCTCACATTTAGGTCTTTAATCCATTTCGACTTTATTTCTGTGTATGGTGTAAGAAAGTGGTCCAATTTCATTCCTTTGCATGTAGTTGTCTTGTTTTCCCACAGAATTTGTTGAAGAGATTTTTCCCAATTGTATAGTCTCACCTCATTTGTTGTAGATTAACTGACCATAAAAGCATGGGTTTATTTCTGCATTCTCTATAAAGAGCAACCCCTTAAAAAGCCCGTGGACTCCAATGGGTGGCCAGGAGTGAGGTTCTTCCTAGATACCCTGCCCCTCCTTCAGGTACCAGCACTGCTATGAGCCCCTGTCCTTGATGAGCCCCCTTTCCCCCTGACCAGCCACCCAATCCACTATTGGTCCCACTATTGGCCTTGTCCAGGGGGCCACCTGTAGGTCACTGCTACTCCCTCCCTGCCGCCCCTTTCACTCAACCCTCCTGTGAACACTGTGCACCGAATTTCTCCGGGCCATGAAGAGTAGCCAGTTTCCGCTACAGTCTAGGTCAGCAGACAAAAGAGTCCTGAGGCTCCGCCATTTTCTGTAGGAGGATCAATATTCATGCCACGTGCCCGGAAGCCTCTGTATTTATTCAGCCCTCGAGCTGTGCACCTAGACCACCACCCCCCACCGCCACAGTCCCTGCACTCAGACCTCTGAGGGCCCCCTTCTTGGCTTCTGACGCTGAGGTATTTCCGTTACGTCTGAAGGTCATTAGAAGGGGTGACAGTTCCGGGACCTTGTTCATCTATTTATTTAAAGGTAACCCCCACTGTCCCATGTCTGTTTAAAAAATGGTAACTGTGAAGGCAGAGATTCACAGAGGCTCTCAAAGAGGAGAAAGAGAAAACCCGCCAGGGAAGACAAGCAGGAAGGCCTGGGGCCTGGCAAGGCTGTGTAAGGCTGACTGGCAAAAGTTAAAAGATGGCAAGTGCCTGCCAAAGTCTCTGGGAGAATAAATAGGCTTATCAATTGTTCTTTGACCTGCAGAGACTGGTCTTGTGTCAAGAAAAACAATCCCTGCAGATTTTAGATTCCCAAAAGGTGTCCAGGGGAATGCAGAATCCACTTCCTGGGGAAACAGCATCCTAAATTCTTCCACGTGCAGTGTGTCTAGTGTTCTTCTCAGAGGTAGAAAGGCTGCAGACGTGAACTGTTTGCTTTTTTAAAAAAATAAAATTGGGGCGCCTGGGTGGCTCAGTCAAATACACCAGCTATTTGACTTCAGCTCAGGTCATGATCTCATGGGTCGTGGGTTTGAGCTCCGCGTCAGGCTCTGTGCTGACAGCTAGCTCAGAGCCTGGAGCCTGTCTTCAGATTCTGTGTCTCCCTCTCTCTCTGACCCTCCCCTGCTCATGCTGTCTCTCTCTGTCTCTCAAAAATAAATAATAAAAAAATTTTTTTTAATTAAAAAAAAAACACACACACACAAAAAAACATGATATTCATGGATAGGGAAGTAGGGATGGGGAAGGAGAGGAGGAGTTCAGGCTGAATCCTTCCTTTACTGCACGGCAGCTCTTAACAGTGGACAGCACTAATCTATAAAGCACGGACGCCTGTGTGAATGTGTAAGTAAATATTTGAGGTGATATGTCCTGTTTTCTCTGCTTATTCACCTAATTTCTTTTGAAATCTCTATGCAGTGTACTGGGTTGTGAAATGTGTTATGTAATACGGACACCTAGAATCACAGTGTTGAATGGAGGATCACCGTAGATCTTATAGTGAAAAAGGATTTCGTGATACATAAAGCTAAGCCATGTGGTTCTAGTCTTTTGGGGGGAAGGGGCAAAAAAAAAAAAAAAAACACTCACAGTTTTATTAATAACCAGGACCGTGACTGCTTATATTTCCCGGTAGAAAAAAAAAATTTCACATCTTATGTAATGGTGTGTGGTCAAGAGTGCTGTTAACCGCATGCCAGAGTACTGAGTCCTGCCCCTGTCCTGTTACACCAGCTATTTGACGGTGGGCCTCAGTTTTCTCATCTGTGAATGAGAAGTAAAACTCTTGTATATGATCACTGAGAGGCTGACTGCAATATTATTCGTAACGTTGGAGAGAAAGGAGAGAAAAGTGGACATACACAAATATGAAACCCACAAGACAAGTTTCCATCGGCACGTATTACGTATTGAGAAGTGTGGCCATCACAGATTTCTAGCAAAAAAATAAAATTCTCGCCAGAGATGATCGATATTGAAATTGGTTGAATATTTATGGGACATTCATCTTCTGAATGAGAAGCGTCTATGTATTCTCTTCTAAATGGTTTTTAGAAAAGGAGTTTAAACAGCTTTCCTGGTAACCGTCTGATGTTTAAAGGGCCTAATGGTGAGCAAGAGAGTCCTTTCATTGAATCCCCTGGGACCTTTGCTCTGAATCCCATGAGGTGGGGCCAAAAGGGCATGGATTTATATCTGAGGCTGTCTTGGTTTGGCCACCTACTAGCTTTGTGTGTGAACTAGAGCAGGGTGAATCACCCGCTGGCCCCCTCCCCTTTTGCCGATCAAGTGAGGATGATAATAATGTTTAGAGCTAGTGTCCATGGAAAGTGTTTTATAAGCTGACAAACGTGGTAATGATTCTCATTCTAAGGTGTCAAATTTATAACAGACAGCATGTTAACGTTCTAAGTTTTCGAACAATTAATATTATTTATTTGTTACAACTCAGTGCAACCACACGGAAGAACTGCACAAAATCACGTTGAGTGAAAGAGGCCAGATACAACAGGGTAGGTTGTATATGATTTTACAAAGGGGCTTCCAGGAAGCTGAGAATGTTTTATTTCTTGCTCTGTGTGTTGTTTACATGCATGTGTTCAGTTTGTGGTCACTCATCAGATTGTGAGCATAGGATGTGTTGCACTTTTCTGTACATACGCTCTACTTTAACAAAGAGTTTAAAATTTTTGATTCAGAGAAATTAGATACCATGGGTAAAAAAAAAAAAAAAAGGCAACTAGCAACAAAATCTTCAGATTCTCCATCTTCCAGAATTAGTGAAGGGGTTCAGAAAAAAAGTGCTTCGAGAGGTACCACTTTGGCATGTGGGTTATCTTGAATTGATGGCAATCAAGACCGAGTGGACCCAAGAAAAACTCTTACTTCTCTCTAAACTACCCAAAATAATTTAGACAGGTGGTCTGGTCCAGAAAGAGAGCTATTATCAGCGACAACTTTTTATCTGAAAGACCTATCTATACAGCAGGGCAAACATCTGATTACCAAACATCTATCTTTTAAAAATATTTTTTAAATGTTTACTTATTTTTGAGAGAGAGAGAGAGAGAGAGAGAGAGAGAGAGAGAGAGAGAAAGAGCAGGGGAGGAGCAGAGAGAATGGAAGACACAGAATCTGAAACAGGCTCCAGGCTCTGAGCTGTCAGCACAGAGCCTGACGCAGGGCTTGAACTCATGAACTGTAAGATCATGACCTGAGCTGTAGTGGGACGCTCAACAGACTGAGCCACCCAGGAGCCCCTTGAACATCTATCTTTATTGTCCTGTGAGCTACCCTCGCCACATCTAGGGTCCCAGGCTGCTACCCCATTCCTTAGCCCAGGATGCTGTTTAAGCCTCAATTGCCTGACTTGCCCATGATTTTTATTGTCTTTGTGGGGTTCTCGTACATACATACATAATTAAAGGTGTTATTCTCCAGTTACCTGCCTTGTATTGTTTTTATAGTTAGACCAGCCCCAGAACCTAAAAGAGTAGAAGGAAAAACTTTTCCTCCAACTCTTAATATTTGGATGTAGATCCTTCCAGAATTTTTTTCTCTATACACAAACATATGTTGCGAAAACAGAATCATCCTTTGGTGACCCAATTTTCTCACTGGGCAATATATTGTAGTCTTTCTGTGTCAGTAAATTACTGCTTGTTAACTGCATCATACTGGAGTCTATTTTATCAGTGCTCTGTTTTGCTATCACAAATATCGTTCAACAAGACTTGTTCAGACATCTCTGTTCAGGAGCTGGGTTGTTTTTTTTTTAATGTTGTCGTTGTTGTTTTTGTTGTTTTTTTTTTTTTTTTTTTGAGAGAGAGAGAGAGAGAGAGAGAGACAGCGTGAGCAGGGGAGGGTCAGAGAGAGAGGGAGACACAGAATCTGAAGACAGGCTCCAGGCTCTGAGCTGTCAGCACAGAGCCTGACACTGGGCTCGAACCCACAAACTGCGAGATCATGACCTGAGCGGAAGCCGGACGCTCAACCAACTGGGCCACCCAGGCGCCCCAAAGGAGCTGGTTTGTTTTTTAAGGATTCCTAAAACTGAAACGGGGGACTCTAGGAGCACACACATCTTTAAGGCACAGATATTCTTCTAGAAAGCCGGCACCAGTTGACATTCCCATCTGCGGTGGATGTAAACTCCCCTTTTCTCCTGTCCCTTTGCTAAAAGCGGATACTATCAATCTTTTTAATCTTCGCCAATCAGGAAGTTAGGTGTAACCAAGCACAAGGGGCCACAGTAGGGAGTCCAAGCTCCGACTCTGGGATAGAACAGACTTGGGTCCATCTTCTGGCTCCAAGCCTCAGTTTCCTTAGCTATAAAATGGGGTAAATGATAACATTTCCTAAAGAGAGCTGTTAAACGGCTTGACTTCTGACTGTTCTCCTTTCTTTTCCCCAAACTCCTGTCTGATCTCATCTCCGCCCAGCAGCCTGGATGTTCTCCTCGGAATGTAAGCCGCATTCCGCCACTGCACTACCCCCTTTCTTCCAACTTTTGCTTGACCACCATACATGGAGCCCAGTCTCAACTGCTTCATCCATGCAAGCTGACGCCACCTCTTCTGTGTCTGCCTGCCTTGCCCGGCAAATGTTGTCACTTTCCCTCGCCCGCCTTTTCGAGGCAGTTCTGTCCTCTTTCAGCACCTTCTATGGGCCAGTCCCCAGGGCCTGTTTGCTCCTGCTCCTTCCTGTCTTTGCCGACTTCAGCTCGAAAACCACATCCTTAGAGAGCCCTTCCCTCCCTCCTTGCTATTTTCTCTCACGGCATCCTGTTTCTTCCTCCACAGTTCTCATTACTATATGTAATTATAGATTTCTTCGCTCACGTTGGTATCTTCCGTCTCTCCACCCCTTGGTAAGCTTGGCGAGAACAGAGACAAGGCCTTTTTACTCCATTGCTGTGTGTTCTCAGGGCTGGCCTCCCTAGTAGATACTCAGTAAACACCGGGTGAATGAGTGAATAACCTTTTTACTTTCCCTCTGGTTTGGCGGCTTATGAACCTGGAGCACTGTGATATGGACAGGTACCTGCCAAATCTTTGTGACCTGTCCCTCTTGGCAGCACTCCTTCTGTGCCGAGCCTCTTGCCTTGAGTGTGGGTGGAGGGAGGTTTGATACACAGTCATTCATTCAATATTTATTTACTAAGTGCCAGGCATTATATATGCACTTGGGACACAAGGATGTGTAAGATACGGCATTTCCTAACCTCAAGGAGCTCACAGTCTAGGGAGGGAAGCACATAATTGTAACATGTAGCAAATGCAGTGACTCATTTCCAAGACAAAGACAGTATCACAGGGACAGGATGTCTAACTTCGTTTGGGAGAAAGGAAGATCCAGGAGGGCTTCCCGGAGGACATGTCATCTGATCTGAGCCACATGAAGGGGAGGAAAGCATTACAAGCACAGGAACCGTCTGAGCCCAGATATGGAACTGAAAAGCACCATTTTGTGGGCAGGGAAACAGTCAGCAGTTTAGAAAATAAAGTGCAAGTCAGAAAATGCTGAAAAGTATGTCAGAGAGATGGGCAGAGACTGATCAAGGAGGGCATTGGAAGCTTGGATTTGTAAGTAGGAAGAGATCACTGGGAGTTTTGATGAGGGTTGGTGGGGGGATGGGGAGGTGGTAGATTTTTTGAGGAGGATAGATTTGGAGGCGGGGAAAATATGATGAGGATCTGACCGGGGGCAGAGGTAACAGGGAGAGAGAGAGAGAGAGAGAGAGAGAGAAGAGTTGGGGATGGTTTCGAGAACCTTTAAGAGGTAGAACGAGTAAGACTTGGTTACTGATTAAATGTGGGACAGGTTGGCTGGGAGGCCGCTGAGACAAGAGGAGAGTCGAGAGCTCGGCTGATGCGATTATGACAGAATTCCATCAACGAAGAGAACACCTGGGAAGCAGGTTTGGGGAGCTGGAGGGACTGAGGTGACACGTAAGGTCTGGGATACACTGAATCGGAGGTGCTTGCGGTAACCAGGAGAAATGGGCCCAGAGAACAGGGCTGGAACTCCAGGTTTGGGAGTTATCAGCCCCACCCCCAAGGCTACGTGGAATGCAGTGAACGGCGGGGGTCCAATGTGGATCCCAGGGAAACCCCACATTTGTTCTCGGCTGGCATGAGAGAAAAATAGATGCAGTTAGCACCCCCTCTAGTTATCTACCCTTTCATGCTTGATAATCTTATTCCCATTGTGTTCAGATGTCCCCCAGGCTGGGTGGCCAATCTCAAATAGCTAATAATAGCTGTGATTTATCGAGCACTTGATCTGTGCTGCATATATTCTAAGTGCTCTGCTTGTATTGATTTCTTTACTCCTCACAAAAGCACTGACTGAGCCACCCAGGCGCCCCTTCAGTTAGCCTTATAAAGAAAATTTGTTTTGGGGCACCTGGGTGGCTCAACAGTTAAGCATCCGACTTCGGCTCAGGTCATGATCACACAGTTTGTGAGTTTGAGCGCTGCATCAGGCTCTGTGCTGGCAGCTCAGAGTCTGGAGCCTGCTTCGGATTCTGTGTCTCCCTCTCTCTGCCCCTCCTCCGCTCACACTCTGTCTCTCTTTCAAAAATAAATAAACATTAAAAAAATGTTTTAAGAGAATTTGTTTTTTCTGTTAAATACGTTAAATAGCGTTCAAAACTGAATAGATGTTGCTGAGTACTGCAGGATGCCACCATTTTGATGTGCACACAATTCCTATCAATATCTCTTGTTTTAGAATGAGCATATTAGGGAGGAGAGTGCAAATCACATGAATAACAGCGGAGCTCCCCCATGTGTTGTAAATACTTCATGGTTGAGTCAGGCATCTATGGGACAAGGAAAGCCATGAGGGTCTTACTCACCCCCCTTTGCAAGTCCTAAGGTTGAACAGTATATTATAAAACACTTCTCTAGTAAAAGAATGTTATTATATAGCTTTATTTTATGTAGCTTCCTATGCAACTTTAGAGAATAGATCTAAGACTCATTTTATCTGTTAGTGATATGGGAGACAGTATCTGTAAATTTTGTGTAATGTCATATTTTCTGAATTTCTTTCTGAAGCTGGATAATGATGCCCTGAATGGGGCGTTCAAAGAAAAAACTACAGTCCTAGGAACATGAACATCTTATTGATGTATCAGTGAAGTTATGGAAATATTCTAGAACTCTTTTATATGCTTGCTAGTATAAGAGTGTAATTAAGAATTCCATTTAAAATGAGAAGTTAAAACTTTATGCACAAAAAAACAGGTGGCTGCCCATCAGCCATAGTTTGTCGATCTGATTCTTTGAAAATATTGTATTAAAGTAAAATTTATCTGAAAGCTTTGACTCTAAGATCAGGAATAGGACAGGATGACTACTCCTGACACTTTAATTCAACATAGTAGTGGAAGTCCTAGCCAGAGCAATTAAGCAAGAAAAACAAACAAAGTCATCCAAAGTGGAGAGGAAGAAATGAAACTGTCTCTATTTGTAGATGACATCATATTATATGTTTAAAAAAACCTGAAGATTCCACCAGAAAACCCCAACACCTGTTAGAACTAATAAACAAATTCAGTACAGTTACAGGATACAAAATCAATATACAAAAATAAGTTGTGTTTCTTACATTAATAATGAAGCATCAGAAGGAGGAATTAAAAAAAATAATCCCATTTACAATTGCACCAAAAAGAATAAAACACCTAAGAATAAATTTAACCAAGGAGGTGAAAGACCTGTACGCTGAAAACTAAGACACTGATGAAAGAAATTGAAGAAGACACAAATAAATGAAAAGGCATTTCATGTTCATGGATTGGAAGAATAAATATTGTTAAAATGTCCATACTACCCAAAGCAAGTCCTATCACAATTCCAATGACATTTTTCACAGAAATAGAACAAAAAAAATCTTAAAAGTTCTATGAAACCACAAAAGACCCCAGTCAAAGCAATCTTGAGAAAGAAGAACCAAGCTGGACGCATCGCATTTCCTGATTTCAAACTATATTGCAAAGAAATAGTCATCCAAACAGTGTAATATTAGCATAAAAACAGACACATAGATCATTGGAACAGAATAGAGACCCAACACATAAACGCACACATATATGATCGATTAATTTACTACACAGGAGGCAAGATTATAAACTGGGGAAAGGACAGTGTCTTCAATAAATGGTGTTGTGAAAACTGAACAGCCACATGCAAAAGAAGAACTGGACCACTGTCTTTCACCATTCACAAAAATTAACTTAAAATGGATTAAAGACTTGAATATAAGACCGGAAACCAGAGCACTCATAGAAAAAAAACATAGGCAGTAAGTTCCTTGACATCAGTCTGGAGATGATTCTTTTGATATGACTTCAAAAGCAAAGGCCACAAAAGCAAAAGTAAACAAGTGGGACCACATCAAACTAACAACTTCCACACAGCAAAGGGACCATCAGCAAAATGAAGACATAACTTACAGCATGGGAGACGATATCTGCAAATCATATAACTGATAAGGGGTTAATATCTCAAATATATAAAGAACTCATACAATTCAATTAAAAAATCTGATTAAAAATGGGCAGAGGACCTGAGTAGACATTTTTCCAAAGAAGACATACAGATGGCCAATAGGTTTATGAAAAGGTGCCCAACATCACTAATCATCAGGGAAATACAAATCAATACCATGATGAGACATCACTTTACACCTGTTAGAATGTCTGTTATCAAGAAGACAAGAAATAACAAGGGTTGGCAAGGATGTGGAGAAAGGGAACTCTTGTGCCCTGGTGGTGGGAGATAACTTGGTGCAGCCACTATGGCAAACAATATGGAGGCTCCTCAAAAAATTAAAAATAGAATTACCATATGATCCAGCAATCCCACTTCTGGATACTTATCCCAATAAGATGAAACCACATTTGCCCCTTATGTTTATTGCAGCATTATTTACAATAGCTCAGACATGTAAACAACCTACATGTCTATCTATTATATCATATATGATATATTATATCATATATATCATATATATCATAATGGAATATATATTATTACATATATTACACAAAATGAAATATTATTCACCCATTAAAAAGAAGGAAATCCTGCCATTTCCTTTATATATGGACCTTGAGGGCATCATGCTATGTGAAACAAGTCAGATGGAGAAAGACAAATTCAATATGATCTTACTTATATGTAGAATCTGAAAAATAAAAAACCTGACAAAACAAAAACCAAATTCTTAGATATAGAAAACAGATGGGTGGTTGCCAGAGGCCAGGGTTGGGGAACAGATAAAGTGGGAGAAGGTGGTCTAAAGGTACAAATTTCCAGGGGCGCCTGGGTGGCTCAGTTGGTTAAATGGCGGACTTCGGCTCAGGTCATGATCTTACCGTTCGTGAGTTTGAGCCCCACATCCAGCTCTGTGCTGTCAGCACGGAGCCTGCTTGAGATCCTCTGTCCCCCTTCTCTCTGCCCCTCCCCTGCTCACACACTCACACACATGCTCTCTCTCTCTCTCAAAAATAAAAACATTAAAAAAATTAAGGTACAAACATCCAGTTATGAAATAAATAAGTCATGGAGATATAATGTATAACATGGTAACTATAGTTAATAATACCATATTGTACATTCGAAAGTTGCTAAGAGAATAGATCTTAGGAGTTCTCATCACAAGAAAAGAAGAATTTGTAACTATGTGATAATAGATGTTAACTACACCTATCATGGTGATCATTTTGTAATATATTCAAATATTGCATCATTATGTTGTACACCTTAAACTAATATAATATTACATGTCAAGTGTATATTCTCAATTAAGAAAAATAAAAACAGAATTTCTAACTCTCTTTTGACAGTAGTGGAGAGCTACAGAAACTTAGATACTATTTCCAAATAAGTCTCACAATAAGGCAAAAAAAAGAAAAAAAAGAAAGAGAGATAAAACATTTCACCCATTAGTAGTAAACTAAAATACCAAAAATCCCTCTTAAAACTGTTGTAGGACATACCCAAAGAATGCCCCCAATTCTACATCTGCCCCAACCCACTCCTGGGACTCTACACCAGTTCTTCTCATAGTGTGGTCCCCAAGCAGGGGCATCAATGTCATCTGGAGACATGTTAAAAAATGCATATTTTCCGGTCTCACACCTCATCAATTGAATCAGAAATTTTGGGATGTGGGGCCCAGCAATCTCTTTTAACAGGCCCTCCAGGAAAATGTGATGCAGGCTGGTTTCTGGAACCATGACTCCAGAATCACATACCCCATTGAAGACTCAGCTCAGTGGTTAGCAGTGTCCACCATAGTAAATGCTAGCCATGCCTTGCCCAGGCTCCCCAGGGCCCTGTCCCACCCTCACCACACTATCTAGCCCCAAGATACAAAGGCTCAGCCCCATCGCACCAAGGGGGATTGACTCTATGGTGTAGTTCCGGTTTCTAGAGTTGCCTGGAGGGGTGAGCTTGAAGCTAGCCTCCAGTTGAGACTCAACCCTGGTTGGGTTTCTGCTTGTCCTATCTTCCTTCCCCCACTGCCCTTCTCCTAAGAATACTTCCACTATGAATCACTTGCTCAAGAAGCCCCCTGCTTCTTGGGAACCCTACCTGTGATAGAAGGGACGGCACAGGAGAGCTTGGGCAGTTGGCAGGGAGCTGGTTGGCTATGATTTCAGGAATCCACAAAAGTAAAGGGGGCAGTGAAGAAGAATTCTATTCCTCTGCACAGAGGCTATGATGATACTGATGATAGCAAGATTGCTTTTCTCCAGAGTAACAAATTGCCTTTGTTATGATTATTAATTTTGTCATAAATCTCTGAATCTGAAGCATTCATCAAACTTCCTGCCTATTAAGGTAATTAAAAGCAAAAATGAACTATTGGGACCTCATCAAGATAAAAACCTTCTGCACTGCAAAGGAAGCAATCAACAAAACCAAAAGGCAGCCGATGGAATGGGAAAAGATATTTGCAAATGACATATTGGATAAAGGGTTAGTATTCAAAATCTATAAAGAACTCACAAAACTCAACACCCAAAAAACAAATAATCCAGTGAACAAATGGGCAGAAGACTTGAATAAACACTTCTCCAAAGAAGACATCCAGATGGCCAACAGACACATTAAAAGATGCTCAATGTCACTCATCATCAGGGAAATACAAATCAAAACCACACTGAGATAGCACCTCACACCAGTCAGAGTGGCTAAAATGAACAACTCAGGAAACTACAGAAGCTAGCATGGATGTGGAGAAATGGGAACCCTCTTGCACTGTTGGTGGGAGTGCAAACTGGTACAGCCGCTCTGGAAAACAGTGTGGAGGTTCCTCAACAAATTAAAAAGAGAACTACCCTACAACCTAGCAATAGCACTGCTAGGAATTTACCCAAGGGATACAGGAATACTAGGAATTTACCCAAGGGATACTGATGCATAGGGGCACATGTACCCCGATGTTTATAGCAGTGCTTTCAACAATAGTCAAATCATGGAAAGAGCCTAAATGCCATCAACTGATGAATGGATAAAGAAGATGTGGTTTATATATACAATGGAATACTACTTGGCAGTGAGAAAGAATGAAATCATGCCATCTGCAGCAATGTGGATGGAACTGGAAGGTATTATGCGAAGTGGAATAAGTCAGTCAGAGAAAGACAGATATCATATATTTTCACTCATATGTGGATCTTAAGAAGCTTAAGAGAAGACCATGGGGGAAGGGAAGGGAAAAAATAGTTACAAAAAGAGAAAAAGGGAGGCAAACTATAAGAGACTCTCAAATACAGAGAACAAACTGAGGGTTGATGGGGGTGGGGGGTGGGAGAGAGGGGAAAATGGGTGATGGACATCGAGGAGAGCACTTGTTGGGATGATCACTGGGTGTTGGATGTAAGCGATGAACCACGGGAATCTACCCCAAAAACCAAACACGCACACTGTGTGTTAGCCAATTTGACTATAAATTATACTAAAAACAAAACAAAACAAAACGTCCTGCCTACTGACTATCGGGGTCCTCGAGGCCTGGGCAATTTCCTTTTCCAGAATACCGTGCTGCACCGCCTCCCTTCTTTGCTCTTCATATTTGAAAATATTGTGACTAAAGGCGGGTACTCTTTGGTGGTTGAAATTGACTCTTTGTCACCCCCAGGCTAGGTGAGTGTCCTCCTTGGTCTCTGTGGTATCCTTTGCTTCCCTAAATCCACCATACCAAATGTCCACGTCATTGTCCATTGATTGCCTTGTAAGAAGACTCAAGAACTCTGAGCATAATTCAGGCTAACATGGCCTGCTCCCTTGTCTCCTAGAAGGAAGGTACTTACAAAATGTTTGTTGGGCAATAAAAATGAGAGAGTAAATGAATGATTCATGTTACCAGATTGCATAACTTTTATGTGAATGCAAATTTGTTTTCACTTGTACAATGTCCCTTTGCTTTTCTAATTTGTTTGCTCTATTGCCTCCACGGATGGCAAACACTACATCTCCTAGTCCCCTTTCATCCCTGCAACAAACAATAGAACTAGTGTTTGATTGAATACTCAATTTTGAATACTTAATTAATCAGTCAACATTTATTCAAGCACAAACTACTGTAAGGATACTTTAAAGACAGGGATTTAAAAATAAATATCAGCTCATGGTAGCCTGATGATTTGTTCTTAAAGAGTGTCTTGTTGAATGCAAAACTAAGTTTGGATTAATATTTGTTCTGTTTAAGATTTGTTTTGGGTGGCTCAGTTGATTAAGCATCTAATTTCAGTTCAAGTCATGATGTCATGGTTCACGAATTCAAGCCCACACTGACAGTGTGGAGCCTGCTTGGGATTCTCTCTCCCTCTCTCTCTCTGCCCCTCCCCCACACGCTCATGCTCTCTCTCTCTCTCTTTCTCAAAATACGTAAATAAACTTGAAATATATATATATATATACACACATATATATATGTATACATTTGTTTTATTATACTTCGTTATACTTTTCACAGAAATACATTCACAAATCATCAAAAAGTTTCTTCTCCAGACCATGTGACCCAGTTTTGTCAGGAAAATGGTTGGTACACCAATCACACTCTGGCTGTCAGTGCAATCTGCATATGCTGCCACTTGACTTAGTCGTGGGGATTGAGAGGCAAGGTTGCAGGTTCAAGTCCTACTGTATGTACCTGTAGGGGAGTCAGGGTCCCTACGGGACACGTTTGAATTTGAATCCAAGTCACAGAGATAGGCAGGCTCACTTTAAAGCAGGCACCTTTAAAGTTCTGGCACTGGGTCCCCTGCTCCATGCTTTGAAAAGAAATCAAAGCTTGCTTTGGTCTTGGCTTCAGCTTTGGTCTAATAATGGTCTGATGGGTATGTCTGTGGCAGCCTTTTTAACTTAACTTGTCCCCTTTAATGAGAAGAACACAAAGTCTTTGAGTTTCTTGGCATCTGTGAGGTGAGTCATGTGTTTTACAGACACAGAAATTGACGGAGGAATGACTTACATAAGGCAGAAGAGCAACTCCAGGAATACAGTGAATCCAGTGCCACGAGAATCACTGGGCCCACTGCCCATCTTCTTGTCCCTCCACCGTATCAGGCATAAACATCAGCAGAGAAAAGCAACCGTGGCCCATTGAGAGGGGAAGAGACAGAGTGTCTGAAAGGTTAAAGACAGGCCCGGGTTGCATTTCTATTCTTCCCAGTTGGGGTGAAGAACTACAGGTAGTGGGTTTCTTCCTTCCTACCTGCTTGTGTCCCACTTGGCCTCTGGAAGTCTGCCAGCACTCTTTCTATAGCAAATGTGTGCTGGGTTCTGGGCAAAACAAAATGATAATAAAAACAGAAACGGTGAACCATGACATTGGCTCTAATTGCCCCAAAGGATCTTTTTCTCTAAGCTAGAAGATATGCAATCTTGTATTTTCTTATTAGGAATGGAGACATTTTACTTGTCAGCCATAGAAATTCTCCCACTTTCTTGGGTATAATGGCTGTTAACAAACGCATCTATCATAATTTGGACACCAATTTGAACCAGATACCACTGGGTATTTTGTCTGGTCTCATTTAATCCTCATGACAAAAAATATTTATTGAGCAACTCCCATGTGCTCGACACTGTGTTGAAGATAGATGATACAAAAAATAAATTGGGCACAGTCCCGGCTCTCCAAAGTTGTATAGTCTAGTGTGGAAGATCTAATCGAGATCAATATTATAATACAGTATTATAAGGGCAAAGAGGAGAGCCTATGTTGCTCTGGGGACAGATAGGAGGAGACAGTGCTGGGGTGCCATGGATGTCTTCTTGGAGGAAGTGATTTCTAAGCACTATTTGATGGAAATTATTATCTCCAGGGATGCCCGGGTGACTCAGTTGGTTGAGTGTCCTACTTTTGGTTTTGGCTCAGGTCATGATCTCAAGGTTCATGGGTTTGAGCCCTATGTTGGGTTCTGTGCTGATGAAATGGGGCTGCTTGGGATTATCTCTCCCTCTCTCTCTGCCCCTCCCCTGCTTGTGTTCTCTCTCTTTTGCTCTTAAGAAAAAAAAAAAACTATATATAAAAAAAGAAAAATTATCTCCAGAATTATCTTTCAGCCTAGTAGAGTTTAGGAAAGACAGAATACTGGGCCCCAAATATGGCCACATCCTAATCCCTAGAACCTGTGAATATGTCACCTTATATGGCAGAAAACCCTTTGCTGATGTGATTAAGCAAAAAATCTTGAGATGGTGAGATTATCTTGAGCTACCTGGGTGGGCCCAATGTAATCACATGTAATCCCCTATGAGAGGAAGCAAGAAGGTCAAAGTCAATAGTGTGAGATGCAGAACCAGACATTGGAGCCGGGGCAGGAAGGGGCTGTGGAATGTGGGGAGCTTCTAGAAGCTGGAAAAAAACAAGAAAATGGATTCTCCTGAAGGAACCCACCTGCCAACACTTGTTTTTAATCTGCAAGACTCATTTTGGACTTGTTTTTGGGGTGCCTAGGTGGCTTAGTCCGGCGAGCTTCTGACTCTTAATTCCTGCTCAGGTCATGATCTCACAGTTGTGAGATCGAGCCCCATGTTGGCCTCCAAGCTGGGCATGGAGCCTGCTTAGGATTCTCTTTCTCCCTCTTCTTTGCCCCTCTCCCCAGCTCATGCTCTCTCTTTCTCATTTAGGAAAAAAAAATGAATGAAAGAAAGGACTTGTTCTAGAACTGTAATAGAATAAATCTGTGTCATTTTAAGCCACTAGGTTTGTGGCAATTTATTACAGCAGCAATAGGAAATTTGCCCAATGTCACAAACTAGGTAGGATGAAACCAGGATTAAAATCAAGAGTGATATCAATTATATCTCAATAAAACTGGGGGGGGGGACCCCCCAAAACCCAAGAATGAATATTCCAAAGCCTGGGCAGTCTTTCCACAAAGCTGATGTCACCTTTTAAGAAATTCCTTGGGTATTTGCTCAACACGCTTTGAGGAGCTAGTCTACCAGTCTCCTCCCCTGCTCTCTTGCATAAGGCACAGCGTACAACTTACAGAGACACCAAAAGTTATCAGATGCTAGCATGCCAGAATGATAGATCATCCATGGGTCAATGGATTGTTTCTTGAGTAGGGTGGTGGAAAGAGAACTGGATTTAAAGCTAAGAGACTAAAGCTCCAGTCTTAGTACTGGTACTAACTAGCTCCAAGGCTGGAACAAAGGTTTCACTTTTCTGGGCCTCATATGCAAAACAAGGGCTTGAGCAGGATGGTTTTTGATGCTCCTTTAGTCTTAACATCCTACAATTTCTCAAGACCACCAGCATGCCCTATCCATTGTCTCCAGCACACACGCTCTGAAGCCATTAAGCCCCTAATGGGAGTTCAGGCGTAGTAACTTGGATGTCAGTTCATTTATTATTTAGCCAAGGAAAGGGAAAGAAACTTCTCCTCTTCCAAATGGGCCAGTGTCAGCAGAGATCATCTTAAATTCCCTGAGTTTTCAGAAACTCTGCAGATCAAGCGGAAAGATTACTTAGCAACTAGCAAAGTTGAAGGGAATGGTCTTAGTGTGTAAGTTCTTTCGAGGTGTATAAAGTATTACTTGAATAGTTCTCAATGAACAATAGTTGTAGCTAATTCTGGAAATGGCCATACTCTATGCTATCTGGTGCTGGCGCCTGAAAGAAGAGCTTGAAATAAGATCTGGATCTTCGGCAAATGATCTCAGAGGCCCCAGGAACCCTGGAGTCAAGGCTGTCTCAGATTATGTGTTCAAACTAAACACCGATTTGCCAACATAGAGTGATCTTGAGGCTTTATCTATGCTGGAGTGATACCCTGTGGGTTTCAAGCAACCTAATGATAATACCTTCCATGTCACAGCTTTGCATCTTCGAAGCATGGAAACCACAGCACAAATTTCCCTCTACCTGTCTGGGCTGATCCTATGGTCCCAGAGGTACAATTCTATGCATGCTGTTCCTTGACATTTCTCTGCTTTCTGCACTGTCGATGGCCTGGAACACTCAGGAAAACATGCTGATTATTGACCTGACCAATCAATAATTAATCAACAATCTCGTGGCCTTAAAGTACTTTCCTTTCTTGACCTCTCTACACAGCACTTGACACCATCATCCTCTTCTAGAACATGTTTCCACCTTATTCTGTGGTGCTTTATTCTATCCAGTCCTCTTCTCAGGGGCTCCTGCTTGGTCTCCACCTCAGGCTCCTCTTCTTCCTTCCACCTCTCCACTCTCAGTCTCCCATTTCCATTCTTGGTTCTCCACCCTTCCCTCTGACTGTCATCTCCCTTGATAACCTCATCCATCTCAGTGTTTGATTAGCATCCTAATGTGTAGCTCCCTGAGGTCTCAGAGAACTCAGAGCCCTCTCTCAAACCTCAGTTTCCACGTACTGGATTCACACCAGGGTGAATCCCACTCCTGCCACCCAGAACAGCTGTGCAAATGTGGACTAGTGTCTTAAGCCTCAGTTTCCTTATCTATAAAATGGGGAGAATAATTGAATGCACCTCATGGTATTGTAAAAAAGCATTAAAGAAGTTAATTTTGCAAAGTGATTGGCACATGGTAATCACTTGATCTGTGTTACCTATAATTTTTATTTGAATAATTGAGCACTATGACTTACATACTGTATTAGCATGCCTCTCCTCTCTCCAACCTCCAACAGCAGCAAACCTGACACACAACCCCTCTAGAGATTTCTATTTCTCTTAGTGGTATCACCTGCCTTTCCGTGCTCTAGACTCCAGACTGTGAAGTCAACTTTGAGCCTCTTTTCTCTTTTGTCCTTATATCTAATGAATCTCCAAGTCCCACCCCTCAGTTCAAATCTGGCTCTTCCTCTCCATTCCTATCCCTAATAGCCTGATTTACATTGATTATTGTCAAGCTTCCCTAACCAATCTTTCTTGCTCTCACATTTTTCTTACTGCCAACCCATCCTATACCTGTGGAAATGCTCATCTTGGCACCTAGCTGTAATTATACACTTCACTGGTCCCCAGCAAACTTCCACTGTCTCGTGCTTCTTGCTGAATAAAAGGCAGTTCCTCAAAGGAACATTCAGGTTCCTACACGGTAGGGTTGAGGCTTGGCTCAGACTGTGTGAGGGGGTGGGGAGAGGGCGGCCCTCCGGATGGCATGATGAGGCGTCAGCTCGGGGTGGGAGAAAATATGAGTCACCTGCTAGTTCTCAGCAAGCGGCAGAGAGTATATAAAGAGAATGGGTAACTCCATGCTAAAGAGCAAAAAATATCAAAAGTCACATGGGCATGAATACCATTCAATCACAATTTATCAAGTATCTTCTAAAGTGCCAGACCCTATGGGGATGTGGCAGTGAAGGTAAGTAACACAGTCGTTGCTCTCAAGGATTTAAGGTCAGAGAGACAGACGTGTAAATAGACGGTCCTTATAACACAGTGTGAAAACCAGTGAGCTCTTTGGTGGAAATATGGAAGAATGTGTCCCATGCATGTGGGGGTTGGCTGGGTGGGGGAACTGTCAGGAGGAAATGACATCTTAGTTGAGACAGACGCATGAAGACTCGCTCAACCAGGTGAGGGTAAGGGGTAGAGTGGGGAGGCGGTGTCTCAAGGTGAGGGGATCCCCTGGGCCCCCCAAGACACAGACAGACCCTGGTGCTATTGGGCTGAGGCTTAGCTGGGGGCAGAGGTAAGGAGTGTTGAGAGATAAGGCTAAAGGGGTCTGCAGGGGGTGGATTATGAAGAACGGTCTTCACCATGATAAAAGGGTTGGATTTTATCCTGGGGGTGAAGCCACTGATAAGGGAATCTCATCAGATTGTCTTCATTCTCAGAAGCTGAGAAAAGAGCCAGGATTTTCGTTGGGAAGAGGCTCAGTACCTCAAATAATTAGAACTCGAACAATTTCAGATTAATTTCAGTAATTCGGTTTCAACAATTTCAGTTTCAAGACCCTTCACCGGATTTGGTTCTTTACCTCCGACCCTTGCAGTTTATAAATAACAAAAGAAGCGTCAACTGATTTATGTGCCGTTGTCTAGATAAATGTTTACATAATTATGGGCTGTTAGGTTCAGAAAGGATCTGCTTGAAAATAAAGGCTTTGCTGCACTGAATGGTGCGTCCTTGTTTTATTTTCTGGTTTCCTGCCTTCATTTAGCTCCGCCTGGCTTCTGTGGCCCACCCCGTGAGGTGGAGGCATAATGCCTAGGGGGGCGTTGTGGAGGCCTTTACGCCCGGCCCAGCCCTACACTCCCCTTCTCCCTTCGCAGGGAAATGAGGTTATGGTGAGCTCTTCGCAATGAACCCAAAGCAGGTTCACTAGGGAAGAGTTGGGAATGAGCAGGAGGGGTCAGGCATCCCCAAAGAAGGGAACCCAGGCCCCATTATGTAAACAGATACCACCCCCCTTAGCCCAATTTTGAAAGACAGAGATACAATCACCCCTCCGGGTCCAGACTCAAAGGCTGGCTTAATAGAATTTGGTCCTATTCAGTATATGTCATTAGGAAACAAAAAATCTATCTTGATGGTTTAGTCATTACAGAAGCTATGGTAGCATAATGCAACAGCCCTGGGAAAGGTTATTAGTCAGAGAGTGAAGATGGCTTAGATTTGCTTACTTCCCACGGGGGAGGTTGAAGAAGTGGCCCCCTCAAACCCCAAGTATTTTTTTAGGGTTACTGAAAATTTCAATGTCACCATTATCCCTACAATAACTGGTGTTACCTCTTATCTGTATAACTGAGATTTTATGGATGTTATAGCTACCATTACCCCCACTTTACATATGAGGAACCAGAGGTTCCTTAACAGAGAGGTTAAGTAACTTGCTTAGTGTCACAGAGCAGATAAGTGACGGTTCTAGTCTGAACCCGGGCACATTTCTGACAAGAGCCTGCACTGTAAAATATCACTTGCCCATGAAATACCTCTGTTATAGATGGATGAAATTAAGAAAAGAGAGATAGTTTATTCACGGATTAGATTGGCAAAGACTTGGAGGCTGAATGACGTCCAAGGTGAGGAGGGCTTGGGGAAAAGGGTGCTCTGCTACACTGTGTACAGAGGTGTTGGGCATCCATCCTTCCCCTCCAGGGGGGAGTCAGAAGGTGATCAGGTAGCCACCCATCTCCCACTCCAGAACGGAATCTGAGTCTGTAAAGCCACTGCTTTTCACACTGTAACATGAACTTTGTTTGGCTAGTCATAGCCCGTGTCTTTCCAAAACATGAAATCGAGTACAAATAGAAAGTATTATACCTTTCATCTGGAGCACTGGTTTATGTGAGAAAAAGAAATGTCTTTATTATTTAAGCCAGTTTGTGTTGGGATTGTTGTTCCTTCGCAGCCGAAAGCTCCTGGATGACTCACTCAAGGTGTGAACTTTTAAAAGTGTGCGATATTTCTGGAAGGCAATCTGACTGTGTGTGTCAAAATCTAGCTGAACATACTCAGCAATATCACTTCTAGGAATATATCTCAATGAAGGACATGGCTGTATGGGCCGTGTAAAAGGATGTCCATGGAATCAATATTTTTAAGAGCAAAAAAGAGACAAACGACCTAAATAATCATCAAGAAAGATTATATATAAACGATGTTGTATTCCAGAGTCTATGCAACAAAACACTATGCAATCAGCAACATGATGAGATTTAGAAAGCAGTGAATTGTTCACATCCTGTCTTAGCATAAAAGACACGAACAGGAAATTAGTCAAGCCATTGAGTTAAAATGAAAAGTTAAGATGCGTGTGTTTTTTTGCAACCGCTGATGTATAATTGATAGAGTCAAAGATCATCACTAGATGCTAAAACCACTGGGTACAAGGTTGTAGGTGGAGAATGTCACATAGTCTCCAAGGATCTCCCTTGAGGTTATTTATTGATTACAAGGGGGGGAAGCCACCATTATATTCAAGAGATCTGGCAGATGCCACTTAACCGAGAGATGAGACATTGTAGTCCCAACGGCGACAACCAGACACCCCGATGTGATGTGTTGTGAAGTACCGACCCCACTGAGGTCACATTCTTGTCAGAAAGATTTAACCAGAATCTAGTCAATCTACACAAATTCAGCTTGTAGGCCATTCTACAAGACAATGGGCTTGGATTCTTAAAAAATGTCTTTCATAAAAGAAAAAAAAAAAGGCAGGAAAGAATATTCTGGAACAGCACCGTCCAATAGAAATACAAGAGACATTATACAATTTAAAATTTTTACATTGCCACATTAAAATAAAAGAGACAGGCAAAATGAATTTTAACCCTTTACATTGATAAATATTAATTAATAATTTCAATCAATAATTTTAATTTTATGTTTTTAGTCCAATATTGTCAATGTATTGTCACTTCAATATGCAATCAGTATACAGGATTACCAGTGAGAGAGTGTACGTTTTTGTGTGTGTGTGTTGAGTCTTTAGCACAATCTACATTTCAAGCCACATGTCAAGCACTCAGTAGCCACATGGCCAGGGGCTTCCATATTGGATGGCTCAGTTCCAGATTACAGAGGATTAAAGAGATGTACCAACCAGATGAAATGTGGGAACCTGTTTTGGAACAACAAAAATAGCTCTAAGGAATATTGTAGGGGTAACTGGGGCAACTTATAGGCAGCATGTACTATGGACTGTGTATTTTTAATATTAGTATATATATTATATATATTATATATGTGTAGGAGAATGACGTCATGCTTAGGAGGTATATGCTAAATTGCTTGGGTGTAAGGTCTGATGTCTGTAACTTACTTCCAAGTGGCTTAACAAATCACAGATAGACCATAAATAGACAGAGATCAGGTAGACAGAGATACAGAGAGTGAGCAAGTGTTAATAATTGGTGAATCCAAGGAAAGGATGTTCAGATGTTTGTGGTAATGTTTTTTCCAACTTTTTGAAGGTTTGAGAGAAAACAGATTCTGATCATGATAATGACACTCCTACACGGCTTTATAGTTTATAGTGTATTTTCACGTATATTGCTAATCGGATCCTTTCAGAAGTCTGTGCAGGTAGGTACACAGATGGTGTATTTTATCTTTGTTTTATAGTCACCGAAAACATTTCTTCACGTGCCGGGCACATTGTCTCTTCTAATTTCTGCAAGAGCTCCCGGAGGCAGGCTGAGTCTCTCCCATTCACCAGGGCTGACAGCCGAGGCTCTGGGAGGTCAGGGGACAGTCAAGATCACCAAACAAGAAAGCCCCAGAGCTGGGTTTGAAGGCACCTCTGTCCCACTCTGTGGCCTGATCTCATTTCTCTCTTTGCTTCCTGTTTGTAAGCCCTCTTGGACGGTTGCAGAAATGGAAGCCCAGAGACGTTAACTAATTTGTACACAGTCACACAGCTACAAAGGGGCAAAGCTGGACTTCAAGCCAGACTTCAGTGTCCCATCCCAGGCTCTTTTTTCGCAGCACCTGTGAACGGCCCTCCTGCCTGAACCTACGCTCTGAAGTAGGTTCAGGCTCTGACGGTGACTCACATGAGAAGTCTTGGCTCAAGGGCCCTCAGCACAGGAAGTTAATCGAGCTATTGAAGTGGAGCCAAGGAAAGGCCCACGAGCTCAGAGCAGGCCCCGCCAGGGAGAAGCTTTGTAAAAATAAAAGCACAGCCACATCAACTAAATCATCTGATGCTCTGATTAAGAAGCATGAGTGGCCACACCATGTGATCTGTGATGGGGAGGCTGTGCGCTCCAGCCCTGGAGACAAGATCGGGCACAGATTTCTGCCGTCGGGGTAGGAGGATGGTATTCAGGCAGGATTACGTTAGCGGGGCTGTGGAAGTTGAGAGGGGAGGCAGGGATGGGGCTGGTTGGGGCTCCAGTCTCAGAACTATGCTGCATTTTTTACAAAAAGCAAATACAATTCAGTTTTCAGTTAACTTTAAATGAAATTTAAATTTTTAATGGAAATTAAAATTGTCATTCAATTGTAATTATTTGATTAAAAAACCGTGTGCGTTACTCAAAGTCTCTGGCTGGAGAACAATGAAGTCATGTGTCAAAATACTCAAATAAGGAGAAAATAGCAACCACGACAGGAACCTGAGGGAACGGGGACTTTTGGCATCAGAACAGGCTCAGCGCGGTGAGGACTTCTAAAGAGGGCTTGATAGATTCCTTCCTTCAAGGACCACTCCCTTCTCTCCCTTTGGGGAGGGGATTCCAGCAGGGATCCACCAGGTAGCTGTAAAGGAAAGAAGGTCATTTGTGGAGTGTTGACCTTGAACTACAAAGCACTTCTTGAACTGCTGGAGGGGGCTGCCCGGCTCTTGTGGAGATCGCGGCATCCCCTTGTGCTGAGCCAGCTGCTCAGCTCTAAGAGAAAACGTGCCCATGGGACAGCTTGGCCCGCGCCTCAAGTCCCTCCCTCTGACTGTGGCAAGACCTGTGTTTAGGGGTTACACCTGCCTCTTTTCAAATAGCTTCTCAGTTGAAGATTCTGCAGTCAGTCTAGACCCCGAATCCAGGGATGTTCACAGTTAGTGCTGAGCGCCCATGAACAGGACATAGATTTAATGAGACCAGGTTTAAGGTGATGGCGGTGGCGGTGGTGGTGAAGCCTACCGGTAGACACCAACCCCCTAGCAGAGTGGTCCTGGAGGAGCAAGTGCAGGTAAGCAGCCAAGATCCATCCTTCAGACAGCCCATGTGGGCCTGACTGGTGAGTGAGTTGCACAGAACTCCGTCTCCATCCTGAACTGGTCGGGCCTGCCTGTGACCTTCATCCAGACCTGTCTGAAAGGGACTGGACAGAAGGGTGGCAAAGCCAGTGGTGAAGGACTTGTCCAGAAGCTCTCCCACGTGCTCCCTCTGGACTGGCCAACCAGCACGTCTTCTATGTCATCCAGCTCGAATCCCCACCAGGCCGTTGGTGGTGGTGGTTAATCTGAGTCATTACCCTGCTAAGCACTAGGAGATATAGGACTTACGCAGTTAAGAGCTGACAAAAAGGGGGTCCCTACATGTGGGCTTGGTGATCCTGTAGCCCAGAAGGGTTCACTCTCCCCTGGGACCCCACAGGTCCTCACCCCTGAGCCCCGAGGTGCTGGACCAGACCCCAGGGCTCGAGGAACCTTGTGTGCCTGTCTCAGACCAGAGTTGTCTGAGCTGGAGGCACCGAGTGCGAGAACGCCAGATGTTGCCTCAGCCAGTCAACTCATAGGCTTGACTGATGCCGGCCAGAGCATCTTGTGACTTCCGGTATCAAAAATTTCTCCCGCTGAAAGGAAGGGCTAGAGCTTCCACGGCTCGGAGGGGGTCAGTGGAATGCTCTGTTCTATTTTAGTGACACAATGGTCACATTATCCTTAAAACGAAGAAAATGCACTTGGGGCGTAATAATATTGCTTCCCTCGCGCTCTGTCCCATTCTTCCTTCCTGCCCTTCACCGCACCCTCCCCTACTCTTTGCTCTATTTTTATTGATGTGAAATTTATAGAACAATGAACCGTTTTAAAGCATATGACTCAGTGGCATTTCGTGCATCACAATGTTGTGCAACCATCACCTCCGTCTAGTTTCAAAACCTTTTCATCACCCAGAACATCCCCGAAGGCATGAAGCAGCCGCTGCGGCTTCCCCTCCCTGTCCAGGTCTGGCAGCAACTGCTCATCTGCTTTCTGTCTCTACAGATGTGCCTCCTCTGGACATTTCATATGAACGGAAATATACAATATGTGACTTCATGTTATGCTTTTGAAGTTCATCCAAGTTGTAGCAAATAACAGCACTTCATTCTTTTTAAAAATATGTATATTTATTTATTTTCAGGGGGGAGGGACAGAGAGAGAGGGAGAGAGAGATCCCAAGCAGGCTCCATGCTCAGCACGGAGCCCAATGTGGGGCTCAATCCCACAACCGTGAGGGCATGACCTGAGCTGAAATCAAGAGTCGGATGCTTAGCCAACCAAGCCATCCAGCCGCCCCCAGTACTTCATTCTTTATGACCAAAGAGTATTCCCCTTTGTGGATGTAGAACAACGTAGGCAGTTATCCGTTGATGGGCATTTGGGTCGTTGTCACCTTTTGGCTATTATGAATAATGCTGTTACAAACATTCATGCACACGTTTCTGTGTAGATATATGCTTGCATTGCTCCAGGGCCATATGGTAACTCTGTGTTTAGCATTTTAATCAATTGCAAAAACTGTTTTCCAAAGCTGCTGCATCGTTGGGCATGCCCACCAGTCCAGCTGGAGGGTCCCTCGCCCTCTCGTCCAATGAAACAAAACAAAATCAACAAAACAATCTGCTCATCCTAAAACACGGCGGCTGCCAAGGGCATCTCCAGATTCACCAGGCGGCCCTGGTAGAAGGTGAGACTAAAACGAACACGCCCAGCTGGCCCGTTGGTCATGTCTGGAAGAAGCTGTCTCTCCACGGCGTCGGGGGAAGGGACTGTATGGAAGTTGTTCTGCTCCCGTGCAAGCTCCCTGGTCAGCTGCTCTTTTCCCCACATCCGAACGGGCCATCAGCAGGTCGGCTTGGCTGGCCCCCCACTGAGCATGGATCACACGCCTCCCCGCTGGTGGGAAGACACGCAGAAGTGGAAAGAGGTCAGGAGCATGGTGGGATGTAGACGAGCCTGGAGCAACACGAAAAGTGGGGGGGCGTTTGAGAGCTGGAAAGGACTTTGAGATCTCAACTCCAAGTCAGGCACAAGGTCAAAGTTGAGGAAATGGAGGTTGCTCAGGTTTGGGGAAGCCAAGGCCAGAAATCAGGTCCCGCTACGCCTGTGTTCCCAGGCTTGTCCTATAAGTCTCACCCGAGGAGGTGGTAAAATGCAGATCCCCTGGCCCTGGCCAGGCCAACCGGACCTGACGATCGGGGGACAGCAGCTGTGCTTTTAATGGGTCTGATCAGGAAACTTGGGGAACATGCCACTAATTGTGAAGAAAATGATAAAGCTGATTTAGCAGCAGCAAAGTTGCCTAGTTCTTGATTTCATTGCTGATACCCCCTTGCAGTGGAGTGAAAATTTGAAGTCATCATGTTTGTATGATATGTGGTTTCCGTTATTCTGCCTTAGACTCTGATGGTCTGATGATTTAGATAGTCCCAGCCTATGGGATGCACACCTGCGTGCACACACACATGCACACACATGCACAGAATAGATGGCGACTTGCCCGTCTCCTTTAAGTCAGATTATAGCCACTAGCCTCACACTTCTGCACCTCGCTTTTGAAAAGGAAAACAAGGGGCATCTGGGTGGCTCAGTTGGTCATGTCTGATTTGGTACAGGTCATGATCTCACAGCTCATGAGTTGGAGCCCTGCGTCGGGCTCTGTGCTGACAGCTCAGAGCCTGGAGCCTGCTTCGGATTCTGTGGCTCCCTCTCTCTCTGCCCCTCCCCCATTCACATTCTGTCTCTCTCAAAAATAAATAAATATTAAACAAATAAATAATAGAAAGGAAAAAATATTTTCTTTAAAGATTTTATCGTTTATTTATTTTTTGAGAGACAGAGAGAGTGCAAGTAGGGGAGGGGCAGAGAGAGAGGGAGACACACAATGTGAATCAGGCTCCAGGCTCTGAGCTGTCAGCGTGGGGCCAACACGGGGTTTGAAATTGCGAACCATGAGATCATGACCTGAGCCAAAGTCAGATGCTTACCCGACTGAGCCACCCACATGCCCCAAAAGAAAAAAAACTTAAGTGTGGTGTCTAATCTGATGAAAATTATTAAGAAAATAAAGCCTATAGGGGCGCCTGGGTGGCTCAGTCGAGTAAGCATCCGACTTCGGCTCAGGTCGTGATCTCACAGCTAATGAGTTCAAGCCCTACATTGGGCTCTGTGCTGACAGCTCTGAGCCTGGAGCCTCCCTCTCGCTCTCTGCCCCTCCCCCACTTGCTCTCAGTCTGTATCTCAAAAATAAATAAAATATCAAAAAAACTTTTTAAAAGGCCTCTGTAGTAGGTATGATTAAAATCCTGATTTCACAGATAAAGAAACTGAGATTCCATGAGTCTCAGTTACTTGCTCAAAGTCATGAATCTAGTCACTCACTGGCTGTTCTAGGTTGAACTGTGTCCCCCCAAAAGATTCTATATGTGTCATAACCCCCCAGTACCACACAGTGTGACCTTATTTGGAGACAGGCTTTTTCCAGAAGTAATTGAGTTGAAATGAAACCATTAAGGTGGACCTAATCTAACATGACTGGTGGTCCTTATAAAAAAGAGAAATTTGGACCCAGATAGGCACACGGGGAGACCACCACGTGAAGATGGAGGCAGAAACTGGGAAGATGCTTCTACAAGCCAAGGAATGCCAAAGAATGGCAAAGAGCAAGAAGCTAAGGGAGAGACGTAGGACAGACTCTTCCTCCCAGACCTCATAAGGGATCACCCTGCAGACAATTGATTTCAGACCTCTGAGCCTCAGAGCTGTGACACAGTACATTTCTGTGGTTTAAAGCCACACAATGTGGGACTTTGCATGGCAGCCCTGCAGTGGCTGAACCGAGAGGCGAACCTGAGTCGGTCCACACCTAATTAAAGTGCACCAGTCACCACACTGTGACCACTTCAAAGAGCCCAGAGTGTAATGGGGGAAAGACACGAGCAGATGAGCACCTGACCGTTCCACACAACTCTGTGCAAAGGTCATGTGAACACAGAGTAGGGGGTGGCTGGGGGTGGTTAGAGGAGGTTTCAAGTGGGTGGTGCCTGGACGTGGCCTGCGTGCTCAAGTTGGTTCCAAGGGTATGGTCTAAATGCGGGACAGCAAGCATAGATCTCGACACACGCACACGCACGCGCACACGCACACACACGAACAGTACCATGGAGAGAGGAAAGAGAAGCTCCCCCCCCCCACCCCCAAGAAGGCAAATACAGAGTCTAAGCCCCATTCTAGCTCTTGGACAGGTCACATAGTCTCCCAGGTCCTTGGTTATTCCTGCAAAAGTGGGATAATAAAACCTACCAACCCCATTGCACGTTAATGGACCAGATGTCCACTTATGGTCCATTTATACAGTTTATATGTGGGAAAGGGTGGCTTGCCTTTAGGTAGTGGTTTCCAAACTTGGCTCTGCCCAGTGAGTTGTTGAAATCTATAGATTCCGGTTGCCTCTCCCAGAGCCTCTGATTCGGTGGCCTGAGGTGCTGCCAGAGTGCGTGGGAAAACACGCTCCCCAAGGGATTCTGATGGGCTGCCGGGGAGAAGGTTCTAGATAATTGCTGAACGTCCACGCAAACATGCTGTGTGTGTTGTGGGCTCAGGGGGCTCGCGTGTGCTGGCACAACCAGACCTGTACTTTGTCAGGCCCAGTGTGAAAATGCAGGCCCTGCCTGCTCAAAAATTGAGGACTGTAAGACAGCCAGAGCATTCAACTTAGCAGAGTCTTCTGAGTGCGGTTCCTGCACAACTGTGCAGGCCGCTTGCCTGGGAGGCTCACCCTGTGTGCTGGCTTGATGGGGAAGGAAGGCAGTGAGCTCCCTGCCGCATGAGTTAGAGCAGAAGCTGCTGGAGACCTCAGTGGTGATGCCCGCATTGGGGGAAAAACAGCTCAGAGGATGCCCGCTAAAGCCAGTCAGATGCTGAGTCTTTCATTTTACCGGCTCAAAGCACCTTGGGATTTTGGAGATGCTGTAGCATGGCCCAGACAAGCCAGCCTAAAAGACAAAGCCAAGGACCCTCAAAGTTCATGTCCAATGATCCAATTACAGGGACTTCCCTCATACCAAATTCTGCAGCCTGTCCCAAAGAGGACCATTCTGCTATAATTCAGAGACACAAGGACAGTAGCAATGGTACAAAGAGTCCCAAGCGGGCAGGGTGCCGCTCGCCACATTCATTACTTTTCTCATATTTCCAACACCCTCTTGGTGCCAGAGATCACGGGCCCCCGTCTATTCCGAAGGGTCTATTTCCTTTCTGTCGCGTACAGCAATGCTGACAGGTGAGCACAAGAGTGGCAACTCGGTAATTGGATTCACACTCTGATGTTGTAACACTCCTGACTAAATATAGGTCACGGGGAAAATACATTCTTCCAGTGAACTCAAGAATCTAAGCAATTTGTTATCCCTTCTCCTGGAGAAAAAGAAAAAGAAAGATGATCTAAATGTTGAGGTTAGCAGCCTGCAGATGTGGCTCCAAGGTCACACACCCATTTTTAGCTATCTGTATATACATATGAATGCATATGTGCAGTATGTATACGTATGTGTATGTATATGCATATGTGTGTATATGTGTACATATATGTGTATTGTAATATATGCATTTATGTATACACATTTAGATATATTGTATCTATAAAACACTAACAAGAATTATAATGACTATAAAGACAATTTTAGTCAGTCAATATTTATTTGGGGGGAAAATAACGTATTAGAGAGGCTATCAACTCAGTTCCGAGAAAGCTATCACCTGTACGGGGAAAACTGGTTTCCTCCATGTCTGCTTACGATGCGGGACTTAAATCACCTCTGTGTGGACTTCAAGCTCCCTTCCCCACCCCCACCCCTCCTCAGATTTGCCAAGTCACAAGGTTCATAGAGCATATTTCTCCCTCATGCGAAGACGTAGGGAGGGGCGGTTAGGTGGCTCAGTGGGTTAAGCGTCTGACTTCGGCTCAGGTCATGATCTCGCAGTTCACGAGTTTGAGCCCCGCATCGG
Organism: Cryptoprocta ferox; assembly: GCA_028646485.1. Lineage (NCBI taxonomy): Eukaryota > Metazoa > Chordata > Mammalia > Carnivora > Eupleridae > Cryptoprocta > Cryptoprocta ferox. The sequence goes on from CM053561.1 coordinate 6,215,778, forward strand.
GCTCTGTGCTGCCAGCTCAGAGCCTGGAGCCTGGTTCGGATTCTGTGTCTCCTTCTGTCTCTACCCCTTCCCGGCTCATTCTCTGTCTATTCTCTGCATGAGGCTGAGGATGGTTCAGAGGAATCAGATAGTGAGACAAATAGCTCAAGAGTGTGAAAGACACTTGTAGGTGTTCCCTTGTGTTAAGTAGAGGGTTGCCTGACATAATAGCCTTACCAAGGCCTCACATAGCTATAGAGTCAGTAATACTTCGGGCCGTTTACTATTTTACTTTAACAACATGTCAAAGATGTCTATGCATCCTGAAAAAGTATGAGGAAACCATATGCTCACTTATTTTACTTCATGTCAACTGGATTTCATTGGGTTTGGTCCTTGCGTTGTCTAGGGGTACCAACTCTTCAGCAAGAAAGAGGGACTGGAATTCTGGCCATTTTAGGAGAAAATAATTCATTAGTTTGGAGAAGGCTTGAAAACCAAAACCTACAAAATCATAGTAGGTATCCCTGCATGTCTAACGTACAATAGAATAAGAGAAAAAGCAGGACGAAATATTTAGATACATTAAATGTAACTGCTGGCTTTTTCCTGAAAATCAGACTGGCTGTGTGAATTTCCCTCTCTGACTCTGAACTCCATGAAAGCAGAGCTGTTCCCATGTTTCTGAAGTGTGGACTGTTGCTTGCAAGATGGACCCTGACCTCTACCATCTTGCATTCGACACAGATAACCTTCGAGGGTGGAAGAATGATTTAACAGTGGCATGAAGAAAAAGCTTGGGGACTGGAGAGAGGTGGTGATTGCCCAACACTGTGAGCATCATCATGCCCCCGAGGTGTGCACTTTACAATGGTTACAGTGGTAGTTTTTATCTTATGTGTATTTTATTGTAATAAAACAATTAATTGATGGGTGCCTATCAGACATGGATTCAGAAATGGAAATAGAGAATAAAAAGCTCAAAGCTGCCCAAGCGTATTTTCATAGGAGCCCATACCATAGTTCACAGATACACAGATGTTGTAATCAAAAGCATGTCCACTCTAGGCGCGCCTGGGTGGCTCAAGCATCTGACTCTTGGTTTCTGCTCAGGTCATGATCTCATGGTTTGTGAGTTCGAGCCCCGAATTGGGCTCCATGCTGACAGCATGGAGCCTGCTTGGAATTCTCTCTCCCTCTCTCTCTGCCCCTCTTCCATTCAAGCCCTATCTTTCTCTCTCAAATAATCACATAAAATTTTTTTAAAAAAGCACCTCTACTTGAGAAGACATCCCACATACATTGTGGCAATCCTATAAGGCTAGCATCACATTAGAAGAAAAAAATAAATAACAGTGACTAGACATTATCCAAAGGAAATCCTCTAAACCAGAAAAGGGATTTGCAGAGATTGGCAAACTAGGGCCCACTTGTCAAATTCAGCCCCATGCCTGTTTTTGTGTGGTCTGTGAACTAAGAATCGTTTGCATATTTCCAAATAGTTGACAAAAAAAAAAAAAAAAAAAACAAGAGAAGATAACCATTTCATGACTGGCGAAAATGAAACAAAATTGAAATTTCAGTGCCCCTAAATAAACTTTTACTGGAAGATGTCTGTTCGTTTAGATGTAGTCCCTGGTGCTTTAGAATTATAACCGCAGAATCAAATAGCTGTGACAAAGATCGTATGGCCTGCAAGGCAGAAAATATTCCTTATGTGGCTCTTTAAGGAGTTTGCCAACCCTTGCTCTGGCGGATGGACGGTACTTCCAGATGAGGGTACACCATCCCAGAGCCTCAGGGTCTGTGCTGGGGGCCACCATCTTGGTAAAGTCAGCATACAGAGAGAGGTTCACCAAAGAGAGAGAGTCCAGTCCAGCCTCAGAGGGTCCCACTCTGCTGAGCTGTGAGGAGGCTGGAGGCATAGCGACGCCAGAGATCACGGGGGACGTCCTGGGACCTAGGCTGTGGGTAACAACACTCCCACCTTCCACGTGCTTTAACACACCCTCACCCCAGTATCTTCCTGCGTTTTGTCCTTTCAAAGCTTCTGCGTGTGCTCATGACACGTAAATGTTGTAGGTGCACCTACAACATTGTTGTAGATCCCCAATGTTAGACGGGGATCGAGGGGGCGGTGCGCCTGGGTGGCTCAGTTGGTTCAGCGTCCGACTCAGGTCATGATCTTATGGTTCCTGGGATAGAGCCCTGTGTCAGGCTCTGAGCTGACAGCATGGGGCCTGCTTGGGATTCTCTCTCTCTCTCTCTCTCTCTCTCTCTCTCTCTCAATAAATAAATAAATAAATAAATAAATAAGTTTAAAAAAAGGCGAGAAGGGGATGGAAGCATTGCTGAAGACCTAATGGAAGCCTGATATTTAAATGTTGGCTCTTCTAATCTTCTCTAAAACTCTCCCATAAAGTAGACATTATTAGCCCCATTTTGTAAATATTATTAGCTACATTTTCCTTCTTTTTCTGAGTGATTGCCATGGTCCCTGGACTTCTTCCATGACCTTAGGACAACTCTATAAGTAGGTACAACTATTATTCTCAGTTTACAATTAAGATCATTGAGGCCAAGGTGTATTAAGTAAGTTGCTCAAGAAGAAAACACAGAGCCCGGATTTGAACCCAGGTGACTTCAATGCTCAGCTAGACCGTCTCCCACCACAAACAGCAGAGAAGTTCTGGATTTTGCTCAAGGAAACACAGATGGTAACAGCAGAGCAGTGTTTCAAGCCAAACTTACCCTACTTCGAACGGTGTGTTCTTTGCACTGTTCCTTACCTGATCTTCCTTGTAGGCTCGGGTTCTGGGACATGGGCAACCAGAAATGCTCATGAATCAAGAAATTACTTGATCTGTCAATATCTTCTGATACCCAGCAGTGAGGACAGCTGTCTTTGTCCCCTTCTCTAAGAAGAATTTCACCGGTAGTAAAGTGAAAAGCTGTTCTCTTTGTGTGGAAACTGACCTTCCGGATCCGAGCTGGAAAACTGGCTTCTCAGCTAGTTCTTTTCAGAACTGAGATCGAGTTACTGGAGGAGAAAGAGAAGAATATCAACTCAGCTACCATTGCATGTAAGACAATGACGATGAAGACGAACTTTTTTCCTGATAGATTTAGTTTATCCAGGGAGAGAGAGAATTTCTTTGACTCTACGTTGGCTAAGGAGGCTGGGGAATCTCTGAGGGAAATTTTCCATGTGTAAAATATATTTGTAGTAATCTGTGATTCAGGTACCAAAGACAAGTGCTCGCTCTAAAAAAAAAAAAAAAAAAGGTGTTCACAGTAAACAGCGTAAGGGAGTCAGCATGGAACTCAGAAAGTGTGCCAGGGACGTGAGCTCAGCGCTCCGTGTTCATGCGATTCCTGTCTGCCTAAAATGGATTGCAGCTTGTCAGCAGCTCCTTAGAAACAAAATAGCTCGAAACGGTTTGGAAGACCAGATGCGGAACACCAGAGAACAAAAGGAACCTTCCTGTCTTGTTTCTTTAAGCTTAAGGGTTCTGACTCAGCAGGTTTAAGGAAAGACTGGACCCCAGGTGGCAGGAGAGAGATTGACCCCTCTCTCTCCTCCTTCACCAACTGCACTTGCTCCCCATAGTCTTGCTCCCAGTGGGAGCCTGCAGTGCAGACTGGAGATGCCCCAGTGACCTTGCTTTGGGGAGTGAGGGAAAGGCTGAATCAGAGGCATTTTGCAGGTGCATAAATTCTACTCCTCCAATGCAAACAGCAGTGTAGTGTTACGAGAATGTTCCTGCAAACAGCATCCTGGGAGACCCTGCAGCTTGCATTTCTAAAGGGAATAAAAGATCTCAGGAGCCAATAAGGTGGCGAGCAGGTGCCCATCTGTACATAAGAATTGGCGTTCATTTTAGCCGCACCGCAAAAAGATGCGACAGCCGCTTTTTGTTTTAAGCTTTAATCAATTTCCCTCAACCGTTGGTTCTATGTTGCAAACACTTACAGAACAGCCCTGGGCCAGCCTCTGGGAGAACAAGATCAACTAGACACAGTCCCTGCCCACAAGGCGTGCACAGTCTAGCACCTTCTGCAGACTTCTGAGGGGTCAATCCCAAGTGCTATGCTTGTCGACTCATGTTTTTGAGGGCAGAGATGCAGCAGGCGGGGGCTCACAGATGCGTGTCCCCGCTGCTCCCAGGGGACCCTCCTGTCCTCGGTCCCCCACCACACAGAGGGTGGAGCAGATCCGAGGGCTCTGTAATCTCACCCACAGAGAGCTGCTCCGCCTTTGTCCCGGTGAAACTCTGGGTCATCCTGTCATTATTGCCACACTGCGGCCTGGTGCCTCTGATAAGTATAGATGTCAAAACAGGGCTCGTAGTTCCTGCCAAAGCTATCCTACCAACGTCGGGCATCAGTACTGGCCTGGGCTGAGGGTTGAGCACCCGAGCCATTAAAAGGGAAATCAGAGGTGGGAACTCAGCCACCACCTAGAATGAGGGGACACATGCCTGGTCACACTCACGCATGTCCACGCACGCCTCCTTCCTGCTACTTTGACCCAATCGCTTATGTGACAACATCCCAAATTTCCAGAAAAGAGAATCGGTCCCGAGCACCGTGTGTGGAAAAATAAACACGACCAGTTGAGTAGCTTCCCAGAAAGGAGGTGGGCAGGGCAGTGGTGGGTTTCCTCCTGTTCTTTCACGGGAACTGGAATGCTTTTCAGCCCCTGATGCTGGGAGCTGACCAAGAAGGGTCAAGCCTGTCGTGTTTAGAAAGTGAAAGCCGCAGGTATCGTTTGGCAAAAGTCGCCAGTCCCCTGTCCAGAGCATATCAGCCGTGTTCCAAACATTCTGAGAGCTGTTCTGGCACTAAACTAGTTTGGCAGTCTTTGTACGGCCGCAAAAGATAAGAATGCTAATAACGAAGAATTTCCAAGAACGCACCATGGTCCGGGTCTTGTGATGGGGATTGACTGGCATGGGCCCGCGGAGTCCTCACCACCATCTCCTGAAACGATTATTGTTATCATTCTCATTTTGCAGATGGGAAAAGTGAGCGTTCCTACGTTAAGCAATTTGCCCAAAGATCACGTGTCCAGGAAGTGATGGGGCTGGAACTTGAACCAGGTCTGTGTGGCCAAGTGAAGGTAGTCACAGGCCAGGAGGGGGTGTCTGCCTCATACTCCCCCACCTTCCTCCTGTTACCTCACTCGTCCCTGCTGCTCCCCATGGGGCAGGGGGTCTGCAGGCTATGGGGAGGAGGTACAGAGGGGGAAGTGGAGAAAGTCCAGGATGCAAGGAGGAAGGGAAAGTGCATTCATTTCTTTGTACCGGGTAACAAAGTCCCCTTCCCTTTCTTTTTTGGACCTCAGGAATATTCACTTGAGACCCCTCGGTTCCTGGCTTCCTAGTATCCATTCAGGCGAAGCTTGTCTGTTTCATTTTACATATTTTCCCCTTTGTTCCCTTGCCAGCATCCATCCTCGCTGCCATTTGGTTTACACGCTAACCCGTGTACATACACAGGCCTCCATGTGGGGACATACACGTCTCTAGATATACATGGATACCTGCATGCACACATTGCATCCATGTCCTCAGATACAGGAGTATACCTGAATGTGTACACAGAGATACATGTATTCACGCATATGCACGTATAGCTTCCCTTCGCGTATACGAGTCCTACAAATGGTACCGTGCCATCAATTTCATTCTAGGTCTTCTTCCCATCGACTATGCTCTGAAGTTTTATTTACGTTACCGTTTGTAAATCTAGTTTATCACTTCCGACGGTGCAAAGTGTTCTCTCCCTGCCCCTGTCTCTGTAGCCCTGATATGTGTATGTGAGTGTGTGAGTGTGTCACATGTTGTGTGTGCATGTGGGTAATAGCTGTTCGTTGTCTGTTAGCACTCACTAGCACGTGTGTTCCACGAGAGCAGGGACTTTGTTTTTTCTTTTGTTTTTTGTTTTTGTCTTTTTAAAAAAATGTTTATTCTTGGAAGAGAGGAAGACAGAGCATGAGCAGGGGAGGGTCAGAGAGAGGGGGAGACACAGAATCGGAAGCAGGCTCCAGGCTCTGAGCTGTCAGCACAGAGCCCGACGTGGGGCTTGAACTCAAGAACCATGAAATCATGACCTGGGCTGAAGTCAGACACTTAACCAACTGAGCCCCCCAGGGGTCCCACAGGGACTTTGTTTGAGTCACAGCCGTATTCTCAGCAAACAGAACAGTGTCAGCCGCAACAGATTCTTAGTGCACGTTTGTTGAGTAAACGAATGAATACAACTCCCCCACAATCTCTTTTTTCTCCCGTGAGGAATACCTAGGGGGTCTCTTACCCTTTTTTAGCACAAACACAGAATGGAGGAGAGTCACTGGGTTAGGAGGTATATTCATGTTGACCCCTCCCTTCCCCCTCCCGCCCTCTCCCTCTCTCTCTCTCCTTCCCTCCTTTCTTTTTCACATACATACCACTCAGAGCTCTGCTGGAGTCCCCCATAGACAGATGAAAAGAAGAATATTTGTGTTCTTTGAGGTCTCCCTTCAACTAGCTATAAATGAAATCTCTCTAAGAGATTGAGGCGCTACTCCTGAGCCGATACACAGGACCTCGGATCACATATTTTTAAAATTTATTTGGATTTGACAAATATTTATGGAACCCTCCTCTGTGCAAACCTCTGTGGCAGGGAGGGAGGGGCGTGAGGAGCAGATCCTCAAAGCAGGGGAGGAGGGGGCATGCAGGGAGGAGCACACAGCATGCGGGAGGGCGTGGGCAGCCAGGTGCAGCCTGAGTGCCTGTGTCACGGAGTGTGGGGCCTTCTGGTCTGTTCTAGAAACCACGGGTTACAAGTTTGAGAGGAACAGGATATTTATAGTCTCCTGGTATCTCCCCCACAAATTAAAAGTAACATCATGTGCCTCTTGGCATGATGCACTAAGAAGATAACATTTATGTAGCATTTCTGCCAAAAGTTCATAATCTGAACCTAATCATAAGGAACAAATCAGACAGGCCCAAACGAGAGGCATTCAAAAAACTCTGTGTGATTCGACACGAGCAACCAAACAAGGCTGAAGAGCTAGCTGATTAAAGGAGACAAAAAGGCTTGGAGGCTGAACGCAACATGTGATTCTGGGTTGGTTGCTGGAACAGGGAGAAACAGTTTCTCTAAAGGACATTATTGGGTCAACTGGGGAAATTTGAATATGGGCTGCATGTTAGAACATATATTGTATCCATGCTAAATTTCCTGAATACGACAATTGTGTAGCGGTTTTACTTTTTTATTATTTTTTATTTTAGTTAGCGAGAGTGTGAGTAGGGAAGAGGGGAAAAGAAGGAGGAGGAGGAAGAGGAGGAGGAGGAGGGAGAGAGAGAGAGAGAGAGAGAGGGAGAGAGAATCTTAAGCAGGCACCACACTCAGCGCAGAGCCTGACACAGGATTTGATCCCACCACCCTGGGATCATGACCTGAGCCAAAATCAGGAGTTGGACACTTGATCGATAGAGCCACCCAGGCTCCCTGTATAGTGGTTATATATATACATATATATGTGCACACACACACTCGCACACATATGCCTAGTTCCTACAGGAAAGAGGCAAAAAACTGCAATTCACTCACTTCTCAGGTAGTTCATAAAAACTATCAGTAACAGCGCGTATACAGAGGAAAAACAGGTAAAACAAATGTGGCAGAATATTACTAATCAGTGGACCTGAAGGATGTAGAATTCACTGTACGTTTCAAGCAACTTTTTGGTAAAGTTGATATTTTTTAAAAATAAACAGTTTAAATATCTGTCCTAGTGTTAAAGTCGGGGATTGAAACATGGAGGCAGGTGTAGTGTAAGAAAAATAGTGATGAGCACATACGGTGCTTGGGATGTGCCAGACACGTTACATCTCTCCGTGATTTAATCGTCTCAACCACCTGTAGGAGGTGTTATTATTACCCCATTTTACAGGTGGGAACACTCACCCAAGATCTCACAGACAGTATGTTGAAGAGCTGGGCTTTGAGCCTAGGAAGCTTGGCTCCAAGAACGTGTGGGAATTAAAGCCGAGGCATGGGGGCACCTGGGTGGCTCAGCCAGTTAATCCTCCGACTCTTGGTTTCAGCTCAGGTCGCCATCCCATGGTTTTGTGAGTTCAAGCCCCGCATGAGGCTCTGCACTGACAGTGCGGAGTCTGCTTGGGATTCTCTGTCTCCATTTCTCTCTGCCCCTCCCCTCCTCAAAAATAAATAAATAAACATGAAAAACACGTGAGATCAGAGAAAAACATATCCTATGATTTCACTCATGTGGAATTTGAGAAACTCAAGAGATGAACGTGGAGGAACGGGAGAAAAATAAGATAAAAACAAAGAGGGAGGCAAACCATAAGACACTCTTAAATGCAGAGAACAAACTGAGGGTTGCTGGAGGGGAGGCAAGTGGGGGGATGGGCTAAATGGGTGGCGGGGATTAAGGAGGACACTTGTTGGGATGAGCACTGGGTGTTGTAAGAGATGAATCACTGGGTTCTACTCTTGAAGCCAAGACCACACTGTATGTTAACTAACTTGAAGAAAAAAAAACAAACGCTGAGACACCGATCAGACTGCCTGGCTTCAAACCCCACATTCATCTTGTTCCTTGACTGGGTGGCCGTGAGCAAGCTACTAGCCTCAGTTGCCTAAAGTGTTTTTTTTTTTTAAATGATTGCTATATAGGACACCTGGCCGGCTCAGTTGGTAGAGCGTGCAACTCTTGATCTTGGGGTCATGAGTTTAAGCCCCACACTGGGTGTAGAGTTTTCTTTAAAAAAAAAAATAATAAGGGTAGAGGGGCACCTGGGTGGCTCAGTCAGCTGAGCGTCTGACTTCGGCTCAGGTCATGATCTCACAGTTCATAAGTTTGAGCCCCACGTTGGGCTCTGTGCTGACAGCTCAAATCCTGGAGCCTGCTTCAGATTCTGTGCCTCCCTCTCTCTCTCTCTCAAAAATAAATAAAGACTAAAAAAAATTTTTTAAATGAGGGTTATAAAGGCACTTACCTTATAGGGCTGTTCTGGTGTTAAATGAGGTAGAGCATTGTTAAGGGCTCATAAAAAGTGCTCGGTGCATAATAAACATACCATCACGCGTAACCTTCTGGAACCTGGGGCCCATAGAGTGGTTGCTCCTAAATTCCACTAACTGCACGGGTGACTGGGAGTAATTAGACAGAAAGGAGTGACCATGGAGGTGAAGGCAGGTTGGAATTTCGACCACCTTCACTTCCTAGGTCCTTCCTGGATTGGGCCGTAAGTATCCATAGCCAGAACCGTCGCCTACACGGACTCCCAAAGGGAGAGAATATTTTGTCTATCCTGTAAACGCACAGCTTACTCACCTTTGGGTCCTGTCTATACTGACATAAGCCCCTTCGTAAGAGTACTTGACTCTGTCTCTCTCTCTCTCCGTCTGTCTCCCCACCCCCACCCAACACCATCACACCACCCAGGGTACTTTTGGTCTGAATCCCCACAGATATGTGTCTCATAGCACAGCACTCTGTCTGGCCACACTGACTGCCACACTCTCAGAACACTTCTGTTGGGGATTTCTGTCACCCCAGAGAGCTGGGCCGTTTAAAGACAGATAGGTTCAGGGCACCTGAGGGGCTCCGTCAGTTAAACGTTCGACTTTGGCTCAGGTCATGATCTCATGGTTCACGAGTTCAAGCCCTCTGTCGGGGCTCTGTGCTGACAGCTCAGAGCCTGGAGGCTGCTTTGGATTCTCTGTCTCTCTCTAGGACCCTCCCCTGCTCGTATTCTGTCTCTCTCTCAAAAATAAATATTTAAAAAAAATTTTTAAATAAAGACAGGTTCAATGGGCTAGCTTTGACTACAGTTGTTCCTTTAGGGCTAGAAAAAGTTTAAGTTGGAAGTTATTTGTGCAGACTGTGTATATAGAGAGACAGAGACAGGAAGACAGAGAGAGAGACGGAGAATGAATTAGCAACCTGGAAGTCAAGGTCTGGCAAAAATAATAACCAACAGGTAGTGGTCGTTGGGAAATTTAGATCAAGGCATCCACAGAAAGGGGAAAGATTTGGAAAACCTGAAAATAGTTCGTGGGGCCCATCAACTAAATCTAGTCCAAACATAGCTAGGAACAGGTCAGAAGAAAGCGAACCCAGGAATTTGGGCCTTTTTGAGGCAACCTGTTTAGTTAAGTGTTTTCTGTTCTTCTCAGGGCCAGGCTAGGCTGGTTGAGTGTCGAGCCCAGCATGCTGGGGGCAGGGCGGGGGGCTAGACGATGGGCTGGGCTGGGGGGTCCCAGAGGCTCAGGTATCCTGCAGAGGAGACACAACTTTGAGAGGGAACCTTCAGGTAATGAAGGCCTTGGACCGCCTTACTGTGGGTTTAATTATTTTTCGGTGGCTCCAGTGCAATGCGAATGTCCTCTGGGACTTGATGTAACACTCATTAGTTTAAACCAACACTACATCTTTCACTGTCCTTTGCCTCCACATTGCCCATGAACTATGACCTCAACCTAGCCCAGGTTCTTAAGATTTTTAAGGTGAACAATCAAACTTAGGTAAACATCCCCACCAGAGAGAGTAACCGCGGGCCCAGTTTCCTCCCGAAAGTGCACGTATATATTGATGTCAAGCGTACAATCACAACCCTTGTGTGTTACCGGACTTGCCTATGTTGAAAGAGAATGCTTTCTTGAGGGGGCTGAGTGCCCTGGAAGGAAGTTGCTCAATCTTAGTGGAAACCAAACCCTAGCTTTGGTTTCCTCGGGAAATTTTGCAGTAACTGCTTCTCTATAATTAGTTAGCATGGGCTTGACCAAGGCCTCAGCCTAGACCCAGGCATCGCATGGTAGATGCTGGCCGTGCACAGACCTCAGAGCCGTCCGGCCAGTCATCTGTTCCATCCTGGAGCCTTGCGAGTTTGCCTTGGAAGGAAACACCCAGTCTGGGGGTTTGCAATTGTTTTTCTGAGTCTGCTGCGGATCCAAGAGAAGGAGTCGGGGGGTGGGGGGGAGGGACACAGGGGGAGGGACGACGAGGGCTTGGTGCAAAGTAGACTCACTTCCATCTGTTGCCCATAACAGGCCAACAGGTGAAAGGCGGTTCCATTGTCAACAAAAGGGGAAAAGGAGTTAAGAATCACGGATCTGTTTTTGCTTTTTCACAGATGAGGAAATAAATCCAGAGAGGTTAAGTGGCCCAAGGTTGTGAGTTTACGGTAAGTGGCGGAGGCTTCTGGCTTCCCGCCCAGGGCCTGCTCTCACTACTGACCCTCCTCCCAACCCAAATATAACACTGAGGGCCACAGAGTGACAACTAGTGCAGCTGATCAGCGTCCTGATGGCTGATTGACAATCCGTCACGCACTGATCAGCTGTTGATGTCTATCAGGCCGCCAGGCTGTGCTGGAAGATGCAGAAAGGCTTTAACTCACGTCATCTTTCCTGCAACGAGCTTGATCTGTACTTTGAGACGTGACACATATTCAAATCATGTGAACGACTGTGCAAAACCTGGGCGGTGGAGTGCGGAGATCAACGTCATGGCAATCAGAGGAGGGAGAACCCTCTTCAAGGAACCTCCCTGGTGGGCTTCGCAGAGGCGAGCCCGGCGCTGAGGCTTGGAGGATGCATTCCAGACACAAGGGCAGGAGGGCAGCCCAGGCCCCTGCGGAGACTGTGAGCAGCAGAAACAGAGGGGTCCGTGAGGACCTAAGGGGGTACCCTGTGCTCACCCTGGACAGACGGCCACTTATGATTGCCTGGACCCACTGGCTGCCCCCCTTCCCCTCCCACCTGACTGCTCGGCAAGTCACAGTGATGCAGTTGCTTGTCAACATCCACTGCTGGGCCCTTAGATCAGACCTTCATCACCCCTCCCCCACCGGCCTTCTCCTTGCCCTTCTAGCCCTTGATCTGGCTTCCCTACCCTTCTCGTGGCCCCCAGACTTCTCTCGCTAAACAGCCAATGTTGCTATGTCCTCACTCTATTTTAGACCCAAGCAACCCACTGCCTGTAGGATAAGTCCCTGTTCCTTTGCAGGGCAGGCCAGGCCCTTCAAAGACTGACCACACCTACTTTCTGCTCCCTCCCTTCCTGCATCCTTGGCCCCTTCCTACAAACAACATGCATTGCCCTCCATGAGGGTAATGAGAGCTGAGACCTCCATGCCTTTCTGGCTTAGTTCCTTCATCCAAGAAAGTCTCTATGACTACTTGTCTCCTGACTTTACTATTGAGGTGCACCTCAAATGCATCACCTCCTCCATGAAGCCTCCCTTTCTTGCTGCTCAGGTTCCTGGCCCTGAGCTCTGATATCACATTGTTGTTCCTGTTCCCCTATTTCTTTAAATATCTACCTCTTTGAACAGGCTGAGCGTTGATGGGGGGTGGGGGAGAAGGGAAAGGGGGGTGATGGGCATTGAGGAGGGCACTCGCTGGAATGAGCACCGGGTGTTGTATGGAAACCAACCTGACAATAAATTACATTAAATAAATAAATATCTACCTCTTCTGTAAGCCAGAGCTGGGCACCCAGGGCCTGATTCTCATTCTGTTACACCCAGGGCTTGCTATAGCTTATTGTTTTTAGAGTGTTCTTTTTTTTTTTTTTTAACGTTTATTTATTTATTTTTGAGAGACAGAGACAGAGTGAAAGTGGGAAAGGGCCAGAGAGCGAGGGAGACACAGAATCTGAAGCAGGCTCCAGGCTTTGAGCTGTCAGCACAGAGCCCGATGCGGGGCTCGAACCCAAGAACTGTGAGATCATGACCGGACCTGAAGTAGGACCTCAACTGACTGAGCCACCCAGGCGTGCCCATTGAGTGTTCTTAATAATGATCTGCTGAATGAATGAAGGAGTGGGAAAGTATGATAGAGAGGAGTAAAAAATGAAGCCAGATTTTCAGGTCACTGGGACAAGATGAGTAGAGAACACTCTGGGCAGATGTGGCCCCACGGAGAGGCCAACTCTACACAAAGAATGGCTGGGGTTTGCCGCTGCTGGGGTCGTCGCCTTCTGTTACTGAGCCTCCATCCTCCAAGACTGAGATTAGGGCTGCAGGGGGACTGCAGTGGTCACAACAGCAGAACTTTCACACACTTTTAAAAATCTATTTTGATGATAAAAGCCAAAATATAACATAGGAAGTCAGGAAGAGAAAAGGAAGTTAGCCACGATCCCATGACCTCAATATGATCGATTACTATTATTTTTCGATGTCCCGTCCAGTCTTTTTCCTTAGGTCGTGTGACAGTTAATTTTGTGTCAGCATGATGGGCTAAGGGATGAACAGAGGGCTGGTGAAACATTCTGGGGGTGTCTCTGAGGGTGTTTCCAAAAGAGATTAGCATGTAAATCAGTAGACTGAGTAAAGATCCCCTCCTGATGCAGAACACAAAGGCAGAGGAAGGGCGAATGGCCTCTCTCCTCTTGAGCCGAGGTGTTCATCTTCTCTTGACCTTGGCCATCAGTTCTCCTGGTTCTCGGGTCTTCAGGCTTGGACCGGTACTTACACCATTGACTTCCCTGTTTCTCAGGCCTTTGGGTTTGGACTGGGATGGCACCATGGGCTTCTCTGGGCCTCCAGCTTGCAGACAGCAGACCGTGGGACTTCTCAGGCTCCGCAATTCTGAGCCAGCCCCTCATAAAGAACCTCTTTCTCAAATCAACACGGTGTACACCTTAAACATTCACAGCATTATATGTCCATTGAGATCTGAAATGTTGGAGTCGGGGAGCGAATGGTCAAGAAAGAATTCTTGAGATGCCTTCGCCGCAAAAAAAGATGGTTTTATTAAAGTGTGGGGATAGGCCCAGTGGGCAGAAAGAGCTGCCCTGGGGTTGTGAGGAGTGGCCGATTATGTACTTTCCAGTCGGGAGGGGGTTAGTGGTAGTGTAGTCTCTTGGGAATTTGGAAGCAAGGCTTCTAGGACCTGGAGGAGCCATTTTCTACTGTCTAGTAAACTATTAGTCATGAGACCCTCTAGATGTGTATCAGGGGGGCATGTGTTTGGAAGATGACTGCTAACATTGATCTTTGGGGGAAGTTTCCAAAGAGATATTTGCATGTTAGAGAAGACCTACAGGATCCTGGAGAGGTGGGACTAATGTCAAGCTAAGGTTGCCTTTTGCCTCTTGCAAAGTCTTCACATCAAGGCAGTCAAGCTCCAGGAGGAAGAGCACTCACTCTGCCTGTCTCAAGTACCTGTCATGGGCTGCAAAGGAAATGTAATTTTTTTTCATATTTCTTTTGCCTTTGTTCTCCACCTCAAATTGTCTATCAGCAAAAAAACAACCTCTTTCTAGGGGCACCTGGGTGCCTCAGTCGGTTGAGCGTCTGACTTTGGCTCAGGTCATGATCTTACAGTTCATGGGTTCGAGCCCCATGTCGAGTTCTGTGCTAAGAGCTCAGAGCCTGGAGTCTGCTTTGGATTCTGTGTCTTCCTCCCTCTCTGCCCCTCCCTCACTCACGCTCTGTCTCGGTCTCTCTCGAAAATAAATAAACATTAAAAAGATAAAATATCAAAAGAAAACCTCTTTCTATGTACCCATACATGTCCCATTGGTTCTCTCTCTCTGCAGAACCCTGACTCATGTCTATAGTTGCAATTATGGTTTTTTAAGTAGAGCAGATAAGCAGGAAATCAAAATTCTTGAGACCATGTCTTTTATTTGCCTTCCAGTGTTCTGCATACAATGGGCGCTCAATAGGTACCTTTAGGCAGACTGGCAGGTATCCTGACTAAAAGCTTTTCTAAAAGGTGATGTCACCGCCCTAGCGACCCTTCCAGAAGGAGACCTGTAATACCTCCAGCCTTCTCTTTCCTGCCTGGAACACATTTCCCTCCCTTTACATTGTATTTTTCATTACTCAACCCGTCATGTGGTCAACAAAACTTTTGCGACTGCAGGTTGTGGAGCGGGCCCTGGGCCCTAGTCCACACGCTCCCTGCCCTGTGACTCTGCTGGCCTGCACCCCACCCTCGTGACAATCCCGCCCCCAGCTCCCTCCAGACCCTTTATTGGCAGCTCATCGCTCAGCACGTATCCAGTCAAACCAAGTCCATGTGTACCCAGGTTCCTTCTTTTGTGTGTGCTGCACCCAGAAGCAAAATGATTGTGCAGCTGTCCTGAGAACAGCCAACAGTTGGGATTGTGTCAGCGAGTCTTTGTTCAGTTCCTATAAAGGACAGTCTATTAGGTAATAACCCGTTCCAAATGGAAAAGATGCCTTTCGTAAGGCCTGAAATTAATTATTGCCACATCCCCCTTCAGGCCCACAAACAGTTCTTTCACTACGAAAGAACAAGCTTGACTATCTAGAAAGAGTCTTGAAAACATCTTTTCTAGCTCTAAAGATCATGGGATCTGGCCGCAGAGACGGGCAGAGGATGACGGTGATGAGGAGTGCTCCCATGAAGAGAGGCGAGCCAGAGGGGGCGGGTGGGGGCTGAACCGCCACGTTGCTCACACTGCTTTCCCTCTGTGCAGGGAGCATCAGCAAGGGTGGGCCTGTGAAGGGCGTCGTTGTCCCAGGACGGCGCGTGGACGCCGGCATCACCTACATACAGGGGAAACTCCCCGTGAACTTAGGAAGAGCTCGTCTCAGATCCTGACGCGAACCGCGTTTACCTGTGGCGACTCAGAGCTCTCGCGCCTCCCCGTAAACTCACAAGGCCAGGATGAGGCAGGAAAGAAAGGTTTCTGACCCACCAGCGCTTTTGTAGGACAGGCTGCTGGAACCTTCTGCAAGGCGCACGTGTGGGGGCGCACACTCACACATTGGCACGGGCTGAACTTTGTCCCCCTGATATATGTTGAAGTCTTAACTTCCAGGACCTCAGACTGTGACTGTGTTTGGACACAGGACCTTTCAAGAGGTACTTAAGGTTAAATGAGGTCATCGGAGTGGGCATTAATCCATATGACTGGTGTCCTTTTCTTTAAATGTTTATTTTTGAGAGAGAGGCAGAGCGTGAGTGGGGGAGGGGCAGAGAGAGAGGGAGACACAGAATCCGAAGCAGGCTCCAGGCTCCCAGCTGTCAGCACAGAGCCCGACACACGGCTCGAACCCACAAACTGTGAGATTGTGACCTAAACCGAAGACGGAAGCTTAACTGACTGAGCCACCCAGGCGCCCCAACTGGGGTCCTTATAATAAAAGGAGATTAGGACACAGACACACAGTGGGACAGCCATGTGGAGACACAGGGGGAACCCAGCCACCTTTTGGGGAGCGGAATATGCCACCCCCAAATGGGCCACTTTTTGATTATTTTGAGCAGAAGGCAATCAAGACCTAGTACATTCAGGCAAAAATTTTTCTCTGTCCCTTAACTGCCTCGAAGAATTTAAAGAGGGGCCTGGTCTAGACCGAGAACAATGCCAGAGATAACTTTCTGATCTGAAAGACTTCCCTGCACGGCAGGACAAATGTCTTATTGCCAAACAGCTGCTCTTCTCCTGGTCCTGTGCCGTGAATCGCCCTCCTCCCCTTCGAAGCCCCAGGCCTCGATTCCATTCCTTAGCTTAGAATGGCACACGAGCCTCAGTTGCCCAAATGCCTTTGGGTCTCGTATTTTTACGGGGCTCCTGCATGTACGAAATTAAATTTGATTTTTCCCCTGTCAGTCTATCTTATGTCGATTCAATTATTGGATCAGCCAAGGAACCTAGAAGGGTAGAAGGAAAATATTTCCTGCCCTGCATGGCCCACACCTTGATCTCAGACCTGTAGCCTCCAGATCTGTGAGAAAATTGACTCGTATTGTTTAAGCTGCTCGGTCTGTGGTACTTTGCGGAAGCTCAAGTGGACTAACACACTCACCCACACGCATTCACACAGTCTGACGCTCATGTAGGAACACTTTCACACACTCATCCTCACACACACATACAGGCTCATATATTTATACACCATCTACCCAGACACACATGCAAACACACTCACATACACATACATCCTCATTCACTCACAAACACACACACAAATCACACTCTCACATACTCCCAATGCAGACTTGCTGACACTCATCTCAAACACAAACACTCACACCTGTTCTTGCATAGACTCACATTCAAACATTCACACACACACACACACACACACACACACTGAGACTCACAATACTCCGACACTCCGACTCAGTCACACTCTCGCACACTCATCCACACAGACACATTCACACTCATCTCCTGCCCCCTCCCCCAAAGACCATCTGTGTAACGCTTACTCCACTCACACACCCACACCCACACATCACCCTCACACACACTTCCTGAGCCCGGAGACGTGGGTGTTGTGGCTCAGGCTGCACTGAGGCCAGTTCCCTTCCTTCGCTCTCTGTCAAACTCATTCCTCTTGCCAGCACCTTGGATCCATCTTGCGGCCTTTTGCCTGGAGTCTGACTGCTTGTATCCTGGCACTCCCTGCGTGCCTGGCACGTTGTTTTTCTGTCTCCAACTTTGGCCTGGACGGGAGCTGAGAGGCCGAGATTCCATGGACCATGGACAGGGAACACGCACTCTGAGTCTCAGGATTCTTAGCTCTAAAATCAGTAATCTAAACTAGCACAGTGGTTCTCAAAGTGTGGTCCCCAGACCAATAGCATCAGGGTCGCCTGGGACTCATTAGAAATGCACATTCTCGGGGCGCCTGGGTGGCTCAGTCATTTGAGCATTTGACTTCGGCTCAGGTCATGATCTCACAGTTTGTGGGTTCAAGCCCCGCATCGGGCTCCGTGCTGACAGCTCAGAGCCTGGAGCCTGCTTCGGATTCTGTGTCTCCTTCTCTCTCTGCCCACCCCCCCCCCTTTCGCACTCTGTCTCTGACTCTCAAAAATAAATGAATGTCAAATAAAAAATAAATAAATAAATGT